>CP139508.1:427823409-429023409 GCA_021014915.2 Artemisia tridentata subsp. tridentata
TTAGTTTATGTTTTATAATACAAATGGTTTACAATGTTACAAAGGAAAATATACCAAATCTACGTAGTCATACATAAATGAATACTAAAAACTAAGGTATCGTCTGCATAAGCTAATCTCTCATCCCAAAGCAAACCCAAGCTCCTGGCTTCCTACTAAAACCTGCCACAGGAAAAGAAATGCGGCTGAGCTTAAAAAGCCCAGTGAACAGATATATAATAAACGGAAACAAAATCAAATGAAAATGAACAGACATATCATAATGAATGAGATATAGGAAAAGGAAATAAAGAGTAAGGTTTAGGACAGTCATCCACCACGAGCCCATATCATAACATATCATATCATATCACAACATAATCATGTAGAGGGGATGCCTCTCAATAAACAGATAATATGAGGGGTGTCCTCATGTACCAGTTGGAGTGATCAGCTCCCAGGGGTGTGAAAGGAGTGGATTGCACCCAGCCCCAGTCACCATATCATATCATATCAAAGCATATCATATCAGAACATATCTAGGATGCATCCATACGCCCCCCAAACAAATCATATTGGCCATAACAAATCATAAAGCGCGCATAACATATCATAATGGGGACGGTGTGCAACATCACTCGAGCACACTAAAGTCATGCCATTGGTGCATCAATGACACGGCCATGTTACCTTCATGGCTAGGAAACATATTTTGGCTCGGGTATCAAACTGAAGGGTCAAAGGTCAAAGGTTCATAACAAAGGTTCATATAGTCATAGTCCAAATATCAAGGTTCATGTCAAAGGGTTCATATGCCAAAGGTTCATAGCAGAGGTCAAGGTCAAATCAAATCAGAGTCAAGAAACCGAAGGCACCTTATTAAAAGGGCAGAATATCTGTACCTTATTCCAAATGCAAATACGAACCAAAGATGAATAAGACAGAATAGATCAGGTCCTCTCCTTCTTCACACCTAGAGGGGTAGAAGAGAATTACAAATGGTTCTAAATTCATATTTAGCTTGCCTTTCCAATTATAGTAACTTTCTATTTTTAGCAGGTTTCCATATTTAGTAAGTTTCCATTTTTAGAAAGTTTCCTTGATTAGTAAGATTTCAATATCCTCATTTAGGTTAAGTCATTATTTAATCATATTATGGCATTAGGGTATATTTTAGCAAGTCACAAAAGTTTAGGGTTAAATATGACAAGTTTTCATATCCTAGGGTTTTAAATGTAATTTATACCAAAGATGAAGGTTCAAAGTGAAAATATCATAAGTAATTCATTTTACTTCTTAAGTTATCCAGAGTTACACATTTAGTCCTTTAGTTTACACAATTTACACTTTATACCCTTTAATTTACATAAGTTACATTTTAAACCTTATAACATTTATAATTACATATCAAACCTTTAGTTTACCAATCTTACACAAAATACCCTTAAATTGATATGCTGTACGAATCACACCATCAAGTTTATAAGAATTACACAACAAGTCCTTCAAGTTAATTAATTTACAATTTAAACCCTTAATTTACATTTTCAATCTTTAATTAATAATAATTACACATTAGCCCAATAATTCTCCAAAATTACACATTAACCCCAGAATATAATTTATTACTCAAATCAATCTTAACTTTCCAAAATTTACATTTTTGGTCCCTCCATTTTAATTATTTTACAAATCGTATAACACTTTATTAATTAATCAAAATAAACCTTTTAATTACAAAATTAACACATGTGACCCTCCTTTTATATTTTATATGAATTCTAGCAGGTCTAAAATAATTTACAAAATTGTCCCTTGAGTTTTAAAAATTACAAAACACACCCTTCTATTTAATTTATCCAATCGGTATAACACATTTACATATCAAAATCGAACCTTGTTTATTCAAAACACTTTCCAATCATCAAATCATTACTAAAACATTATTAAGATCAGATCTAAATCTTCTCATGAACCCTAGACCATTCGTTCCAATTTTATCCATTTATACGATTTTTAACTAAAACTTGATTAACCCAATTTATTCAAAATAAATATTTTAAGCTTCCAAAATTCGATCTAACATTTTTGTGATGATATATGATGTATATGGAAGTCTCAAAAAATATACAAAGATCCAGAAAGAGTCGCATCGATTTATATAGTTTGTTTTTATATTTTAGGGTTTTCGAACCCAATAATTTCCATACGATTTATATATGTTGCATGGATCGTTTTTAGCATTTTATACTCGTTATATGGGATGAGTAGAAGGCTAGAAAAATACCAGAAACAATTTAGATCGAACGAATGAATTGATGTGATTTTATGCTACTCGGTTTTAAAACCTCGACTCCAATAAATTGCCACGACCACACGAACGATCTCACGACATTTTAAACAATTTTCGCATATCATATATGATGTAAGAGACTCAGGAAAAATGCCAAAATAATTTTAGCATGAGTGTATGAATTATGGACGAATTTACCTCTTGTTTTGAACAAAATTCGATAACAAAGAATCCAAGCCTTTATAAATCGAAGTACTATTTTTCTTGGCTCCCTAGCAATATAATGAACTCATAAAAATTGATCTTGGACCTCCAGAATTCATATGGGATGAATGGTGAATTTGTTTTGTGATTTAGATTACTCGGTAAATGAATTAGGAAAGGATAATTAGGAAATAAATACAAATGATTGGAGATACCGGTCTTAGGGGGGGGTTAGGTTGAATTCACGGGATTTGTTATGGACCAAATTAATTTGGACTTTATTTGCCATTAAATGTATTTTTAATACCTTTAAACCCATAATAATAATGTTATTATTTCTATTCGGCATTCTTAGGGGCAATATAGTAATTTTGTAGCTTGCAAAAATATTAAATGGAGTTGTCAAAATTATTTGGTATCATATCTTGTCCATTACCAGAAGTTTGGGTTTGATTCGGTACTTTATAAGCTTTTAAATAAATTTTTAAACTTGTAAGGGCATTTTAGTCTTTTTACCTGCTTTCAGATTTTAGGGTTTTACAACTCTTCCCCTCTAACAGAAAAATTTCGTCCTCGAAATTTGCAAAGAATCAGAAGTGAAAGGATCGAAAACAAAATAGGGACATACCAGATCAGAATACAAAATGCGGATAACTAGCTCGTATTGATTCCTCGGTTTCCCAGGTAGCCTCCCGCTCTGGGTGGTTCTTCCAAAGAATCTTTACGAATGAAAATGAAAAATCCCAACGATCGGAAATGAAACGAAACAGAAGGCACAACGGACAGCGAACGGAAATGTAAAAGACTTGTTTCTCATGACTCTTCGTTGTTGATCTAAGATAGCTTCGGGTTCCTCAGAAAGACATACTATACTGAATTTCAGATTGCAAGGAACATATCCAACATGACAATTGATTATCGCGTTCCCTCGAAAGAGATACAAAGAATACATAGGATTTTGACGGATATGCCGTCCATAGAATTTGATTAAGCAAATCACATGAGATCGTACTGAACATAGATTGTTGGTGACATCAAATGGCAGAAAACTTCACAGCAGATCTTATGATTCTTGTCAGAAGTATATGGATCAACAAATGCGTGTCAAGAATCGAACGTATCAGATCGTATAACGGCGGACAGATTAAGCGTATAGGTGGAATGAACCTAAATCTTACAGATGCAAAAATTCTCACATTTCCTATCAAAATTATAAGGTTTCTAAAGTACTCCCCGAAATATCCTATGAACACAATAAGGGTACGTCATATGACGTAAGTATTATCACGTTAGCTACTCGTCATCATACCAGCATCATATGAGTATACCATCATGATGGTCATACTTTATCTCAAGTCGCGAACAGAACTTCTTATCTTAACCACCTATCAGTCTTCCTACCTCCTAAGGTTGGTCCAAAACAAACATCACTACGGATTCTAAATCGGAGGAATTTGAACGTACAAATAGCGTAACGGAATGTGTACATCTCAAAATGAAACTCGTCGTTGAAACGTTAGGTCTTCCACAATTCATCATCCTTCTCCTAACGAAACCATCATCCAAACAAATGCATAACGAACACAGAACGGAATTTCTAATAGGGTAAGGCTCATTCAAAAGATCCTATCGAAAAGTAATGGAAACTTAAGTGGTCTAAGAGGAAATGAATTACGTCTTCAATATCTTCATCCTTTACAACAATCAAATCTTCCAAATCCAAACGTTTACTACAAAATTTCATCCATTCAATTTCATGATCTCGAATCTTTTCAAATTCCAAGTAGTCGCAATCTTGTCTAATCATACGATCATAGGGTGAAAAGGAAATCATAAACTTGAGTCTGGTTCCTCAAGTCTTCGACACTTCTTCTGGACACTTCGGTGTGGTAGCGTGAATCTCTGACGTGATCACCGTGCATTCCTCCATTTGCGAGTCTGCTTCAGCTCTCAATTCATCTTAGTACAACTAAAATGACTAGAGAAACAAGGTTGCGTGTCTCCTACAGGTCTTCTAGCATGATTCAAAATTCACCAACTCAAACTGCTGTGGACTTCCTGGTTTATGTGCTGAAAGCTCATCTTCTACGGTCTGGTCGTCTTGATGCCCAACTGAAATCTCCACGTGCTGCTTGAGGTATAATCGAGTCTCATCTCAGTCTGTCTTCTCCTCACATGCTTCTCTCTTGGTAACGCCTGTCACGAACCTCTTCTGCACATCTTCTACAAGGTTTCTAACTCTGACAATGGTCTTCAGTCTTGGTCCATTTCGTGGAAGCTCTTTAGTCATCGGATACCTGGTGGTGTTGTCTGCTACAATCTCTGATCGTCAAGTAAATTTATTCTTCTAGAACAAAGGGTCGGTTCACTTTATACTAAAAATGGTCAACGTGTTCCTCGTTCGTCTCTGAGCACAAACATACTGTCATACTATGACAATTGTCCGAATACTTGCGAAAACATGAATCTTCTAGCCAATACAATTGTCATCATTCAAAATTCATAGTGGTCACACGGTTACTAAAGCAACTTCAGGAAATCTTCTTAGGGAAAAACTTCATATCACAAATCTTTCTCTTCACAAATCAAATTGTAATGCTTCGCGGAACTTAATCTCAACTAATCAACTTCCTTCTCAGATGTTCTTGTGGTTGCTTCTTCCATCTTCCAAACTCAAATGAGGTCGTCTGCTACGGAGTTTCAAAAATAGAACAAATCAATTATTGATACGCGGAATGGAATAATGATTACGGTTACATTCACGATGGTCGGTGTGCCGCCGCACACTTCTCTCTTTCTTCTTCATAAACCAACAGGAGCATTCAAGAGATCACTGAAGTGAACAAACTCATATTCCATCAGTTCCTACAATCTCTTAACTTCTTAAGTATCGTGGTTTTGCCAAATTCAGATTAGTTCAATGCAAACTTTACTTCCCAAACGGATCTCAAAAGGTTCATCAGAAACACCAGTAATTCGTACAACAAACTTTCAAGTGCCGGAGCTTTCCAAGAGTGGATACCAACAGGCATTAGGAGAAAATTGGAAATCAAAGAAATCGGAGTATGTGCTTCATAGCAACAATAATCTTAACAGATTCAAATGATTGAGAATATCATATCAAAATATGGTGAAGCAGATTGTTAAAGGTCGCATTTCAAATATTGTAGTCCATGATAGCTTTACAAAACCACCAATCCATAATCAAGAGACTTCAAAGTCAAATACATCCAAAGGGAAACGGATTCTCAGAGCGAATGTGGTTGTCAAATCATACGGATAGTTCACATATCAAATTTAGGTACATGGTTCATCAAAGTGTGGGATGGGAGAGTATTAGAATATATCAAGGTCAAATATATCAAATTGAAGGTTAGAATCGTGAACAGTTCAAAGGATTGGAATCTTGTTTAGCTTATAACATAGGAATGGTAGGGTGTGCACCTATAGTAATACGAACATCGCTTAACTGTCAGAGTTGAGATGTATGGAATATCAGTTATTAGCATCAGCATGCTTGGATAACAATTCCGTACTAGACAAATATCAACATCAATCCTTCTAAAGGAAATGGGTTAACATACAACGTTCATCATTCAAATGACGGAAGGTAAGACTTCCTCGTCTTCTGCGACAAACGTTCTTATAAGGCATGACTAAAGGCAAAGGCAAGATTCAGAGTGATGCGGAAGCAAATACTACTCACATGGATGTCCTAGACTACCCATTCCTCACCGGTTATGACTTATGTCCCTATGGGAAAATCCTACGCAACTTCGCAAAGGTTATCCTACGAGTGCCTACAGTGGAAACTTAGGGGTCCTAACTTACACAGGCCAAGGGTAGATGTACTACAAGTCGTAAACCTGGCTCTGATACCATAATTGTAACACCCCAACCCGACAAGGGTAGAAGTGTCACGTAAATGGTGACATATCAAAGGCAAGCATAACATACGACTTACATAATACAAATGGTTTACAATGTTACAAAGGAAAATATACCAAATCTACGTAGTCATACATAAATGAATACTAAAAACTAAGGTATCGTCTTCATAAGCTAATCTCTCATCCCAAAGCAAACCCAAGCTCCTGGCTTCCTACTAAAACCTGCCGTAGGAAAAGAAATGCGGCTGAGCTTAAAAAGCCCAGTGAACAGATATATAATAAACGGAAACAAAATCAAATAAAAATGAACAGACATATCATAATGAATGAGATATAGGAAAAGGAAATAAAGAGTAAGCTTTAGGACAGTCATCCATCACGAGCCCATATCATAACATATCATATCATATCACAACATAATCATGTAGAGGGGATGCCTCTCAATAAACAGATAATATGAGGGGTGTCCTCATGTACCAGTTGGAGTGATCAGCTCCCAGGGGTGTGAAAGGAGTGGATTGCACCCAGCCCCAGTCACCATATCATATCATATCAAAGCATATCATATCAGAACATATCTAGGATGCATCCATACGCCCCCCAAACAAATCATATTGGCCATAACAAATCATAAAGCGCGCATAACATATCATAATGGGGACGGTGTGCAACATCACTCGAGCACACTAGAGTCATGCCATTGGTGCATCAATGACACGGCCATGTTACCTTCATGGCTAGGAAACATATTTTGGTTTGGGTATCAAACTGAAGGGTCAAAGGTCAAAGGTTCATAACAAAGGTTCATATAGTCATAGTCCAAATATCAAGGTTCATGTCAAAGGGTTCATATCAAAGGTTCATATGCCAAAGGTTCATAGCAGAGGTCAAGGTCAAATCAAATCAGAGTCAAGAAACCGAAGGCACCTTATTAAAAGGGCAGAATATCTGTACCTTATTCCAAATGCAAATACGAACCAAAGATGAATAAGACAGAATAGATCAGGTCCTCTCCTTCTTCACACCTAGAGGGGTAGAAGAGAATTACAAATGGTTCTAAATTCATATTTAGCTTGCCTTTTCAATTATAGTAACTTTCTATTTTTAGCAGGTTTCCATATTTAGTAAGTTTCCATTTTTAGAAAGTTTCCTTGATTATTAAGATTTCAATATCCTCATTTAGGTTAAGTCATTATTTAATCATATTATGGCATTAGGGTATATTTTAGCAAGTCACAAAAGTTTAGGGTTAAATATGACAAGTTTTCATATCCTAGGGTTTTAAATGTAATGTATACCAAAGATGAAGGTTCAAAGTGAAAATATCATAAGTAATTCATTTTACTTCTTAAGTTATCCAGAGTTACACATTTAGTCCTTTAGTTTACACAATTTACACTTTATACCCTTTAATTTACATAAGTTACATTTTAAACCTTATAACATTTATAATTACATATCAAACCTTTAGTTTACCAATCTTACACAAAATACCCTTAAATTGATATGCTGTACGAATCACACCATCAAGTTTATAAGAATTACACAACAAGTCCTTCAAGTTAATTAATTTACAATTTAAACCTTAATTTACATTTTCAATCTTTAATTAATAATAATTACACATTAGCCCAATAATTCTCCAAAATTACACATTAACCCCTGAATATAATTTATTACTCAAATCAATCTTAAGTTTCCTGAATTTACATTTTTGGTCCCTCCATTTTAATTATTTTACAAATCGTATAACACTTTATTAATTAATCAAAATAAACCTTTTAATTACAAAATTAACACATGAGACCCTCCTTTTATATTTTATATGAATTCCAACAGGTCTAAAATAATTTACAAAATTGTCCCTTGAGTTTTAAAAATTACAAAACACACCCTTCTATTTAATTTATCCAATCGGTATAACACATTTACATATCAAAATCGAACCTTGATTATTCAAAACACTTTCCAATCATCAAATCATTACTAAAACATTATTAAGATCAGATCTAAATCTTCTCATGAACCCTAGACCATTCGTTCCAATTTTATCCATTTATACGATTTTTAACTAAAACCTGATTAACCCAATTTATTCGAAATAAATATTTTAAGCTTCCAAAATTCGATCTAACATTTTTGTGATGATATATGATGTATATGGAAGTCTCAAAAAATATACAAAGATCCAGAAAGAGTCGCATCGATTTATATAGTTTGTTTTTATATTTTAGGGTTTTCGAACCCAATAATTTCCATACGATTTATATATGTTGCATGGATCATTTTTAGCATTTTATACTCGTTATATGGGATGAGTAGAAGGCTATAAAAATACCAGAAACAATTTAGATCGAACGAATGAATTGATGTGATTTTATGCTACTCGGTTTTAAAACCTCGACTCCAATAAATTGCCACGACCACACGAACGATCTCACGACCCTGTAAACAATTTTCATAGATCATATATGATGTAAGAGACTCAAGAAAAATGCCAAAATAATTTTAGCATGAGTGTATGAATTATGGACGAATTTACCTCTTGTTTTGAACAAAATTCGATAACAAAGAATCCAAGCCTTTATAAATTGAAGTACTATTTTTCTTGGCTCCCTAGCAATATAATGAACTCATAAAAATTGATCTTGGACCTCCAGAATTCGTATGGGATGAATGGTGAATTTGTTTTGTGATTTAGGTTACTCGGTAAATGAATTAGGAAATAAATAAAAATGATGGGAGATACCGGTCTTAGGGGGGGGTTTAGGCTGAATTCACGGGATTTGTTATGGACCAAATTAATTTGGACTTTATTTGCCATTAAATGTATTTTTAATACCTTTAAACCCATAATAATAATGTTATTATTTCTATTCGGCATTCTTAGGGGCAATATAGTAATTTCGTAGCTTGCAAAAATATTAAATGGAGTTGTCAAAATTATTTGGTATCATATCTTGTCCATTACCAGAAGTTTGGGTTTGATTCGGTACTTTATAAGCTTTTAAATAAATTTTTAAACTTGTAGGGGCATTTTAGTCTTTTTACCTGCTTTCAGATTTTAGGGTTTTACATATGTAATCAAGAAACTCACTGTCTTCAATATCCTTTTCTTGATTTTGAAATATTTACTAAATCATTGATTAAAAGGATTAAAAATAATAATAACAAAAACAAAGGGGAAATTTGATTTACCTACATCAAGAAGGTCAAGCCAACATCTTGTAGTAGATGCAACAATAGAATAGCATTCCTCTAATGTAGACCAGTGAAGGAATTTGTCAAAGATTTCTGCCTGAAAACATGTGTATAGAAAAAGATATAAGAAAGGTAGGCGGAGTATAGAAGTAACCGAGAAGACCATAAGTAAAAAGTATGATATTAGATACAAATATTACTTGGAAAACTTTAATGAGATTTAGTTCACCCCTTCTCTTAATCTCAAAACATTTAAGCTCCATAAGGGTAATATCATGAATAACATTAGTTCAACCAAATTGGTCTACAGATATTGGTATTGATTTCTCTTTTACGTGAATCAAACTGCAAGGGTTGGAAAACCATGTGTAATCCCAAATTTAGGGATCAAATAGATAATCATTGCATCTTTAAAACCTACTTTAATGTTATGGATAATTATTGATGGTTATCAAAAGCTAACTGTCAGATCAGCTTAATGATTTCAATAACATAAACCTAAAGAGCTATTAAGTAATGATGAAGACTAACCTAGTGCTGTCTAATAAAATATGTATCAAAACTAATGAGAACCTCCACCAAAATTTATTTTACAGAAATAAAATGATACTAAACTACTCTTAGCTGCTCAACAACTCCGTGAACTGCCCTAGATGATTAAATATCATAAGAATTGACTTGATTATTTTTTGATCTTATGGGTTTAACATGTAAAACAGCACTTCAATGTGCAAATCTCACTCTCTAACTAATTGTCACACCAAAAGTTAAAAAGTCAGCGCTTTCTTCTTCAAGTCCCATTTCTTCTTTCCAGTCTCAATTGCTTCTTCCTTATTCTTCTGGAGAACACTGAACCATTGAAGGTACTGCGCGTCAATTGCATCAAGCTCTTGCTTCAAATCTTCACACCTATCTCTCTCCTCTTTTTGAAAGAGCGAAGAACTATTAGAAGAGCTCTTCATCCAATCACCTGAATATGTAAACGATGAATTTCCCGACCCTTTGCAACCATTATTTTATGGCTCAGAAAGCTTTTTTTGTGGCTCTAATTCAAGTTGACCCATTTGAAGGATTACTGAACTTTTAGGTGAGCTCATTTTAGAAGAGGGTTTCCATGTTGGCACAAACTTAGATATCAGGTCATCAATAAGCTCTGTTACAACAGCAATGTCTTCGTGCCCAAGGTCTAGTTCTTCAACCATTTCTTGAGCTATGGCATACGCAGTTTCCTCTTCCGGGTAAAATGAGAATTCAAGTGTTAACACACAGATAAGAGGTTGCAATCTCGAAGCCTTTGGATGGCTCCATTTAGGTAATGGTTTATTTCTAACAGATCAATTAGGAAAAAACAGGTCCAATGCTATAAATTACAAAGGCGATATATAATCCTTTCCATATTTTAAAAGGTGTATATGCTTAGCAAGGTTATGATAGTTGATGACAACATACTCACTGTTGGATCTGCTAATATTTTGACATCCTATATTAAGATTTTAGAACTTGAGCTAAAAGTTGTTAAAATTGACCCAACTCATCAATGAAGGACAAATATTCACTCAACCCCCTAACATGCACATTATGGCACCTTTATTAATCCAAGAGAAAAAGCTTACTAACCGAGAGTCGATGCAGCCCTAATTATTTTCCTTGCAAAATAACGTGCAACATCCATCAGTTCTTTAATCTCCAATTTCATTAGACTGGAACCAACTCTTTATAGCCCTTGTTTGAGTTCTTCAAATGTTATTGTGCCAATGTTGTCGGCGTCGATCATCTTAAACATCTGTGCTTTTATTATTTGTTGTGGTCTTCTGTCAAGCATCTTTGTTATCAAGTCTTTTGCACTTTCTCAAATTTGTGGCCATGATTCAGAACTGAAGTCAAGTTTTTCTCTCAAAATCAGCCTAACAATAAAGATTTACTTTTTCTTTTTTTTTTTGTATTTAGATATATCTGTTGTAAGAAATTTTAGTGACAATAAGTACGGAAACACTACAACAGTATCACAACATAGTACCTGCAGCTTTCTACAAAAACTGTTAGAAGTTCGGATTCCAACGTTGCAATTGCTGATCCAATTCCCACAGTGCAGGTTGCCCAAATTGTGGCTGATAATCGTTGATTTTTCAATATATTTCTTCTTATATTATTCTTCATGATGCATTGGCAGTTATGAAGGTCTTACAGTAGTGTCTTTATCTTCATTTCCAACTAACTTTTAATATTGTTAGCTATTTCAGTGTCCAAACACAACACAAAAGCAGATACGCAATTTTAACAACAATTCCAAACACGCTTGAAGCTATAATATAACTATTTAACAACAATTCCAAACACGCTTGAAGCTATAATAAGCAATCTCATAGAGTCCCTATAATCATATTCAATAGGTAATCCTGAAGACCCATAAAAGTGTTTATTTCAATACATAATCCCAAACAGCCCGTGCAATCAGTTTCAAAAAGAAATCCCAATCAAAGCCTAAAAGTAGTTTTTCTAAAAGCAATCCCAAACAGACCCTAAAAGTAGTTTTTATACCGAGCAATCACAATGAACACCCAAACAACAGACCTTAAAGACCAGCATTTTGCACAGGAAGGCGAAAATCTCTTGGTTCTCAAAAGATATGATAAATATTTCATAAATCCTACACAATCATCATAATATACTTCTACCCAGTAACTCGATAGATGTCCTTAAGAATACACATAATATGGCAAACAACACTCCAAGAACTGAAAAGTAGAGGATACCCATACTGCTCGATCTTGATGATCGCTTTCCTAGCACCATTTTTAGTATTGCTGACCCCATTTAAGCTACACGGCATCTGTTCTAACACCTTATCCACAAGAGCACTGCTCTCCAAAGCAAAAGCTGGACTCATTCAGCGAAGTCAAGTATTGGGCGACTTTGACTAATTCATTAGACTTGAAAAGCAGCCTCTCTAGAGCAGTCAAAACTTTAAATTAATAATTCTATATTTACATCATTGTTTAAGTAGCAAACAAAAAAGGAAGCAGAGGAGAAAAGATGTGCTTACTGCATCCATTAAGTCCTTGATTTCGGACTCGATGAGATTTAGAACTCACTTGTCGCATACCCTCTTTCAGTTCCTCAAAAGTAATTGTTCCCCTTTTTTCGGTGTCAATCAATTTGACCAACTCCTTTAGTCCGCCGATTTCTTATTTTGAAAGCGTTTCCGCCAGCACACATAACTTAGAGTCAGCAATACTTCCTCTTGTTTGTTTTATAAACAGTAAAGCATCCATTTTCTTACTTCAAGATTTGTAATGGTGCAGTGATGGATGTAAGTCGAATTGTAATTGCAGTACTTGTAGGTGAGGTAATCAAGAGTTCTAAAATCATAAAATTAACTTGATCAGTAAATGGATTAAAAAATATCAATTTTAAAGCAAGAGTCAAAACGGGTCGAATGGGTTGAACCACTAACCCTTTTATTATAAGATCATTCATTCTCATATGGACTAACCTGTTTACCAAAAATAATTCTGCTTTACAGCTTGAGTATCAGCTTCTGTAACATTCCCCTATCTTTTTCCTCGGTGTGGATTCTGCACCCTGTCAATTGCTCATGATTCTTAGAGAACGATTCTGGATTACCAAGCTTATAGCTGCAAACAGAATGTATGATAATGTGTTATCTACGTATGCAAGTAACAAAGTGGCCTTAAGCCCTCAAATAAGCCAATATCAAATATACCCGCAATACACTTATATATATATATATATATATATATATATATATATATATATATATATATATATATATATATATATATATATATATATATATATATATATATATATATACTAATTTCTAGCAACAAATCGGGATCTCATGGTCTGTTAGCAACATATATACACTGATTTGGGTTATGATGGATATTTAACGGGTCAAATACTGTTAACCATTTAGCTAAAAGGAATTTCAAAAATAAGGAAAAAGTAAAGAGTTTACTGGGTCTGACCCAACCCATTTCAGTTCAATTACAGCAACTCAATTTGCGACGGAATCTCTCTTAACCCGTTACCTAAGCTGCCCATTTGCCACTTCTAACAATGACTTTACATGGAAATCATAATGCGTTTAATGTAGGAAGACGAACTTGTTTTGTTCAGAATTTTCCATTCCATATTCAAGATTAGTTGCATAGGACCGATGTTGATTTTGTTGACTTATAAATGGATTTATCTGGTTGAGTGTGGTTGGATCGTTACCAAAATCAAATGCACAAAACTCGTCCACATCATCAAACGGTAGATCATCCACTACGGGTTGTTCAGGGAGAGCGGGTTGTGGACTGATTAGATCATCTAACTGGAGAAAATCCTCATTCAAAGCAAAATGGTGTTGCTCCTCCACAGATGGTTCATTTGAAACCCTCTGGTCAAACCTCTTGCCGTTGACAGGATTAATCTGAGCCATTGGTGGAACAATCGCTGGTTCAGCTATGATAATACTTGTTGGGTTAGGCTCATTCACAAACGTGTTAGTGTTCTGCACCAAAAGCGCATCAACGTTTACATGTTCATCATTTATATTTAACAACTAAGTGTACCACTTTAGTGAGTGGTAAGAAGACTACTTATGAAAGCTTACCATAAGAATGAGAGTTGAATTGCTTCACAACTGACGTCACAGTCACTTTCTTTGTATCTGCAACTACAGAATCAAACAGAACAAAGAACGTGATTGCTGCAGTTACAGCTTAAATGCTAACCTGGTAATCAAAATTAGTTCTTTTATACCCATATGCCAGAAACTGAACATGCGCAACCTGGAAACCCGATAATCAAATAATAACTCCTTAATAGATTCCCAAACACCCTTTAAATAACATCATATATTATTTATGATACATATGAAGCATTTACCTTAGCCCTCTCTTGGGTCAAATTGGAGGTAGTTTAGGTACGGCTTCTTTCTCTGGTACAATTTCAGCTGCAACTGGTTGGCTGCCCTTCAGTCCTTGCAACCAATTCAGGACATCTCTTCTTCTTAGAACAAAGAATAAGCATTTCAGCAATGGTAATTGAGTATACATTATCTATTTTGCTGAATTGATAAGTGTAACTGAGTGACTTATACAAACAGCTTTATGCTAAGACCAGAGAAGCATATCTGACGTAAAACCGATTATTATATATGAGCATGACTCGAGAAAAGAAGATACATATTCATAAAATGGTGGCCCAAACATGACTCCTCAAGGACAATACATTGAATTACGCAGTAAAATGGACCTTCAATATATTCGTATCATATAAATAAGTAGCCATACGATAGATGGTGAACAACAATAGTTGTTCAGTTAGCCTATAAAATTCAAAAGCTTCTAATGTAGCCACCCTTGTTGGGGTAATAATGAGTTACATACCCTTTGTTATCGCGAGCAGTATTAAGTGAAAACCACTGCTACCGAGGACTACATTTATGTCAAGTGTCTTTTGAGACGAAAAGCATTTCTCTGAGTCCCATGCAGGTTCCATACTTGCGAGTATGTTCAAATTACCATTTAGCGCTTTTGGACCCTCCATGAGGTCATCAAAGTTGGATTCATCATTAAACGGGTAGACTTCCTCTTCACCCTCACTATCACTTTCCAGCACCACTTTGTCTTCTATATCTAGAACATCATCAGATGGTTTAAACCTCGATGGAGATGTAGGGTTACTATAGCATTTGAACTTTGTATCGGGTTGAACTTTATTGAGGGTCCGACGAATGATGTTTTCCCATACTGGGACAGGACGGCTATCTTCAGCTCCAAAAATATTGCCAGCATTTAAGGGTATGATCTCCTGAAAACTGTACGGAAATCATAGGCAATAACTGTTAACTTGAAATCTATAAAATAATTATTTATAAAGATAAGACTCACCCAAGCACATATATGTCAGCAGGATTGTCGACATCAAGCAAATCACTGATATCCAAGTCTTCTGGTGGTAGTTTCCCTCCAACATTCCATGTGTTAACACATACTCTATCAACACAAATGAAAGAAAAAAATGTACATGGTGTCAATCAATCAATTTTATGCTGAAAAATAGTTGTAAATTATGTTAGAGAGCGAAGGCCAGCCTACTTGAGTTCTTTTGCGTCAATATACTGAGCTCTACTTGTCTCTGACTTTCGTCGTCTTAACCTAGGAAAAGCTCCTGGAGACAAAATACCTAACATAAACATAACTTCGTTTCTATTTTCCAGCACAACCTTGTTAACAAAATGGATGATGTTATACCAGACACAAAATTAAATTACCCATAAGTTGTAAAGAGGAATAATAACCTATAGTCTCATGAAACAAAAATTAAGGCCTAGATTTTTGAAAGTCAGCTTATTGCATCAGTTTCTTCCACTAAGGCTTGTAATGATCAACGAAACAATATCGTAAAATATACAAAAAACTAGAACATGGGTTTAGTAGATTTGATTAAATACTTATTGTGTCAGCATTGATGATATGTTTCCCATGTTGTGATAAACCCCTAGAATTTAGCATCCTTCTTGTTGTATTCTTTCATCTTCTCCTTCAACACTTTGTACTCCAGCTTCACATCTCTGATCACTACCAACAAAAACACAAACATGTCAATAAGTTGCACAATCCCACAACAAAGATCATAGGGTAACAAAAAAAAAATGCAATTCTCTACCTATTATCAGGGGAGATAAAGATAAAATCTTGGACATAAAATTAAAACGAAATCATTAAATATATCAGAGGAGATGGGTTACAACTCGATCCAACAGTACTATCGCGAGCAGTATTAAGTGAAAACCAACAGTACAAATCTTGATTCGGCATATGTATCGTAGCAGTACTAACAAACGCGAGCAGTACAAATGCATATATAACACCAGTACTAACCTTTAATGGCAGTACTAAGTCGAGATAAGATGACAATCATCATCAGGTAGATACACGACTAGAAACAAAATTAATTGGCAAATAATAAAGTAATCAGAGATTAATTGATTGCAATTATCAATTATGTTAGTAACAAACCTCATGTGATGCATTGGACAATGGAAAGTTGAGACCACATTCAAGACTATGCTTGCCAATGCCTGTATGTATGTAGAGGATGATTTCTGCATATTCTTTGATGATGATGATGATTCGTTTGTTTGGAAAGAGTGTATCTTTGATGATGATGATGATTCGTTTATTTGGGGTGGCTGTTGTTTCTTTTTATTTGTGTGAGATGGTTTTAGGGTTTAAGAGGTGTATTCCGCAAGTTTAGTATTAGATAATACTGTGTTTTCAAAAACAAATATAAAATTTTTAATGCCTTTAATAATTTTGTTGGATATCAATTTTAGTTTGTACTGTGTATCACAACTGATGGCTTGGTTCCATTGGTTGAGGTGCTTGCCTCTGGAGTAACAGACCCGGGTTCGAATCCATGCTCATGAATTTTTGAACAAATTAATTCCGGATTTCACAAGGCAAAACAATGCTTATGTGACATCATTGTGATGACATGGAATAAAAATATGATGAGGTGGTATTCCATGTCATTGATGATGTCATACACTTCCTGTTATATATATATATATATATATATATATATATATATATATATATATATATATATATATATATTATATATATATATATATACTTGTGCACACGCACCAAATTTCTTCAACATAGTCCAAGCAATCTTGTAAGCATTTCTCAATACCAAAAGATTGAGCAACAACATTCCACCATGACAAAGCATCCTCCAGAAGTATGCTTGTAGCATATTTGACCTTGCATTCTTCAGTACAGTTACTAATTTGGAAACGCTAACTCTATTCTCTCAAACCAACGAGTCAAATCAACCACTCTCTCTATGCTTTTGAAATTGCTAAATTTACAACTCATGAAATCCTTGTGAGAACAACCTCTAACCCCTAGTACAACATTTATTCTTGCGGCGCCTCCAGTTGGCCCTGCAACATTTAGTTCTCCAGCATTTTCAGTTGGCCTTGCAATATCTGGTCCTCCAATTGGCCCTACAATATTAAGCCTTTCAGTTGAGTCTGAATATTAATCATAACACTTTTGCTCACCCATCCAAATATTAAAAGAGTTCCTGATTTCACCTAGGAGTGTGAGATCAAAAATTCACCACAAATACCTACACTCTTTCCCAAACATCACAACATCGGACTATACAAGATCCTGACTAGGATTGGTCACTATTCCTCTAGAAGAGATCCAGATTGACGAATGTCCGAACTTTATCAAAGAACCTATCAAGATCATAGACCTTAAGGTCAAACGAATTAAGTAAACTCGCATTCCTAATGTCCAAAAGTTCATTAGAACACACTGTCCAAAGATAACACCCGCTGAACTTCGGGACGAAGTTCCAATTGAGGGGTGAATACTGTAGCAACCCGTAGATTTTCACACATCAAAATGACTATTTTACCCTTTGATTTTTTTTTTAAGTTGACTTTGACCTTTACTTTTTGACTATTTGACTTTTACCTTAACGTAAAAGCAAATACGGTAATCGGTAGTTAACCGGTAACTTCCCAAGTTAAATAATTCACTCTGATTTGAATTATTACTCTCTGAATGTTTTCGTTCACCTCTGTCTATTTTAAACGAGAGGTTATATTGCTCTTCTTGCGTACCAACACCGCAATAATAATGGTTTATATTCGATAGTCATTGTTAGAAATCAATAGTTTCGTTTTTATATTATTTTTATAAAAACATCTTCAAAAATATATTTCTAACAATTACCAAACCGAGGTACCGCATTTACGCTTGAGCTCAACAAGAGACAAGCTTATATTCTTTAGGTTATGACGATTTCGTATTCTTGAGCTATATTTCTTTACACTGTTTTGTCGTACTTCTTGGCACCGTTGTGTTACTTACGTCACTACATTCCAAGGTGAGTCATAGCCCCTTGTTTCACTTAATTTGAACTCTTTGGGGGAGATACATGCTCGTTCTACTTACAAATTTACTCGTTTACCTTAAACATTATACTCAAATGATGACACACTCTATTCGTTTATTGAAATATAATTCTTGTTTACACTTACACAAGTACTCTACAGTTTTACGAATTACCATGAGTTCATACACCCACTTTTATACGTTTTTCTATCTCCTAGGGAGATACATGCTACAAAATAGAACACAAGTATTTCTTTTTGCAGCACCCGATTGATATTGCCTAAGTTACTCTATTGCTGTAACAACCGTGGTTTTAGCAGGTTAGTCTAACTGATAGTTTTGACTCATTTAAGTTTTGCTTGGTGTGACTTAGGTGTTTTGTGTGGCATATGTGTGATAAACGTGTGATTTGGCACTAAATCCCGTTGTGTGACTCTATTGGTGTGTCTTGAGTAGTGTTGTTTTGGAACAAGTTCATTTTGTTCACTTTGGTGACGTGGAAAATGACTTTTATGGTTTTGTGTTCGGGGTTTTTTGCGTAATGAGTTGTGTTCAAGTTTGTGAGCATTGGTAAATTAAGTGGTGTTCGGTCTTATGGGTTATACTAATAATGAGTGTGAAATTCTATTTTTGGAATCTTTGTTTTGAAAATGATAATTTTTCCGAGTTGTCGTAAAAATGAAAGTTTATCGTGTAAGATGTTAGGTTTCGGTATAGGCTTTTATAAAATAACGAAAACACAAGGTTTTAAGTATAATAATTAATATTAATTAAAAAAAATAAAAAATATATATAAATAAAGGGGCGGCCGATTATAGGGTTTTAGGGGAAAAAGAAAACCAAATTTTAGTCTAAATACACTTACCAATTATAAGGGTGATCTAGAATGTTCATTAGGGTATTATAAATAAAAAACCAAAACACCCCAACCCTCCCTTTTGAGAATTTCGGCCAAACCAAGGGGAAACAAGAAGGAAAAATTTAGGGTTTTCATTATTGTGAAGAAAACGAGCTTAAGGTATGCCTAGTAATCCCTAATTCCTTTAATTATTGATTTGATTCATGTAATACAAGTTATGATGGATCTAGGGTTTATGTTTAATTCTGTAAATTAATAATATACAACATGTTAGGATCAATAATTAGTAATATTATGATGATTGGTGAAGAGATTAGGGTATAAAACATGTTAATTATTGAGTTAGGGTTTGGACAGATTCATAGTGCTGTAAAAATACGAAGATATTTAATAGATGCAGATGAGTTAATTGATGATTCTTGAGTCTAAATTGTAGTTCAGAGAAAGAGCTTTCCAAAAAGTTCGGCCACGATTGATTTCGAGGTCAGGAAGTCAGTCTAATGATTTTTGCAAGTAAAGGTGTAAAAACAGTTAAACCAGGACAGATTTAGGTTAAAAGTATTGAGGTCAAAAGTGGTTTAAAAAGTGTAATTTTGGGTTATCCCTTCTGGAGAAATTGAGTTGTATATTCTCTTTGACTTCCACGTGAAAATTAGCCGATAATAAGTTGTGCAAGTATGGTTGTTGGGTCAAAACATTTTGGTGTGCGTTCAGATCCGAATCTAGATAGTTTTCATGTTTGATTTTTCAAAGAGTACTTGTGTGTGTTTTTAGTGCATGGCCTTCTGGGAGAAGCTTCTATGCTCATGAAGGACCATGGTGAATTTTTGGTGTGAGTTGTGGAGTTTATTTTGTCATGATTTTATGTGGGTAAAAGTACCCCAAAAATATGCGTATTCTGGAAAAGTATATGCAAGGGATTTAGTGAGTGTGAGTGTTTGGTAGTGGTTAGTATGGAGTCTAGGTGATCCATGGTGGTTTACATGAACCTTAGACATCCATCATATGTGTGTTACATGGACTATAGATTTTAGCTTGGTCGCGTGTAATGTGATCTTATTTTGTGGTATAGATTTGTGATTGATAATTTGGAAGCTGCAAATTTTGAGGTGAGTTTCATAGTCCCATTTTTACTTTGTTTTAACTTGGGATGGGAACGATGCTTGTGTTGAACTATTTTTGAGTTACTGTGATTATGTGGTTGTAAAATGCATGGACTTGTAAGTGTTATTATACGTGTACTGCATGTTATGAGATTATTGTGTGGTGATTCTGTGTGGTCCATTTGGAGGGTAGCTATGCTCCCATTATCCAATTGGAGAGTAGTAGCTCTACTCACTATTATTCTGTGTGGTCTGATCAGAGGGTAATGATTACCCATTATTGTGAACTTGGATCGTGGGCGTGTTCCGTCCCAAATTAATGTTGGATATTGATATTTGGATCGTGGGCACGTTTCGTCCCTTATGTCCCGTTTGCTGGTTAGTTGGTTGCGATTACATGCTAGTTGTATAATAACTATTTTTACTGTCCTGCTATGTTTTATAATCACAGTGAACTGGTTGCCTGAGATATATTGTGTGTCTTAAACCTATGAACCTCACCAACATTATGTTGAAGTTTTTAAGCATCATTTTCAGGTGAGTATTCTAAGGCTAAGGTAGAGGGAAGCGACTAGACGAGACTTAGTTGCATTTAAGGATGATTTATCTTTATGTTTTGATTTGAATAAATTGAATTTTGATTGTGATACTTTAATGTCTTTCGACTAGTACTTTATGTTTTATTGAAGATACCTTTGGAGATTTGTTTTGGTTATTTTTATTTAGGGGTATCGTTACGATACTTTGTGTCTATACTTTGCTCTATTTATTTGCATATAGTAATTCTCTATTTAGACACCATGTGTTGTGATGATATCCATGATGTTGCACTCGCGTTTCCGCCTTGGCGAGGTGTGACAATTGCCAAAAGCCCCTCATATCGTGAACCATTAATCACTTGCGAGTGAACGCGAATATAGTGAATAGATCTATTGGAGGCTGACTGCCTATTCCACTAATGTCGGATGGATAGTCTTAGTTGCTAGCCGGATTAGTCACAATGCACTATATTTGAAGGAAATAGGAAGATGGCAATCTCCTACACGAGGGCCATAACTCACACTATTAATTTGGTGTGTTCACCACCATTTCACGGTACACTGTTAACGTTTGCGTGTCATGAGACTTAGGGAAATATACACAACTGCAATATCACCATTTCAAACATGATTGTAATACACAGGCAATCACAACTTGTGTTCAACTGAATAGCATACAAATACTATGTATTTCACTTCACCTTTGACCTGATTAGGGCAAACAAACGAATTACTTTTGTGTTGACCCGGTTAGGGCAAACAAACAAACTACGGGTGTATAACAACGTAACCCACTTCTTATTTCATCAATATTTGTATTTATTATAATTATCACTCTCACTTGAAACTATTGGAAATCAACTATTGCTATGGGCTCAACTGCTTGAGCATCCACATCGTGGTATGTGCTGAAACACATACCATTTCTAGACCAAAACCGGACCCAAAAAGACCAAAAACCCGACCAAAATGCCAAATATATTGTGTTTTTGTGTTATTACATATGCAGGCACGGATATCGAAGAAAAGGACAAAAATCAAGCAAAGATCCGGGAAACCGAGCACGAGATATGGAAGTGTTATTTTTAGCAGATGCCGGGAAGAAATTATGGTCAAAAAGTCAACCGAGGTCCTCCATCTATCAGAAATTATCAAATTAAGCCCTTGGATTTATTTTTGGATAAGTGGCAACAATGGTCCTTGAGATTTCTAAATTTACAAAATAAGTCCTTGTTATTTTTCCTAACTTTAAAACCCTTAAATCCTTTCACTACTTAAAATCCGGATTTAACAAAACAATTCACTCAACCCAATTTACCACCCTAACCCACCTAATCCTAAATACCAAGCCCACAAGAAACCAAAAACCCAAGAACCAAGCCCACCTTAAACCCGGTCAAACCCAATAAATCCCACTCGGTCAATAGAGTCAACAAGAAATAAACTAAATTACATTCACTTATCTCTCTCTCACAATACCGCTCCCAAATTCACCCCCAATCCCCTTAGTTACTATTCCCCAAACCCTAATTTCACCTCACCAAAAATTACCGCAATTAAGGGTACTTCGGTCAATGATTGGATCTTCTAAAAGGACCTGACAAGGAGAATGACACATGGCAACCATCGATTGGACCGAACACGCACCACTTTTGATCATGCGGCTGGAAATGAAGCTTGGTGAGCAAGATGTAATCTAAGGGTGGATATTAGCTCAAGTGCACGAGGATCGCCAGCGTGGACACTCGAGAAGGATCGGCCAAGTGCTATAAATAGAGGGATTTCTCCTCTCGTTCGAAGGCTAGTTTTTTTAGATAGATATGATTTAATTTTAATTGTTTTATTGTTACTTTAAATTTTTCAGTCGATTTTAATTTTGTAACGAGAAGGCTTGTAATTTTTATTATTAATGTTTTAGATTAAAAGTTTTATTGTAATTTTAGTTTTAAATCAATTTTTAAGTTCATCCGAATTTTACTTTGTAATTTTATTTTTGTTAATGAAATTTTCATTTACAGTTTGATGTAAGTTTTATGTTCTTGAATTCAAATTTCATTTAGTATTATTGTTATTTGAGTGTTATTTCAGGAAAAAAAAAAAAAAAAAAAAAAAATTTCCAAGCTAATTGTTAAGCTGTTTATCTGATTTTAGAAAGCTTATGTTAAGCTTTTGTTGAAATTCATATTGTTTGTTTTTCAAAAGAAAAAAAAAAATCAAAGAGAAGTTTAAAAAAAAAACTGGATAAGCTATGGAGTGCTGATGTGGAATAGAGCTGGATATTGGTATTGATATTGGCTATAAGCCTGGGTTGAATTAGGTTGATAATCTGAGTTCTGAGATCACTAATAACAGCAGGATCACTTGTGAGCATTAATTTCTATTCACCTCAACTGTTATAGTTAATACTGCTGCTATTATTTTAATTTCTATTAGTTATTGGTTATTTGATGTTTAATTGATAGAGTTAATATTAGTTAAGCTTGTTTAGTCACAGTTTATAGTTTAAGTTAGAATCTGCCTCGATTTGAGTTTTCGTTTTAATCATTCTATGCATCTGTGGTTCTGATAATCAGTGTTGTTCTTTGTTGCTATTCTGAGGTTATTTGATGTTAGTGAGTGATTATTGATGATTGTTACTGAGTTGTTAAAACTGAAATTTAGTTTGATAGTGATAAAGCATAATAAAGGAGAGTTTGGATCTATAGTAATTGCTTTGATTGTTAAGCTCAAACTGCCTTCAATAAGCTCAGCTTATCCAGACCATATTTTTGCATCAGTAGGGGTAGTTTAAATTAGTATCTCATAGGCTGGTTTGCTGTGGTAAGGTTTTGCACTCATTTGCGCCAAATCCCTTTCCTGCTGTCATAAAGTTGTTTGTGCAAAAGTGTGTTTTAGCTGCGGATTTAGTTAAGTTAGTGGCTTATTGAATTAAGCTGAGGGCCCCATTTTCGGTTTGAATATAGTTACTACAGCAGGCTTTAGGTAGAACATCTGGGATCCACATTTAGAGCTTATTGAGATAGCTTAAATCAGGTCTGAAATTGGCCTCTAATTGGTCTGTTATAGCTTGTTCCAATTCAGTCCTAATAGCACTTTTTCTTGGTTCAATTTAGAGCAGCAAATGATGTTGGAAGTTGGATTTTGAAGTGAATTTGAGTAGCTAGTAGTATTGGGAGTCTTTTGCCCCCACTAGGTTTTAGCTTATAGCTTATTAGACTGCTTATTTGGACTGTCAAAGTAGGACCATAGCTGTGTTAAATCTATTTTGATTATCAACTATTCAGCTTATTTGTAGCTTATTCTGTGTGCATATTTCTTCATTTCCAGTTTCTTTATGCTTCCAGTAGTATAATACTTCAGTTTTTAGCTTTTTAGAATTTTTGGCTTATTTTAGCTTATTTCTAGCTTATTTCCAAGTGCTTATTTTACTGTTTCAACTTATTTAGACATAATCAGTTTTTGAAATTATTTTTCTTAAATTTCTTATTAAAAATTAAAATTACTCAAAAATTTTCAGATTTTATTAATTAGTTTTACTATTTTTAAATCATTTAAATAGATTTAATTAGTTTTTAATTCATAAAAAATTATTAAAAAGTCAAAAAAAATATTTTTCTTTTTCCAAAAATTTTCTTTTATCAGATTTAATATAGGAAAATTATTTTTATATTTTTAGGTTTTAAATTTCACAAAATCATTTTTATTTACGTTTTATAATTCGTCGCGTAACGTTTTTAATTTCAAATTTTCGTTTTTAAAATTCATATGCTTAGTTTAATTGTTGCATTAGATTAATTAGTTAATTTCTTTTATAATTTCATTTTTCGTAGTATAAAATCACAAATCAATCACTCTTTTTCACACATTCACTACACGTATTCGACACGTTAACGACAACTCGATATTCGACCTTCGTTGGGAAACGACCCGGGGAAAACGCATACGTTGAGTTTTACCCTTGGAAAAATAATAAACGTACTAAAAACGACAAATCAAATTAATGGCGCCGCTGCCGGGGAAGGCTTGAAAAGAGTTGGAGTTTCGCCATAAGAATTGTGTTTTGAAGACCCTTCCTCGGAAGTTAATTGTTTTTGAAAAATAAAAAATAAAAAAATATAATAATTAAAAAACACTTTTCCTAAAGTGTTTTCACCATTAATAATAAATCCTCGGTCTTCCGTTGAAGGAGGGCGGTTGTAAACCATTCCAAATTACAACAAAACAAATCGTGAAATTGATCGTTATCGGATTACTTTATTACTACAACCTAATTACGGGGTTTAAGGAAGCTTGACATTAAATTGTCGAGCTGAAGAAGGCGGGTTTTTAAGCATCTTCGGAGCTACCTTTGCCTTCCCGCCACGCTGCGCGTAGTTTTAAAGGAAACGGTTACGGTTAACGTAACGGTTACCAAAAAGAAAATAAAGTCTTTTGTTTTTCAATATATTAAAAAAGCCAAAAATAATTCCCAACCAAAAATACAAAAAGATTTTTGATTTTTATTTTTGTTTCATTTTTGGTGTATGCACACCCGATCTTCTACTTCTCACCCTCTTCTTTCACCACTATCGAATCCCGAGAGGATTATTCGTCACAATCACCGTGTTCATTTCTCAACCGTTGAAGAAATGGCCGACGACCAAAACAATCAACACCCGCCGATGGGTGGTGATAATCACATGCCAGCTCCCGATCTCCGAACGATGGAGGAGCTGTGCCAACCCACAATGCACGGACGTGGTGGCCCGATTGCCCCCGTCAATATTCAAGCCGCCGATTTTGGACTTAAGCACCACATGATTCAACAAGTCCAAAACTCGTGCCAATTCCATGGCTTGCCGGGTGATGATGCGAACAAGCATCTTGATAAATTCATAACCGTCACCCAAAGTATGAAACAACATGGGGTCTCCGATGACGCCCTCCGGCTATATCTCTTTCCTTATTCATTGACGCATCATGCCACCGCATGGTTTGATCGTCTTCCCAAGAACTCCATTCGTAGTTTCGACGAAATGGTTACGAAGTTCTTGGCGAAATATTTCCCACCGTCGATGGTGACGAAATTAAGGAATGAGATTAGCAATTTCCGTCAGCTTCCCGATGAATCATTGTTTGAGGCATGGGAACGCTACAAGTTATCGATTGATCGGTGTCCGAACCACAATATGTTATTGGTCACTATTATAGATACCTTCTATAACGGTTTGACATTACGACACCGAGATACGATTAATGCTGCTGCCGGTGGTACGTTTATGAAACGTCGACCCGAAGAGTGCTATGATCTCATTGAAAATATGACCACCCACCATAATTTCTGGGATTCCTCTGCCGAGAGGAATGAGTCAACAAGATCTAGCACTGATTCTTCTACTTCCGAGATAGCCGCTCTTTCTAAACAAATGAATGATTTGTCTACGGCTATCTTGAGAATTCATCAAAATCAGGTTTCCACTCAAAACAACAACAATCAAGTGAATGTTGTTAACCATAGTTGTGAGACTTGTGGTGGTCCTCACCAATATTTCGAGTGCCCAGCCTCCGGTGGCTACACTCAAGAGAATGTGTATGCTGCTTCTGGAAATTTCAATCAAGGTGGTAACGGTTACCAACCTCAAGGAGACCGTAATCTCCTCAGCTACCGTTCTAACAATTTTCTCGGACCACCCGGTTTCCCACCAAATCAAAATCAGCAAGTGCAAAACCGTAATGTTCCAAATAATCAAAATCAAAATCGGGGCAATCAAGTTTATCAAAACCAAGGGAATTATAACCAAGCCCCAAATCAAGGAAATTTTCAAAACCAAGGAAATTTTAATCAGGGAAATTTTCAAAATAACAATCAAGGTTTTGTTCAAAACAACCGAGGGCCAAATCTTCCAAACAATCAAAATCAAGGATTTGTGCCAAACCCATCGCCCTCGGATGAGTTATTAAAGCAATTCATTCTTCAAAGCCAACAACAACAAAAGAAACAAGAGGAAATGAATAGAATGATGATTAATCAGATAACCGAATTGAACAAACGTTTAAATGATCGACCCTCGGGTTCGGGTACTACGACTCTTCCAAGCAACACGATCGCCAACCCAAGGGGCGATGCTAAGGCGATCACTACTAGGAGCGGTGTTTCATATGATGGACCCACGGCTCCGGCTACCCCTTCTTCTCTACCTCCCAAGGTAGTCGTCCGTGAGACCGAGGTGACCAAGGACACGGAACCTCCTACTAACAACGGAGGAACCAAAGACGTCCAACCTCCGGTCGTCCATCCATCTGAACCAAAAAATGTTGAACCAAAAGAAAAAGCTCCTGCAGAAATTCCCGTCAAAGCAAATCTTCCGTATCCTTCGAGATTGAGTAATCAAAAGCTCCGTGACAAAGCTTCGAGTCAAATGGAAAAATTCTTTCAAATATTCCAAGAATTACATTTTGATATAAGCTTCGCGGATGCTTTGCTCTTGATGCCTAAATTCACTTCCACACTCAAAAGTTTGTTGAGCAATAAAGAAAAATTATTTGAAATGACAAAAACTCCAGTGAACGAAAACTGCTCTGCGGCAATTCTCAAAAAGCTTCCGGAAAAGCTTGGAGATCCCGGAAAATTTCTCATCCCATGTGAATTTCCGGGAAAGGTTGAATGTCATGCCTTGGCCGATCTTGGTGCGAGCATCAACCTAATGCCGTTATCCATCTGGAAGAAATTATCTCTACCCGATCTCACCCCCACTTGCATGACCCTCGAGCTTGCGGATCGGTCCATCACCCTTCCTAAAGGTGTAGCCGAGGATGTCTTTGTAAAGGTGGGGCAGTTCCATTTTCCTGCAGACTTTGTGGTAGTTGATTTCGAAGCTGACCCCCGGGTTCCTCTTATTCTCGGAAGATCATTCTTGAGGACCGGGAGGGCTCTGATCGATGTTTATGGTGAAGAAATTACTTTGCGGGTCGATAAGGAAAAAGTCACGTTCAATATTAATCCGAACTCGAATCCTCAAACCGACAAATGCAATGTCGCTACGGTTGATCAAAAATCCGATCCCGTAATTGCTCCTAAAAGAGTTGATCCAAACCTTTCCAGATTCACGGTCAAGAGCATGTCAGAAAAACGTGCTGAGCTCAAGGCTATGAAAATCAATCCTGGATCGAGCAAATGGTTTGAGTGTTGTGCCGCAAATGCTAAGAGTGTTCTTGACGATGATGATGAAGACGAATCGGAGACTACAACGGAAGCGGTGGAAATTGCTAGCTCTAAGAGCACACCACTTGTCCCACCTCCAGAACAAGTTTATCACATCGAGATTCTTAATTCCGACTCTTCCCATCCTTCTCCTCCGATTGAGGGAAGTGTGATCTTGCGGGAAGAGCTCGAGGTGTTTTTCAAAGATGAATCAATTTCACCGGAAATTGATGATTCTTGTCTTAATCCGGAGGGAGATATTCTTTTTGAAAAATTATTAGACCAAAAGCCATCTCTTTCTCTCCCTCCGAAGGAAGTTGAAATCAATCTTCCAAAGAAATTTGATGACCTTGTTCCCGAAACGTTCAAAACAACTATCACCAACCCTCTGTTTGAGTTCGAATCGGGGTTTACTTTGATTTCGGATAATCTAGTCTTTGATAGTCAGATGGAGGAAAGTGATGAGTCTGTGACGGAACTTGAGCTCACAAATCATCATATGATTGATTCTCTTCATGAGGAGTTCTCCGATGAACTCTCTCACTCTTTGTCTCCTCCGGAATACGATCATTTCTACTTTGATCTTGAGGATGACACTAGTCTGGGGGAAGGCATTCTCAATCATGAGAATTTTCTATTTGATGATTTAATCCCGACCCTCCCTCCCGACTCATTTCTTAAAAAAACGACCTTCATCGACAAATATCTTTTTGAAGATGACGACTTCATCATGATTGTAATCATGACCTTCTTTCCCTACATCACTTATGATGTTTCTTCTCTTCTTCGTTACTCCTCCGGGAGTGAGGACAAAATCTTTGACCCCGGTATCACCATTTATGGTTATTCTCTCTAAAAATACCGTGGGTATCTCATCGGAGTGGAACTTTCGTATGCTTCAATGTTTATCTAAACATCTTGAACGAAAGTCCGATTGAGATTATTTCTTCCACATGCTCCCCCATGGACAAATAAATTCGGGGTCGAGTCAAGCTCATGTGACTCGGTTACCAAAAACAAGCGCTTCGTGGGAGGCACCCCATGCTTATCCTTCTATCTTCTTATCTATTTTCTAATAAAACGTGAGGAGGGATCCCCCTCTTCCGTATCTTGTGTTTCGTGTTTTTCTGTGATGTGTCCAGGAATGCCCGATGATGAAGACTCTCGTGCTCGTAGTTTCCTTCACGCTACTCGAGTTTCATCATTCGCTGCTTATCAATATCCTAAATCTTATCGTTTACATCTATCTTTTGGCATAATTAATAAACGGCCTTAGATTTTTGTAGGAGAACCCTTACCTCTAAGACATTGAGGACAATGTCTCGTTTTAGTCTGGGGGGGTAATCTTGCGATTTGATTTTTGCCTTGCATTTTTGCCGTTTTCTCATGCAACCCCGTTTTTCCTCCAAAATTGAAAAAATTCAAAAAATGAGAAAAATTTTAAAAATTTTTTGCAAAAAATATAATAAATTTTGATATTTTTGTTGATTTTCCGCTGGAGAGAGTAGGAATAAAATTCTGACTTGACCGGGCGTGTTGAGCCCTAGCTTGTCTCCTTAACCGTTTATAATCTATAAGCTCGTGCTAGTCTTTTACACAAGGAGCTAGAAAACGCAAATTCTTTTTAAGAATTTGCAAGTTCCCGTATTTGACTTTATATATGCATGGCTTGATTATTTGGCTAAGCATTCGCGGATCTTATTATTTAAGATTTTAAATTTGCAAAGAACGAGAAATGATAGAGTTGTTTATAAGTTAGATTGCTAAACGTGGAGTAGTTGGTTCTCTTTAGAGCTCATCGAAGTTACTTGTGGCTTTTTGTTCCCATAAGCTTGTTTCACTCAAAAATAGAAATATAGGAATAATTAAAGCTATTTTGGTTTTGGCGATGATTAGTTTTTATTTCTTCCTTAGAGAATCCTTGCTTATGAAAGTTGGGTACACATCAAGGTACTGTCAGTGTTACGGTGTAATAGACTATTCCATCTTACCGGCTCACAACCGATGTTGGGATTGTTATAAAAGCCGTAGGACTCGGGATTTGGCAAAATATATAATGAATAATAAATAATAATAATAATCCAAAGCCATAAAAAGTTTTCTGCATCTTGCCGGTTCGCAGCCGATGTTGTAGACTTCTAATAAAGGCAGAGGAAAAATTCCAAGGTCATAATAGACTATCACATCTTGCCGGTTCGCAGCCGATGTTGTGATTGTTATAAAGGGCCAAGGATTAATAATATGTGCTTAATAATGTTAAAAATGCCAAATTTCGACTCCGAGGTATCCTAATAAAGGCTTCCGTCTCTGGACTCGTAGATGAGTTGTTTCGGTCGCAAATAAAAGGGATATCCTCAAAATCGTGTTAAATCAGAGACCTTGATGTGGACCTCATTTTTGTATGCAACGGTTCTCGAGGGAAGGTTTGGAAACTACTTAGCGTCTAAACTAGGTATCTTTATCGGATTAAAAATTATCGAAACGAGAATTTGAAGAAATTCATTTCTCACCAAAATAAAATAAATAGAGGAAAATAGGAATTTGGGAACAAGAAGTCCACAATTAGCTTTCTGAGTAGTGTTGGCAATCTAACTTGTAAATGACAATGATTTCGTTTTTAAGCTTAGTTTGGGGACTCGTGAAAAATCAGGGACGACGAATTTTATCCGTATGGTCACTTCTTTATGAGTCGTGTTTCCTGCTCCGTGATCCTAAAAGTTATCATTAGATAATGATTGTCGACAAAGCCGTCACGTGAAAAATAAGAAAATACAAAAAAAAAAAAAAAAAAAAAAAAAAATATATATATATATATAATAAAATAAAAAGGAAAATCGGGGAGTTTTTATAACATTGCATGAGGACATTGCAATAGCTTAGTCTGGGGGAATTTTGGTATGTGCTTAAACACATACCATTTCTAGACCAAAACCGGACCCAAAATGACCAAAAACCCGACCAAAATGCCAAATATATTGTGTTTTTGTGTTTTTACATATGCAGGCACGGATATCGAAGAAAAGGACAAAAATCAAGCAAAGATCCGGGAAACCGAGCACGAGATATGGAAGTGTTATTTTTAGCCGATGCCGGGAAGAAATTATGGTCAAAAAGTCAACCGAGGTCCTCCATCTATCAGAAATTATCAAATTAAGCCCTTGGATTTATTTTTGGATAAGTGGCAACAATGGTCCTTGAGATTTCTGAATTTACAAAATAAGTCCTTGTTATTTTTCCTAACTTTAAAACCCTTAAATCCTTTCACTACTTAAAATCCGGATTTAACAAAACAATTCACTCAACCCAATTTACCACCCTAACCCACCTAATCCTAAATACCAAGCCCACAAGAAACCAAAAACCCAAGAACCAAGCCCACCTTAAACCCGGTCAAACCCAATAAATCCCACTCGGTCAATAGAGTCAACAAGAAATAAACTAAATTACATTCACTTATCTCTCTCTCACAATACCGCTCCCAAATTCACCCCCAATCCCCTTAGTTACTATTCCCCAAACCCTAATTTCACCTCACCAAAAATTACCGCAATTAAGGGTACTTCGGTCAATGATTGGATCTTCTAAAAGGACCTGACAAGGAGAATGACACATGGCAACCATCGATTGGACCGAACACGCACCACTTTTGATCATGCGGCTGGAAATGAAGCTTGGTGAGCAAGATGTAATCTAAGGGTGGATATTAGCTCAAGTGCACGAGGATCGCCAGCGTGGACACTCGAGAAGGATCGGCCAAGTGCTATAAATAGAGGGATTTCTCCTCTCGTTCGAAGGCTAGTTTTTTTAGATAGATATGATTTAATTTTAATTGTTTTATTGTTACTTTAAATTTTTCAGTCGATTTTAATTTTGTAACGAGAAGGCTTGTAATTTTTATTATTAATGTTTTAGATTAAAAGTTTTATTGTAATTTTAGTTTTAAATCAATTTTTAAGTTCATCCGAATTTTACTTTGTAATTTTATTTTTGTTAATGAAATTTTCATTTACAGTTTGATGTAAGTTTTATGTTCTTGAATTCAAATTTCATTTAGTATTATTGTTATTTGAGTGTTATTTCAGGGGAAAAAAAAAAAAAAAAAAAAAATTTCCAAGCTAATTGTTAAGCTGTTTATCTGATTTTAGAAAGCTTATGTTAAGCTTTTGTTGAAATTCATATTGTTTGTTTTTCAAAAGAAAAAAAAAATCAAAGAGAAGTTTAAAAAAATCACTTGATAAGCTGTGGAGTGCTGATGTGGAATAGAGCTGGATATTGGTATTGATATTGGCTATAAGCCTGGGTTGAATTAGGTTGATAATCTGAGTTCTGAGATCACTAATAACAGCAGGATCACTTGTGAGCATTAATTTCTATTCACCTCAACTGTTATAGTTAATACTGCTGCTATTATTTTAATTTCTATTAGTTATTGGTTATTTGATGTTTAATTGATAGAGTTAATATTAGTTAAGCTTGTTTAGTCACAGTTTATAGTTTAAGTTAGAATCTGCCTCGATTTGAGTTTTCGTTTTAATCATTCTATGCATCTGTGGTTCTGATAATCAGTGTTGTTCTTTGTTGCTATTCTGAGGTTATTTGATGTTAGTGAGTGATTATTGATGATTGTTACTGAGTTGTTAAAACTGAAATTTAGTTTGATAGTGATAAAGCATAATAAAGGAGAGTTTGGATCTATAGTAATTGCTTTGATTGTTAAGCTCATACTGCCTTCAATAAGCTCAGCATAAGCTGAGCTTATTCAGACCATATTTTTGCATCAGTAGGGGTAGTTTAAATTAGTATCTCATAGGCTGATTTGCTGTGGTAAGGTTTTGCACTCATTTGCGCCAAATCCCTTTCCTGCTGTCATAAAGTTGTTTGTGCAAAAGTGTGTTTTAGCTGCTGATTTAGTTAAGTTAGTGGCTTATTGAATTAAGCTGAGGGCTCCATTTTCGGTTTGAATATAGTTACTACAGCAGGCTTTAGGTAGAACATCTGGGATCCACATTTAGAGCTTATTGAGATAGGTTAAATCAGGTCTGAAATTGGCCTCTAATTGGTCTGTTATAGCTTGTTCCAATTCAGTCCTAATAGCCTTTTTCTTGGTTCAATTTAGAGCAGCAAATGATGTTGGAAGTTGGATTTTGAAGTGAATTTGAGTAGCTAGTAGTATTGGGAGTCTTTTGCCCCCACTAGGTTTTAGCTTATAGCTTATTAGACTGCTTATTTGGACTGTCAAAGTAGGACCATAGCTGTGTTAAATCTATTTTGATTATCAACTATTCAGCTTATTTGTAGCTTATTCTGTGTGCGTATTTCTTCATTTCCAGTTTCTTTATGCTTCCAGTAGTATAATACTTCAGTTTTTAGCTTTTTAGAATTTTTGGCTTATTTTAGCTTATTTCTAGCTTATTTCCAAGTGCTTATTTTACTGTTTCAACTTATTTAGACATAATCAGTTTTTGAAATTATTTTTCTTAAACTTCTTATTAAAAATTAAAATTACTCAAAAATTTTCAGATTTTATTAATTAGTTTTACTATTTTTAAATCATTTAAATAGATTTAATTAGTTTTTAATTCATAAAAAAATATTAAAAAGTCAAAAAAAATATTTTTCTTTTTCCAAAAATTTTCTTTTATCAAAGTTAATATAGGAAAATTATTTTTATATTTTTAGGTTTTAAATTTCACAAAATCATTTTTTATTTACGTTTTATAATTCGTCGCGTAACGTTTTTAATTTCAAATTTTCGTTTTTAAAATTCATATGCTTAGTTTAAATTGTTGCATTAGATTAATTAGTTAATTTCTTTTATAATTTCATTTTTCGTAGTATAAAATCACAAATCAATCACTCTTTTTCACACATTCACTACACGTATTCGACACGTTAACGACAACTCGATATTCGACCTTCGTTGGGAAACGACCCGGGGAAAACGCATACGTTGAGTTTTACCCTTGGAAAAATAATAAACGTACTAAAAACGACAAATCAATCCACATCGTTGTTGTTGACTGAAACAGATGGAGAACCTACGCCATAACTCACATCCTTGGGATCCTTTGGGATGAAGGTCACTTTCTTTGCACCACCGGACACGACAAAGTTTCTGAAGGCCATCTCTGCAACAAAAAGAGAAAAAAGATAAATATCATCAGATAAGTTATTTATTTTAATTAAATAAGAATGTACATACTTTGTCCATCACAAACTATCCCAGGCTTCAAAGGAGACCCTTCCCAATGGTCAACGATACCAGCCATGTAGAGAATAGGCTCGGGGAACGTTTGGACATCGATAGGATGGCGAGCAAGACGCTGGTAGATTGGACTCCTTTTTATGGTTTATGGCAATGGATCATTAAACCGCTTTTTATCAAATTGGAACGCTTCATCTAGTAAAGCTGGATATTCTAGAGGTATTATACTGTTTTGAACATATAAAAATTGCCCTTTCCAATTTCTTATGTTTGAAAAAGGTTTTCTGACCAAATAAGGCACATCATGCTCACCTCTTTTTGCCAAGGTTATCCAATCTCCACCAGGGTATAGGTTAATAAAGCCCCTGAGCACTATCAGTGTGGGCTCATACCCGTACGCCTTACACATCACAATGTAGGTGGTGAGTTTGGCTAAGCCAAACGGGTTCAACCTAGATATGTGTACCTGATAGTACTGTAAGAACACTAAAATTAATGGGTGGATGGGAATCCTCAAATTTGATTGGGTGAAAGCATGCACATAAAGCCCCACATACCCTTCGGGTGCATCGAACATGTTTTGGGTTTTGCTCGGAAGCATCACCTTAAACTCCTTGGGTATAGGGTATTCATTGAGGAAATATGATAAGGCTTTTTTAGAAAATGTGCATTTTTGTTGCCTGATTATGCGTTTAGCAGCCATACTCATGATGTATTTAAACAAGTAAAACAAGAAAGTAAAGATTGGTGAAGGAGGATTACCTTTCGACTAAAAGGATGCACGAAGCACAGTGACGTGTGTGAATTTTGGGCGGAAGATAAAAAGTAATTTAGGGTTCACGGTATAAACGTATTTATATACCCCTTGTCCCTTTTATCTCAGTCATCCACGTGTCCATCAAGTTTGACATATATCCGGACTTCAAATACTTTCAAAATTTGAAGGGACGTTTGGTGTTTACCGAAGTTCTAGCCGTTATGGCCTCTGATGCAAGTGGTTGGCATTATCATTAAGCGCATTTATTGCACAATTAGTTTAAGCACTTCTTTCTTTTCGTACGAATTTGTGACGAAAGGGATATGGTGTAGGCAGATGCTAGAGTCGTAAGCAATATATCCTTGGACGTATGTATTACTTTCGACTGGGGGGCTTCATGATGTACCCTCCGAACGGGTCGAAGGAGACCCCTTCGAGCCTGTACGAAGCCTTCTTCTTGAAGGTCCAGGTCAACCTCCTAAAATCTTCATTGGCTTAAAACCATTCATCTATGACATGGTTACCAGTTGGGAAGCCGCCAATCGAAGCCTTAAGCCCTTCGGGGTATATCCTTCGAGGATACTAGAAAGGAGAACACCTTGACTTGATCATACCCACGTCCCCTTTTTCCTTGAGCTTTCCCGCCAAGAAATAGATAGTGGGTCACTAAGCCTTAGCGGTTACCAGAAATCATGGGACGCCCCCATGATCTCCGATATTTGTGCAAGAGCTCTTTAAGGTCTATTTCCTCCCCTATAAATAGCTTAGACGGGCCAAGAATAATGGTATGCAAACTTGACTCTCTCATTTCACTACCAACTTATCATATCACATACTCATTCGCACGCCGGAGGTGGTTCGCAGGGTCCAACCCCTGCGCAATCACTTAACGTAGTGTCTTCATATTTCTTATTTCAGGTTAAAGACGAGCTTGGCGCAACCTCAACACCCCCTATATCCTTTGATCATTATCGAAAGCATGGTCGTGCAATTTATTGTACAATCAATTATAGAATAAATAAAAGAAATTGATCCTCTTGAAAACTTAAAAGGAATACATATAGAAACAAATATCTTTCAAACTACATATATGTGCAAATATTTTTTGCATTTGCTATTAGTCGGCCATAAACTCCATGATGACATGAATAAATACAAATATATCGTTAAAAATCAAGTTTTTCACTTCTTAATGAACATAAGTATATACATCGGACATGGGTGTATGATTGTGTATATGTGCCGATAACTAAAGTGCTTGTCAATTTACTCTTAAATGCGTTCAAATCAAATCTGATAACCGTGTTCACTTGAGTGGAGAATAATAGTTGTGGTTTGAAATTAGCATTTCCCTACCTAAAAGTGTACAGATTTTGATTTAATATGTTTAAATCGACATGAAATGATGCGTATACTTTTCGACAATACAATCTTCAAGCAAATACTACTTTACAATATTCATAAACAAAATGCGATAGCTCGTTTTGACGGGATATGATGAATGATCAATTAAAAAAATTAAAAAAAAAATAAAATAAAATAAAAAAACAAATTAATGTGATAGCTTCAATTGGATATATGCCGGAAGATATTCGCACGTTGTGAGTTTGTGGCGGTACTTACCACAAAAATGAAAAATTCAACGAGTAATGTTTATTTCCTCTGTTTACGGTGACAATAACTTTATAGATAGCAAGAGTTCATGTCCGAATAACTTTAAGTGATAGCAAAATATACAAAAATAATCTGGCACCTTCGCGATGCCACGATAATATAGAAGCGGTAGTCGGTAATATTATAGAAATAGAAAAGGTCATAGAGGTTGCCAGTGGATTGTAGTCGTAAGTAGCCAAAAGATGATGTGATAAATGTCATTATAGTTTATGTTGTACAAAAATCTACACCTTCTAACGAGTAACAATAATATTTTATTTAAAAATGCTTGCATCATATCGAATTTCAAAGAATATATATACCCACATAAAAATTTCCAACTTTTACACGCCGCCTTAGCACGCACGCTATTTTATATGTAGAATGTTTAAAACTTAATATGAAGAATGAAGAATGATTAGGTTTTTCGTACAGAAAATATGTAGGAGAATGATAAACTAACATCCCACAATAAATTTAATTTATGTGATTGCATGTCACTAATTGTTGGTGTATTTGTCCTCTAGTTGTTGGTGTATGTGTCGAGAAGACACATACCAAATAGCTGTCAAGATATGTGTCCGAAAGGCATGAACTGAAGAGGATAGGAACGCGCACATCTTTTATCCAGACACTCTTTTACCCGGTGGTCCATTGCAAGGACCGGACTTCGCCGCATATCCCGGATTTTACAGGATTGTGTCCCCACGTGATCTGACACCTAGCATCTAGGCCAGGTGTGGCTCGACGAAGCTCTTTCCCAAGGCAGAACAGGTATCGAGGTTGGGGTAATATAAATATCCCCACATCATTTATGCCACAATTAACTAATTCACTAGCATTTACTCTGTCATTTATCACCTAGCCTTTCGGCATATACCATATACTTATTCTCACGCCGGAGCTTAGTCTTGGGATAAAACCCAATGCGAGGCTAACGCGTGTCTTTTCCTTGTGTAGGTGCTCGAAGGACGTTGTTCCATCTAGTCCGGAGGGACCTACACGTGATTCACTTGAGGTACAAACTTTTACTTCAGCACTAATCATCAAATATATTTATTTTGTTGAATATTTTGATCTTTATGATTCTTTTAAAAGAAAATGCTAAATGTATAACTAAAAGTTATGTTTAAGATATCTAGACATGCATTGATTGCTTGTACCTTTAATAATAATTGCTCATCGTCTGTATTTATCCTCTCTCAACCGACTTTATGTACCACTAATTATGCATATTTTTGTTTCTTAAACGTTGCCCTTAGAGATTATTGGATTAATGAAGTGCATGCTTTGTATTATTCATTCCAAACAATATATAATGTACATAAGATCTTTCTAGATAAACAAATAATGGACTAGGCCAAATAAACCAACAAAGCCCACAGGCTAGATAAACATATCAACTAACACTCCCCCGCAGTTGGAGCGAGAGGTGACCGAACACTCAAACTGGTACAAACTCCTCAAAAAAGGTCGACGGCAATCCCTTCGTGAAAATATCAGCATACTGATAACGTGAAGGCACATGAAGGACTCGAACCTGACCCCGAGTAACCATGTCACGAACAAAGTGGATATCAATCTCAATATGCTTCGTCCGTTGATGCTAGACTGGATTAGAAGTCAAATAAATATCACTAACATTATCACAATAAACAAGAGTGACAGACAATAACGGGGAATGTAATTCTTGAAGAAGATCACAAATCCAAGCAGTCTCAACAACAACATTGGCAACACCACGATACTCAGCCTCAACACTAGACCGTGAAATAGTGTTGACGCTTAAAGGACCAAGACAGAAGGTTATCCCCTAAAAATACAGAATATCCAAAAGTAGAGCGCCTAGTAGATGGACAACCAACCCAATTAGCATCGGAATACGCAACAAGAGAACCAGTGGGAGATGCATAGAGCCGTAAACAAAAATCCGCAGCATATAAACATATCAACTAACAGAGATATGTTTACCAAAATCCCTTTTTTAATAAACATCCGCAGCATAGGGCGGCTCCTATTCTACTTGTTTAGCACATTTACATCCTTTTCTATTAGAAAAAATCGTCACAACTTTTATAAAAAGTAGGATTTTTTTCTTTTCCTTTTTTAGGTCTATTGCGGTGGAAAATTACAAAAGGTGTCTTAGTTGGCTCGAGAAGGCGTTTTTTGTGATTTAATGATATTTATTTTGAGCTTTATAATTTAGTATCTATTCTGCAATTCTAAAACATATTTGTGTGTTTTCGCATAATCAATTGAAATAATTTAAAGATATAATTAATGAGGTATTAAAATAATGTTATACATAAATAATTAAACGCATTTGCGCTGTGTACATTATAAGTTAATACTTGTATTTACTTTAAAAATATATCAATTACATGTTAAATCTAAAAGAATAGAATGTGAAATCTTCTTTATCTATACTATATATAAAGAGCGAACCTTAATGTTGAAAATTCAGTGTAGCAAAATGACTATATTACCTTTATTTGTCATTCCGCATCTCCAGCCAAATTGCCTTTGATTTTCATTAATAATTTTCAGCTAAACTGCCATAATTATCGATAGTTTTCCAAATTTAACTCACAACAAAATCTATACTACAAACTGATTTATGCAATACCAATGTTACAAAGTTATAATACAGATAAAACAATAACCAATTACAAATATAATTTCTCGTTCATCTATTCATTACCATGAAATATTTTAGCTACCTTATCAATAAATATGGTCTCATGAAAAATATATAACATAAATGCATTTGCTCGCCGAAATATTCAGTTACACAAAAACCCACCGGCACAACGCGTGAGTACCCGGCTAGTATGTTTTAATAGATTTGGGAAAGGATTGCAAATATACGCCCCTACTAATTATATAAAGAGTTAGAAATTTCCGTTCTTGAAACTTAAAATTGAGTAATGCTAGTGGACTATTATACCATTTATTAAAAATGGTAACAACATTTACCACTAAATTAATATTTTAAATATTGTTTAATCTTTAAAGTTTTATTGCCTTAAAAAATATGGCAAATTTTTAAATAATTGCCTTAATAAAGTGATATGATGTTTTTAAATACTTTGCAAGTTTTTTTTTTTTTTTTTTTTTTTTTTAAATTGCAAGTTTTTAAACCGTCCAATTTTTTTATGCACAAGCCCACATGTTAGGCGTTAATTTTTTATTATTATTATTATTATTATTATTATTATTATTATTATTATTATTATTATTATTTTGCACAAGCCACAAGTTTTTAAACTATCCTTCATAACATTAATTATTTTTAAATATCATAGCCCACATGTTAAACACCGTCATGATTTATGAAAGTGCAAATGTTTTCTATACAAGGTATCAACAAGCAACTTTCTGCACAAGTCATGACTTTAAAATTTTGCCCTAAAAATTCCCACATTATATTTCAAAACTACCGCATGTTACAACATTTTTCAATTACATTTTTGATTATTTTACGTTTTGCGTATAAACGTTACACATAACACTTAACCACAAGATCACAACTATAATTGTTGGCACTAGAAAATCCCATTGCTATGTTTAGGTACTCGTGCATTCCTGGTAAAAAGAATATGATCTCAGAACATAATATTTTTTTGAATCTGTTGCAAAGGGCGGACATTAAGAATTCTCCAAAGCTAAATGCATGGCAATGACTGCATATATATATATATGCAAGATCACCCCTCCAAATACACTTTATCTAATGTTGGTGTATATGTGTTTACACTACTACACAAAAGCCCATATAGATCGGTTAGAATGCCATATATAGATCGGTTATGAACCGATCTATCTAAGGGTGATCTTTATGAGTGAAACACATATAGATCGGTTGAGAACCGATCTATATGTTGCCACAAATAGATCGGTTGATACCCAAAGAACCGATCTATTAAGTCCATTTTCCAAAAAAAAAATAAATAAATAAAACAAATTTTATTGAAACCTATATTTTCTTGAAATCTCTATTCAATCACCAAAAATTTTATTGAAACCTATATTTTCTTGAAATCTCTATTCAATCACCAAAAATACAGTAATAATCCCAATACATGTGTTCAACAATATCACCATCTTAAAATCACAAACCAAATGGCTTCAAAAAATACAACACCATTAAACTATGCAACTTATGGACAGCACGAGTAAATCGCCGCATCATCCTTCTAGTTCTTTAAGAAAATCAGTATACATAAATGTCTCAACTGTAAAGCCTTGGCGCTAAAAGTTAACCTTATCTCTTAAAAGCTGTGTGTAGAGTCATTCCACTCACCCCGATCTTAAGCGACTGCAAATTTGGACAGCCACAAATTATTTCAAAGACAAAACCATACCATCATCATTAAAATTTACATGGGATAATATAAGAGTCTGCAATATGAAGCCTTACTGCAATATTTTGTAATTAAAATGACAAAACCAACTGAACTTGCAGGGTTTGGATCTTCGCGACGGTGCTTGAGGATGGGCACTTCTTCAACTTGAAGCTTGCTACCTATTATATAACCAACAAAATATAATACATAAGCAAAAGTAATAAACTAGGCATCAGCCACAATGTTGATATAACTATGACTTGATTATGTCACTTTAATTAGCATAAACACAAGTGAAACAAAAGAAAATGTTAACAACTGATGAGAGATAACAATCACTATAAAAGTGGATCTAAATGTTTGGAAACGGACTTAAAACATCCTAATACATGTAAAATGGTCTGACACAGAACACTTACAAAATTTAAAACAAGTGAAACTAACATTGCATTTGCCCAAACATTACAAATAGTGATCAAAATGAACCAACCAGTAAGAAAATACTCACCAGTTGCTGCTTCTTCTTCACCGGTAGTAGAGTCTATTCATTCACGCGGGGGAGCGACTGTAAAAGATAGATGGAACTTCATCAATTTCATCCTTTAATTTAAGAAGTTTGATCTTAAATCTTCCGTATTAAATACAACATGACTAATAATGGCAAATAGCCATCGACTGCGACTGTATGAACATTTCGCATAACAAATATAAAGTAATTCCATACCTTAACGTCTGCCGAAGTGACTTTAAAACGTCCCTTGCACTGTTATAAGGATAAAAGGTACTGCTAGTGTTATAAGGTACTGCCTGCTGCTAGATTTGTTAAACTGCTGCTAGTGTTGTGTTAACCCAAATTGATCCATTCCCTCAAGTCAAAAAGGTAAAAAAATTTATTCTATAAATCATAAATGTAACAAAAGCAAGAAGTAGCACTTGAGTAATCGAAAATAAAATCTCAGTAACATGTGTTACCTGCTAAAACGACAGCCATCTATTCTTATGACAATCCAACTAGGCAGTTCGGCTTGGGACACAATAACAATACAGTACGTTTACAACAACAACAAGAGAAGGTAGATGACCTTTTCAATGCCACCCCAATCCGAAAGACGAGTAAAGAACTCTTGATGCCATGTATTGGGAATGAATATGTTCGACTACTTTGCGCATATCATTAGTCCTAATCTAGAAACAAAGAACACCTTAATAGATAAAAATTGACAACCACAGCATACCAATGAGTCGACATTCAAATTCGCAGCTACTGGTTGGCGTGGCTTTCTTCTAAAACAATGGCCATTAGATGACATGGTCTCTGTGGCCTGTAATCGCTGTTCATGAATGAGATTGTACACTTCAATATTAGAACATACACCCAAAAACATGTTGGTAAGATCTAAAGGACATAAAGCAGCTATAAATCTATCAATTTAGCTTTATTATGTGCGAATACACCATTCCAAACAATTTCGTGACTCCATAGTTAACTACGCTAACTAAACTTGCACCTTCATGCAATAAAACTTGTACACTCAAAACACCATTTATTAACCACTAAAAAAAGCTAATAAGCACTTGTTTGGATAACACAATATGCACCTAAAATAAGTCAATTAATCACCAATTAACTTGAATCACTAAATAAATACTAATTACAATAACAGAATTCGGTTATGTTATATGGACTATAGAAAATCTAAAGAACTAGTGCCTGAGCTAAACCATTCACAGTCCCAGCATATAATTATAGTCTCTTTATAAAGAAACAATAGTCAACCCAGATCTACAAAATAGAAATAAATAACATATGTTTATAATATTTTGCAATAAAACCAACATCTTGGCTAAAAATACATGTAGCCAACTAGCAAACTATAAACCATAACCTTATAACCTGTGTAAAACTGTGAAACAAATATAAAATAAGAACAAAGAAAGTGGTTATGTTCGATAAGAAAACGACAAACACTAAAGGCTACATGAAATTCGAGAAACAACAACCTCATCTTGGTAGCTTGAAAAGGCTTTTGCCAAGTCTTGGATGCTGCTAACTATGGCATTATGAACTTCTTTCCATCCAATAAGGCAACAACTGCAAACATAAAAAAGAACATACATTATACACATGAGCTAAAGACATTCACTACTATAAATTATATAAAGACTCACCCAAAAGATTCCAATAGCAGAGAAACCTCCTCCTCACTTGGTGGTTCAAGAATCTATTTATGAGGAGCAAAATGGAACCATTTAGTTCACGTCATAAGGATATCTGGATAAGTAATTACAAGTGTTGCTACCATAGATATTGTTACCTGAAGATGAAAAAACAAAGAAGATGGATCGGAGAAAAGAGAATGATATGGTATAATGGTTGAAGGTGAAGGCGGCTGGAGAAAGAGAGAATAATAAGGAGTAGGGTTTGGTTTCATTAATGTGTTGGAGAAAGAGAGAATAATAAGGGGAAATGTTTAGAGTTGTGTGGGTGAATTTTGGTGAAGCGGCAAACCAAAAGTTAGTATCCCGCTAAAACTATTTTGATGAATTTTGACTAAATTTTGAAACTCAACAATATATAGATCGGTTGTTTCGTTAATAACCGATCTATTAAATTTTGAAACTAAATAGATCGGTTATTAACCAAAAAACCGATCTATTTAACGTATTTTCCCTTTAATAAATCAGTTTTTAACATAACCGATCTATATGAGGCGATCTATATGACCTTTTGTGTAGTAGTGTTAACTATTGTAACAAGTTTGTATGTATAAATTATGAAAGTAAATAACAATTTAACATTATAAGCTTACAAATTTAATTAGCATAAACTCAAAAATCAGAAGTAATCAAAAAATTATAAAAGAAATGTTCGTGTTTATAGATGTATAAAAATTACTCTCTCCGTCCCACATTAAATGTCCAGTTTGACTTTTTAAAGTCTTTCTTTCTTAACTTTAACTTTAAATATTTTTGTTTGTATTATATAATATTTGATACAAAATATATGAATTGATTGAGTTTTAAATGTATTTTCATTTAATATAATTTTTATCAAATATTATATAACACAAATAAAAATATTTAAGGTTAAAGTTGAAAAAGAAATACTTGAAAAGTCAAAACTGGACATTTATTATAGGACGGAGGGAGTATCTAAGAATGAATGTTGAGGTAACTTACGCAATCTTATAAATGTAAAGTAACAAATTTTTTCCCATTCTAAGAATCATGGTTTGAAAACAATTTGTCGCGAGATGATTATCGATGATAATTATTTTCATTTTATACCTTTTCTAACTTTTGTCTTTATATATAGACAAAGGCTGTATATGGATTGATAAATTTAGTGTAGTGGCTCCTTCTTGCCGCTCTTGCAAGTCCGTCGTCATATATACACTGCATTCCCACGCATACGATACTGCATTAACACCAAAATGGTGTGTCATATTTCGCTCCTGTTTACTTAGGTAAATTTGAAGCAATTATTCGAAAAATGATGATCCCTCCCACTACTTTCGTATGCAAAACATTCCAATGCATCAAGTCACTGCAATCGATGATAAAATGCATGTACAAAAATTCTCAAACCTTACTCTCTTCGTTCATTCGAGTTCTCCTCATTCGGGTGGATCCTTTCTGGCTGCAACTATGTTACTTTGTAACGCTTTTCATGCTTGGGTTTCTCATTTTGGCCATCTTGGAGCCTAGAAATCCTAGTTATCGCCCGGGAAATTATGATCTTCTTTTTACTTCTGTCTCAGCTGTGACCGTTTCCAGCATGGCTACAGTTGAGATGGAGGTGTTCTCAAATACTCAACTTTTTTGCTTAGCAATTTTGATGTTATTGGGAGGAGAAGTGTTTACATCAATCCTTGAACTTCAATTCAAGAAATTTAAGTTATTAGAGAAGAAAGAGCGTCAAGTTAACTCAACTATCAACCATCCTTCCTTAAACAAGGACCTTGAAATTGGATCGAACTCTTGGAAGCACAACATAGAAATGAAGTGCAACACGATGAAGTTTTTAGGAGTTATTGTTCTAAGTTACTTTGTCACAGTGCAAGTAAGTGGATTTCTTCTAGTTTCTTTGTATGTAGGCCTCGTTCCATCTGCAAAAGAAGTGCTTAGTAACAAAAACCTTAATGTACAAGTGTTCTCCATTGTTACCACGATTTCTACTTTTGTCAACTGTGGATTTCTCCCCACAAATGAAAGCATGATAGTTTTCAAGAAAAATTTAGGCCTACTTCTGATTCTAATCCCACTAGTTCTACTTGGAAACACACTATACCCCGTGTTCCTTCGGCTTATACTATTACTTTTTGGTAAGATAAGTAAGAGGGAGGAGTTAGAGTATTTGTTGAAAAATTATGCGGAGTTGGGATATGACCATTTGTTATCAGGGGCGCATTGTTGGTATCTAGCCCTAACATCTACCGTCTTCATATTTATTCAGTTCGTGCTTTTGATATCAAATGGTTGGAAATCTAAAGCCATGGACGGGTTAAGCCCGTTGGAGAAACTTGTAGGGTCATTATTTGAAGCCGTGAATACAAGGCACACGGGTGAATCGGTCTTTGATCTTTCCCTAGTCTCTCCGGCCATCATTGTTTTGATTGTCACCATGATGTAAGTCCCTATCGTCTCTCTATATTAGGTTACGTGATAGTATAACATGATTGAGTCGAGAAAACGCTTAGAACGTGATTATAATTGCAATTAGCTATACGCAACAAAGTACGTACATTTATACATGCATTATTTTGATTAGTGGACACATGTGACACATTAACAATGTGACAACGTATAGACATGATATGTGACCATATTGGATCCAAAATTTTGTTTATATATCAATTGATCGAATAGACACACGGACCCACCACATGCGATTGGCAGGTAGGCAAATAAAATGTGGTCCGAATAGAGTGTGTATATGACTACTTAGGAACTCAGCATCTCATATTCCTAGCTGCGTGACCAAAGCATTTGAGGGACTACGTATGATGCTGTATATATCAAATCTTATTTAAAATACTTTGATTTATATTTTTTATATATACCTAAAAGAAACTTCATAATTCCATATTTGTACCCAAGTGACAAGTTTTCAATGCATAATTACAATGCTCTTAAAGTATATGTTGAGAAAATATGAAATTATGATATTTGTTTTGGGTATATATATGGAATTGGCTCTTTTATAATTAGTAATGCGAAAAGTAAGTTTGTTAATGCATTTGCGAAAAGTAAGTTTCTTTCTTTGTTGACTATATGAAGATTTTATTCTCCAACATACAAATTTCCTATGGCAATAGGACCACGAGAGCTTTTGGCCAACCTATTACTTTTTTTTTTAAAATAATTATCAAATGATAACATCTTTTAAGATATTAACTAAAATAAAATATACTTTTTAATATAAACCGTTCAGTTTTTCTGGGTAGCTAAAGCTTTATGGTAAAAAGAAAGTAAAACATAAGTGGTGTAGGCTTGTAGCAGTTGAAGAAGGTGATCATTGACGCCGGTTGATAATAGCGCATATATTTGAAAGAAATTCTATAACTAGGATTGGTTTTGAAAAGTGTTCTAAAACTAGGATGACTTTCTTTCTTTATTCTAAAACTAGGATGATCTTCCTTTTTCATTCTAATTCTAGGATCTTGTTTTCATTTCACTATATACTGAACTAGTACATGCATGTTATTTAGATATAACTTTATAAACAGTTTAGCTTTCTTCGTTAAAAACAAGTACCAATGGTCAATTCCACAATTCAAAAATAATGTTATGTTTACACTTGTTAAGCTATTGTATTTATATATCTTAATTTTGATCAGTAATACATAAACAAAGTTAGTAAACATATCACTCGAGGGTCATAAATATAAATTATCAAACTAGACATTTGCAAGTCATTATGTGTTCCGTGTTCGTTCATTCAGTTAAACGCTTAACTCCGCAGTTTAGCGTGCTTGGCCGAGTTAAATAGATACGGAAATTTGTTTGTTTTAGTTAACTCAATAAATAAACTAACTTATCATGTCAAACGTTTCTCAGTTTTTTAAAATTGAACCGCCAAGCAAACCCGATTTTTCCTGGTTCCAGCCTTTTTTCGAGTTTCTCCGGTTGAATCAGGCAAAACCGGCTTGGGTCTTTTTCCCAGTTAAAGCAGCCGGTTCGGTCCGGTTTTCAAATCACTGTCTCAACAATAAACTCCTCTTAATGAGCCTAATTATATTCTCGTACAGAGTGCTAGTTATACATTTATATCAGTTAAACTATCTACACTCACATCTGGTGGGAAAACATTTGTTTCTTGAGTTTCTCGTATGTGTCACCTTATACCAAACAATGACTATAAGTTTTATTCTATTCACATCCTCATTCATAGACAGGGGCGAATGCACTTGTATAGTATGGGGGCGGTTCCCTCCTTGGCTAGCCAAAAAGATGGGATTTTAGTGTTAATTTTGAACTTTTTTTGAAAGTACCCTCCACCTAATACTCATATTGCCCCCCACCCACATACTAAAACCCGACAATCAACACTTTAAAACCTTATAAATCATTCATCTCTAAGTAACAATACTCGATTTATCATTTCGATCATATTTTTTTCTTTCGCATTTTATTGCTATTGTCAAAAAATAAAAAAAATAAAAAAAAATTGCCCTCCACCAACCTATTTTCCCTGTTCCTAGACCCACACACCAAACACTTCAGAAGTAATTAACTGTTAAATTTGAGAAGGATTTAGTAAACAAAACGATGAAAACAAAACCATAAACCAAAAAGAAACGAGGAAAAAAGAAATGAATGGTTGGGTCCGTATGAAAGGGAATTATAAGAAGAAAAAAAATGCAAATATCCTACATTTAGAATAAGAAAAGCTACTAATCCTATAATTAGAATAAGAAAAGGAAGTCATCCTAGTTTTAGAATAGGTTTTCATAATCATCCTATTTCTAGAATTTACTCCATATATTTACTTGTAAATATACATGTTGTCTATATGTCATGAATGCGATAAGTAATATTGTGTCTTTTAATTTATTATTTTTTATATTATGTTTGGTTTTTCAAATCAAATATATGCAATTTTAGTATAAATATATTTTTAAAGTCAAGAATGCAAGTACGTAACTAATATGGATGGCTTAAGGGAATAAGGGTGAAAAAAAAATGTAACATAAACATCTCAATTACACTAACATGCAACAGTAAAAAGGTATCAAATTAAACGAGAAAACTAAAGAACTATTACAAATAGACATTATATTAGGTGATATATTGTTTCTGATTTGCTTGAAACAAGCAAAAAGTTTAGAACAAATCTACTGTTCAAGTGTCTTTGATACACCATAATATATTTTTAAAGGTGCGCGACTAAAAGGCCAAACTTGTGAAGAAAAACAAAAAGCAATAGAGTTTTGGTTAAGAAATGTAGACTTTTGGTTATTAGTTTTACAGTTGCTATCATTTGGTTAATATTTTTTCAAAAAGTGATTAGTTGGCTAAAAACTCTTCTACATGGTTCCTTTAAAAATGGCTAATTGCTTGAAAATATATCATACTTGCCACTTTTTGTTATTATGTTACTAAAACTTTTTTTTCCTCATTGTGTGTATTGAACTTTTAAATTTCGTGTGTATTTTGTGACAATTTTACCCTTACTTTTTTCATATTTTGAAGGGTAACATGGTCATTTTACATGGCTAAATCGTCACAAAATACAAACAATGATCGAAATTTGAAAGTTCAGTACACATAATGAGAAAAAAAGTTGTTCAGTATATACAAAGACAAACAGTGTCAAGTTAGATGACTTTTTAGGTAATTAGCCATTTAAAAAAAGGCTTATAGCCCATACCACATTGTATTTTTCTTTATTAAAAGTGAAAAGTCACAAAAACCAGTTCTACACCTTTTAATCAATTGTTTTTTTTTTTTTTTTTTTTTTTTTTTTTTTTTTGTACACTCTTCTTTAGTAAAGAAAATGTCGTATTATGTCGCAGATGTGAGACTTGAATCTACAACATCATATATAATATATGGAAAATGCTATTTCCTTTTACAAATTGTTCCTACTTATCTTTCTACTCACAGGATTTTGACAAGTGTTAGAACTGACGGTTTAGATGCAAAGAGAGAATGACTGGGAAAAAAAAAAATATTGTTGTTTGTATAGGATGATTAGTAGAAGTATATTGTAGGAGGATTTAACAATGCTTATAATATATACTAGAAGCACTAGAACCAGATTTTACCAGTTTGTAGCACTAGCACCTGCTTGTAGCACTAGAACCTACTTCTCATTCAATCCAAAGTAGCTTTCACACTTGCATGATGAAATCATAAATATTTAAAAGTATAATCTTAGCGCCTTCTTCCCGTTAAATTTTCAAATAAACATGAGAGTATCGGGACTATGGGCAACAAAACTGCATGCATATGACATTTCTTTCCATAGCAGCATTTGAAACTATTTGGGTCTCTATCCCTTAGAGATGCTCCAGCATGAACTGTAAAGATTGTTAACTTCCTCTTTCAGAAATCTCTATAGTTTACAATATCTCTTCAATCGAAAAACTATTGCGCTTCTTGTCATTCTTTATGAGAATTGACTTGTAGGATTTTGGTTATGTACTTTTCATACTCTCATACACGAAAAACTATTACCGGGTTAAAACTGTCATCAACTTATCTTTCTATGAACAATTGAATAAGAATAATAATCACACTAATTATTGATAGACAATCGTTAGTTTACAGACTTGGCTACATAGGTACTTTATACTTTTCCAACCGACACAACTATACAACACACCGATTCATTAATCGGTATAACTACCTATAACTGTTTTTTTCCTAACCGAAAATAACTTCCATTTGACTTATATACATATGTTTGACTTTCATCTTTGACTTTCATGTTTGACTTTCATGGATTAGTAAATTAGTATCCAATACTCCCCCCTAATTTATTAATCCATGCCTTCGATATCTTCAAGCTTCATCATCTTTATCTTTGAGCTTTGGCTTGTTTCCACTTCCTTTGTCTTGATCTTCGACACTAACTATGTCTTGAACTTTCTTCTTGATTTGACTCTGCTCTTCGTTGTCTTGAATCTCATCTTGATTATCTTTGTCACCTTTTTCACCATCTTCTTTTATTTGTATCCTTTCATAATCTTGCATCTCCAATAATCTGTTTCTTGTATCATGATTTTTGGGTTTAACTTTCTTGTTGCTTGACTTGATGTCTTTCTCAATCTGGCTTTCCTTCAGAATTCTTGATGGCGTCTCTCGATGCTTCTTGCATTCGCCTTTGTCAACACTTGATTCTTCTTCTGGATGTTTCTTATCTGAAACAACTTCATGGTTCTCTTTCTCAAACTGTTCTCCTTTTGTCTTTAACTCTTTCATCTCTTTGCTTGTGCAATCTCTCATCTTTTTTAGGTTCTCTAACTCTCTCTGCATTTGTTTCTCAAATGACATTTCTCTATTTCTCATTTTCTTCTCAAACTCTTGTTTCTCCATCTCTAACTCTTGAAGCATTTCGAACTTCCAAAACTCTAATTTACACTTCAAGTCAGTTTCTATCTCTGATCTCATGTCTTCTAACTTTTCTTTTGGAATTTCGTCCTTGAAAATTCCTTTCTTTCTCGATTCTTCCTTTAAGGATGTTATCTCTTTTACATCCTTACTAGTAACCATCAATAGCGTTGGTTCGTCATCTTCAACCACAAGGTTTGCTTTTTCTTCTCTACGGTCTGGTTTTGAACAATTTGCAGCAAAGTGTCCAAACTCTTGACAATTATAACATTGTATTTCTCTAAGATCTCTTCTTGGATAATTTTGATCTCTAGGGCTTCTCCCCCCTCTATTATAACTATCTTCATTCCTATTATCTCTTACGAATCTTCCTTGGCCTCTTCCTCGTGTCTGATTACCACCTCCTCTTCTATAACTTCCATAGTTGCGTTCATAATTTCTGTCATTCCCTTGACGTGTGAACAATAACTTCTCACTGTTATCTTCATCACTTCCTTTTCTAAACTTAATCCTTTCTTCATAAGTCTTAAGTTTCCTGATAATTTCCTCCAACTTTACAGTCTTAAAATCAACAATCATTTCAATGGTTGCTACTACTGGTACAAATTTATCTGGCACTGCATTAAGTAATTTTCGTACTTTTGTTTGTTCATCAAACATCAATCCACATGTGACGGCCTTTGTAATAATACTCATCAACTTCCCTGAAATGAATCTATTGATTCATCTTCTTTCATCACGAGTCTCTCAAATTCTGATTTCAGTTGTTGCGAGTGTGCCTGTTGGACGTCTTCTGTCCCAACGAATCTGGCCTTTAAAGAATCCCAAATTTCTTTTGCTGTTTCACATCCCGCAACTTGCATTTGCAAATCTTCTGGTAATCCTTGAAATAGATATGCTGATGCAGAACTATCCTTTTTTACATCAATCTCTTTTGATGTACTAGTTCCTTCTACTAAACCCCATACTCCATTTGCCAATAGTATCTTTTTCATTCTTAATGCCCATAATGTATAGTTCGTATTGTTTAGAACTGGACATTGATATGATGATAATGATGAGGCGAAAACAATATTTTCGTTTTTATCTCCCGACATATTCTCTTTCCTAATGATCTTCACTTTTAGTTTCTACTAAAACCAATATAACTCTAACAATAGTCGAACTTAAATTTTTCTGTCTAATCCACAATAATTCTCAAATTCTAAACTTTTCTAATCTATTCTTCTAATAGATAAAATAAAATTAACAAGTATTAAAAAAGTAATAATAAAACCTGTTAATGTTTATTCCTTGGGCTTTCTCTTAATTTTCGTGGGCCTCTTTTCTTAAACAAAAGACCGTTCCTTTTTATCCCCAAATAAAATCCTTCACAGCTTCTTCTTCTTCCTTTACACTCAATTAGGGCAAAACTCTCCCCTGGTAATCCTTCTTCTGATTTTCTTCAAATCAAACGGTGGTGGTGGTTATCGGTGCCTTCTCTTCTTCTCTAGTAATGATGGTTACTGTTTTTTTGGGCAAACACATGGCGGCGGTTTCTCCTTTACACAACCCGTATTTTTTCAATCCCTTCCTCTGATTCGATTTTTACTTAATTGGTTTCTCCTTGATTGATTCCCTGAATCAATTTCTTCTTTGTCTCTCTTCTCTTATCTTGGAACGATTCCCTGAATCGGTTTTCTTCTTGATTGATTCCCTGAATCAATTTGTTCTCTTTCTCTTTTCTGGAACGATTCCCTGAATCGTTAGTCTTCTTCTCTGTCTCTGGTTCCCTGAACCTTTGGCTCTGATGCCACTGTCATCAACTTATCTTTCTATGAACAATTGAATAAGAATAATAATCACACTAATTTATTGATAGACAATCGTTAGTTTACAGACTTGGCTACATAGGTACTTTATACTTTTCCAACCGACACAACTATACAACACACCGATTCATTAATCGGTATAACTGCCTATAACTGTTTTTTCCCAACCAAAAATAACTTCCATTTGACTTATATACATATGTTTGACTTTCATGGATTAGTAAATTAGTATCCAATAAAAACTCTGTACCCAAAACAAAAACAAACTAATGAAAAGAGTATATAAATAAATGATGATGGATATTAACTCCTTTAATTTTACAAGTTTAATGATCCATCTTCAATTTCTGATGAATTTTGCTTGCGAGTTTTGCCCAAAAACATTACGTTGATAACTTGTTTCTGTTACGAAATATATTAGACCTCTGTAGGAGCAAGTGTCAACTTCATTATAGTCGAAGTCGGCATAATTATGCATGTATTCCAATCATGTTTATCTCTTTCAGTATTCACATTTGTAAGACTTATAACCTGTGATTACAAAAATTATGTTTTCAATATTAATATTAATTTACATAAATGCCAAAATGTTTCCAATATTTTGGAGATAATAACAGTCAAAGGAAATGTAGTTTTAAGCTGCTGTTAGTTGATTCCTTCTTATAGTTATTTGGGGTTTTGGAGTGTTTGGCATTAAGATAAAAATGCCCAAATTACTCCTAGTAGTGCCAGTTCAATTCAGTACTGCTGCAGAAACATTGGATTGAATGGCTTGGTTGGTTGGTGCCTTGGTGGTATATAGAAGTGTTGTCCATTATGATGAGGCCTATCTAAGTCAGTTCTTGTCCTTGATTTGTGAGGATGTAGGCTATAGTCATCTACTAGAATTCACATGAGATAGAAAAGACCTTCTATTCTTTAGTTGTTTGGTTTCGAGGTAGTATGGAGTCTCTTTTAGTATGCTTAGCAGGCTATTTGCTTGTTTTGAGGCTGTATGTTTTGTTTGTTGATGAGGGCATGTCCACTCTTCAAAATTGTTGATGTTATTTGTTATATGCTGGTGATAATATATTTTTAACCTTTTCTCCAAAAAAAAAAACAGTTTACATAAATGGTTTATAAAGAAATTTTAGTTTTACCCTTGTTAATTGCGGTTAAATTTATGTACTCTCAGGTATCTTCCAGCATATACGTACTTCTTGCCAAGAGAGGATAAAGGAAACTTTTCACATACAGGAAATAACCGCAAAAAAGAACCAAAGAAGAGCTCAATTGGCTTCTTGATACTCACACCACTTCCATTTTTGGTGATTGTTATTATGCTTATTTGCATCACACAAAGTGAAAATATGCAGAAAGATCCCTTGAATTTCAGTGTCCTGAACATCATCTTTGAAGTCATTAGGTAAATATTTCAATTTTAGTCGATCATTAATAAATTTTTGCCGAAATTAATGTCACTCAAATATTGAAACTTTTCTATGTATATGTATTTGTAACTGGTATCATCTAAATCATAGCTAGTACTAAATCGTCGATATATTGAAACTTTTTTTTCATTAACGTAACTTGATAATGGTATTATTTATTATTAAATCTGCTTTTATTCGTTACTTGTAGTGCTTATGGAAATGTCGGATTCTCATTGGGCTATAGCTGCAAAAGACAGCTGCAGCCAAATGAAAACTGTAGAGATGCATGGTATGGGTTCGTCGGAAGATGGAGCAACATTAGCAAAATAATCCTGATTCTGGTGATGATTATCGGACGTCTTAAGAAATTTCACAAGAGAGGTGGTAAAGCATGGAAGCTATCGAAACGTTAGCAAAAAGTTGCTTAAAATCTATCTGTGGATGGAGCTATTGTAGCAATTTGTAGTGTAAGTTACCCAAATTCCATCGGAGCTAGTATATGTACAAATTTTCTTGTTTGTATACTTCTCGGATATTATTTTGCATATTATCCTTTTTAAGAAAAAAAAAAAAACCTTATTATATATATATATATATATATATATATATTTGTTCTTGGAAAAAATCTACTTTGGTGGAAAAGTGAGAAAATAGTGCAAATCACCCTCTTCTTCCCATCCCCTTTTTCACACCAAACTACAGGGACCTTATTGTATTCGAAAAAAAAAAAAAAAAAATCCCGCCAAAAAAATTTTTTTTGGGCAATTTTTTTTTTCCAGGCCAAAAATTTTCCCGCCAAAATTTTATAACTGTGATGCACCTTTTTATTTTGGTGCATCACAGTTATAAAATTTAGTTATAACTATGATGCACCAAATTTTATAACTGTGATGCACCAAAATAAAAATGTGTTTTTTGGGGTCCAAAAAAATTTTTTTTTTCCCAGGCCAAAATTTTTCCTACAAAAATTTTATAACTATGATGCACCTTTTTATTTTGGTGCATCACAGTTATAAATTTTGGTGCATTATAGTTATAACTAAATTTTATAACTGTGATGCACTAAAATAAAAAGTTGCATCATAGTTATAAAATTTTTGGCTCGGAAAAAAAAATTTGCCCAAAAAAAAAATATTTTTTTTGGCGGGAAAATAATTTTTATCCCGGGGGGGGGGGGGGGTAGGTTTCAAAACTTACCCTGAAGTTTGAGATGTTTCAAATCCTACCCTAAAACTTTTTTTCTCACTTTTCTATCTAATTACACTTTTCCCTAAAACCGGACCTATATATATATATATATATATATATATATATATATATATATATATATATATATATATATATATATATATATATGTATTGTTATTAGTCGTACGTTTGTAGAGGCCCATTTGTATTATTTATGTATCATGGCCTAAGCCCATTCTCTAGAATAATCTTTGTAACATATATATTGTGTAGTTGTCTATCAATAATATGCATGGAATCATGATATTCAATATGGTATTAGGCCAAATCAATTAGCCGATCCCCTCCCTCCCTTATCTCCAAATAATTCGGATCTATTCCCTCCCCCCCCCCTCAATTTTCTACCGATCTCTTGAATCCCTAAAATCAATACACGGCTGCCATGACTAATGAAGATACTCCTCCTCCAAATCCCCCTCCACCACCTACAATCGCCGATAAACTAATTCCTTTCAGTATCAGTAATAAAGTCCCGGTTAAACTAGACCTAGAAAAACATAATTACACTTCATGGAGCTCCTTCTTCAAAATACATCTTGGAAGTCTTGGTCTTAAACCCCACATCGAAAAAGATGGCTCATCTAGTACTCTCGACCCGGAGTGGTGCAAACTTGATGATCTCATCAAGATGTGGATACTTGGTTCTTTATGTGATTCACTACAAGAACAAGTGGTCTCCACACCGGGCAATGCTAAAGACTTGTGGGATCATCTACAAGGTTTGTTTCATGATAATAAAGATGCTAGGGCTATCAACCTTGATAATGAACTACGTTCTATCAAGATTGGTAATATGTCTATCAATGAGTATTGCACTAAAATCAAATCAATGGCGGATATGCTTAAAAACCTTGGCTCTACGGTAAGTGAGAAGAATTTGGTTATATATGCGGTGAATGGTCTTGATACTTGTTTTAGTACCATTGTCAAAATCATTAGACATCGCGAGCCGCTTCCAAGTTTTGAAACGGCACGCAACATGTTGCTTCTCGAGGAGTCTACACTACATGAACATGCGGGTACCAACTCCACCTTTGATAGCAGCTCTTATTCCCCCACCGTGCTCGTGGCCACAAGCACATCGGATGTCAAAGGTAACAACACCTCTCATTCCAATAAATCACAAAACCTACCTCAAATGTGTAATCACTTTAATAAGGGAATGTGTAAATTTGGTGACCGGTGCAAGTTTATTCATGATCATCGCAACTGGTCGGGACTAAATGCTAAAAATAACACGGGCGGGAATTTGGTTAATTATGGGGGACACTTTAGTCGACCTACTGTGGTGTCAAATGCAAACCAGTACACAGCGTGGACTCCACCTGGGCTGTACACCTCACGCCAGGCCCAACAACCCACTTATGCCCCACGACAGGCTCACCATCAACCCACATAAATGGCATTTACTACACCCTTATACCACCAGCCACAGTACCACGCTCCTACCCCTTCCCCAGCCCAGTTAGTGTACCCGGCCCAACAACAAACCCCATAACACACAGCCCAGTAATAGCATTCTTGGTCCTGCCATGGGCACCTATCCGTCCCAAGCTACTTCTCTCCCGAGCGCGTTTAGCACTATGACATTGCAAGACCCAACTTGGAATATGGATATAGGTGCATCCTCTCATTCAAATTCTAATGCAAGCAACTTAAGTACCATTTTTAATAAATGTTTATTTCCATCTGTACATGTTGGTAACGGTAATTCTATTCCCGTCACCAATACAGGACATAGCATTATTCCTTCCCCTCATCGTCCTCTTCATCTTCATAATGTCTTGTTACCCCCAACATTATAAAAAATCTCATTTATGTTCGCCAATTTACTAGAGATAATAATTGTACTATTGAATTTGACGCTTTTGGTTTTTCTGTGAAGGATTTATTGACTCACCATATCCTCCTTCGATGTGACAGCTCAGGCGATCTCTACCCTATTACCAAGCCATCAACCATCCCTACTGGTCTCCTCTCCACCAGTTCCTCCATATGGCATCAACGTCTCGGTCATCCCGGTGACGAAGTGCTTCGGTCTCTTGTTTCACGTCATTTCATTTCATGTAATAAAGAAAAGACTCCACATGTCTGTCACGCTTGCCAACTTGGCAAACATGTGAAGCTTCCATTCTATAGTTTGGATTCTACTGTTGAACAATGTTTTGATATTATTTACTCTGATTTATGGACTTCTCCAAATGTGAGTTCTAGTGGTTTTAAATATTATGTCTTATTTCTTGATCATTTCTCACACTATTTATGGATATATCCTTTGCGTTCTAAGTCTGACATGTTCGATAAATTTTTGCATTTTCATAAGTATGTTCAAAATCAGTTTAAATGCGAAATTAAGAGTTTCCAATGTGATCATGGTGGTGAGTTCGACAACAACCGTCTCCACACACTTTTTGCTAATCATGGTATACAACTTAGATTTTCTTGCCCTAAAACCTCCCAACAAAACGGCAAAGCTGAACGAATGATACGAACCATTAACAACGTCATACGCACCCTCCTTTTCCAAGCCCACTTACCTCCCTCCTTTTGGGTCGAGGCCCTTCCCATGGCCGCTTACCTACTTAACCTTCTCCCCTCAACCACCATAAATAACGAAATTCCCTTTACGAGACTCTTCCAGAGAGAACCCGACTACTCTCGGTTACACATCTTCGGATGCCTTTGTTACCCTCACCTTCACTCACCCCATAAGCTTGCACCATGTGCAACCCCATGCATATCCCTCGGCTATCCCGCATACCACCGAGGTTTCAACTGCCTAGACCTTGAAACCAATAAAATAATTATCTCTAGACACGTCACCTTCGATGAAACCCAATTCCCTTACCAATCCATGACACCCAAATCTCCACCCTCGTATACTTTTTTAGATCCCGTAACTCCTTCACTTCTCAACCATATGTTACATTCTCCGCCCCACAATCCATCACACCAAGCCCATGACAACTCCTAGGCCCAACAAACCTCTCAACCCACTGCAAACCACCTAACCCACACCAACACTCCTCAACAGCAAACCGAATCACCACCCATTACTTCCCCTGACCAAACGAATCATACAACAAGCCCAACCCACTCGACCCAAAATCACCATGATGCAAACATCCCGATTCCCCCCTCTACCCAACCCACACAACAGCCCAACACTACTACCACCTAGACCCAAACACAAACAACCACTACCGAACCAAATCGTTCTCACCGCATGGTCACTCGATCTCAATCGGGCATCGTCAAACCCGTTAATCGTTTATCCTTACATACTTCTTCCATTTCCCCTATTCCTAAATCTCCATTTCTTGCTCTCAAAGACCCTCAATGGTGTAATGCTATGTACGATGAATATAAAGCGTTGGTCAAAAATGGTACTTGGGTTCTTGTACCGAGACCCCCGGGAGTTAATATGGTTCGATCTATGTAGCTCTTTAAACATAAGTTTCATGCTGACGGGACTTTGAGCCGATACAAGGCTCGTTTGGTTGCTAATGGGAGTAGTCAACAACTTAGTATTGATTGTGACGAGACATTTAGTCCGGTTGTCAAACCAGCAACCATCCGCACCGTTCTCAGTCTCGCGGTGTCTCGCAAGTGGCCTATTCATCAGCTTGACATTAAGAATGCATTTCTTAACGGTGATTTATCCGAGACTGTCTACATGTATCAGCCTCTGGGATTTGTGGATTCTCGGTACCCTCATCATGTCTGTCTTTTGTAGAAATCTTTATATGGACTGAAGCAGGCACCTCGTGCTTAGTTTCAGCTTTTTGCAGGTTATGCTACACGGGTTGGCTTATATCATAGCCGTTGTGACTGCTCATTATTCATACTTCGACAGGGATCTGAGGTTGCCTATTTACTTATATATGTGGATGACATTATTCTCACAGCATCTTCTACAACATTACTTCAGCAGATTATCACCTCTCTACACAGTGAGTTCGACATGACTAACCTTGGCGCACTTAATTATTTCCTTGGTATATCTGCTACTCGACACCCCACAGGCTTGTTTTTATCTCATCGAAAGTATGCTCTCCAGCTCCTTGAGCGTGCTCACATGGCTAACTGTAACCCCTCTCGGACTCCAGTTGACACAGATTCTAAACTGGGTCCCGAAGGGGTTCTATTCCAGGATACTACTTTATATCGCAGTCTTGCAGATGGTTTACAGTATCTCACATTCACACGACCATATCTATCTTATGCGGTCCAGCAAATTTGTCTATACATGCATGATCCTCGCGAGCCACATTTAGCTGCTCTCAAACGTATTCTAAGATACGTTCAGGGGACTTTGGATTTTTGTCTTCATTTATACTCATCCAATACCACCTCGCTTGTCGGTTATACAGATGCAGATTGGGCAGGTTGCCCCTCTACATGGCGGTCCACATCAGGTTACTGTGTTTTTCTGGGTGATAACTTACTATCTTGTTCCTTCAAGCACCAGCAAATCTTCTCTCGTTCTAGTGCCGAAGCTGAATATTGGGGTGTTGCTAACGTTGAGGCAGAGACTGCTTGAATACGTAATTTACTACGTGAGTTACACTCTCCATTATCTTCTGCAACTCTAGTGTATTGTGATAATGTTAGTGCCATCTACCTGTCTGCCAACCCGGTTCAACATCAGAGGACGAAGCATATTGAGATTGACATCCATTTTGTTCGTGACATGGTTACAGCTGGTCAGGTTCGTGTGCTACATGTACCCTCCCGCTATCAGTACGCCGATATCTTCACCAAGGGTCTACCTTCTGCTCTGTTTGAAGAATTTCAATCCAGTTTGAGCGTCCGGCCTCCTCCCGCTCCAACTGCGGGAGAGTATTAGTCGTACATTTGTAGAGGCCCATTTGTATTATTTATGTATCATGGCCTAAGCCCATTCTCTAGAATAATCTTTGTAACATATATATTGTGTAGTTGTCTATCAATAATATGCATGGAATCATGATATTCAATAATTGTATGTGTTTCCCAACAAAAATGAAGCATAGATGATTGTATTATTAGATATATCAAGTAATCAACCGTTATATATTAGCTATTTGTTCAAAACAAATCATTATCTATATTACTCAAAATCGTCCCGTTTACAAGACGTAGCTAAGATATTTCATTATGCCACCAAAATACGAAGAAAACACGCTCAAGATCCAAATTTTGATGAATATGTATGTCAAGTAATACGAACTCATTCACCCTATCAAATCTTGTTAATTGTTATTACAACTCTTATCACCACACAAACTTCCTCAATTGGACTTTCCACTATACCAATGGTTTCTTCCTCATCTTTTTTGATTGAATGGCATGTAAATTAAAACAACAAATTCACATGGACCATGTGGAAAACTAGAAGAGGGGGTTGAATAGTTTTACCAGTTTGTAAGTTCTTTTAGTTCTTTTAACGTTTCTTAAAAAACTTTTCTATTGGAAACCTTTGATTCGATTCTTATGTGCAATCAAACAACACCAATATGAACTACACTCTAAACTAATTAATAATAAGTGATGAAAGTAAAGAGTAGAGATGGAAAGATCAAACCGGGACAAAAGGATTTATAGTGGTTCGGCTACGAAGCTCTTCTTCGCCCTACTCCACTCCCCGAGTACCACACTCGAGAGTTTCAAGCACTATGTCAACAACCTCCCTTAAGGCGGAGAAAACCGTACACGTCGCTTAACTTGTTTTCCGACACTAAGCTAGATGTCGAGTGCTAATTTTAGCTAGCACCAATCTACCATGATCCACACGATCAATCACTCAAGCCTAATGGCTTCAAGAGATCTCCAATATCTCGACACGATCACAATGATCAACACTCACTTGACTAACACTATCCTATTGACCCTTGATCTTCTTGGTCAATCACACAAGCCCAATGGCTTTAAGAGATATTCACTATCTCTATAAGATCACAATGATCTTCACTCACACTCTCACAAAAGAAAAATGATCTTGATGTGTGCTATGATACAACAAGGATGTAACAAATGTTACAAGTAACCTAACAACTACTACAACTCTTGTATCTTCTTTGATACCTTGAGTTCTTCTCTTACACTTGAAGAGGAATGAAAACACCTTGTATCAACTTGGATACTTTGTGTTCTTCTCTTGCTATTGAAGAGTAATGAAGAGGATCTCTAAGTTGGATGATTGGATCACTCTTGAACAAAAGAAAAACTAAAATAAATGATCAAGAAAAGAAAATGGCGTGAGGGATTTAAACTCAGAAGTTTCTGTGTAAAAAAGGGTGAAGAAAATCTATGAAGTGGGCTGGTATTTATAGGCAGAAAAAATTTGGCCGTTACAGAGGGACGACTCCACTAAATCACCCACGGCTCCACTAAATTTAGTGGAACCGTGGAGCCATGTCAGACAAAGACACTCCATTTTTTTTCTTTTCTGGTGAAAACTTATTTGGGGAAGTTTGGAGCTGATTTTGGGGGAAAAATAGTTGTTATGTATTTTAAACTTATTTTTCCATTAAAACATTTCTTAATTATTCAAAAATAATTTGTAAAGTATATTTTTGAAAGAAATGTTTTGTCACATAAAAATGTGATGTCTAAAACTCAAATTCACTTCTTTGATCATTAGTTAAGTTGTAACTTTGTTCTAGAGTGATTTGTGTAGAAACGGGATCTTCCGATTAAAAACTTGTTTACGTTAATTTTAACGTAACGTGTTTTCACATTTTGTCATCCTCAAAATGTGAAGTTATTGAAAGATAGAAATAACGTTTTTAGAACATTATTTGCATCAACAATCTCTCCATTTTTGATGATGACAAAACATAAACTCATTTTAGGTTAAAATTAATTTTAACAAGTTTTTAATGCGTTTACTCCCATTTCTCCCCCTTTTGTCGAAGCAAAAAGGTTGCTAAGGCTCCCTCTTGATGTATACTCCCCCTTTTTTGGAGGACACCAAGGAATCGAGCAATGATTCGTGCTACAAAACAAGGTTAGATAACAAGTATACAAAATCTAACATGTAGCACGCATGACAAATATCCAACCACAAAAATGACTAAATAACCAAGCCCCCAAACATAAAACAACCTCATAAAAGAGAATATCCATTCATAAAGAAAAGCAAGGGTCATACATAAGTATGACTACATAATAAGCATAAAGAAAATGGACAACAAGAAGCATAAATCCCTAATGACTAGAGGCAAGCTTCATTTCCAAGAAGTGTCCTAAAGGTTTATTGGTGAAAAACTAAACAAGATCATGTTTAGTTTTGTGGGCTATGAGGTGGTGGAGATGGTGACATCATGGGGGGTTGTGGTGGTGTTAAAAGATGTACCACATAGGAGAACATGAAGTGAATTTCATCTCTCAAAAAGAAGATGAGGTTACGGTTGTGGAGGCAACATAGGCAATTAGCACTATGTATATCAAAGGGATGAGGTTGGATGGGTTGAGCCATGATAGGGGAGGGTGGTGGTGGTGAGTTTGTTGGTGATGGAGTTGGCATGGCATAGTCCAATGGAGTTATGGGTGAGAGTGTGTAATCCATTGAGGATGGTATGGTGTTGAGGGAAGGAGATGATGAAGATGTTGTGTAGGTAGAGGATGTTTTGGAAGGTGCATTAGGTGGTGATGGTGAGTTGGGAGTAGCTTGGGAAGGTGGTGTCATTGCTTCATCATCTTTTGTAAGATCCACAAAGAGGGGTCTTGTTGGTGGTCTTATGGTTATTCTAGGTTTCTTTGAGATGTGAGAAGTGGATCCTTGTGTGGAGGACATGGTGTGTGTGTGTGTGTGTGTGATGTGGGGTTGAAGATGATGTGCAAGATAATCTTGCAAGGATGAGGCCTTATATAGGCAAGATGCGTGAAATTTGAATTAAAGTGGATAGGAGTGTCCTATGGTGTAGCAAGGGAATCTTAGGGTGTATATGAGGTTGGAAAATTTGCAGGTTTGAGGTTAGGGTTGCAGGGATTTAGGAGGAACAGTGAAAATTCGTCAAACAGGTACATGGTTCCTCTAAACATCACACGGTACCGTTAAATTTAAAGGTACCTTGGCCTATTTAGTGGTACCGTGACACTATTTTCACGGATTTTCATGTGTAAGCTAGTTTTGTGCAGCTAGAGGGATGTTTTCTAGGGGAACTAGTTCCTGGAAATGATAGTGCCTCAAATCACTAGAGATTTATTTTCCTAATATGTCCCATATCAAGCTACTTCTAGCATATAAAGATCATCATGTGATTTGCCAAGATAATCATAAGCATGCAAGCAAAATGGACAAAATAAGCTAACATCCAAATATCACATAAGATATCCATGCAAGGTGATAGATTAAGCTTTAAGCATGCAATAGTATTAATATATTATAGATAAATCCTAATAGTAATACTAATCTCTTCCTAACTACTTATGACTTGAGCTTTCTCCCGTTTTCATCACACTCTCGTCTTGAGCATGCATCTCATTCTCATGATTTGGATCATTAAAGGGTGCATAGTGGGTGGAGGATTCGGAAATGAGAATGGATGAGACATATGACTCGTTTAGGGGTTTCATGACGGGTTTGAAGAGTGAATATTGAGGATTACGAAGGTAAGGGTGAGAGTTCATGAAGTGGTGATAGAGACGGGTTAGGAACATCCCATAGGGTATCAATTTATTTTTGTTACCCTTGAGATGTACAATTCGCTTAGTGAAGAAGTAGGCAAGATTGTAAGGTTGTTGGGTGAGGAGACAGTAAATCATATGAGCACAACACGCCGGAAGTTGCTCACGATTTCCTGTTAGACTTAGAACATTTTCTCGCAGGATGACTGCCCAAGAAAGTAGTTCATGACGAACCTCATCCAGACGAATTTTCGTTGGATTTGGGTAAGAGGAGGAGTACTTAAGAGTACAAATGAGTTTGGTAAGTTCGGTTGGAGAGGGTATGTAGGAACAATATGGACTATCCTCTTCACGAAAGTTGAAGAGGGACTCAAGACACCAATCTTCAGTATAGGCACATTGCCCATGATTGGGACTTCGGAGACTTTGAGCAAATTGCTTAAGGGTTAGGACAAATTTGAAATTTTGGACCCAAAACCAAAGTGACAAAGAGTGATCCTCGTTACGTACGAGTTCAACTTGTCGAAAGAATTCTATCACAAAACGAGGACAAATGTGCTCGTTGATGTGTAGTAGGCAATCGAATCCTATAGCTCTAAATGAAGTGTTGATATCCCTATGATAAATTAAGGACGGATCAACGACTCGAGCTTCATGAAACCGAAGGGTTTCAAGATTGACATAGGCACGAATGTGGTTACCGGGTGTTGTGGGTTCATGAGATATTTCGGGTGTATAGGTATCGGTTAGAAGATGATCAAAATCATACTCATGAGACATTATTGTTTCCTATAAGAAAATTTTAGGAAAAATTAGAATTTAGAGTAGTTGCATTAGAGACACGTGCCTAGTGTGTGCCTATATGCAAACTATGTGGAGGTGCGGTAATCTCGACTCTAGAATTAAAAATAATGAGATTACCCAAACACTCCTAATTTACTTTTGCTCAAGCAAATATTGTCGAAAAGTACATATTGATTATGTAATTCGATCAATATTCGCGAGATCATGTATGCATGAGAAAAACGTTTTTAGTTTGCATCAACAATGCACGAAAAGTTTTTCATGAAGTTTTTCGAAAACAATGGAATTGGGGTGTTTGGCAACTTCAATGTTTTGGTGCTAAGGGTTTTGAAAAATTTGAGTGTTGATGACTTCTAATTACAAGTTTCCTAGACATGAATATGTGATTCAATTTTGTTTATGAAAATCCTATGTGAAGGGAATCACATGTTGTCTAATCTTAGTATAAAGACTTAAAAATTGAAAAGCCCCAATTCAATTTTCATGTATGAACAAACCCTAGACTCAAAATTGAAGAAAATTAAAGTAAGATAACTTACAATTCTTGTTGAAAGAGTGGAAGTGATTGATAAATTTGAAAATCAATGTCTTGAATATGATCTTGAAGGGGTGTAATTGAATTTTGGAGTGTGAGGTTTGGTTTTGACAGTAGTTGCAGAAGTTGGGAAGGTTTGAATTTGGTAATGTGGGAAAAAGGAGACTAAAATACGGGATGTATCAGATACACGGTTCCACGGTACCGTTAAATTTAACGGTGCCATGCCACCTTTAGTGGAGTCGTGATCTGATGGGATGAAATTTCGTCCCATTTTGATTTTTGACGAATAAGTCTCGCTGATTTAGTGAGACTTTTAGACACGAGGAAAGAATTTATACCTAATAAATTCTTTTGACGAGGGGAACCTAGTCTAGACGAGATGACTTCAAAGAGTCATGAGATTTATGGAATATGTTCCATCATTCCTAGACCTAGACGAAGGTAATTGAAGGATTCTCGTTTGGGAGGTTTGGTTAGGATGTCGGCGATATTGTTTTGAGAAGGAACTTTCTCAATAGAAATATTTCCTTTTTGAACATTATCGCGAAGGAAGTGGTGACGAATTTCAATGTGTTTAGTACGGGAGTGTTGAACGGGATTTTTTCTCAAGTCAATAGCACCTTTGTTATCACACATAATGGGGACGTTATCTAAATGGATGTCATAGTCATTAAGGGCTTGTTTCATCCATAGTGCTTGTTGACATGCCTTTCTGGCGCTTACGTACTTGGCTTCGGTCGTGGAGATAGCAAGAGCCGTTTGTTTCTTGGAGAACCAAGAAGTTAAGCAACAACCCATGAAGGTACAAACGCCGCTCTTACTTTTTCGATCCACATAATCTCCCGCATGATCAGAGTCGGCATAGACAACAGTTTCTACACCGGTCCCCTTGGGATAGAATAATCCCAAGTGTATAGTGCCTTTAATGTATCGGAAGATACACTTAACCGCTTCAAGGTGTGAGGTTTTGGGATCCTCTTGGAAGCGAGCACAAAGGCAGACACTAAACATGATGTCGGGCCTACTTGCCGTGAGGTATAGCAAACTTTCTATCATACCTCTATACTTAGTTCTATCCACGGACTCACTTTCTTCATCTTTCGTGAGTTTTATTTTCGTGGACATGGGAGTTTTCATGGGCTTAGACTCTTCTAAACTAAACTTCTTAAGCATCTCCTTACTATATTTTGATTGATTAAAGAAGATACCATCTTCCATTTGTTTAATTTGTAAACCAAGGAAGAAATTTAATTCGCCCATCATGCTCATCTCAAACTCGTCACGCATGATCTTAGAGAAATCATCGCACAGTTCTGGACAAGTTGAGCCAAATATGATGTCGTCGACATATATTTGAACAATAATGAGATGTGAATTACGTTTCTTTGTGAAAAGTGTGTTATCTACCACTCCCATGGTATATTCATGTTCGATCAAGAATGCCTTTAGTCTATCATACCAAGCTTTAGGAGCTTGTTTAAGACCATAGAGTGCTTTCTTGAGTTTATAAACATGATTCGGTTTGTCGAAATCAACGAATCCTGGAGGTTGTGCAACATATACCTCCTCGTTGATATAGCCATTTAGGAATGCACTTTTCACATCCATTTGGTATAACTTAAAGTCTAAGGAACAAGCATAGGCAAGGAGTATCCTAATAGACTCTAATCTAGCTACGGGTGCATAGGTTTCATCGTAGTCTATTCCTTCTTGTTGGTTATAGCCTTGTGCTACCAACCTTGCCTTATTCCTAGTTACGACGCCATTTTCGTCGAGTTTATTCCTAAACACCCACTTAGTTCCTATGATGGTTTGATTCTTAGGAGGAGGTACTAAATCCCAAACTTGGTTTGCGGTGAATTGATTAAGTTCCTCTTGCATGGCGACTACCCAACTTTCATCCTTAATCGCTTCACCGACATTCTTAGGTTCTACGGTTGATATGAAACAAAAGAAATTACTTTTGTTTTGTGCTTGTGACCTAAGAGTTCTTTAGTTAAGGTTTACTATGACATTTTCAATGGGATGGTTCTTGGATTCCTTAATATTGACAACTTCATCAACTTCAACTATTTCATCCTCAATGTCATCTTCTAAGGGTTTCTTGCCATTAACCTTAATGGCTTCATCCTCATCTGAGTCATCATCCACCAAGGGTGATGTTTTAGTTGGTGGAGGACTTTCATCGAATGTCACGTTGAGTGACTCTTCGACTTTCATTGTTTCCTTGTTTAGAACTACATAGGCCTTGCTATTTTGGGAGTATCCTAGGAAAACACCTTCGTAAGACTTTGGGTCAAACTTGGTGAGGTAGTCTTTAGTGTTTAGTATGAAGCACTTACTTCCAAACACTCTAAAGTAATCAAGAGAGGGTTTTCTACCTTTCATGATTTCATATGGTGTTTTTCCTAACATATGTCTAATTAGAATCCTATTAAGTATGTAAGTTGAGGTATCCACCGCATTACACCAAAACTTTTGCGGAATTGATTGTTCATTCAACATCGTTCTACTCATCTCTTGTAGAGTACGATTTTTTCGCTCAACTACCCCAATTGATTGTGGAGTGCGTAGAGCCGAGAAATTGTGTGTAATACCATTAGCATCACAATATGCTCCAAATTGCACCTCATTATCAAATTCCCGACCATGATCCGTTCTAATAGAAACAATTGTACATCCTAGTTGATTTAGGACTTTCTTACTAAGGATTTCAAATTCCTCAAAAGCTTGTGTCTTATTCTTAAGAAATCTAGTCCAAGTATACCTAGAGTAGTCATCAACTATCACTAAGGTGTAGTAGTTTCCTCCGTAGTTCCGTACGGCGGATGGACCAAATAAGTCCATATGAAGGAGTTATAGGCATCTAGAGGTCGAGACCATATTCTTAGCTTTGTGACTAGATTGAGCTTGTTTTCCAACTTTACAAGCATCACAAAAGTGTTGATCAAACTTAATCTTAGGTAGGTTTCTAACTAGCTCTTTAGACGTCAATGATTGTATTAATCGCATATTGGCGTGACCTAATCTCCTATGCCATAGAGTGGAATTGTCATCTATGGTTGCTAAGTATAACCTATCCTGAGGCTTATTTCCTATTTTCATAACAAATAGGCCATTTCTCCTAACTCCATTGCCTACGGTTTTACCATCCTTAATAATCTCACTACCCTCTTCGGAGAATATAACTTTACACTTATTATCTACCATTTGACTAATGCTAAGCAAGTTAAATCCTAAGTTATCTACATGCTCAACATTTCTAATAGTGAGGGAGTTTTGAGTGATCGTACTTTTGCCTATAATGTTGCCTTTAAGTTTGCTACCGAAAGTGACATTACCTCCGTTGTATGATGAGAAAAGACTTCGGTTACCCGTCATATGATTAGTGCATCCACTATCCTTGACCCATTCGTCAGGCTCCAAGTCGATTCCCAAGCATATCTATTGAATAAGAAAAGCATTCAAACATTTGGTCCCCAATATCTCATGGGTCCAAAGTTGTTAGCATTAAACATCCCATGCATTAGTTGCATTTGGTTAGGATGTTGGAACGGAGGACAAATTTCCCATGGTAAGTAACTTTGTAGTTGACGGTCATTCCAAGTTACGAGATAGTCACTTGGATAACTTTGTCTTCTAGAGTTACGTCTCGGTAGAGGAGTTCTTGACCGAGGTTTGGGAATATTTGTTTTTCTAGGTAGAGGAGTCTTAGACCTAGTGTCGGGTTTTACAAATTCAGGCCTGGGGTTTGACACAGGTTTGTACAAGCTTTTGGCTTCCTTTATACTAGCAATAGATACTTTGGTACCATTTACAACTATGTGTCTTGGTTTAGGACTTGAATTATCTTTTAAATTCAACTCAGTTCTGTCTTCAGTAACACATGGTACCACGGTACCATTAACTTTAATGGTGCCGTGTGTACATTTAGTGGTGCCGTCTGTTGTTTTGACAGAACTTGTGGGTTTGACAGATTCTACTTGCTTTATTTTACTTGTCGAAGCATTATCTGTTTCTTTTTCAAACCTTTTTCAAACCTAGTGATCCTAAATGTATTTTCTTTGAGTTTATCGTTTTCCACACGAAGACTTATGCATGACTTGCATCCTACGTCTACTTCTTTATTTTTCTCAAGTCTTTTGACTTGATCCTTTAGTTCTAAAACTTGCATTTCGAGTTCATGCAATTTTAATTTTAGTGATTTGTTTATACCTAAAATTTTAGAACTAATCTCGCATAGTTTATTATATTCGTCATTTAGTGTGTTATCATCTATTGACAAATTATCATCACTATAATCAAGATAGTCATATCATACCTCATGAGAAGCTTGAGCCATTAGGCATGTTTCGTCATTGGGCTTCTTCTCTTCATCTTCACCACTATCACTCCACGAGCCTCCTATGAAAGCTCGTTGGTTGTTGGATTTCGGTGGTTTGGGACACTCTCCTATGAAGTGATTAGGATCTCCACATCTAAAGCATTTCCTATCACTTGTCCCTTTCTTTTCAACTCGATTCTTTTGTGATGTCTTCTTTTCATCACGAGGTTGTCTAACGAGCCTACCTCTTCTCCTAAAGAACTTTTTAAAGTCCCTAACCGCTAACGCATATTCTTCATCTTCACTATCGGAACTCGAATATTCCTCATCACTAGACTCCTTCTTGGCATTCAATGCAAGAGATCTAACTCTCTCGCTTTTGCCCTAAACTATATCGGAGTCTTTCTTGATTATCATCTCGTGAACCTTCAAGTTTCCTATTAGTTCATCGAGTGATAGTGTTGCCAAGTCCTTTGACTCTTCTATGGCGGTGACCTTTGCTCTCCATTTAGGATGTAGAGCCCTAAGAAACTTCCTAACATAATTCTTGCTAGAATAACCTTCATCAAGAGCTTTAAGACTAGTGATAATAGTATTAAATCTAGCAAAAGCATTATCTATTGCCTCATCTTCCGAAATGGAAAATTGTTCATATTGTTGAACAAGAAGATCTATCTTGTTCTCTTTGACTTGGTTATTACCTTGGTGAGTGACTAACAAAGTTTTTCAAATATCTTTTGCCGTATTACACATGAAAATTCTTTCAAATTCCTTTTTGGGCAAAGCATTGTAAATCATTATTTTAGCCTCATTATTCTTGGCTAATTTCCTTTTAAGTTCATCACTTTGTTTATCATAAGAAACTATTTCATCCTTTTTAGTTACCAGATTCATTTGAATCGGTTGAAAGTCACCCTCGGTAATAACATGCCAAAGATCAATGTCTTTTGATTTCACATACGTTTCGAATCTTGTTTTCCAATAGATAAAGCAATTGTTTTCAAAAAGCGGTGGTCTTTGCATAGATTTCCCTTCTAGATATTTGTCGGAATCCATTGATCGATTCAAGTTTTAAAATACAATCTACTTTAAAATCTTGACTGACGTGGCTTCTGATACCAATTGTGGAAAACTAGAAGGGGGTTGAATAGTTTTACCAGTTTTTAAGTTCTTTTAACGTTTCTTAAAAAACTTTGCTATTGGAAACCTTTGATTCGATTCTTATGTGCAATCAAACAACACCAATATGAACTACACATTAAACTAATCAATAATAAGTAATGAAAGTAAAGAGTAGAGATGGAAAGATCAAACCGGGACAAAAGGATTTATAGTGGTTCGGCTACGAAGCTCTTCTTCGCCCTACTCCACTCCCCGAGTACCACACTCGAGAGTTTCAAGCACTATGTCAACAACCTCCCTTAAGGCGGAGAAAACCGTACACGATCCACACGATCAATCACTCAAGCCCAATGGCTCCAAGAGATCTCCAAGATCTCGACACGATCACAATGATCAACACTCACTTGACTAACACTATCCTATTGACCCTTGATCTTCTTGATCAATCACACAAGCCCAATGGCTTCAAGAGATATTCACTATCTCTATAAGATCACAATGATCTTCACTCACACTCTCACAAAAGAAAAATGATCTTGATGTATGCTATGATACAACAAGGATGTAACAAATGTTACAAGAAACCTAACAACTACTACAACTCTTGTATCTTCTTGGATACCTTGAGTTCTTCTCTTGCACTTGAAGAGGAATGAAAACACCTTGTATCAACTTGGATACTTTGTGTTCTTCTCTTGCTATTGAAGAGGAATGAAGAGGATCTCTAAGTTGGATGATTGGATCACTCTTGAACAAATTAAAGAAAAACTAAACTAAATGATCAAGAAAAGAAAATGGTGTGAGGGATTTAAACTCAGAAGTTTCTGTTTGAAAAAGGGTGAAGAAAATCTGTGAAGTGGGCTGGTATTTATAGGCAGAAAAAATTTGGCCGTTACAGAGGGACAGCTCCACTAAATCACCCACGGCTCCACTAAATTTAGTGGAACCGTGTCAGACAAAGACGCCCCATTTTTTGTCTTTTCTGATGAAAACTTATTTGGGGAAGTTTGGAGCTGATTTTGGGGGGAAAATAGTTGTTATGTATTTTAAACTTATTTTTCCATTAAAACATTTCTTAATTATTCAAAAATAATTTGTAAAGTATATTTTTGAAAGAAATGTTTTGTCACATAAAAATGTGATGTCTAAAACTCAAATTCACTTCTTTGATCATTAGTTAAGTTGTAACTTTGTTCTAGAGTGATTTGTGTAGAAACGGGATCTTCCGATTAAAAACTTGTTTACGTTAATTTTAACGTAACGTGTTTTCACATTTTGTCATCCTCAAAACGTGAAGTTATCGAAAGATAGAAATAACGTTTTTAGAATTTTATTTGCATCAACAGACCATACGCCTCATTGAATCTTTTTTGGCCAAAAAACAAAAGCTTATACACCCACCTAAGCTTGAAATGGAGAAAAAGACCGAAGCTAAAATTAACATCTTATAAGATTCTATTAGCATTTACGGGTCTGAAGCAGGCGTTGAAAACTAACCCTGGTTATAATCGGAGAGTTACAAAGTGTCGAGAGGCAGCAAATGTCCTTCTAAAGTAATCCCTCCGTCCCATATTAATTGTTATGTTTGACTTTTTGTAGTCAATTTTTTTCTACTTTGACCTTAACTATTTTATTTTGTGTTATATAATAGTTGATGCAAAACATACGAATAGATTGTGTTTTAAATGTATTTTCTTTGTTATAATTTTTATCAAGTATTAAATAGCACAAACAAAAATATTTATAATCAAAGTTGAAAAGCAAAGACAAACATAACATTTAGAAAAAAATTGCTGTGCAGTCCAAATTAGAACCGGAGCTAGCTAGAAGAGCAGAACACTACTTTTCTGAAAATATGCGGGTTGTTAAAGGTTTCTCATGAAATCTAGTTTTTTGGGGTTATAGCTTCATTTCCCTATTTACATTCCTACTCAAACATCTATTTGATATATACTGTTTTCAGTAGTCATTTATATGTTTATTTTCCAAGTTCATTAAGCAGTTTGGTTTGTTTTTAGGACTAGAAGCATGGGGTAGTGGCAAGTTTGAAGAGTTTGGGAAGCTTATCTCAGCCTCTGGTCTTAGTTCAATTCACAACTATGAATGTGGTATGTCTTCCCTGCATTTTTTTTTTTGGTTCTGATAAAATTCTTTACTTACGTCAGTAGTTAGAATGGGTAAGTAGTTTAGCTTCTTAGTTATTTTGGGTTAGTCTAAATTATCCGTATGGGTCAATATATAGGCCTGATGGGTTTGCTAGTTTAGAAATCCACCCAACAAGAATATTACCATACCATCCGGGTAATGTTCATTTTAACCACGTGCTCATGATAAACTTTTTCTTATGGGTCAAATATACTTGACAGAAATCATAGATCACAACAAATCACATAGGAGCTATAATTACATGATATAGTTTTTTCTAATATTGCATTTAGTGTCCTGATTGTTTATAAAAGTTAAATATAAAATGAAAAAGTACGGGCCAAACTGAGCCAACCTGACCCATTTAACCCGTTTTCAAAACATGTCTGTTTTGACCATTATCCATTACCCTACCAGCCCATTTTGCTACCTCTAACCACAGAATTTAGCTCAAATTTAGCAAGAATCTCAATTTTCTCATTTCCATACTTGGTCTATTTAAAACACTTGTTGAGATTTCATTTTCAGGTTGTGAACTACTAATCCAACTATACGAGATACTTTTAAAAGCACCTGGTGTCTATGGAGCACGATTTAGTGGTGCTGGATTCAGAGGTTGCTGTGTAGCATTTGTGAATGCCGATTATGCACATGAAGCTGCTTCATTTGTCAAAAACGAATACTTGAAACTTCAACCTAATCTGGCTAGCCATCTTAATCCAGAATCAGCCGTTGTTATATGTGACGCAGGAGACTGTGCACGAGTCATCCGACCCTGATACGAAAATGAAATTCCAATAAATACCTACATTGTGTGATTACATTAATTTGATTCATTTGTACAAGTTACTTGATGACGTATAGTCCGTATTCGGGTCACGAACCCGACCCATACTCAGGTCCATCACGAACGGACTCAAGCCCATTACGAATGGGCTATCACAATAGCGGTTTGGGCTCACGATGGCCTAAACCCAAAGCTATTTATGGTTTTGATATAGATATCCCTTATTTATGGATATATATCATATAACCGCCCTATGCGGGATATGCTGAGGAGTGAAGGACACGAAACCAACTAGGGTTTCGTGTGTATATAAAGAGTCCTTCGACTCTCATTAAAGGTACGACTTACAAAAACCCTAACTCTTCTACAAACCCTAAAACCGATTACTTACTCTCACGCCGGAGGATAATCGTGGGAGACAATCCCACGATAAGCCTAACGGTGTCTTTTTGTTTTCTTAGTGCGCAGGTCTCAAGCATTAAGATCTGATTGGTATGGAATCAAGGAACGCCCAACTTTTGTATCAACAAGTGGCGCCATCCGTGGGACCCTACACTAAGAGCTTTGCTAAGAACTAGAATGACGAAGCACGGAAAGGAGCGAACTCCGCATGCGAAGAAAACGCATGACGATTTACTAGGGAAGAAACAACAAACTGATGCGGCCTCTAAGCAGGCCTCTGGGACAACCAGCACGCCTAGAAGCTTAGGAGCGTACTCAGATCTGCTCTTTACTCCAACAGAACCGCTCACTATGACTACCAATGCTACTACAACAAGTACTAGCGCGGTAGACCTACAGCGCACTCCTCTCACCATACCAGAAGTAAACTTCACTGAGCCACCAAATGCGCCTATCCAAAACAAGGATCTTGTTTTGGAAACAGACTCCATTGCGCTAGAAGGAGTCACGCCTGAACTAGCGCCAAGCGACTTCGTATCTCAAAACTACGAAGCCTTGGCTACGCTCATGCGAGAAGAGGCAAAAAAGAGGTCAAGCCAAAGTCTGCACGCCAGGCTCAACTTCGACCCTGAGTATGAAGCATCCCCACCACGCTACCGAAAGAAAAAATGCGAGAGGGATAGCCGCAAACACCCAGTGTTTACCAGGATTGGAAGGAAGGTTGTGGATGATGAAACAGCCGACTTTCAGCATCTGGAGGAGCATGAAGATGGGGAACGGCGCGCCAATGTCCACGCTAGGCTTGGCAGTCGCAGGGTTCAGGATAGGCTTGGGCGACGGTGCTCCCCAAGTGAAAGCCCTACAAGCTCTGATTCCGAGGATAGCCGGCGCAAGTGCCACAGAGGAGCAAGCTCAGATTCCGATGATAGTCGACGCAAGCGTCGCAAAAGAGTAAGCCCATCCTCAAGTGATTCCTCGGACAACGAGGACAAAGAAACTGGACACTGGAAATCAAGAGGAAAATACCGCGACCAGGAAGATGAAGACATGTCTCTTCCCTGGCGTCGTCAAAAAGTTGATGCGTTTACTAGGCGCATCAGCGATTTTTCGGAAAATAAGAGAAGGCGCATGCCTGCTAATGTCAAAACATATGATGGGACAGGTGACCCTGATGATCACCTAAAAATTTTCGAGTCAGCAGCCACTATCGAAAATTGGCCACAACCTGTGTGGTGCCATATGTTTAACTCTACATTAGTAGGGAACGCGCGCAATTGGTTCAATAAGCTTCCACGCAGAAGCATCGGTGGGTTTGAAGAGTTGCGAAAGGCGTTTCGTTTAAACTTTACTCAAAGAAAGAAGTGCGCCAAAAACCCTGTCGAGCTCGCTAGAGTAAAACAGCGACAAGGGGAATCCACAAGCGCTTTCATGGAGCGCTATAAGGACGAATGCATGCAAGTCAAAGCGTGCCCAGAGATACTAAAAATATCGGGTTTTATGAACGCAATCAATAACCCAGACTTGATAAAAAAGTTAAACGATAGGGTTCCCCACACCTTTGACGAACTCATGAAGCGCACGTGGTCCTTCGTCCAAGGAGAAGCAGCCGCTGCGGATAGCAAAAAAGGCTACTCGAACCATAGGCCACAAGAAGAGTCAAGGAGACAATCCAATGACCAGAGTGGCAATCGCAACAAAAGTTATCGCACCCAAGGGGGCGGACGGGGAAACGACAAGTACACCCCATTAACAAAAACTCCAAAGGAGATATTTGCGACAGAAGGTGCGAACTTTCCAAGACCCCCACCTATGCGCACCCCTGAAGATCGGCGCGTAGGGAATGGATACTGCGAATATCACGCACAGAAGGGCCACACCACTAATGAGTGTGTCCAATTACGCCAACTAATTGAGAAACTAGTTAAAGAAGGCAGATTGGACCACCTCGTTAAAAATATTAAGGAGGGGAAAGAACAGCAGAGAACCGGAGGCAAGAAATACGCGCCTAAAGAAAAAGCTGATACTATCTACATGATACAGTCATGGCAGCGAAAGACTAGGCAAAAGGTGAGCCAGAAATTCTCTCATGAAAGCGAAATCTCCTTCCCCACCTTGACTGCGGACAACGCAGTGGCAGAACCACTTACCATCGAAATAAATGCGGGGGGTCACGACATCCACCGCATGTATGTCGATGGGGGCGCATCAGTGGATATAATGTATGAACATTGCTTCAAGAGATTGCGTCCTGAGATACAAAGACAGTTAAGTCCAGCCACGACTGCGCTTACTGGCTTTACAGGAGAAAAGATATGGCCTAAGGGGCAACTGCGCCTACTAGTCGCTGTCGGTAATAAGGAACACTCCACGACAGCCTGGATGAACTTTATGGTGATCAAATCTCCTTCGCCATACAATGGCATTATTGGAAGGTCAGGAATCTCGGCGTTGCGCGCGGTACCATCCACAGCGCATGGAATGCTCAAATTCCCAGTAGAAGGCGGCATCGTCACCATTTACAACAACGCTGCGCCACCAGAAGAATGTAACACGATTACATGTGAAACCACGCACGTCTCAGAACAGAGCGCAGCTAAAATTCCAAATTTGAAGGTCGCAATTCACCCCGATTACCCAGAGCAAGAAGTATCAATCGGAGGATCGCTGTCTGTCAAAGGCAGAGCGGCCGTGTGCGCACTCTTACAAAGGAATCTAGATATCTTTGCCTGGGAACCAAAACACATGACTGGTGTGCCACGCTCGATCGCAGAGCACAAGCTAAAAATCCGACAAGGATATTCCCCAGTGCGGCAGAAAAAGCGCGGCCAAGCTCCAGAGCGCGCAAAAGCCATTCTGGAGGAAGTACACAAACTTGTGGACGCAGGAATCATGCGTGAAGTCTATTACCATGACTGGCTCTCTAATCCAGTCATGGTCAAGAAGGGTGATGGCAGTTGGCGGATGTGTGTGGATTTCACCGATCTCAACAAAGCATGTCCACAGGACTGCTATCCGCTGCCAGAGATAGACTGGAAGGTAGAATCTCTGTGTGGATATCCATTTAAATGTTTCTTAGACGCATACAAGGGATACCACCAAATCCAAATGGTTAAGGAAGACGAGGAGAAAACAGCTTTCCACACAAGCCAAGGTGTCTATTGTTACACAAAGATGCCTTTTAGCCTGAAGAATGCGGGCGCCACCTACTAGCGACTGGTAGATAATGCGTTTAAGAAGCAAGTGGGACGCAACCTAGAAGTCTATGTGGATGACCTTGTCATAAAAAGCCATACAGAAGATGAAGTGGTGCGCGACATCGAAGAAACGTTCACAACACTACGAAAGATCAACATGAAGTTGAATCCTAAGAAGTGCACCTTTGGCGCTACAGAAGGTATGTTCCTAGGATATTTGATAGATCCAGATGGCATTAAGCCATGCCCAGAGAAAACAGAGGCTGTCATCCAACTTCCTTCACCGCGCACGCTGAAAGAAGTTCAATCTCTGAATGAAAAGCTAGCCGGTTTGAACAGATTCCTGTCCAAATCAGCGGATAAATCACTTCCTCTATTTAAAACACTCAAGAAGTGTACTAAAAAGGGAGACTTTCGTTGGACTGCGGAAGCAGAAGAAGCTTTCACTCAGCTTAAGCAACATATAGCAGTGCTTCCTAAGCTAGTCGCACCCCGACCAGGGGAGGAGTTAATCATCTACTTATCCGCGACCCATGGAGCAATCAGCGCAGTGCTACTGACGGATAGGAACTCTGTACAAACACCAGTGTATTTTGTAAGCAAAGCACTCAAAAAGACAGAGATTAATTACAGCCCAATGGAGAAGTTGGTTTTGGCATTAGTATTTGCTGCCAAAAGACTGCGCAGATACTTTCAAGCGCATCCAATAGCAGTGATTACCGACCAACCTATCAAACAAGTTATCTCTAAACCTGACGCATCGGGGCGATTACAAAAATGGAGTGTGCTGCTAGGCGAATATAACATTTCCTATAGGCCACGCACTGCGGTCAAGGGGCAAATACTAGCAGACTTCATCATCGAAAAGCCAGACACCGATGCCGCACCCCCACCAAACAAGGTAGAACTACAAGAGCCATGGATCTTATTCACGGATGGATCTTCATGTGTGGATGGGTCGGGCGCTGGCCTTATACTCACTAATCCAGAAGGAATGGAGTTCACTTACGCACTGCGTTTTGAATTCACAGCCACGAACAACGAGGCAGAATATGAGGCCGTAATCGCTGGATTGCGCATTGCAACTCGAATGGGTGTACGCAACCTAGAAGCAAACGTGGATTCTCGATTAGTAGCCAACCATGTGTTGGGAGAATATGTGGCTAAAGAGGACAACATGGTTCAATACCTTGAAAAAACAAATTCACTAATTCAAAGTTTTGATAGGTTTACCATCAAACAAGTTCCTAGAGGGGAAAACAAAAAAGCAGATGCACTGAGCAAGATTGCATCTACAAGCTTTGCGCACCTGTCAAAACAAGTATTGGTGGAGATTCTAAAGAACAAGTCCGTCTCGGAGATGGAGATATCTACGGTGATAGAAGAACAGGATCCTACATGGATGACCCCTATCACCGATTTTATAAACAAAGGCAAATTGCCCGAGGAGCAGAAAGACGCTCGACGGATACAGCGCACGGCGCAGAGGTTCGAACTTAGAGATGGTATCTTATATCGGCGCTCATTCCTACAACCATGGCTTCGGTGCGTTGGACCTCTTCAGGCAGATTACGTACTCCGAGAGATCCACGCTGGTTCATGCAGTATGCATTCAGGACCACGGTCCATCGTAGCACGCGCATTGCGCTTAGGATAATACTGGCCTACTATGCACCGTGATGCGCGCGATGTGATAAGAAAATGCAACGACTGCCAAGTTCATAGACCCATCCCGCGCAGACCACAACAAGAGCTAACGCCTATTACATCTCCATGGCCATTCTATAAATGGGGCATTGACATTGCGGGTCCTTTCCCTGTCGCAGCAGGAGGACTGAAATTCCTTATTGTGGCAATAGATTACTTTACTAAGTGGATTGAGGCAAAAGCAGTTGCGACAATCACAGGTAACCAAGTAAAACGATTTGTTTGGGAAAATATTGTATGCCGCTTTGGATTACATGGGGAAATCGTTTCGGACAACGGAAAACAATTCCGTGATAACCCGTTCAAGGACTGGTGCGCGGAGTTAAATATCACACAACACTTCGCATCAGTTAAACACCCACAAACCAATGGTTTAGTTGAGCGCGCAAATCGCAGTCTAGGTGAAGGAATTAAAGCGCGCCTGGACAAACACAAAGGAAGATGGGTGGACGAATTATAGCATGGCTTATGGGCGCATCGCACGACGATCAAAGTTAGCAATGGAGACACCCCTTTTTCCCTTGTCTACGGGACAGAAGCTGTCATACCAGCCGAAATTGGAATGCCAACTATCTGCACCGCGGAAGTTAATGTCATGACCAATGACGACGAACGACGGATATATTTGGACCTACTAGAAGAAAGGCGCGAGCGCGCAGCCATACGAGAGGCAAAAACCAAGTCAAAGATGAAGGGATACTACGATGCCAAAGTTCGAAGCACCTCATTCAGACCTGGCGACTTTGTGTACCGCGCAAATGATGCAAGCCACGCAGAAGACACAGGTAAACTTGGACCAAAGTGGGAAGGACCCTATGAGGTCATTGAAGCAGTAGGACAAGGCGCTTACAAGCTGCGTGACATGGAAGGCCGTGAGCTACAACGCACATGGAATATCTGCAATCTCAAGAGATGCTATCTTTAGGAAAGGTTACGACCCAATGCATGGACACCTACGCACTTTAGTAAGTGCCAAATAAATATCCGTGTATTTACATTTTTTGTTTCATTTAGACAAATGTTTTTATCTTTTTACAAAAACTTGCAAGTATTAATAAAATGTTGCGGTTTCTAGCTAACTCCGTGACACACTTTACTTTATTGCTTACATATAATTTATGTCTCAATATTGTTTGTTTATTTATCTTTTGCCTACATGGCGTGCATGCACTAATTAAAAACCCACGATGGTAAAAGGATGAGTAAACCTAATAAATGACTCGTTGAGTAAGAGGGTTGCAAACCCATCAACATCGGATCACGAATCCTTGTTAAACACCTTACTCTCAAGACGTTGGAGTAAGTTCGATGCGCATCTCACGACGGATGCGCAACAATGCATACTGTGCGCGTTTAACAAATTAGGAGTTAAGACAATTATCCCCTTAACATGGTACTCGCATTACGCTGCAAACCATACACTTGTGCATCCCACGATGGATGCATAACAACTTGTGCATTTCATATACAATTATGCTATACACAACCATGCCATACACGACTATGTCATAAATTTCATACACGCTTATGTTATACACAATTAGATCATGAATTTCATACACGATTATGATATAAGTGATTTTAGATTCCTATAAATCTTTTTTAAATGTGTTTATACAAACGATTTGATTCTTAGACATCTTTCACATAAAGACTAAGTACAAGCGTTACAGCCACAACCACACTTGATACAATATGCGTACAATCGCATTTTCAAAACCAAGACTTTATTATGGATTACGAATTCATACAAGAGGATAGACTTAACATGCACACGTGCAACAAAAATGTTAAATCTATTACAAAAAAGTTCTAAGACAAAAAATCTAAAGGCTACGGGTACGCTTGAGCCTAGAACTGCTAACACCACCTTGGGGCGAGACTGTCGGTACGCTGACAGGTACCCCATCAGACCTTGGGAGATGCGCAGCACCAACACCGCAAAGGATGGCCTTCCCCTTCACGCCCTGCTTCTTCGCCAACCTCATAGCATGAGCCTCTAAGGATTGCTTCAAGGGGATTTCCGTCTCAAGGGCAAATGGATCCTGGACGTTGCGAGGATGAACAAAAATAGGTACTTGCAGCTGTGACACGTCCGGCTTGAGGAAATAGTCAGCCTCTTCTTCTGCGCCCTCTGCTAAATGCTTGGCCAAGGTCAACCCCTCCATGATCACACTTATGGGGTAATCCTGGTCGCGCTCAAGTTGAGCGATATGAGGAAGATCCAGCAGCTTCATCTTCTCCATGGCCGCAACAAGCTCATCAAAAGAATTAGCATTGTAATTAGGCACTTGTGCGGCAGGCACCTTCAGCAGTCCGCTCTCAAAGAGCTCCTCCACAGCTTGCGCCTTGCCACGGGCAAGCGCGCACTCCACAACCTCCCCAAAAGCCTCTCGCACCTCTTGCGACTCCAAAGTACCCATGGCAGCAAGGCGTAGCCCATGGCTAATGAGCCATCTGCGCTCAGTAATGGTGGACACCAAATGAGGATACAACTCCTCATCATATTCGATGCTGAGCTTACGCAGCTTGCGCTCCTGGTTCTCCAGCAAACTCTCCATAGTCTTGCGGAAACCATCCATGTTTGAGACGAGTTTGCCCTTGTTCAGCTCCATATATCTCAAGGCCCAAAGGCAGGAGGCCTTGTATTCTCTTGCTCCATTGCGCTCCTGAGTCAGTTCAGCCATGAGCAACATCTTCTCATCAGCAACTTTCTGGGTGTACACACCAGAAGCCCTCACTTCAGCCTGCACTTCAGCCAATTGCGCCCTCAGAATGTCAATTTCTTGGTCCTTCTGCGCAACCAAGCTACCCTCACCACTATATTGAGTCTGTAGCCGCTCAACCAACGAAGCCAACTCCTCTATAAGACGACCTATTGGCGCATCTTCAGCAGACTTTTCCTCACCCACTGGACTCTTAGGCATAAACTCACCAGAACCAGCCTTGGGTGGGGATTTCTCAACTTGCGCACCCTCATCAATAACAGCCTCCAAACTACGCGCAAGTAATAAAAAGTCAACAAATTACAACAATATCGACACGGAATAAAAATCTAAAGACAGAAGTTTCAGTACTTACTTGAAGGGAGGAGTTCCAGAAGCATCCTTCTGCGATGCACCCTCCTCAGATGATTGCCTGACAGAAATAGCAGGGCGCTTACTTGAAGTACTTGCGCCATCATCACCAGATGATCTCTTGCGCTTTAACCTTTGGCTCTCCTCCTCCTCTTCCTCAGACTCATCCATGGCACTCCCCGACGAGTCTAATACCTCCACAGGGATCTGCGACCCAGAAGCGGGAAAGCTACGCAGAGGAGTAGCCACCGTGACACCTGGGGGGATCTCCCCTGTCTCACCTGTCTCCTCTGGCTCTTCCTGCGCAATGACCATTGTGCGCCCTGCAGTAGCCTGTAGAATTGGCTCTTCACCATCCCTCAAAGGGCGCACCCCTACAATCACTTGTTTTGGCTTCTCCAAGCGAACAACGCTAAATAGGTCCATTTCTGCGCAACAAGCAACAAACAAACACAAAACTAAGTTAGATAATTTACAAAGGGAGGAGCGCTTACAAATAATAATCGAAAAGGAAGGAAGGACGAGCACCCACCCCGGCTATTTTCATCCAAAAAAGTTGGCACCTCTTCTGGACTACCGAAGTAGTTGCGACTGATGCCCATGTGCACCAAAAACTCTTCTGGATACGCTTGTATCGGAATGCGATTAGTATTTATCGTGTCCGCATCAGCCTCGTTATACAACCTGGGGTCTGGGCGCTCATCCTTCGGCAATGATTCTTTGGTATAAAACTCGAAAACCCATGGAAAGAAGGCACTATCTACCCAAAAGAACTTTTCCCTCCAAACCCTCAGCGCATCTAATTTATCCGTATAGCATTGCAATGTCCCGGCGCGCTTAGCAAAAGACACCCATCCATTCGACCACGTTGTGTGGTAGAACGCGCGGAATAGATGGACTGTGGGTTCAATCCCCAAAAGGCGACAATTTACTTCGAAATTAGTTATTTTTGCTGCACCTATGCAGTGCAGCTGAGAAATATGAAGGCGATAGTGATTGAGAATATCGCATAAAAATAGGGAAATGGGCGCACGTTGGTTCGCAAATTCGAAGAAACTCGTGTAAACCCCCACCTTCCCTTGAGGGAAGTTCGCGATTGACGCATTAGCAACCGGAACAACCGGGTGCAAAAAGCCAGGGATGTAATAATCAGAGGCGAATTGTCGAAGATCGTCCTCAGATAAATCGGAGTGAATATCAGACAACTGCAGAACCATTATTCGAATTTAAAGAATTAAGAAGCACATGCGCTATTTACCTTAACTTCTGTTGATTCTTGACTGCTACTCGAAGGTTTAACAATGGTGGAATGTGATGATTTTTTACTGTGGTAGCCGCAGAGAAATGACGGCTTCACTTTATATAGGGTACACATATTCGTGGATGTACGACATGTGTACCCCACTTGCTCTAATCGGACGGTTGGGAACTCAAAAGGTAAAGCACTTTTTCACCCACCACACACGATTTTCGAAGAAGATACTTGGACTAGGTTAACTCGCTACTTTTGGCGGGAAATACTTAAAACTTCCCCGCTACGCATCGAGGAATATTTTTTTTTAAGTTGTTAGTCTAGTACCCGCAATCACGCATTGCGCACACTAGACTGGGGGGACATGATGACGTATAGTCCGTATTCGGGTCACGAACCCGACCCATACTCAGGTCCATCACGAACGGACTCAAGCCCATTACGAATGGGCTATCACAATAGCGGTTTGGGCTCACGATGGCCCAAACCCAAAGCTATTTATGGTTTTGATATAGATATCCCTTATTTATGGATATATATCATATAACCGCCCTATGCGGGATATGCTGAGGAGTGAAGGACACGAAACCAACTAGGGTTTCGTGTGTATATAAAGAGTCCTTCGACTCTCATTAAAGGTACGACTTACAAAAACCCTAACTCTTCTACAAACCCTAAAACCGATTACTTACTCTCACGCCGGAGGATAATCGTGGGAGACAATCCCACGATAAGCCTAACGGTGTCTTTTTGTTTTCTTAGTGCGCAGGTCTCAAGCATTAAGATCTGATTGGTACGAAATCAAAGAACGCCCAACTTTTGTATCAACATTACTGCTATGAATACTTCTGTCCATCCTACGTTAGAATTGCATACTCGTTCTTCACACTTGTCCCCAAACCGCCCTTTGTGACACTCCATTAGTATTTTATATGTACTTTATTGTATGCCTTCAATATAATTGCATTTATTTGTTAAAAAAATATATATAATTTCATTTTGGTAGCTTTTTGGGTTATGACACCTAAAGTACATTTAGCGGGGAACCCGTTTCCCACGACCCGCCATCCAATTTTTGCCCCGACTTTATACCCGACCCTACTCGCTCATATTTTTCCCCTTCCCCCCTCACATACTCTATTCCGGTTTGGATCCGATTGCTTGAGTCCTCAGCGTTTGTTATCCTTGCTCCGATCCGAGCTAATGAATAGTGCACTCCACCTCCTGCTTAACGATGTGTCATCCTTGGGGGTGTTGTGTAAACGCCACCTGTTTTCACCTTTGTTGAAATTGGGTTTTCGGGTTTATCTACTCTTGCTATCATTACTAGATATTTGTTGTCGGCTTCTTTCCTGTGTAGAAAAACATGCGTCTTTGTTAGGTGCGCAGGTTTGCTTATGTTATTGTCGTTTTTGTTTTGTTGGATTTCACTCTGCTTATCATACTCTATATTCCAATTATTGTTTGCAATTTTTTTCGGACGCCTGGATTTGTTTACTAACATGCCTTCCTTGGTTGTGGTTACTGTCTTAGGATTAAGGATTAACCATAAGTTGTTTTGGGATTAAGGATCTTTACAGTTGAATTCCTTTGATGATATAGGATTTTCGTTAAGGTTGTTGCTTGAGGATTAACCATAAGTTGTTTTGGTATTAAGGATCTTTATAGTTGGATTCTTTTGATGATATAGGTTATTTGCGCGGATGATTTTTATTAAGGTTGTTGTTTCAGAATTGGCCATAGGTTTTCAGAATTAATTATAAGTTGTTTCGGTATTAGGGATTGCCTGCATTTAGGTACTTCGCTGTGGTTATTGCTTGAGGATTATGTGAATGCCAAAACATTTTTTGCTTTTTTGATTTATTTATTTTTTTGAGGATTATTATTTCAGGATTAAGGATAAGTTGTACTCATGCTTTTCGGTTATTTTTGTTTGTAACACCCTACACATTTTACCAGTTTTGTTTTCGTCTGCATTCATTATACCTAATGGATTAGGACTATTACTTTTTTTTTTTTTTTTTTTTTTTTTTTTTTTTTTTTTTTTAAAGGAAAAAAAATTGGAGTTAAGGTTATTGTTTGAGAATTAATTATAAGTTGTTTCAGGATTAGGGATTAGCTGCATTAAGGTATTTGGCTGTGGTTATTGCTTGAGGATTATGTTAAGGCCAAAATGGAATATTGTAGCAACAGGCTGCTGTTTAAAACTGTGATTTATAATGATATAATACCTTGATTAGGAGTTGCTTGGGTAGCTTATTTGAGCAGCTAATTAGCCATGACTTGCTGTTACACGGGTTGTTGTGATACCCTATTTTAGCATATCATAACCCTGTGACCTGCTCATTCTAGTCTCTCTCATAGAGGCTGTTTAGATACCTTATTTCAATGGCATATCCATGATCTGTTAGATTCAGGAGAACTCAGTGGTAGAGTTTAGGTAACTTACATGACATGAAGACCTTGAATGTAAACCCCTTCAGATGGTGTTTAGGTTCGACTATAGAGACCCATACTTGATTACTACTACTTACGAGCATAATTTGTCCATTTATCTGATTATCAAGATTACCATTATTCTATGCATCTCAAATCATATTATCTTTTAAATCTAAATCAGTAAATTCATAGCAAATATCAACTCTCTTATAGCTTAACTAAATAATCAGTAATATGATCATTTTTGCTCATTCCAAATCTAAGGCACGCATCATTATAAGGAATTAAAGGTACGTTTTTAATGTCATCTTTTTTTGTTGAGCATTTTTGTGGCACTATTCCTTTTTTTATTATTCCGATGTTGTCCCGGCCCTTTCTTGATTCATGCTACGCGAATTGAACACGTAGGATCAGGCAGTGTTGAAGCTGTAGGTGCTCGATCGTCTGATATGGATGCTGCAATAAGGCCACAAGACGCTCACGGCCATCAAGCAACAACACAATTTCTTGCAGACGCATACAAAACAGGTCCATACTTGCAATCTGAAACCGCAGCTTCTTTTGTATTATTATTGGTTGAAACATATTTGTATTTTACGAGGAAATCACGGCTCAACGTGCATTAGAAAAACATGAAGTTGTAGAACATCAGATTGTATGTTGTGGGAACTTTTTTTTATCTTTTCGAAATCCGTTATCCACCCGGAAATACCAGTTTATGCCGGCATAAACTTTAAACTGTTCCTTTGTATATTTTAGTTATTATAGAAGGTTTTGTTTTTTAATATATGCGTTACTGTAACTGCTTAGTTTTATTTGTGTATTATTATTTCGTACGATCTTCGGAACTTTAATATTGTTGTCGATATAAACATAGCATAAATAAATGAGATCTCATACTTCTGTTGACAAACATCTCGCCGCGAAGTGCGGGCCTAAAACCTCGTATCAGAACATATGTGAGGTACTTGTTTAACAACTATAGAGAACACATTTATTTAAAAACTTCATTTACCTAAAAACTCTCTAAGTGAAAACTTTGAAATTACTAATCTACTTTTATTTCCTATTCCTTCCGATATTATACTTTACATCCATATATTTTTTTTACCCTATGACTCATTATAAGTTGAAAGTTTAACCCAATAAACAATATTCATCTATTTCATATACAAAACATTTAACCACATATTCACACTAATAATTATTTGCCGCTTTAAATTTCTGCCGCCATGCACGGGTAGTCACCTATTTTTTAATATGTTAATCAACTGACGCTAATAGAGAATTTCAAAAAGTGTTGACATAACTTTAGAGGAGTGGAGTTACTATTTTTGAAGCAAAAAGGTAATTTATTAGTCAAATTTTAACTTGCACGCAGTTTGAGAAATTCGGACTAACTACACAAATTATCAATCAAATATCATCTTTATCCACTTAAGTTTTTTTTTCCTGATTGATTAAATAGCAAAGTGAATAATTATTTTAGGTATAATTACATGGAAATGTATCTAACTTGTCATTTTTTGTAGTTCTGCGTAGCCTACTATTGTTTTTTTTGCAAATTCGTGTAACCTACTTTTGAATTCCGTCTCTTCCGTGTACTCGGTGACCTAGAAACCTACTAGTGCTTATGTGGCATGGGTTTTTTTCCTAGTAGGCATAAAACTTTTTTTTTAATCCATGCAGGCATAAAAAACTTATGAACATTTTTTTTTTTTTTTTTTAGATTAACAAATCTACTACTCTTTATCTTGACATTTCATACTTTTAAAGAAAAGACCTCAACAGTCATGAATCAAGTCAATGGATCTACGGGGCATTAAAAAGTTCGATGATCTACGGGGCACATTTTGACCATTCAAATTCATCCCATTCTGTAGTTTTACCATCTAGTGAAAGAGAAGAACCGTAAAGTTCTCGGAAAACTTTTTGACTACCTTATCGATGCGAGGTTTCTGATTTTCACCAACAGTAAAAGTTACAAGATACTTTGGTTTGATTGTTAGATTCTGCAAATGCAAAGAAAGGTTGTGTTAGCCAAACAATCTTCTAGGAAATAGATCTGACGGGTCATCAAGGTTTCGTGCTTCTTTGACAGGAAAGAATATTAGGGTAAAGTGTTTAGGTCCTTTTCAAACTCGGGTTTTGATTTAGGGTTTTGGTTTGAGTTTGGTTTTGATTTCGGGTTTTCATTTAAGGGTTTAGTTTGAGTGTTGATTTTGGTGGCAGGTGAAATGAGGTGAAGGGTGGCTGCTATGGTGGTGAAGGTGAAGATGAAGGTGAAGGTGAAGGGGGGTGTTTGGGAAGGAGTTTTAAAGTGCTAGGTGGATTTAGTTATTGACATGGCACTAAAAATTATAAAGGAAAATGAAATAATAACCTGTAACCCCAGTTACCGAGTACACGAAACAGACGGAATTTAAAAATAGGCTACGCAGATTTGCAAAAAAGGTTACACAGAACTATAAAAAGTGATAATCAAAAATAAAAACATGCACTAACAAATTGAGGCGGATGGAGCAGTAAAAAGGCTGTGATTTTAAATTCCTAGTAAAACTTTCTTTATTTAGAATATGTTTCGTTCCAATGTTTTGTTAGTTGGTGATAATAACTTTTAAGAATTAAATTGGTGTATCAATTATTGTCGAATAATCTACAACCACATAGAGTGGTTATGTTAATCAACCTTTATCTGGCTTTATTAATGATGCACAAAACTTTTTGATGAAACCACAAATTAAGTGCGAGTATTGTGCGTTTTATGGGTTAGCGTATATAACAAGCATGGTTTAATTTCATTTAAAAAATACTAGCCGAGAACTCACGCTGCGTGACAAGATGTTTTCTGACAATATTTTATATCGATTTCATACTTTAAAGTATTAGACCAGTAGGTGTGGTTTCGTTGTGGTGTGTCATTCGGGCCCCATTGCTTATGTGGCAACCTTGTTGTTGCTCTTCATGACACCGCTTGAGCTTGTTGTGGCTCGCCATCTCCTCCTCGTCTTGCAGACGGCGAGGTAAGTTTCTACCTTTTTTTTTTTTTTTTTTTAATTATTAATTTATAATAGTTTGTGTGTATGAATAAGTGGTATGTGGGGCTCGAATGAGTAAGTTGTGGTGTGTTATAATAAGGGAGGTTGTTAGTTGTGGTTTGTTGTGGTGAGGTGGCACCCGTGGGGCCCGAATGAAGAGCTTGTAGCTCGCCATGACACCCACTGCTCTTAAAAATCTGTAGTTGATTAGTTTAATATGTTAAAAGTTGTAGGTTTTAAAGTAGGGATAATAGCTTAGAAGCAGATAATGCAACCAAAGAAACATGCACTATGCACGCTGTCTCTGGATCTCCGGATCAGCCAAACGATCAAAATATAACTGACATCCACAAATTTATACCACTACATAAGTGTATCCTACAAGCAATTGCTCACATTGAGTGTTTAAACTTAAAACGCAGCAAAGTGCAGTAATTCAATACCATGGATGCCAATGGTCTCTAAATGAAGTTTGCGATCTTGCATATTATGGCCACCTCGGAACTAAACATAGGTCCATTTAGTTACTCCTTGCATTGTGCCTCAGTTTATTTTATTTTATTTTTATTTTTTTTCGTAGTCGACCTTATTATTCATATCCCAAACTATTTTTTTTACTTCCCAAGATAATCTACCAGCATTCCCAATCTACCCATAAATACACATATCATAAAACTACAATACTTGGATGAAAAAAAGTTGCATTAACGGCCATGATCGATCACTATTTTCTAATCCATCTATTAGATTAAGGAATTGATCTCCATCATCATAACTATTATGGGGAATATACAGTTCTCCGTACACACTCAGGGAGGTCGCCTCGAGTCATGTGAAATGGCTGTTGCTTTACTCTCAGGAAATACAAGAAGTAATTACAACCATTAGTAAATCATATTAAAACAAAGTGAGTAGACTGTCAAAACGAAGGGATGATGAAATGATCCAGATTGTCTAGAATGGAACTTTAAAATTCACTTGAGGAGAAAGGCATTTTTAATGACATTAGTTTGAATCTATGAGAAAATGCAGAACTTATTTATACAACAATCCATTACACACAATACATCGATTCTATTAGTACCATGACCATCATCAACTTGGGGGACTTGGAGTTACAGTTATTATCATAAAAGCTTCCATGCTTTGCCTCCATTCATATTAAATTTCTTTAGCCTACCAAATATCATAACTACAATAAGAACTAGTTTCCCTTCATCACTCCACTTCCCTGAAAATCCATACCACTTGTTTTCGCAACTTGCATCTTGTCTCAGTCGACGATCGCAACTGTAGCCTGTTGAGTATCCGACGTTTCCATATGCACTGCAACCAGTTAAAATTCCAGATTACTCAAGATAGTTGTTGAAACTTCTAATTATAAATTCAGCAATGATAATTTTTTGTGGTGCAAATGCAGGATCACAAAAACAATAAATATATTATGCTTCATTTATTTTATGCATATGTATGAATATTATAGTTTAGTGGAAGTTAGACTTCTAGCTGCGCTACATTATTCACGCTGATTTATGACTAAACATATATAGATACTATTTTTGACAAAAGAAAAGCTCTAAAAGAACCTTGTCTGATAAGAACAATAATATTAAAGTTATTTTGTCCATTTAGAATATAAAGTAAGTGGAAGCAGCAATTTTTTTTAAGGATTACACGTTTGTATTCCTTCATCTCACCATGCTAGATCACAATTTATTTTATTTTATTTTATTTTATTTTTATTTTTGATTTTCCAGAGAGAGATAGCTAATGTTAATAATACCTTGTGACTTCAACGACAATGTTCAAAACATTGAAGTTGAGGGGATCTTGAACCATCATTTTCCTCTCGGTTATGCAAACAAGGATGACGAAGATGACCAAGTAAGAGAGTTGTGAGAAGATTAAGCTCTCTATAACCTTTCTACCTCTTTTGCTCCCTTGGTCACAACTTTCTTGATCTGCTACTGGTAGAAAAGAGGTATATGGTGGCAGATACCTGCAAAAAGTAGTCATTTATACCTCTTTCACTCAAAGGAAAATGTCTTTTAACTACAACCATATATTCATTTTTACAAACACAAGGTAAAAATGGCTGAATAACCAAACAAATCATGTCTTTTATGCTTTTATGAGTCCACTGATATGACAGAAGTATCCAAGTGAATGATCATTAAGTTTGCGTATTTCTGGTATAATTTGCTAGTATTTATATTTATGTTATTGCTGGCTTGAATTCTTTCCTCAAGTGTACACTCCATCTGGTCATCAACTTTTTCCTAAGGTTTTGTTTATTCAATTTTAAGTTAGAATCTTCAAGTGTACAAGATGATACGTTTTATAGGGCCTTAGATTTTCAGTTATCTATTCTAAAACTATACTTAGTACTTTTTTATTATATGATAGATTAGTTAACTGGACTTGCCGCTTGGGTCAACTAACTAATCCCCGTCTAATACTTTTGTCAAAAAATATATAAAGCAAGCAGTTTTATTTTTTGAATACATGATATGATGTTAATGAAGGATGTTAATGATATCAAGAGGGAGAAAGAGGGACTAACATCATCACGACGAACAAGACCAATACAGCAGCACTTAAAGTTGAGAGGTCGACAATTGATTCGCCAGTATGTCGTGTATTTACCGTCTGAAACAAATTTCCAACAAGTTTTTGGTAGACATTCATGTCACTCAAAGAGCCTGAACTCCATTCCATTGAGGAAAATAAAATAAACTGGGCCATGATAAAACCGAACACAGTAATTGCAAGCAGGGACGAATGTAGGTAAGATAGAAGATGATTATACCCAAGTACTCTGGAATTCTTTAACAAGTACCTACTTTCGCTCTTCTTGGTGAACTTTCCTATGGCCCAAATTGAAAATCTTAAAACTGGAGGGTACAATGTATTACCTAATAGAACTTGTGGGATAAGGATTATCAACAAACCAGAGTTTTTTCTAAAGGGCAACATGTTTTCATTGGTTGGAACAAACCCGCAGTTTGCGAAGGTTGAAACTACGGTGAATATGGAAAAAGTGAGTGTCTGTAGACCCTTCTGCTTCAGTATTTTTTTGGCACTTGAGATGGCATTTATGTATATCAAAACTGAGACCACACCATAAAATGGACAAATACTAGGTAAAACAATACTACAAGACCCAAAAACTTAAAGGATTTGTATTTTAAGTCCTCCATGTCAACATCTTTTGTAGAGATAGTTTCACAACAAAGAATGTCAGGTTTGTAATTTCCACGTTCAAGAACGGTGAGCTCGACTTTATCCCTAAAATCGGAACGTGTGTCGAGGTAGCACATTGAGGGATCAACTTTATTACCATCTTTAGGAGAAACCTTAAGAAAAAACTTACGGATATACAGTACCACCATTGAAGTGAAAACCTCACCACCCAGGAACATAAGAATTGTCAAAATGACAAGTTGGTTGTTGGAGAAAACCTCCATCTCAACGGCGGACATGCTCGAGACTGTGGTTGCTGAGACGGAGGTGAAGAATAAGTCCAAGTTCCTGGGGGTGAAAGTTGTTGTTCTTACCTCCATTGATTGGAGGATAAAATACCCTAAGGACGACATAAGGAGAAAATAGAGCAACTCTAGTGAAAACCGGTTTCCACGCAAATGAAACCATGTAAACCGGCACAAACATGAACAACTGCAAAGTTGTTCTAGTTTCTTACTGATAGCGGAAATTACTTGCATGCTGGTTTTTGGGTTGTAGGAATTGGAGTACTGAGTGATATGCTAGATGTTTGGAGGTTTATATATATACAAGAGGAGGGGGAAAGCATTCTTTGACTAGGACTACTTAATTTGGTCTCTTTTAAATATTCACCCTCTAAAAGGACACTCGACAAACAAACCAAATACTTTAAGGTATATACATAAATTTAACGGAATTTATAATTAACAAAGAGTCGGTTTTATTCGCTATATATAAACACTTTAGATTTTAGATAGTTGCTAGTACAACTTAGTAAATATAAAACTAATAGTAACTACAAGTAAAATGAGATAATTAACTATCTAATAACTAATAAGACTACTTGTATGCACAAAGATTATTTTAAACTAAGCAAGTACTGTATTAATTTCTCCGTCAAATAATCTATCTAACGAATAATACTTCTGGGCCACAAGATTGATGGTTATGTGATTGTTTAGGGTTTTCTATTAGGGATTCTCATTGCTCTCCACAAGTTTGTAACACGTCATAGCATATGATGAGTGAACAATATACCATAGCATCAAGCATCAAACATCAAACATCAAACATGTTTAATAATTCGGTAAAATTCATCTTCTAAATCTGACAGGGCAAATGCATGCATCCATCTTTCTTACAAGGGTTTTGCTAACAACAACCTAATGGGTTTTGTTTAAGCTTACCATAATTAACAATGTTTTCAAATATGAAATCATAATTTCTATAAATACATGATTTCAACACATATAATTAAGGTAAGTGAGTTTTAATAAGGTATATATCAATACCAAGTGACTTCATATTTGAAAACATTATTAATTATGGTAAGCTTAAACAACACCCATTGGGTTGTTGTTAGCAAAACCCTTCTTATAATTGTACTTTTTCTTTTAGAAGAAACTATAACTTCTGTAACAGGGAATGATTTGCCCACCTCCCTCAATTAATTGGGACACTCCAATTTAATGTGTTTGGACATTTATAGGCTCACATAGGTGAAAATGTAAGGGTAACTGTGAGGGTATAAATGTCCAAACACATTAAATTGGAGTGTCCAATCAATTGAGGGAGTGTGCAAATCATCTCCCTTTGTAATATGGCTATACGTTAAATTATCCACCTACATTAAAGAATGAGAATAAAGAAAGCCACAAGAAAATGAAAGAATCAAATTGAAGAAACAGTAACCGTAAACTGATTGCAAAAGATAAACTAGGTTATTGAATCACTTTTCGTGTTAAACAAATGTTTAATAAAGATAAACAATGACCGAGAAAGATTTACACAAGTATCATCAACGTTTAAATTTTTATCATAAATGAATAAAAGAATTTACTAAATTGTCTACAGAATAACAATATAAGTTGAATGACAAAATTTTGCTTATCTCCTCACTTAGCTTGAACACCAACTATGGATAGTATTTAAGAAAGAACTATGCTAACACTCTGAAAGTATTTAGGGGCTTCGTTCTTACAGACGAGTAAATGCTCTCTTTAATGTGTGTATAACATTAATTGAAAGAGATAACATTTACTTATTTGCAACATTCTCTTATATAGACAAAAATCGAGGTGGACACTCGTGGGGTAATATGGATGTGTCGAGCATCTAACAGTAAAGTACAATGCAACCATACTGCATTAAATGTGTTTATTATTGTAATGTGTTCAATCTCACTTTAAGGAACAATACTGACAATTGTTCATAACTTTATACCAACTCTTCTACTTTTTTTTGACTTTTTTGATAATTGTTTTTCTACTTATCTTTCTGAGAAAGTTCTCGCCTAATATATCAGACACTTAGATATTTTCCCTAAATATCTAAGTTTGGAATGTTCTTGATTTTTGAGGAGATCAAGGGGAGTCAGTGAGTTACTGTCAGTACTCACTGACTTCATCATCTTTGAAGAAAATTAGAATGGGGGTTGAATAGTTTTTACCGATTTAAATTTAGTTTATAAATCTTTAGATCGATTGTATGTGAAACCTTTGGATGTTGAGATATGGATAATGCAAGTTGCTTGAAAAGAAATAACTATGAAGAAAGTAAAGAGATAAAGAGATAGAAGAGTGACACAATGGTTTATAGTGGTTCGACTACAAGGACACCTTCCTTGCCCTACTCCACTCCCCGAGTACCCAACTCGAGAGTTCGTAAACACTATGTCAACAAGCTCCTTCAACTGGTGGAGAAACCTCACAACGTCACCAACACTTTTTCCGGTATAAAGCTAAATACCAAGTCCTTAGCACGGCGGACCAAACCAACACAACAACGCAACTAACACAACAACTTTGAGAATCAATAAGAAGTATCAACAAAAAGAAACAACTCAGTGGTCTTGAGGTGATGAGAAGTCCGAGCAACTTGAGAAGAAGAATGGCTCGTTTGCTAGAAAGCGTGATCTCGTCTTGTAATAAGAACCTAGAGAACACAAGAAAAAGAGAGCTACAAGAATGATCTTTAGATCTGAGGTTAGAGAACTTAGAATATAGAGAGAAGATATATCTAAGTGGGGTGAGAAACAAGAGAGAAATAACTCACTATTTATAGGCAATTCTGAGCACTGTTCACCCGGATCCGGCGGATCCCTTCCCAAAGGGATCTGGCAAGACCAAACCCAGGGATCCGGCTATCTGGTAGTACCAGTCCGGACTTTGGGTTGTAATTCCGGGTTTTGGGTTATGGGTCAAGGTCCATGTGTCATGTGATGTCATGAATGATGTCAAAGACATCTTGGGTAATGGGTTATGTACTTTGGGTCATGGATCATGGGTTTTACCCATTATGAAGTCATGCATGATGTCATGCAATGGGTCATGGGTTATAGATCAAGCTCCATGGGTTATGGGTTATGGATTACCCAACTCTTTTTCATGCATTTCCTTTAATACAAGTAAGTATATTTGTATGTAAATGGTAAATGGTAAATGTAAAACATGTAATATTTAGATTTATACCTAAACATAATCTTATGTTTGTTATCGAAAAAACTTAAAGAGATCGATAAATGTTAATAAACGTTTTTACGGTTTATTTGTATTAACAATCTTTTTTATGGTTCACAGACTTCACTTATTGAGTTCCGCCTCAGTTAGTGGTGAGAGTTATTGTTGGGTTCGTAAAACACCCAATTATCTTAAACAGGATTTGAACACACATTAAGCCAAGTGTTTGCTAAACCGAGAATAATTCAAGTCACTGAGAGAACAGCCTCTCAGTGAGTCATCTTCAGGATGCTTAAGGCGAGTTCAATAAAGGACTCACTCTCAGAAAGGCGGTACTCCATGAGTAGGACTTAAGCCAAAGAAGAAGATGATGGTTCAATGAGTGTTGGACAAGAACTCACTGAACCCCAGTCTCCTCAACAACATTAAAGTGATTGAAGACTGAGGAACCAATGCCTGAAGAATAGGCGGGAACAAAAGGGAAAGATCTGAGAAGATAAGAGTGTCAGACCAAACACTCTTATCTTGTCAGATACCAACCTTCCCTATTGCGGCTAAAAGTCATGGATAGTCAGCCAACAACTCCCAAAGTCTTATTAGCCCATTCCTATTGGTTCTTGAAAATGACAATTACTATTTGTAATTGTCAGACACGCTACCTCAACAACTTGTAATATTTTAATCACTTATACTTAGATTACTTGTGTATAAATAGATCAGATGGAGAGAAGTTATGTGTGCTTTGTATATTGAAAGCTTAGAACTTTTACAAAGTAACTTTTCTCCTACAAAGAGTATACAACTCACTGAGATAGCTCAGTGGGTATATTGTTACCACTCAAGCAAAACTTGAGTTTCGATAGGAGACACCATAAACCCTTGTCTATTCAATCCCAAGTGTTTGTTCCGCAAAACACTTGGGTAATAGATTCTTGGAATTATTTCTAATAAGAATTTAAACGTTGAAAAATATTATGTTTTTTTTATATTCACGTATTATAAATGTTAGAAATATTCTTTGCATTGATCTCAGTCATAAGCTCACTTAGTTTAACTTAATTGTTATTACTCGGTGTGCTAAGGGAACAACAGTTATACTTTGTCTCTAATGAACACTGAAGATGACTCTTTGAATGGTTATTCATTCGAAGACTTAATTTACACTTAGGATATTTTATGTTCAAATCCTAGTCAAAGACTTTTGTGCTCTGAATTGTCCCAACAATCTCCCCCCCCCCCCCCCATTTGGATATAGAAATAGTCTAAGTTTTTTTCAGTATGAGTGATTATAACAACTATCTTTTACAAACTGAAATAACGTAAAGTAAAGACAAATGATCCTAAGAACAAATAAGACAAAATATTTCATATCATTTATGATTTACAACCAAAACAAAAATACATAAGTTCTTTTCAGGCTTGCTCTTCAGTTATGGCCATCAACTCCAGCTTCACTATCCCTCTCATTAATTTCATCTTCCTAGATTTTAAAAAGTATTAATGCTCATAAGTGTTTTTAGTTAATGTAATCTTGAAGATGAAAAGAGTTTAGGTATCCAGGATGTGCAGTTTAGAGACTCTCTGAAAGGCTGGAGGGCTAAATGCATCCATAAAGAAGATTGATAATGCTTAATTGTAACATATTTCTAGGCACATTATCATGAGATTTATGAATTTATAATTTTCGTTCTAGTGAACTTTTGATACTTAGTGGATACGAATTGTGATTATATGTAACACCCCAAACCCGAGAAGGGTCTAAGTGTAACATTATGGTTTCAATCAGAACATATAAACGCAAGCGGAAGACTTCTTATAAAAATACTAGGTCAAGAAATACAAAGAGTTCCAAAATATAATCCCAACAATATTCTTAAATGAAATACATATCAGAAAAATCAATGAGTAATGAGAAACGGATAATCAAACGAATAACTAAACAAATAGGGATCAAAGCATAACAAATAACAAATACCAAAAAAATCAATGAGTAATGAGAAACCCTTACTGAATAAGGGCAGAATATCTGTACTTTAAAAACAATTCAACGCGTAGAATCTGTACTTTTGTAGAAAACTAGAAGGGGGGGGGGGTTGAATAGTTTTACGTCTTTTTAATTTTATTATGAAAACTTTGTTTCCTTTTAAAACCTTAGTTTTGAGTTTATATGAAAAATGATACTTGAACAATATTATTAATTATATGGGTATCCTTTTAGATTTGTTATAAAAGTTTTCTTTTTATGAATGGAGTTTTAAATTGATCTTTATGTGAAATCAACTTCTAATTAATACTAACAGTTATATATGCCTATATGTATGAAATTAATGACGATATAAAGAAATAAGTAAGAGATGGAAAGATCAAACCGAGACACGAAGGATTTATAGTGGTTCGGCTACAAGGACACCTTCCTTGCCCTACTCCACTCCCCGAGCACACCTTGCTCGAGAGTTTTCTTCACTACTTCAACAAGCTCCCTTATGGCGGAGAAAACCTTACACAACTTTGGCTTACACCGGTTTAACGACACAAAGCTAAATGTCGAGTTCTAATAGTAGCTAGAACCAATCTCACAACTTCAATCACAACTTGTTCACGACTTATTCACGACTTCTTCACGACGGCTTCTCGACATCAACACAACGGCTTCACGACTTCTACATGACCACTTCACAACTTCTAAGCTACGACTTCACGACTTCTACACAACAACTTCACAACTTCTAAGCTACGACTTCACGACTTCTAAATGATGACTTCACAACTTCCAAGCTATTGCTTCACGACTTCTACATGACGACTTCACAACTTCCAAGCTATGGCTTCACGACCTCTACATGACGACTTCACAACTTCTAAGCAATGGCTTCATGACTTCTACATGACGACTTCACGACTTCTAAGCTATGGCTTCATGACTTCTACATGACGACTTCACAACTTCCAAGCTACGGCTTCATGACTTCTACACCGCGACTTCACAACTTCTACACCATGGCTTTACAACTTCTACATGACTTCTTTACACCACAACTACTTATACTCCTTCTTCACTACTTAAACACTATACATATCTAGTCACTTATGTTTACACCTTATACACACACTTTACACAAATGAATGAATGATTTACAAGGTATACTTAACAAACAACTTAAGTAACAAGATGATACTAAGTTGTAATACTTCTAGTCTTGATTGATAGAAGTATTCTTCTTTTGCACTTGGATGGTAGAAGCTTGGATCACTTGGAAACCAATACTTAAGAATTATATGATCAAAGATTTTAGAGAGGATAAGAGGAGATTTAGAACAGAAGGTTTGGGGTGCAAAAGGTGAGGAAAAAGTCCAGAGAAAGAACAGTATTTATAGGCAAATCTGGGTGCCTACTGGAGCGGGGCGGTCCCCTTAAATAGGGGGTCGATCCCCTTAATTTTAAGGGGACCGCCTTATATAATTAAGGGGGCCTCCCTTGTTGAACGTTTCCCATATTTGTCTGTGGGAAACTAGAAGGGGGGTTGAATAGTTTACCGGTTTAAAATTCTTTTAAAAATCTTGTTTTAAAAGTTGGTTGTTGGAAACTTTGAGTCGAACACTATATGTAATCAATCAACACCAATATGAACTACACACTAAACTTAACAAATATAAAGTAATGAAAGTAAAGAGTAGAGTTGGAAAGATCAAACCGAGAGAAAGGATTTATAGTAGTTCGGCTACGAAGCTCTTCTTCGCCCTACTCCATCCCCGAGCACCACACTCGAGAGTTTCAAACACTATATCAACAACCTCCCTTCAGGCGGAGAAAACCGTACACGTCGCTTATCCTATTACCGAAAACTAAGCTAGATGTCGAGTGCTAATCTTAGCTAGCACCAATCTACCAAGGACCACGTGACCAAACACTCAAGCCCAATGGCTTCAAGAGATCACCAAGATCTCAACACGATCACAATTATCAACTCTCACTTCACTCTACTCAACTAACACTAATCTATCGACCCTTGATCTTCTTGATCAATCACACAAGCCCAATGGCTATAAGAGATGTTCACTATCTCTATAGATCACACTTGATCTTCACTCTCACTCACAAAAGAAAGATAATCTTGATGTATGCTAAGATACAATCAAGGATGTAACAAGTGTTACAAAAACCTAACAACTATAACTCTTGTATCTTCTTGAATACTTGAGTTCTTCTCTTGCTAATGAAGAGGGATGACAACACCTTGTATCTACTTGGATACTTGTGTTCTTCTCTTGCTAATGAAGAGGGATGACAACACCTTGTATCTACTTGGATACTTGTGTTCTTCTCTTCCTAGTGAAGAGGTATGAAGAGGATCACTTGAGGGATGATTGGATCACTCTTGAAACAAAGAAAAACTAATCTAAAGAAGTGAAAGGTTTGAGAGGATTAAGCAAAGGGATTTTTCTGTGTGTGAAGGGTGCCTAAAACTGTGAAAGGGGTTGGTATTTATAGGCAAAGAAAATCTGAACGTTACAGAAAAAATGGTACGGACGGCTCCTTTAAATAACCCACGGCTCCGTTAAATTTAACGGTACCGTGGAGCCGTGGTAGACTAGGACGCTCCAAATTTTGTCTTTTCTGGTGAAAACTTATTTGGGGAAGGTTGGAGCTGATTTTGGGGGGAAAAATAGCTGTTGTGATTTTCAAACTTATTTTTCCATTAAAACATTTCTTAATATTTCAAAAATAATTTGTCATGTGTATTTTTGAAAAAATGTTTTGTCCCATTTAAGATGTGAATTTTCAAAACATAAATTCACTTCTTTGATCACTAGTTCAAGTTATAACTTTGTTCAAGAGTGATTTGCGTAGAAACGGGATCTTCCGATTAAAGACTTGTTTACGTTGATTTTAACGTATCGTGATTTCACATTTTGTCATCCTCAAAACGTGAAGTAATCGAAAGATATAAATAACGTTTTTAGAACATTATTTGCATCAACAATCTCCCCCTTTTTGATGATGACAAAATATAAACTCATGTTAGGTTAAAATTAGCTTTTAACAAGTTTTTAATGAGTTTACTCCCATTTCTCCCCCTTTTTATCTAATCAAAAAGGTGACGAAGGCTCCCCCTTGTTGTGTACTCCCCCTCATTTGGAGAACACAAAGGAATCGAGCAATGGTTCGTGCTACAAAACAAGGTTAGATGACAAGTATACAATATCTAACAAGTAGCACATTTGACAAATATCCAACCACAAAAAAAAAATATGGCTAAGTAGCCAAAATGAAAAGCCCATTTCATAAATATAAAATAAATGTCATACATAAGTATGACTACAATAGGAAAGCAAATTAAACTAACAAGAAGACACATAAACATCTAAAGTAACATGAGGCTTCTAGATTTGCTTCCAACTTCAAAAGGTTCCTAATCATTTATTGGAGGGACTAAACATAACCATGTTTAGTTTGGGCTATTGTGTGGTGGAGGTGGTGGAAGTATGATGGGTCCTATGGGTGGTGTGAGGAGGTGTTCTAGGTATGAGAACCTAAAGTTAAGCTCATCTCTAAGGTTCATGATGAGTTCAAGGTTGTAGTTGCAACAAGGGCAACTCAAGGTGTGTGAGTGAAGGGGATAAAGGATGGGATAACCCATTAAGGGTTGAGGTGATGGTGATAGGGAAGGAGATGATGTGTAGCTTCCAAACTCAAGTGGAGTTATTGGTGATAAGGTGAGGGTGAGAGCTAGAGGTTGTGGTGATGGTGAAAGTGATGAGGGTGTTGTGTTAGTTCCCAATTCAAGGGAAGTTGATGGTGATGAGTTGAGTGTTAAGGCTAAAGGGTGAATGGGACTAGGTTGAGATGAGTGTGTGTTGGTTCTTGTTGTGGAAGATGAGGATATGGGTTTGTTAGAGGTTGCCTTGGATGGAGCTTGGGGTGTAGTGAAGGAAGTTGATGAGTTGGTAGAGGTTATGGGTGTGTGAGTTTCATCTTCATCATCCAAGGTGAGATCAATGAAGGGAATGTCATTGGTGATAGGTTTAGTTGATGATTGAGGTGTGTCAATACTCTTGATCCATTGATCAACTAGAGTGGTTTGATTTGTTGGTTTGATGTTGAATCTAGGTTTCTTGAACACTCTTGATCCCATGATGGTTGTGTGGTGAGTGTGAAGGTGTAAGGATGGGTGTAAGAATGGCAATGCATGATGTTAGCTTAAATAGCCAAATCATAAGCATGAAAGGTTGAAAAGGATGTTTAATTTGGGGATTTGGGTGCATGGGAACCAGGTTTTGTTTGCAGTTTTTCAGGAAAAGAAAGTCAAAAAGTGAAAGAGAATTGTTAAATTCGTCTTCCAGAGGCACGATACCATTAAAGGTACGACGACACCACTAAATTTAGTGGAGCCGTGGCCTATTTAATGGAGCCGTGGGCTCTTTTGACCTTCTTTCCAGGTCTGCAGGTTTTAGGCAGCCTAAATGGGGAAATTTCTGGGGAATCCATTGGCTGCAAATCTCAAAGCCTCAAATCACTAAACACATAGAATTTCTAAAGCTAGTTTCAACTAGCAACTAACATGATCATGTGATCATCTATGTATTTAGGAAACTATTAAGCATGCATGAATTCAAGCATTTTTAACATCTAGTGCATGTAATAAAATAAGCTAACATGCATGATTTAGGCAAGATAAACCAACATGAGGATTAATTAACAAGAGAATTAATCATGTTCAAGTGTTAAAAGGAAACACATCAAGCTAGTTAATGTATTAAGCAACAATGCCACAAACTACTAGTAGTTTTTTAATCATAATACTTATATTAATAATACTACTTAAGTTATTTCCATCTAATCCTTTCTTTTCCCCAACTTCTTAATTTTGTTCCCAAGCCTTTGATCGCCTTGCCGATGGACTTGAATCCCCCGATAGTTTGCTCATGCATTGAGACTTGTCGATTGTACATTACTGTTTGTCTCCTCATTAGGTTAGGTAGGTTGACGTCACCAAACTCAAGGTTGGAGGTTGGTTGGAATGACGAAGTGTCGAGGTTACGAAAGTAGGTGTCGGGAGAAGGAATTTGAGAACTAGACGTTCCTTCTTCGTTCACCTCATCATCGTCCTCATCCATAGGCTCAGATGATGATTCATGACTGAAGGAGGAGGATGAATGAGGAATGTCGGAAGTGGATTTACGACCACGTTTGGACCCTTTGTCCTTACGTTGCTTTGTGCGATGTTGTGGTCCACCGAGTGGTTTCATAACCCGATTGACTAGGACATAGTCGACACTTTGAAGATGTGGGAAATGTTCCATAACCCACCTGAACAAACGAGTAAGTAGCATGCCGTATGGAATGAGCTCATCGGAGCGACGATGAATGTTGGCCATCCGTTTAACCATGTAGTATGCAAGGTTGAATGGTTCCTCGATACTGAGACAGTAGAGCATGAGGGCTAGACTTGCCGATACGTGATCACGGTTGCCCGCAAGGCTTAACACATTTTCACGTAGAAGAAATTCCCAACTTCTAAGGTCGGGACGGAGTTCCCTGATGTAGATTTTGTGTGGGTCGAGAAAGACAATGGAACCATCACGTTTTTGGTACGTGTTGGTGACTCGAGGAATTTGGATTATTTGTTTGATTACTTCATTGTCGGGAATTTCAGTACTATAAGCACCTTCGATCTCAACATTGTAGTAAAGAGACTCTAGAGAATGGTCGTTAGTGAATGCACACTGACCATGAGAGGGAACACCGAGAATTTGACCAATGTCAGTAACAGACAGGGTGATATTTTGGTGTTGAATCCAAAAATCAAGAAAGACGTTTCCGTCAGAGTTAGTGTAGGTACGGACACGACTGTAAAACTCGAGAACGAAAAGGGGACATATTTGATCGTTTATTGTGTATAAACAATCGAACCGAATAGAAGGAAAACAAGCACTGACTCTGTCTGACATGACATAAAGTGCATCGACTACACGCCCTTCGTGTATGTATCGTGTTAGCACTTTGGCAAAATAAGCCTTTTGTTCATCAGTGATGTTTGGGTTTTCAAGTGTTTCAATGATTACACTTCTAGTGTGTGTGCCTAAATGCAAACAATGTGGAGGTGCGGCAATCTCGACTCTAAAACTATCCTAAAGAGATTACCCAAACGCTCCTAACTTCACTTTTGCTCAATCAAATATGTCGAACAATACATATCAATTATGTACTTCGACCCATATTTGAGAGTTCATGTATGCATGCAAAAACGTTTTTAATTTGCATCAACAATGCATGAAAAAGGTTTCATGATCCTAGACTTGTGAAGTTTTTCGAAAAATGATCGAATTGGGGTGTTTGGCAAATGCCTCAACATGGCGCCAACGAGCTTTTAGTTTGAAAAGCTTTAATGCAGAACGTTCCTAATCCAATTTTAGTAATCCTAAACATGATTCCATTACAAATAATCAATCATAATCCGAATTTAGTGATTAATTTCGGATTAGGTTTTGCAACATAAATAGGTTTTTGGAAATCCTAGGTTTAGGGAATCATGTGAATGCTACATTGTCTAATCCTAGTCTTAATTTCACAAGGGTTTAATTAATTTTGAAAATCCCCAATTCGGATTTATACTCAAGAACAAACCCTAGACTCAAATTAAATGAAATTAAGAATGATTTACTTACAATTAGTGATGTTGTGATTAGGATTTGTTGATTCCAATGCCTCAATCTTGATTTGTAAGGGTTTAGTTGAATTAAGGTGTTATGGTTCGGTTTTGACAGCAAGTGAAAGTGTTTTTGGGTGTGTTTGGAAAGTCTGTGCAGAAGAAAGGGGAATGGGCGCGTTTTTCAGATGCACGGCTCCACGGTTCCATTAAACATTAATGGAGCCGTGACTCTTTAATGGAGCCGTATATCTGATGGTCCAATTTTTCTTCCGTTTTGACTTTTGGCTGATTAATCTTACTTATTTAGCAAGACTTTTTGACACGAGGAAAAAGTTTATACCTAATAAACTTTTTGACGAAAGACGATAAGACGGGATGACAAGGAATGACCTTAGTGTTTCCAAGGAAATTGACTAAGTTGTCATTGGATGAGGATTTACTTCTAGTATTTCCCGTGAAATAAATAGAAGTTATGAGTTGTGTTTTGGAGGATGACTATAATATTTCCCATGAAATATTTAATTAGTCGGAATACGAGACGCGAGGAATGACTTAATATTTCCCGTGAAATATTCAAGAAGTCATGTGACGAGTTGTGAGGGAATGACTTAGAACTTCTAGAGGAATTTCTAAAAGTCATGAGATGAGTTAGATAGATGACTTAAGAAGTCATGGGTGATTCATGGAGAATGACTTCAATATTTCCCGTGAAATATTTGAGGAGTCATAGAAGGGATAAAACGTACATAAGATATGACGCGAGAGATGACTTTAATATTTCCATTGAAATATCGAAATAGTCATAAGGATGAGAGGAATGACTTAAGAGTCATGAAACAAGACGTGAGAAATGACGTTAATATTTCAAGTGAATTATTAAGAGGTCATGAGGAGAGAGGTGGACGATGACTTTAATAATTCGAAAGAATTATCTAAATAGTCATGAGTGGGGTGACGAGAACGTATTGGTTGGTGAATTGACAATGTTGTCATTCAAGAGACGGAGGAGATGACGTACTTCGACGAGCTTCGTTCATGAGCAAACTACAGGGTTCCCGGTCAAGTCTAATGGCATCTTGACTGCTACTCTTCATAGGAGGTTGTCTCATCTATAGTGTTTGTTGTCATGCCTTTCCGGCGCTTACGTACTCGGCTTTGGTCGTGGAGACAATAAGAGTAGTTTGTTTCTTGGGGAACCAAGATGTTTGTTAATCAACCTATGAAGGTACAAACATTACTCATTATGTTTCAATCCACATTAACTCTCACATTATCAGAGTTGGTATAGAAACATTTTCTACATCAATCTCCTCAAGATATCGTAATCTCAAGTGTGTAGTATCTTTAATGTATGGTATGATACATTAAACACTTTGATGTAAGAGGTTTTGGGACACTTCTTACAAGTGGGCACAAAGCCAACACTATTCATGATAATGGACCTACTTGCCGTTAGGTAAACTACTTTACCTATTATGCCCCCAACTTAGTTATATCCGCGCACTCACCTTCTTCTTCTCTTGTGAGTTTCGTTTTTGCGGATATGGGCGACAATGTCAATAAAGACTATTACTTAAACTATGTATCTCATACATATAGTATACATAAGTTTAAAGGGATACTTAATTTAGGCAAGATTACTTATGTGCAAGGAAGGAAACTTGATTCACTCATCAATGCTTAATTCAAACTTGTCACGCATGATCTTCAAGCGATCATCGAACATTTCTGGACAAGTTGAGTTTGACATGATGAGATGTGAATAGAGTTTATGTGTTATAGTGCCTACCATGTTAGATTCTAACTACACTATTTCATGCCAAACATTACTACTAACAAAGGGTGTTTTAAGAAAGCGTACCTGTGCCTGAGGTGTTGCTCTTAAAACTAGAGGATTAGACTACCTTTGTTGAATGTTGAGCATATAAGACACGATTTGACTTTTGCGTCACCAGACTTGTTTGATAACACATCATACTCCTTTTGTTAGACTCCGAAATTTATTTACACTCATGTTTTCCTAGCAAAACAAAAGTTCAAAAATCTGGTCCCCAATATCTCATGGGTCCAAAGTTGTTAGAGTCAAACATCCTACGCATTTGTTGCGTTAGTTTAGGATGTGAGAATGGAGGACACATTTCCCATGGTAAGTAACCTTTTGGTGGACGATCATTCCAAGTTACGGGAAAGTTACTTGGATGATTTTGTCTTCTAAAGTTACCTCTCAGTAGAGGAGTTCTAGACCGAGGTTTGGGAGAGTTCACCTTTCTAGGCGGAGGAGTAGTCGACTTTGTGTCACGCTTTATAAATCCATGTTCGGGAGATGACAATGGTTTGTAAGAGCTTTTGACCTCCCCTTTACTTGGAGTAGATACACTAGAACTATTTTTAACTATGTGACTCGGTTTAGGACTTAGACTATTTTTCAAAATTGACTCAGTTTCGTCTTCAGCACCAGACGGTACCACGGTACCACTAAATTTAGTGGTGCCGTTTGTACCTTTAGTGGTGCCATCCCCTTCAGACTTAGACATTTCAGGCATTACAAATTTAACTTGTTTGGTACCACTTGTAGAAGCCTGATTTGGGTCAAATCCTAAACCCAAACGGTCATGTTCACTATATCTAATATTTTCAAGTATATCATTAAGCTTTTTAGTTCCTTCATCAAACTTAATGATTCTTAAAGCATTTTCTTTAAGTTTTTCATTTTCTACTTGAAGACTTATACATGACCCACATCCTAAGTCTACTTCCTTGTTTTTCTCAAGTCTTTTGACTTGATCTTTTAGTTCTAGAACTTGTAGTTCTAGTTCTTGTAGTTTTAACTTAAGTTTTGTGTTTCTACCTAAGATCTTAGTACTAACTATGCATAGTTTGTTGTATTCGTCATGCAATTCACTATCATCTATTGACGAATTATTATCACTATAATAAGAAGAGTCGGAATGTACCTCGTTAGAAGCCTGAGCCATTAGGCACTTTTCATCGTTAGGCTTCTTCTCTTCTTCTTCACCGCTATCACTCCAAGAACCTCCTACAAAGGCTCTTTGGTTGTTGGATTTTGGTGGCTTAGGACATTCACCTATGAAGTGATTAGGATCTCCGCATCTATAACATTTCCTATCACTTGTCCCTTTTCTTTCATCATGATTTCTTTGGGATGACCTCTTCTCATCGCGAGGTTGTCTAGGAAATCTACCTTTCCTCCTAAAGAACTTTCTAAAGTTCCTAACGGCTAGTGCGTACTCTTCATCTTCACTACCGGAACTTGAACATTCCTCATCACTGGACTCCTTTTTGGCTTTTAATGCTAGAGATCTAACTCTCTCACTTTTGCCTTTGACAATGTCGAAGTCCTTCTTGATGATCATCTCGTGAACTTTCAAATTTCCTATAAGTTCATCGAGTGACAGTGCCGCCAAGTCCTTTGACTCTTCTATGGCGGTGACCTTTGCTCTCCATTTAGGATGTAGAGCTCTAAGAAACTTCCTGACATAGTCCTTACTAGAATAACCTTCATCAAGAGCTTTAAGACTAGTGATAATAGTATTAAATCTAGCAAAAGCATTATCTATTGACTCATCCTCCGAAATGGAGAATTGTTCATATTGTTGAACAAGAGGATCTATCTTGTTCTCTTTGACTTGGTTATTACCTTGGTGAGTGACTAACAAAGTTTTCCAAATATCTTTTGCCGTATTACACATGAAAATTCTTTTGAATTCCTTTTTAGGCAAAGCATTATAAATCATCATTTTAGCCTCATTATTTTTGGCTAATTTCCTTTTAAGTTCATCACTTTGTTTATCATAAGAAACAATTTCATTCTTTTTAGTTTCCGGATTCATTTGAATAGGTTGAAAGTCACCCTCGGTAATAACATGCCAAAGATCAATGTCTTTTGATTTCACATACGTTTCGAATCTTGTTTTCCAATATATAAAACAATCGGTTTCGAAAAGTGGTGGTCTTTGCATAGATTGCCCTTCTAGGTATTTGTCGGAATCCATTGATCGATTCAAGCTTTAAAATACAATATACTTTAAAATCTTGACTGACGTGGCTTCAGATACCAATTGTGGGAAACTAGAAGGGGGGTTGAATAGTTTACCGGTTTAAAATTCTTTTAAAAATCTTGTTTTAAAAGTTGGTTATTGGAAACTTTGATTCGAACACTATATGTAATCAATCAACACCAATATGAACTACACACTAAACTTAACAAATATAAAGTAATGAAAGTAAAGAGTAGAGTTGGAAAGATCAAACCGAGACAAAGGATTTATAGTGGTTCGGCTACGAAGCTCTTCTTCGCCCTACTCCACTCCCCGAGTACCACACTCGAGAGTTTCAAACACTATATCAACAACCTCCCTTCAGGCGGAGAAAACCGTACACGTCGCTTATCCTATTGCCGACACTAAGCTAGATGTCGAGTGCTAATCTTAGCTAGCACCAATCTACCAAGGTCTACGTGACCAAACACTCAAGCCAAATGGCTTCAAGAGATCACCAAGATCTCAACACGATCACAATGATCAACTCTCACTTCACTCTACTCAACTAACACTAATCTATCGACCCTTGATCTTCTTGATCAATCACACAAGCCCAATGGCTATAAGAGATGTTCACTATCTCTATAGATCACACTTGATCTTCACTCTCACTCACAAAAGAAAGATAATCTTGATGTATGCTAAGATACAATCCAGGATGTAACAAGTGTTACAAAAACCTAACAACTATAACTCTTGTATCTTCTTGAATACTTGAGTTCTTCTCTTGCTAATGAAGAGGGATGACAACACCTTGTATCTACTTGGATACTTGTGTTCTTCTCTTGCTAATGAAGAGGGATGACAACACCTTGTATCTACTTGGATACTTGTGTTCTTCTCTTCCTAGTGAAGAGGTATGAAGAGGATCACTTGAGGGATGATTGGATCACTCTTGAAACAAAGAAAAACTAATCTAAAGAAGTGAAAGGTTTGAGAGGATTAAGCAAAGGGATTTTTCTGTGTGTGAAGGGTGCCTAAAACTGTGAAAGGGGTTGGTATTTATAGGCAAAGAAAATCTGAACGTTACAGAAAAAATGGTACGGACGGCTCCTTTAAATAACCTACGGCTCCGTTAAATTTAACGGTACCGTGGAGCCGTGGTAGACTAGGACGCTCCAAATTTTGTCTTTTCTGGTGAAAACTTATTTGGGGAAGGTTGGAGCTGATTTTGGGGGGAAAAATAGCTTTTGTGATTTTCAAACTTATTTTTCCATTAAAACATTTCTTAATATTTTAAAAATAATTTGTCATGTGTATTTTTGAAAAAATGTTTTGTCCCATTTAAGATGTGAATTTTCAAAACATAAATTCACTTCTTTGATCACTAGTTCAAGTTATAACTTTGTTCAAGAGTGATTTGCGTAGAAATGGGATCTTCTGATTAAAGACTTGTTTACGTTGATTTTAACGTATCGTGATTTCACATTTTGTCATCCTCAAAACGTGAAGTAATCGAAAGATATAAACAACGTTTTTAGAACATTATTTGCATCAACATTGTCTTTTTGTGGGGAAGGTTTTTCTGGGACATTTTTGCCATTTTTGGTTGAAAATTTGAATTCATATTTTTATAATGAATTAAACATATTTATTTAATACCAAAAATGTTTTTCAAAAATATATAAAATATTTTTGACATTTTATAAAAATTTTAGTAATTAAGAAAAAGTTTCCTTTGATCATATAATGCATTAAGCACTTGTTTATTCATACCTTAAGTGATTAAGTTGTATAAGTGAATATTTACAACTAAATACTTGTTTATTTGATAAGCTTATGTTTAATGAGTTTACATTTTGTGATTATCAAAACATTGAGATATGAATAAGTATGAATAATGTTTTTAGGCATTATTTATGTCAACAATCTCCCCCTTTTTGATGATTACAAAACTTAAACTCAATAAATCCAAAACATTATTTTTGGACAAGTATTTAGTGAGTTTATATTCACTTCTCCCTCTTTTTGTAGAATCAAAAAGGTTATGCCGACAAATTGCAGAAACGAAATTTGTCGGGGCGAAAACTCCCCCTTGATGTGTGCTCCCCCTCATTTGAGGGCACCAAGGAATCGAGATATGAAATACTTGCAAGAAAAATATTAGAAGCACAAGCATACATAGCAAAATATGGAATATAAAAACAATAATTATGGCAGACAACAATCATGGCAAACAAATATTAAGAACATATAGCAAGACATTAATTAGTATGCTTGAAACATATAACAAGAAAAAAAAAGGTTCTAAATTGCCAAAAAGAGCTTTCGGACTTGCTTGCGACACGAAAGCTTGGAAATTAAGCATATAGTTATGCTTAGATGGTTGATGGTAGAGTGTTTGGGATGGAATTGGTTGAGTGAGGGTAAGGATGTTTGATTAATAGAGGTATATTTTTGGAGGTGGAGATTTTGGAGGTGGAGAGTTTGGAGCGGAAAGCATGTGAATAGTATTTAGTTATTTGATGGTGAGGGAAATGGAGCGGATGGAGTGGATCTAACGATGTTATATCGGTTTAGAGAAGGAATAGGATGAGGACGAGAGAGTAGATATTCGATCCAATAAATATCTTCACTCAAGGTGAGGTAAGTAATTTGAGTAGGGTGAGGATGGTGGATGGAGGTTGGCCCTTGTTGCAAGGTGCATAGCAAGGAGATTACTACGGTGATGGATTTGGTTTATCTCTTCACGGAACTTTTCCTTTTCCATGGGAGTGTGGATTTGGTCATTTGGTGGAAGTGGATGAACTTGGGATGTGTGATTTGAGGGAAAGTTTGATGGTTGACCAAAATGATGAGGATTTTTGAAGGTTTCATGGAAGTTGGTTTAAGGTTTAGAAGTGTAGTTTGGAATGAATGTGGATGTTTGGCCAATATGATAAGGGTTTTGAAGAGTTTCAATGAGGTTGGTTTAAGGTTGAGATGTGTTGATTGGAGTGAAGGTGGAGGTTGAGGTTATTTTGTGATGAAGGAGGGCTAGAAGGGAGTTGATCCAATTGAGCAAGGTGTAAGGCAAGAAGAGCACAAATCTCATTGGCTTCTTTAAGTTCTTCAATGAACCTCAAGTGTTTGGAAGAAGGTGATGATGGTGGAGTGTGGTTGTTATGATGGATGAATGAGCACTAATGATGGAAAAGGGTATTTATAGTGTAAGAATGGTGTGGTTTAGGAAGGTAAATTTTGAAGGGTGGTTTAGAGAGGTGATGATGGTGGAGTATGGTTGTTATCTGGGATGGATGTTTGAACATGTAACATAGGAGTAACATGTTATTTGGCAGGAGGTGGTTGTGATACTCTTGGTGGTGGAGACATTTGTGAGTGATTTGTCGTTTTTAGTAACGGATGCGTTTTCCCCGGGTCGTGTCCCAACGAAGGTCGAATTCGAGTTTTTGTGACGTTGTCGAATATGTGAAGTGAATGTGAGTGAAAGAGTGATGATTTGGAGATTTATACTACGAACAATGAAATAATAAATGAAATGAAATTAACTAATTATGCTAAGGGAACAATTAAACTAAGCACGTAATCCTAAAAACGAAAATTGAATTTAAAAACGTTTACGCGACGAAATTTAAAACGTAAATAAAAAGTGATTTTCTAAAATTTAAAACCTAAAAATATAAAAATAATTTTCCTATATTAAAACTGGTAAAAGAAAATTTTTGGAAAAAGAAAAATATTTTTTTGACTTTTTAATTATTTTTTATGAATTAAAAACTAATTTAAACTATTTAAGTGATTTAAAAATATTAAAACAATTGGGAAAAATCTGGAAAATTATGAATAAATTTAAAATCAAATTTCTAATCTAGGAAAAATAATTTCAGAAAGTGATTGAACCCCAATAAGCAGAACAGTTCAATAAGCAATTGGAAAATAAGCTAAAAATAAGCAAATGAGCACTAGAAAAAGGAAAAATTTCAGAGATCAATTAACACACTTAATCTAACTCAGATTAACTCAAATAATACAAATAAGCTCTGGATTAAAGCCAAATAAGCACTAAACAACTTATTACTAAGGACAGAAAAGAGAGCTCAACTAACCTACTTGCAGCACTACTTAAGCAGTCCTAATAAGCTGAAAAGTTGAAACTTAAGGGGGCAAAAGCTAGATTGCACTACTGTCTACTCAGAAATACCAAAAGCCCTATTTATATCATCCCAATTGAACTCTATTTTATCCTAAAAAGACTGCTAGTAGGCACCAATCTTGAAAACTCAGGTCTGCACAAGCTTTTTGGACTAGCTTGCAGACCTGAATAAGCTATTGAATAAGCTTAGAAGCTGAATACCAGATCTTATACTTCAAGCCTGATGTATGAACTAACTAAAAACCAAAATTGCTGTCCTAAGCTTAAGTGATTAAGCCACAAGCAAGGCTAGATCAGCAGTACAGAAACTAATGTCTGCACAAAAACAGACTGTTTAGCAGATAAAGGATTTTTGGCGCAAACTTAGGTAGTCTTAAACCAACCAGCCTAGGAACTAATTCAAACCTCCAAAATGAACTGATGAGTGCCAATGTGAGGCCACTAATAAGCTCAGATGATCCTGAGCTTATTGATGCAAATTATGCTTTTACTATAAACCTACTGATGCAAAATTCTTTAATACCCTCAATTCAATTTAACCACTAATGAAAACAACTAACTAACCAGTAAATGAGCTTGATCAAACTATGAATTATAACAAGTGAACAGTGATACTTAAATTCTACCAAATCTGACCCATAAGCAGTTTTGCAAACCAAACACTACCTTCAAAACAGATTTTGCAATAAAACACTATACCTACTTAATTTAAGCTACAATTTATACTAAACTATGATTATCTAATCTATTTATGATCTAAAAAGCAAAAATCAACAAGCAATAAGCACTTAAACTAGCTAATCACAACTGATGCAGAAAATAAACCTTAAAATGAAATGGAACTTACAAAAATTATCCCTTAGCTAGAACAAAGGGATTTTCCAATGAAGCCTATCTTTAGATAGGCCAAGCACTTCCCAATTTTTGCTTGATCTACCAGAAATCAATCCAAGTTCATGATCTTCATTGCAACAGTTGACTTTTCTGTTGACTTTTTGATTTTTTGAGATAAGAACAAACTAAAAACTACCAAAAGCTTACACTAAGCCATTAAGCTTATATAAGCTTATACAATTGATAAATCAGCTTATTGAAGCTGGAATTTCTGAATATTTTTGTGCTTTTGAAAATTCGTAAATATTTTTGAATTTTTGAAATATAAAACACTAATAAGAGAAAAACTTTTGATAAACTAAATTTATAAAATATAAGCTGACATAACAAGAGTAAATAAGCTAAGTTGAGATTAAAAACAAGCTAAGAGATACAGATTTAAAGAAAACTAAAACTGAATTTCATTAATCAAACTTGAAAATTACAACTGAAAGATTGAAATTACAACTGAAATGAAATGATTACACTATGAAAACAGTAAAATGACAAGAAATAAAATTGGCAACAATTTTCTAAAACATAAAAATTGGACAAGCTTAGCTAATGAGGAGGATGTCTCTATTTATAGCCTACTGGAGAAGCTTCTGGGCTGTCCATGCTGGCAATCCGTGTGCTATCTCAGCCAATCTTCACCCTTAGATCTATCTTGGATGCTACTCAATCAACCTCAGCCGTTTGATCAAATTCCATGAGGTGTTCGGTCCAATAGCATGCTGCCACGTATCATTCTTGGTGTCAGGACTCCTCTAGATATGCGTGCAAGGACGAGACTACCCTTAATTGTGGTGAAATTGTACGGGGTGAAATCTAGGGTTCATCGAACAGTACATTTTTCTGGGTTAAAAGAAAGGGGGGCGGGTAACTTGGGTGTTTATTTATTTTTATTTGTTTGACCTAAGTGTTGACCCGGGTTGGGGTTTGTGGGAGGATCCGGGTTTTGGGTTTAGGTGAAATGTTTGGATTGGGTTAGGATTTAAGAGGTTGGGCTGGGTTATTTAATCTTTGGGCTTGTGGGATTAAATATTGGATTGTGGGAATTGGGTTTTATTTTAATTAAATCCGGATAGGATAATTTAAGGGTTAAGGTGTAATTTTTGGATTTAGCAATAAAGTGCGAGGACCAAAGGTGTAATTTCTGAACACTCCAGGGACTAATCTTGCCATTTTTTCCAAAATACTATCAAGGGTAATTCTTGTCATTTAGTGGATCTCAGAGGGTTAACTTTGACTTTTGAGCATAAATAGCATTCCCGGCTTCGGTTTTGAGTCTTTACCAAATCTCGTGCTCGTTTTCCCGGTTTTTGCTTGATTTTGTCCCTTTTTCTTTGCTATCCGTGCCTGCACAATTAAAAACACAAAAACACAATATCTTTTGGCAATATGGTCAGTTTTTGGTCTATTTGGTCTGATTTTGGTCGAGAAAAGGTATGTGATTAAGCACATACCAGTGAGCTTGGGTAATTATGAGTGGATGAGGATGGAGATATGGAAAAGGGGATATTCTAAGAGTGGTGAGTGTTTTGGATGGTACATTGGTAGGTTGAATAAGATATGATGTGTTGTGAATGAGATTGGAATAATTTTTTAGAGATTGATCATGCTCTCATGCTCTTCATATGAATCGTATAGAAGAGATGAAGGTGTATTTTTGGGAGTAAAGATGGATGGTTGGTTATTATGATGAGGTTTGTGAAAGGGTTCATTGGAATGAGCTTAAGGATTGGGAGTATAGTTGGGAACAGATGTGGGTGGAGGTGTTGTTTGTTTACCCACATCATTTGTTGAGATGGATTTGTTTCGGGGGTTATTTTTTCTTTTTCCAACGGGTTTTTCGGTCATCCATGCTAACCTTGAGGTTTTTGGCTTTGGTTTGATGGGAGATGGTGTAATGAGATGATGGAAGATTATGAGGAATGGGAGTGTTTATAGTGTAGGATTGATGGGATTAAGGAATGGATAATTTGTTGGATGGATTGGAATAAGATATGTTTGTGAATTTTGGGAAGTGTAGGATGAAATGGGCTGAAAATTAGAGAAAGGAAACAGCACCTTCGACATCAGATGGCCGGTCCCCTTAAATATTAAGGGGGCCGCCTAAGGAATTAAGGGGGCCGCCCATCTGCTGATTCCCAGGTTACCAGAAATGGGTTTTTGGCAGAAAATTGTAGAAAGGGTTGTGTTTTTGGGTTTAGTTTCAAGCAAGTCCAACTCTTTGAGGCAATTAAGCATGTAATGGATATTTATGCAAAACATGTTAATTAAAGATATTAAGCAAACAAGTAATTTCATCTAGCATGTAAACATACTCATCAAGCAAGTGATATCTATGGACTAGGAAACAATAAACTATACCAAGTATTTTCTTAATTATATGTGCCTATGTGAGGGATCCTAATGAAACAATAAACTACACCAATTAATGAACTATTTGAGGGATCCTAATGTGTGCCTATGTGTAATAAATGGGAACTTAAGATAGCATGGACTTCTAGACTTGTTACAAACAAAATCTTAATAGACAAACCATGTTCCGCTTGATTTGACCTAGTTCTCTTATAAATGTCATGTACATAAATATAGATGACAAATATGAGATCACCATGCATGATTTAAATAAGTGTTTTTGGCATTATTCAACAATGTTTGAGAGTAGGTTTTTATGTGGATGTAAAAAATATTTTAATGAAATAGTTTTGGTTTTATTTCAAAATGTTTTTATGAGGAAAGAAAACATATTTTTCCAATCTTTGGTTTTGATAAACACGTAATTATGGACACAAGTTTGGAAGAAAGGTAGGATGGTGAAACATGTTAAATAGAAAGGTGTCATAATCTTTTGAAAAATCATTTTTCCAAAATGTGAAGTTTTTGCATATTTAAAAACAAGTCCCATTAATTATAGGTTTAAAGAATAGTGGTTATAAAAGATCTCATGCTCAAGGGTATTGGTTAAGTCTATTGTCACATGCTACCCTTTTCTATATATCCTATGACATTTAAAAATACATCATATCAGTATAGTTAGAGAAAAACAAAAACTATTATAATAACTATGCATTCAACAACTAAACAAATAATTACGAAGGCATGCAGTCAAATCACATAGGAGCAAGTAAACATCTAGAAATTTTATATATGCAAGATGACATAAATCTAGGAATGAAAAGCTCTAATGAAAAACAAAGTTCATAAAAGTAAACTATCGTTAGGTATATTTAGGAAGAATAATGTAATCAAGTTGGAGAATGAGTATGAGACTATTACTAGTGGTGCTCAATTCAGGCTAAACACGACCATTTTTACGGGTTACACACACCCAACTTCTCACATAGAAGCAATTCAACCGTTAGGTCAAATTGAATTTCTAGTCAATAGATTCTCCAGTAGTCATTCTCTTACTAGAAGAAATTAATTTCCTAAATTTACCTATCGAAGAATACCAAATATGAAGTTTGCTTGGTTCACTAATTAAGTTCCTAAATTTCTAGTCAATATAACCTAACATCTCTAGCACGTTTGATGTCGCACACTTATCTATCTTGATGCCATAGTCTACAAGAGGTTGTATCATCCATAGTTTTCTAACGCGAGAAATCTAATCTTACTTCTATGTTAATGATTTATCCACTTAGCTTAATTCACTTCATCACCAAGAGTTTTCTAATAGTGGACATAGAATATTTCCATTTTAAATTAGAGAAGGCTAAATGAGTTCGTCAGTAAATACTTTATTTAATACTTAGAAGGCTAACTAAAGGGTTTCTAATTTATTAAACCGCATAACGAATATAACTAAAGTGTAAAGGCAAAACAACCTATCAAACTAAGCATATCCTAAGGCATTAATAAGATTATATGCAAGAAGTAATTACTTATGAAATTTAAAAAGAGAACTTACCTCACGTCCTAGCTTTTCTTATTAAATCGAAGCAGCTTGACCCGAACATGTCTTGTACTAGACTCATTTGATATCTTAGCCTTGATGCATATGACGTCTTATGTAGAATCTTCCACATATAGACGAGATGGCAAGAGAATCCATAAATATTCCAATTTGTCATCACGCGCATGTTTTGAATGAGAGTATCATTCCTTTGAGCGTTACGTCACCGGATGATGATCTTCTCCTTCGTCTGTGTCACTCCATGATTTTGGATTGAGTTCACTTTGGAGTTGATTCATGTAGTCTTCGTCGTTAATACCTTCATTAACAACATTTAAACTAGTAGCACATGTATCTATTTTATCTAAATGTTTATCTATTAAATTTTCTAAGATAACTAATTCATGTACAAGATCAAAACCCTCATCTTTGGCTTGACATTTTTCTTGATGAAAGTTTAAGAGATTTTTCCAAATATCATTTGCCATTTTACAGAAGGATATTCTTTCATATTCAACTTTCAGAAAGGTTTTGTAAATAATTATTTTAGCTTCATTATTTTTGTCATTCTTTGTTTTTAAATAATCATTTTGAGTTTCAAAATCCGTTTTTGTTTGACTTTCAAAATCCGTTTTTGTTGGTTGAAAATATCCAATCGAAATGACATGCCAAAGATCTAGATCAATTGATTTCACATAATTTTCAAATTTATTTTTCCATTCAAGAAAAGTATAATTTTCAAATAGCGGTGGTTTTTGCATAGATTGCCCTTCTAAATATTTTTCCGATTTCCATAGATCGATTCAAGTCATAAAATACAATTTATTTTAAAAATCTTGTTTGACGTGGCTCTTGATACCAATTGTGTAAAACTAGAAGAGGGGGGTTGAATAGTTTTACGTCTTTTTAATTTTATTATGAAAACTTTGTTTCCTTTTAAAACCTTAGTTTTGAGTTTATATGAAAAATGATACTTGAACAATATTATTAATTATATGGGTATCCTTTTAGATTTGTTATAAAAGTTTTCTTTTTATGAATGGAGTTTTAAATTGATCTTTATGTGAAATCAACTTCTAATTAATACTAACAGTTATATATGCCTATATGTATGAAAGTAATGATGATATAAAGAAATAAGTAAGAGATGGAAAGATCAAACCGAGACACGAGGGATTTATAGTGGTTCGGCTACAAGGACACCTTCCTTGCCCTACTCCACTCCCCGAGCACACCTTGCTCGAGAGTTTTCTTCACTACTTCAACAAGCTCCCTTATGGCGGAGAAAACCTTACACAACTTTGGCTTACACCGGTTTAACGACACAAAGCTAAATGTCGAGTTCTAATAGTAGCTAGAACCAATCTCACAACTTCAATCACAACATGTTCACGACTTATTCACGACGGCTTCACGACATCAACACAACGGCTTCACGACTTCTACATGACCACTTCACAACTTCTAAGCTACGACTTCACGACTTCTACACAACAACTTCACAACTTCTAAGCTACGACTTCACGACTTCTACATGATGACTTCACAACTTCCAAGCTATTGCTTCACGACTTCTACATGACGACTTCACAACTTCCAAGCTATGGCTTCACAACCTCTACATGACGACTTCACAACTTCTAAGCAATGGCTTCATGACTTCTACATGACGACTTCACGACTTCTAAGCTATGGCTTCATGACTTCTACATGACGACTTCACAACTTCCAAGCTATGGCTTCACGACTTCTACATGACGACTTCACAACTTCTACACCATGACTTTACAACTTCTACATGACTTCTTTACACCACAACTACTTATACACCTTCTTCACTACTTACACACTATACATATCTAGTCACTTATGTTTACACCTTATGTACACACTTTACACAAATGAATGAATGATTTTTAGGGGACCGCCTATATAATTAAGGGGACCAGTATTTATAGGCAAATCTGGGAGCCTACTGGAGCGGGGCGGTCCCCTTAAATAGGGGGCCGGTCCCCTTAATTTTAAGGGGACCGCCTTATATAATTAAGGGGGCCGCCCTTGCTGAACGTTGCCCAGATTTGTCTTTTTGTGGGGAAGGTTTTTCTGGGACATTTTTGCCATTTTTGGTTGAAAATTTGAATTCATATTTTTATAATGAATTAAACATATTTATTTAATACCAAAAATGTTTTTCAAAAATATATAAAATGTTTTTGACATTTTATAAAAAATTTAGTGATTAAGAAAAAGTTTCCTTTGATCATATAATTTATTAAGCACTTGTTTATTCATACCTTAAGTGATTAAGTTGTATAAGTGAATATTTACAACTAAATACTTGTTTATTTGATAAGCCTATGTTTAATGAGTTTACATTTTGTGATTATCAAAACATAGAGATATGAATAAGTATGAATAATATTTTTAGGCATTATTTATGTGAACAACTTTAAAAACAATTCAACGCGTACCCGAAAACACAAGTTACTCCTTTGTTAGGGATTCGATACACTATAAGGTGGTTAAACCTTTTGTATTTTGTGTATATGATATATTGAATGAATATGATTAAGTATGCGGAATCTACTTAATGACACTTAGAAGGTTATTATGGTTATGGAAATGGAACAGTTGTGTTTGTTATATGATAATGAACAATGAAAGCTTATCACCAAACGATTCAATATTATTAAGATAATAATACGAGTGATCTTGAGTTATCACTAGGGTTACAACCTTGAATCTTATGTTTCTATATCTTGTGATATTTGTTCTATATTCTTGAGAGTTATTATCTAAACACTTAATAATTCACACACTCCTTTTTTTTTAGACAGACGTATCACTAGTCTAAGATCTTTCTTTTATAACACAAGAAAGATCTTTACAATATTGTTAAGTCTTATCGAACGCTTGCTTTGAGAGTGTCAGTCATTAAGATACAACTTGTATCTATGTATACAACTTGTTATGTGAATATAACATTATGACTGATCACATGGGGTAAGATATTATCTACCGTATATTGTTGACTTTAATACACATAATATCTTTTCATACTTATCCGCTCAGCAGCAAAAAGTTAATTACCAGCAACAATGTTAACACTAGCAACAGAAACCACCACCAGCAATGTTAACGCTAGCAGCAGAAACCACCAGCAGCTGAATCAAACACTAGCAACAGAAACCAAATGCTCTAGCAGCAGAATCATACTTAGAGTATTTCTTTGAGTAGAACCCGATATTAAACTTCTTGAATATTTAATTCCCAACAATCCTCCCCTAAACATGTGAATCCTTTTCAACATGTTTCTGAATTAAATTATGGATTGTGAAGATCTTTCAAACACTTCTGTTCTTCAAGATTGAATATCTTTCTCAGTAACTCATCTGATTTATTGTTCTTTGACTTTAACAATATCAATACACATCTTCAGGCTTCAAACATTGACCTAAAAGATGGTGCAATTTCCTTGGATGGAGGAATTATAAGAGGCAATGATGCTGTGTATCTTGGATGCTTTTTTCAACAAGTGAAATCATCTATCAGCATGCCTTTGCAAGTGATGAACAAACGTAGTGAACTGAAATTGAAACTTTTCTTCGTTTGACCTAGATAGAACTTTCTCCTTTGGAATGCTTCATTCCTTCTGAATGTATATAATACTCCAGAATAAGCTCTATTCTTGTCATTTTCAACCTCCATGTTATCATCTTGTATGCTCTTGTCTTTTCCTCCCTTTCATTGGTTAATCTTCCTTCTTTGGGATTTATTTATTCTCCTGAGATATTACCTCCCCTGAGATGCAAATAACATTTTATCCTCCCCTGTTTGGAAGATCTCTCACTATGTACCAAAATATTTCTCTCCATCATCTGAGCTATCCATTAGAACATGTTATCAGACAATGTTGTACATGAAGCCATCAATTCCTTAAGAGTTTAATTTGATGCCCTCATCACTTCTAGGTGTGTTAACTCCTATGAGAGGTAATTCATGGGGAATTTGACTCATGGTCCATCAATGGATGGTTTTTCTGAATCCTTTGAAAATCCTTGTTTAAGAAATTATTTGACTTAGCAGTATGTTCATGATTTTATTATGAAAAACCATACTGCTGTCAACCATTTTGAAGGGATTAAGTGTATAACAGACACTTAATCAAAATTTTGGTTTAAAGCAACCTCTGGTTGTGTGAGAACCAATGTTTTTCAGTTATAAATAACTGCCTGTGTAAAGATAAACCTATTCAAAAAGCTTTCTTGACAGGGTTTCCAGCTCATAGTAATTGTTGCCTCTAACACAAGTGTTAGATTTACTTTTACTAGCTGTTCTTTCTATCAGATGTCCTTAGACTTGCTCATTATACTTAAAAGTATAAAATGATAGAAAGTGAGTTGTATCAGTTACTATCTGATCAACTAAGTCATCAATTCAATGTGAAACATCATAATCAAGCTTCAAGAAAGAAGTTTTAAGGAGGTTTGAAATTCCCAAACTTTTTCTATCATAAACCTATTATGTCAACAACTAATATTATCATTATGCTGCTTCCATTTCACTTGAAACATCCTTTGTGTTCACATGATCATACCTGAAATTATTAGTCTAAAACCAAAAGAACAATGTACAAAGTACTTGTCTTGTATTAGAATAATCATAGGACTAACTGTATGAATAACACAATTTAAATTTGTACTAGCAACACAAACTTTTGTAATAGCAGAAATATCTTTTAAAGTCAGCAGCACAAACAAAAATTTATTTACAAAAACACAAAGTTTAAAATCATTGAGGATTAAGCATTCCAATACTTGCTACCAAGTACTGAAACCTTCCAACATCAAAAGCTTTGGTTAGCAGATCTGCAAAGTTGAATTCTGAAGCAATTTTAAGAACTTGAATTAATATTTTCTCATTGCAATCTCCTATAAAGTGATGTCTAATTTCAATGTGTTTTGTTTTAGAATGTTGTACTGGATTTTTAATAATACAAATTGTACTACTATTATCAATATGAATAACAGTGTTCATGAAATTGTACCCATAGTCAAGAAGTTGGTTTTGAAGCCATAAGACTTGAGCACAACAACTTGCAGCAGCTTCATATTCAACTTCAGTTGTTGAAGTAGCCACAGTTGTTTACTTCTTACACTGCCATGAGATAAGTCTACACCCAAGGAATTGACATCCTCCAGTTGTTGACTTTCTATCCAAGCTAGCACCAGCATAATCACTATCCGAAAATGCTACCAAGTCAAAAGGTGACTCTCTAGAATACCATAGTCCCAACCTAGGTTGACCCTTGAGATATCTAAAAATTCTCTTAACTGCTGTTAAATGAGAAACCTTTGGAGTTACTTGAAATCTTGCACAAACACAAATAGAGAACATGATGTCAGGTCTTGATGATGTGAGATACATCAAAGAGCCTATCATAGATCTGTATGTGTGTACATCTACATTTTCTTCATCTAAGTATTTTGGAAGAGGCTTCTCAGAGTCCATTGGTGTGCTTGCCATTTTTGAATCAGCAAAGTTAAACTTCCTTAGTATCTCAGCAACATATTTATCTTGACTAATAAATATGCCTTCATATGACTATTTAACTTGCAAACCAAAAAAGAATGTAAGTTCCCCCATGGAACTCATCTGAAACTTATCATGCATAAGCTTCTCGAACTCCAAACACATCTCCTTCCTTGTAGACCCAAAGATAATGTCATCCACATACACCTGCACTAACAGAAGATCCTTCTTGTGCTGTTTGATGAAAAGTGTCTGATCAATCTTTCCTCTTTGAAATCCATTTGCTTTTAAATAGGAAGCCAGTGTTTCATACCATGCTCTAGGTGCCTGATGAAGGCCATAAAGAGCCTTAACTACTTTGTACACTTTGTCTGGATGGTCAGGATAAATGAACCCTGGAAGTTGTGAGACATACACCTCTTCTTCAATAGTGCCATATAAAAATGCACTCTTGACATCCACTTGGTAAACGGTGAAGCCTAAAAATGAAGCATAAGCTAAGAAAATCCTAATTGCCTCAAGTCTTGCTACTGGAGCAAAAACCTCATCATAGTCTATCCCTTCTTGTTGTGTGTACCCTTGGGCTACTAATCTAGCCTTATTCCTAATCACTATTCCCTTTTCATCCCTCTTATTCTAGAAAACCCATCTAGTGCCAATTACCTTTGCATCCTTAGGTAAATCAACTAGCACCCATACCTTCTGAATCTTGAACTGAAGAAGCTCCTCTTGCATAGCTTCTACCCAGCTTGAATCATCTAAGGCTTTCAGAATGTTCTTTGGTTCATCTTGTGAGAGAAAACATACAAACAAGCAAGAGTTTGAAAACTCATGCTGCTTTGAAGCATAAAGGGCATCAAGAAGCCCTTGTTGGTCTGAAGACATCAGTTGGTGTCTTGTCTTCACACTTGATTGTACATCTCCAATCACATATTTTAGGGAGTGGACTTTGTAAATCCTTGTGTGTGGGGTTGAAGGAACTTGATAGGTAGGTGTGATATTGCTCAAATCCACCTCATTATCTGAGAAATCTGCTTCATTTGAGTCTGAAGGGCCAGCAGTAGAATCATTTGGCCTAGCAGCAGAAAAATTAAGCCTAGCAGTAGAATGCTCTGTCTCAGCAGCACTATCATCAGCAGAAACATTTTGTTGTTCCTTTGTTCCATCTTCCTTGAGTTCACTTTCAACATCTTCTTTAGCTTTACCAGAAGAAGATTCATCATTTGTTGAAGTTGAAACCACACTGGTACTTATTGGCATCCAAATATGATCTTGATTTGTCTCTTTGTCTAACCCTGCCTCATTTGTTGTTTGTGAACCTGAAAAATTATTAGTTTCTGCAACAACAGGCACATAATTCATTGATTTGGTTAGTGTTTCAAGATCAAATAGCCATTTTGGTCCTTGACCTTCTACATTGGATTTATCTTCCAAAAACTCCACATGTAGATTTTCCTCTACAATCCTAGTTCTTGTGTTGTATACTCTAAATGCTTTGCTATTAAGAGAATATCCAACAAAGAAACCTTCATCTGCTTTGCCATCAAACTTTCCAAGATGGTCTAAGGTATTGAGAATTGTCACATGACATCCAAAAGGTCTAAGAAATCCTATTGCAGGAGTTCTACCTCTAAAAAGTTCATATGATGTCTTATTGTGAGGTTGAACAACTAAAACTCTATTCTGAACATAGCAAGCAGTGTTGACTGCTTCAGCCCAAAAAGTTATAGGTAGCTTAGAATCAGCTAACATAGTTCTAGCAGCTTCTATTAGTGTTCTATTTTTCCTTTCAGCAACTCCATTCTGTTGTGGAGTTCTAGCAACACTAAATTCTCTCCTAATACCCTTTTCTTTGCAGAATTCATCCATAACTCTATTTTTGAACTCTGTCCTATTATCACATCTAATGACTTTTACTCTTTTGTCTACTAGGTTTTCTATCTCAGTTATGAAAGTCTTAAGGATGCTAGGTGTCTCATCCTTAGTAGCTAAAAAGAAAACCTATGTAAATCTACTATAGTCATCAGTAATAACAAGACAATATCTCTTATGTTGCATACTTCTAACATTTGTAGGACCAAATAAGTCCATATGAAGCATAAACAATGATTGATTGATAGAGTTAAAAATCTTGGGCTTACAAGTGGCTTTGTGTTGTTTGCCTTTAAGACAAGCAATGCATGTTTGATCATTTTCAAATCGTTTTTGAGGTAAACCTCTTACCAAACCATTCTTAACAATCTGATTTATGGTTTTGAAGTTAATATGACCAAGCCTCCTATGCCATTTCATTGATTCATCCAATGTGGCCTTTGCAACAAGGCAAGTTAAAGTCTTTTTAGGAACAATGTTCTTCATGTCTACACTGTACATATTGCCCTTTCTAGGAATTTTAAGAAGCACTTGACTTTCATCAGGCATCTTAAAATCAGGAGAAAGTACAAGACATTCAATGTCACAGAAAAGAACTTTGTTCTTTTTGTCACACATTTGTGAGACACTAAAAAGATTATAATTTAGCTCTTGTACATAGTATACATCTTCAAAATCTAAATTTCCAGTTTTGATTGTACCTTTACCGAAAATTTTACCACCAACACCTCCTCCAAAGGTAACATAGCCTCCATCTATTGATTGAAAATCTGAGAGATAAGACTTGTTGCCTGTCATGTGCCTTGAACATCCACTATCTGAGTATCCTTGATCCTCTTGTTGATCAATTGAATGTTCCTGCACATAAATGAGAAGTATTAGTTTCTTTTGGGGACCCAAGCCATTACTGACTTGGATCTGCCTCTTGCATCAATGTAATTTAATTTTTTAAGAACATTTGATGCAACATTGGATTTAGTTGAATTCCAAACCCAACATGCTGAGGCCTTAACAGCATTTGCCCTGTTTTCCCTAGCAGTAGAATGAATTACATGCTTAGCAGCAGAAACTGCTAGCTTTGTAATTGTTCCCTTAATTTTCTAAACATGTTTTGGGACCACTGCTTTTGTTTGAATGGGCCTTTGAACAGTCTTTGATGCATTTGTATAAAAAGATTTTGCATTTTTAACTGTTGGTCTTGGGTTAATAGTCATGAATGGTCTAGCAGCAGAAACTGCTTTGACAACTGCTCTGGGTTTTGTTCTCTTAGACTTAGAGTGAAAGTGAGTTTGAGGAGTTTGCCTTTTGAAGTTCACCCTATTGTTTTCATACCCAGATACCCATTTGTTACAGAAAGCTGCAAGATGATCAAAACTACCACATGTGTAACAAGCTTTATTATAAAAGAAAAAGTTATCACCTAATTGGTTAGACTTGAGGCCATTCCAATTTCTTTGGTTACCTCTGGGCTTGCTAGTGTATCTATATTGTTCACAATATTTAACTGGTTGCCTAACATGTTTAATGTTTGATTTAGGCCTAACAGTATCCTTTTTGATCACTTTAGGAACCCTTGTTCCTGCTTTCTTAACTACTTCAGGTTTAGACATAACCTGTTCATCTTCATCACTATCAGTTGTACAATCCTCAACAACTATAGCATCTCCTTTCTTAACAAAGGACACCTTGTCCTGAAGAAGTGAAGTTTTATTTAAACTCTCACTTACTTTTTCTATCTTAGGACCCTCAGTAGACTTAGAACCATATTCCATAATTGGTTCTTGAAACTCAACAAAACCTGTGTGTGCTAGGTTAATACCTGGAGGTGAAGGAACACCTCTGTATGGTGGAGGAACAGATTTGTATCCTAAACCAGACTTAGCTTTATTGATTACTTGAGCTTCCCAAATCTTATTAATTCCTTCTGAGGCATAAGCTAAAGCATCTACTGTTATCTTAACATTTTCACTGTTATTTAGGGCTTTAGCTAATGCTGCTCTTTCTGAACAAATTATTTCAGCTTGAAAATCTATTTTTCTTTGGAGAGCATTCATGTCATTAGCAAACTTAGACTCATTTTCTTGAAAATGTACAAGTTGTTTTTCAACAACAGATATACCTCTTTTATGATTACCTAAGTTGGCTAAAGCATCATATAACTGTTCTAGTTGATCATCAAATCTCTTTTTAAGATCTTCATAAGCTTTAAGAGCAGAGCATGATTCAGTACATTTAATAATGGAATTTACCTGTGAATCAGAAAAGACCATTAGAGCAGTCTCAGTGGCCACCAGTGCAGCATTTGTTGGTGCTTCCACTTCATCAGCCATGAAGCTCCAATCATAGTTAACACCATCTATGGCTAGCATAGCCCTTGGTTCTTCAACTGTGATTTCCTTCTTCTTCTCTTGCCTATACCATGTGCTTCTATTGTCCTGCTTCCTTGGGTTTCTACATTCTTTAGCAAAGTGTCCTAACCTGTGACAGTTGAAACACTCTACTTTCTTCTTATCAAACCCAACAGTTTCATTACCATCAATGGTAATCTGCTTACCAGTTCTCTGCCAAAACTTCTTAGCCCTCATGCTAAGTAAAGCAACCTGCCATTTGATGTCCATCTCTTCCAAATCATTATCATCCAACTGATCAAGATCTTCATGAGTTAGAGGAGAACCACTAGATTGACTAGACATGAATACATAGAATGCCGGATCTCCAAGTCCTGCAACATTCTTTTGTGAACTAGTAGAAGGACTACCATAGATAGCAGTAGAAACACCTACTTCTTCATCTACCTTATCTGACTTACTAATACTAGGAGATGACAAGAGTGCTACATTCCCAGAACTAGTACTATAGATTCCAGACTTCTTTAGACTTTGTTCAACAATTTTGAAGTTATTGAACAAATCATTGAGTTTCATGATTTCAATGTCTGGTTTGTTCATCCAGACAACCACATAAATATGGAATTCATCAGGTAGACTTCTCAAAAACTTCATGTTGAGATCTTCCTTGACTATCTCAACACCCAACACAGCTAACTGACTGACAAGCTTATGTAATCTTGAGAACAGCTTATCAAGTGATTCATTGCTATTTGAACTAAAGTTTTCAAATTGTTGTTTTAGCAATGTCTTCTGTGTTTTCTTGGTGGTTTCATTACCACCAAACCATGCACAAATCTCTTCAAAAAAGTTTTTTCATCTGGATACTTGCTAAAAGATAGCATTTGTTCACCAGAAATGGTCATAAGCAACAAATTTCTTGCCTTTTGATCATTCCTCTTCTGTATCTTTTCATCATTGTTAGCTGGTCCATTATTCCTTTTTCTTTTAGTTTTGCCTTCAAGAATAATATCTGTATAACCTAGTGTAAATGAATCACCATACAGAATGATATCCCAAAGAGCATAATCTTGGACCATGAAATATTGCTCAATTCTCAACCTCCATAACTCAAACTCATTCTGTTTGATCATGGGCAACTTTGCAGCAACATTTGTAGCAGTATCTTGTGCATCCATTTCTATTTCTTCTTCTTCAAAATCAATAATATCAGCCTGGCTTTGATACCACTTGTTAGGGATTCGATACACTATAAGGTGGTTCAACCTTTTATATTTTGTGTATGTGATATATTGAATGAATATGATTAAGTATGCAGAATCTACTTAATCACACATAGAAGGTTATTATGGTTATGGAAATGGAACAGTTGTGTTTGTTATATGATAATGAACAATGAAAGCTTATCACCAAACGATTCAATATTATTAAGATAATAATACGAGTGATCTTGAGTTATTACTAGGGTTACAACCTTGAATCTTATGTTTCTATATCTTGTGATATATGTTCTATGTTCTTGAGAGTTATTATCTAAACACTTAATAATTCACACACTCCTTTTTTTAGACACACGTATCACTAGTCTAAGATCTTTCTTTTATAACACAAGAAAGATCTTTACAATATTGTTAAGTCTTATCGAACGCTTGCTTTGAGAGTGTCAGTCATTAAGATACAACTTGTATCTATGTATACAACTTGTTCTATGAATATAACATTATGACTGATCACATGGGGTAAGATATTATCTATTGTATATTGTTGACTTTAATACACATAATATATTTTCATACTTATCCGCTCAGCAGCAGAAAGTTAATAACTAGCAGCAATGTCAACACTAGCAGCAGAAACCACCAGCAGCAATGTTAACGCTAGCAACAGAAACCACCAGCAGCAGAATCAAACTCTAGCAGCTGAAACCAAATGCTCTAGCAGCAAAATCATACTTAGAGTATTTCTTTGAGTAGAACCCGATATTAAACTTCTTGAATATTTAATTCCCAACATCCTTTGATTTATCTACAAGAATTCGAAGACACATTATTTAGTTATATAAAACTGCTCACTTGGTTTCGTATATTAACTTGCTAATATTCTTAGTATCATATTGGTGAATGAGTAGTAATCCTATATTTAACGTAGTAAATATCATCATATACCATTGTCCATGGTAAATAACTTGTTGATTGACTTCCTATATTTGGATTCTTTATAATATTAATGAACTGTTGTCGTTTAATTCTACATAACAAATGATTATAAATATGCATTAACTGGTTTATAAATATAACAACTTCTTGGACCAACTTTGCAGTATAATACTATGCATTATAATAATCAAAATTAAGAGCTAATAATATTAAAGATTTCATGCCAACCTTTCTTCTCCATATGTTATAGTAACAGAGTATTACGGAAATCGATTTCAAATTCGTCACTACGTGTTTTACATCCTATTTTTGAGTTCTTCATTATTAAAACATAAGAGTAGATGATACAAGATTCATAAACTCCATGCTAACATCCTAACATTTACGTATATTAGTTTTAATGGTAAACTTTTATGATATCATCTTAGCATGTACAAAGGTAAATTAACATACTATTTATGAGTAGTTTGTGATCATGTATTAGACGAGGGTTCAAAGATATACCTGTTGGAATTAAATACCATGACAATCATATATATAAACCAAAACATCAAAGAACACATATAGCGGAAGTATAGGATACATATAACACATAAATAATTAACCGAATATTAAAGTGAATGTACCTTGATGATTCTAGCAAGAACAAGAATCAAACCGTGCAATATGAATGATGAACCCTAATTAGGGTTAATAGGATTATAAGAATTGCCCCTTACCCTTTTGCAATTCAATCCAAGATTCTTACAATAGTGTGTAAGAATCACGTTCTTGTACACACGTACTAAACCGAACTAAAGTAATGCAAGTTAATAATCACAAAATCAAAACCAAAACAAATTTTGTTTGAACAAAATTCGGTCGACCCTTTTAAGGTGTAGAACCGATCGACCAAGAACAAGAAAGAGGGAGAAAACTTTAGGTTTAGTATAGTGCACAAGAGGTAACAAAAACTAGAACCTTAGGTTTGCTTATATAGGCAATGTAACTTGTAGCCCAAGTTGGACTTGGATTAGGAAACCCTAACCCAAGCATAAATCCGATCGGCCCTCCCTTATGGAGGTGGATCCGGAACCTTCTTGGCTACTAATTACATTCTAGTCCCTTTTCTTTTCTTATTTAACGACCGTTAGTCACTTCCGTTAAATACTAACGTTTGTTATATATTTTGTGATAATTAATAATCAAATATAACGTTTTACATTTAATTATTAATCTTTAGTTCTCATACGTAATGTGTGCAATCCCGTGATCTCGAGTTCGATCCTCACATACAACTACTATTTTATGTCTATAAAACTAACAGCTCCCACTTAGACATATCATAATAGTTGTGATCACATCGGTTAGCGTCTTGCAACACGCCGATGCCTCTAGTACAACTCGAATAGGTCTCCTGGAAAAACCTTTAATGATTCATCATTATTATTATCCTTTTGTTTCTAATACTACATCAAATAAAGATATGGATATTATCTTTATTCAAAATTCTGTTTCTCGTTGTTTGTGATTGAGCAAGATTACCAAATCTTCTGAACATATTCAGGGGAGATCTTGGGCATGGCCACGCAAACATCTTGTCAACCCTACGAGGGGCCCATCAGTATTAAACTCCAAAAATAAATTTAGAGGAACAAATTCTATCTTGACTACGAGCATAACTCATGAACTTTGCAACAATTCCGAAAACAATCCTTATAACTACCAGTTATGTATAGCGTTAAATTATTCCACATAATACACTACATTCACAACAATTATCTAGTATCTCAAGTCTGTGGATAACTATTCATGATTTACTTAGAAATATCCATAAGTAGTATCATGCAGTTGGGATAAGTCCTATATTCAATTCATTGAATATCATGTGAATTTGGTATGACAATGCATCAATATACTTTCAAGTATATTCTACCAAAACTCATATTTGTCTTATCATAATGATATTCCCATATCATTAACTGACAATAGACATTTAGAATAACTAAGTTATTCACGGATTAAAACATGCAAAAAATAGGATAACAATATTAAATAATGAATATAAACATAATTAATACTTTATTTCATTAATAAATAATAAATGTTTACAATCCTTTATTCAAATACTAAACACAGTCATGCATGAAACTACTAGCTAATCTAAGTCCAATGCCATTGGCCAGTTCAGTAAGCTTTTCTTTTGCTAAAGCCTTAGTGAATGGATCAGCTAAGTTATCATCTGTGTGAACTTTCAAGATATTTATTTCACCTTCGCGGACTTGTTCCCGAACATAGTGATACTTCCGTAGAAAATGTCTGGTGCCCTTCATGACTCCAGGCTCATTGGCAAATATGATTGCAGCAGAGTTGTCACGATACATATTAATAGGCGATTCAATTGAAGGCATAACACCAAGCCCTGAAATGAATTTCCTAATCCAGACTGCCTCCATTGCAGCTTCCAAAGCAGCTATGTACTCGGCCTCTGTCGCAGACATCGCAATTGTACTCTGCTTCTTGCTCTTCCAGTCTACTGCTCCTCCATTGATAACAAAGACATAACCAATCTGAGAATTCATATCATCTTTGTCACATTGCCAAGACGCATCACAGAAACCTGTAACATCAAGTTCTGTAGCTGGATTTCCACCATACACAAGAAACATATCTTTCGTATGCCTAAGATACTTTAGAATATGTTTAACAGCAATCCAGTGTTTATCACTTGGATTCTGTTGAAATTGACTGGTGATATTTTGAGCAAACGCCACATCTGGCCTTGTGCATCTCACCGCATACATAATAGATCCTACAGCCGAAGCATAAGAAACTTTGCTCATGCGTGCCACCTCTGCAGGTGTTGAAGCACAATGCTCACTGCTCAAGCCATGTTTTACTTACATTGGCAAAAATCCTTTCTTGGAATTTTGCATATTGAATCTCTTCAATATTTTGTCAATGTAAGCACTTTGACTTAATCCGATTAACCGCCTTGATCTATCTCTATAGATCTTGACTCCCAGAATATATGCAGCTTCTCCTAAATCCTTCATAGAAAAGCACTTTCCAAGATATGCCTTAACCTTTTGCAAACTTGGAATGTCCTTTCCCATGATTAATATGTCATCAACATATAGGATAAGGAAAATTGCATTACTCCCACTAGCTTTGTGATATACACATGGCTCATCAAGATTCTGAGTAATTCCAAACCTTTTGATTTCTTCATCAAACCTTTTATTCCATTGCCTTGATTCTTGCTTCAATCCATAAATTGATCTTTGAAGTTTGTATACGCGGTTTGGAAACTTTGGATTCACAAACCCCTCAGGCTGTGCCATATAGATGTCTTCATCTAGGCGACCATTTAAGAAGGCGGTTTTGACATCCATTTGCCAAATCTCATAGTCATAGTATGCTGCTATGTCTATGAGAATCCTAATAGCACTAATGTCAGCTACAGGAGAAAAGGTCTCTTCGTAGTCAACACCAAATGTTTGAGTAAAGCCTTTAGCTACCAAACGAGCCTTATAGGTGTGTACCTTGCCATCCATGTCAGTTATCTTCTTGAAGAGCCACTTACTCCCAACTACCTTGGCATTAGGAGGAAGGTCTACTTCAATCTAGACATTTTTATCTTTCATGGATTGCATTTCCCCATTCATAGCAACTACCCATTTGTCCTTTTCAGGACTCTCAATGGCTGCCCTATAATTAGCAGGTTCATTAAGATCCCCTAATATAGTTTCCTCAACTTCTACGTTAAGACATAGACGTTCAGGAACTTTCACATGTCTTGAAGACTTGCGAATGGGAACAATTTCAACTTCAGGTGGAGGACCCAGACTTTCAGGTTCCACAGGAAGTACGCTAGTGTTTTCAGAAGGTAATGTATCTATATAATCATCTTCCAGATCATAAACTCTCCCACTGAATTCTTGAGATATAAGTTCCTTTTCTAAAAAGTCTCCATATCTTGCAATAATAACTTTGTTTTCAGGTGGGTAGTAAAAGTAGTAACCCATCGTTTCCTTTGGGTATCCTACAAAGTTACACTTTACAGATCTCTGTTGGATTTTATCTGCTGAGTCACGTCTTATATACGCCTCGCAACCCCAGACCTTTAAATAAGACAAGTTAGGAGCTTTTCCATTCCATATTTCATATGGTGTCTTATCAACCTTCTTAGTGGGAACCATATTCAAAATACGAACTGCAGATTCTAAGGCATAATCCCAAAAGGATAAAGGAAGAGTTGTAAGATTAAACATTGATCGTACCATATCTAACAATGTACAATTTCTTCTCTCAGATACACCATTTTGTTGTGGAGTATATGGAGATGTGAGATTCTGGACAATTCCATTCTCAGCTAAATAATCTTTAAACTCTTGGCTTAAATATTCACCGCCTCTATCGGATCGAAGAGCTTTAATCTTCTTTCCTAGTTGCAATTCTACTTCTGTTTTGAAAACCATAAATGTTTCAAACACCTCATTTTTATGTTTAAGTAAATAAACATAAACATAATGGCTGAAATCATCTGTAAAGGTTAAGAAGTAGCTAGCACCTTTCTTTGACACATGTCTAAGTGGTCTACACACATCAGTATGTATTAAACCAAGTAGATCAGAAGCCCTTTCCATATTACTATGAAAAGGTTTCTTCGTTATCTTCCCAGATATACAAGACTCACATTTATCAAATGATTCATCATTGATACTTTTCAAAAGCCCATCATGTTGCAGCTTTTTCATGCGAGTCTTGCCTATATGAGCAAGTCTACAGTGCCAAAGGAAAGAAGAATTCAAGTCTGACTTAATTCTCTTACTAATGCTATACATTGAATTATTATTGGACATAGAATCATTCATATCAATTTCAAACACACCATTAATAGCAATAGCATTAAAATAAAAAACATTATTTAAAAAAACAGAAATTCCATTGCTACTGATAATGTGATTAAAACCAAGATCCAATAAACACGAAAAAGAAACTACACCCCTAACAATTGAAGGTGCATAATGACAATTGTTTAATAACAGTACTAAGCCCAAAGGCAAAACTAAATTAAACACTCCTATGGCTTCAACAGCTGCAGGTGCTCCATTTCTCACATGCAGATATTGCTCCCCATAGGCAAGCTTCCTTTCCACTCTAAATCCCTGTAGCGTATTACAAATGTGAATACCGCATCCAGTATCATATACCCAGGAATTAATTTTATGATTTAGAGTAAAAAATTCAATCATAAGTAAGTTACCTGAAGTGCTGGCGCCCGAGTGCCCAGTCTTCTTGTTCTTACTTTCCCGCAACTCTAGGATATAAAAAGGGCAGTTCCTCTTCTAGTGACCCACTACATTACAGTAGTGGCAAGCCTGATCCTTTTTAGAATTATCCTTCTGCTTAGGAGGGTTTTTCTTGGGTGGGGGTGGAGGTTGATAAGCCATAACTTGCTTACCCTTATCAGCCTTACCCTTACCCTTGCCCTTCTTGTTCGTACTTGGCTTGTTAATCCTACTCCTTTGAATAGCAAGTACCTGGGGCGTAGGAGAAGTCCTTGGTGGTAAACCGTTCTCCTAATCAATAAGCAATGCGTGCAAATCAGAAACTGTCTTCCCCACGCAATGCATATTGAAATTACGAACAAAACCACTAAATTCCTTTGTCAGGGATCTATTGATTAAGTTGATGGAAATGTCCTGTTCATAGACTTTGCCCAGTGCTTGTAGTTGATCCATGTAACCTTTCATTTTCAACACATAGCACCTACGGGTTCACCTTGTCCCTGTTTGCAACCATGTAGAGATTCCATTAAATCATAGACCTCAACATTTGTTGGTTTTTCAAACATCTTCCTGAGTTCGTTTATCATGTCCCTTGGGAAGTAATTCTCAAACTGCTTTTGAAGAGCAGGTGTCATCGCCCCTAACATTAAACAGGCCACATCATTATGCATCTTATACTCAGTTTTCCATGCTGCTTTTTCTTCAGCAGTTGAAGTTTCAGCATTGGGTTCAGCAGAACAAGGCTTAGACAGATAGTCAAGTTGATAAAGCACTCGCAGTAGAATCCTGAGTGAACGATACCAATCATTGAAATTCTAAGTGCCAGTCAATTTTTCCCGTTCAAAAAAGGATTTGAACGCAAAACTCATTGTGGTGTTATTGTTTTGAGCCATTCTACAGATAAAGAAAGTTCAAATTAGTATTTTCGATAATAAAATATTTCAAGAAAATAAAATACCCTAGGAAATATTCATATAACCATAGTATTTTCTTGAAAACTAGTATCCAAATTATCATAGTTTTTATACATTAGTTGATCTGCTAGTAATGAAAGTATAATAAGGTAATCTGTCGAACAATAATTGGCAAATAATTTTCCAATTCCTAGATCAATGGGATTTATATTGGAAAACAATTTCCAATATAAGCATGTTTTATCCCCATCTTATACCTTGAGTCCAAGCTCTCACTTAACTCAATTTAAGTCTTCTAGTTAAAAACTGTAAATTACCATAATCCCATTACATCAGTTGATCTGCTAGTAATGAGAGTATGAAATTTACCTTTCCATTGAAATTTAGTCCAAGCTCTCACATGACTAAATAACAACTTCAAGTGTTCTTTAACTAGATGGCATTAACTTAATTTTAAAGGGTATTAAATTTTGATGTGTCAATCAAAATATGTACGAAGAAGCATGCATACATCTTCGTATCTTCAAGTTTTTCAAAACCTTTTTACCAATTTTTAAGCTAAGATTTCAATCAACAAAGTTTTAATTGAGGTATTGGGTTCACCAATCAAATAATTACCTACAATTATCACCCACTATATCCTACTACTGCATGAGTCAAAAGACCCAAGTTATTCGGATAATTACCACAAAAGTGGCGCGTGGAATTGAGGTCAATTCACCCTTAAGGTGATTTTGTAAATAAAATAGCTTACTTGGTAGCTCCAATTTGACGTACAAAGGAGCGGAGGGACAAACGTCAGCACTAAATGCCAATTAAAAACGCGTCTCTTTCGGTTTGACAATTTAATGTCAATCCTCCTTATACCCCTCTTATAGTTTGTCAAAACTGGGTGGAGCCGTTCACACTATTGGTACAAAACTCATCAATCAATTAAAAGTTTATGATTTTAGTCTTAAAAATACATGTCATAAATTATAAACTTGCTAGTCTCGCCTGGGAGCAAATTACCGTGCGAAGCGAACCACTATCGGCACATAAGACTTTGCAAGATTCATAATTTATTACATAAAGTTGCACCATTATTTAGTCCGTTTAATTTTTATTCAAAAAATCACCCTTTTTGCTTAAAACATGTCTAACAATTAAACAAAAACAAGTAATTTTTAAAAATAAAGCAACTAAATAATACACATAACTTAACAATTAATTATGTAAACAAGTAGCCATATGCAAATTAAATATGTACCATGGTAAGTGAGCCACATGCATCGACGAATCGATTGCGTTAGTCAAAATTAAATATATACCACGTTGCACATAATTGATTACTTAATTAATTGGAGTCTTCCCCAATTTGACATCTATCAATTATTTTACATGTGAAAACAAATAAATCATCAATGAATCCATGCCAAACATGCACGTTTGCATGGATTCTACCTAACAATTAGCATATTGCCACATGATCACTTTACAACACATAAACATGTATAAACCTAGGGTTCTAATCAAATTAATTAACCAAACACAAACCCTAAAAAATATTATTAGGCAATTGGCCTAAAAAAAATTAGAGTTTAGTTGGAAAAATAAACCCTAAATCGACTACATGTATAAACCAATCAAGAATCGTTTTTTATTATGTGTTTATGTAATTAATTACATGTTATAACGGCCCGTGATGCCACCGTTGGAATTAAATACCATGACAATCATATATATAAACCAAAACATCAAAGAACACATATAGCGTAAGCATATGATACATATAACACATAAATAATTAACCGAATATTAAAGTGAACGTACCTTGATGATTCTAGCAAGAACAAGAATCAAACCGTGCAATATGAATGATGAACCCTAATTAGGGTTAATAGGATTATAAGAATTGCCCCTTACCCTTTTGCAATTCAATCCAAGATTCTTACAATAGTGTATAAGAATCACGTTCTTGTACACACGTACTAAACCGAACTAAAGTAATGCAAGTTAATAATCACAAAATCAAAACCAAAACAAATTTTGTTTTAACAAAATTCGGTCGACCCTTTTAGGGTGTAGAACCGATCGACCAAGAACAAGAAAGAGGGAGAAAACTTTAGGTTTAGTATAGTGCACAAGAGGTAACAAAAACTAGAACCTTAGGTTTGCTTATATAGGCAATGTAACTTGTAGCCACTTGTAGCCCAAGTTGGACTTGGATTAGGAAACCCTAACCCAAGCATAAATCTGATCGGCCCCCCCTTATGGAGGTGGATCCGAAACCTTCTTGGCCACTAATTACATTCTAGTCTATTTCCTTTTCTTATTTAACGACCGTTAGTCACTTCCATTAAATACTAACGTTCGTTATATATTTTGTGATAATTAATAATCAAATATAACGTTTTACATTTAATTATTAATCTTTAGTTCTCATACGTAATGCGTGCAATCCCGTGATCTCGAGTTCGATCCTAACACACAACTACTATTTTATGTCTATAAAACTAACAATACCTCAAGGCTAAAACGTACATAGATCAAAACCGAAACCGAAACCGAACACGAACACTAACACCAGAATCTAACGAGACGCAACCGAACTCGAAACCCAACCTTACACGATCACCTAAACGTATCAATGACGATATAAACCTCCGGCTATCAAACCCAACGTTAACCACTCACGAACAGAAACCAAAACTAGATGCGAACACCAACCCAAAACCGAACTCAAACCAGAGCAAACGAAGCACAAATCCTCATCAAAAACGCAACCCCAAAGCACGATCACCACCCAATATAATTTGTAGAGAGGAATTTCCCTTCTTTTTTTTTTTTTTTTTTTTTTTTTTTTTTTTTTTTTTGAGATTTTGTTTTGAGAGATACTGATAAGAGGGAGTATGGGATGAGGTTACATCATGGTGCGTGGGTACATGTATCCTTTCGAAAATAGCGGAACTTGGAGCAAAGGAAACATATATTTGTGGAAGGCTTTAATGAGTTTTAATTTGACAGTTATACATATTCAAGCAATATCTTAGATAATATAACAATTTGAGGATATGTATAGAAAAAGCTGGTACAAAAAATACACCCGTTATAGTGAAGTAAGGATGTGAAGTACTACGTCAAAGAGTCACAACTGTGAGTGTGTGTACTTCTTACAAAGTGAAGATATAATCAGAACTTTAGGTCAAATGTTTGTATATTTTTATTTCAAATCTCAGTATCTTTAACAATGATATGGGTACAAATTTTAAATTGATACGTATGTTTTATTTTGATCAAGATATCACATAATTATTTATTTTTATTTTTACTTTATTTATTTATTTTTACAAGCGTATTATTAAAATAATTTCTAAAATGATATTTAAAATTCAGTGTGTTATATTATAGGTTCATTGGAAGCAAAGTGAATATTTCGAGTGAAAACAAAGCCTTGAAGTATATATATGAAGTTTCATGACTCAGCTCCATTGTTTTGATCATAACTTGCTCACACGAACCCCGATTTTGGTGATTCAAAAGGTCACGGAAAGAGGAAAGAGATCTCTACAATTTTGACTTTAAACATTTTAGTCGGGAAGACCAACAAATCCGCCAAAATTAGTAGTTTCAGATCCGCCAGAATAAAATGCCGAATTCCGAAAGACGGATATTAATTCTGCCGAAATTAGATGTCTCAATCCGGCGGATTCCTCATATCCATTGCATTTTATTGAATCATATCCTTCGGTAACACATGATAAATTGTCAGCAAATACTTTAGGACCTGGTTATTCCACATATTTATGCAGGTAGCTTTTGACACCGGTCATATTTCTTGAGCATCCACTGGCTACGTACCAAATAGGTTTCCTGATGTCACTATGCACAAATAGAAAGCAAATTAGTTTCTCTTGTGAACCAAATTTTTGGTGGGCTCTTTAGACTGATAAGACTCGGTCTTGTGACCTCTTTGGATTTGAATGATTTGTTCATGATTAGATATGTAGTGACCATTGTTTCCACAAATGTCACACCTTGGATATTCAAAGCAATCATTAGAATGACGATCATTGAAACCACAGTGGACACATGGTGGAAAAGGTTTGGCTTTAATGGGAGGTTTCCTTGAGGAACTTCCACTAGGAAATTGGGATTTGTATTTATTTACACTTCTCATCATGGCTATGTGAAGTGTGTGCTCTGAAGTCATATGGTCATCATGTTTGCACTTTTTTCAAAATAGAACTGTATAGAAATCATCAGATATATGATTGTTATATCCACATAGTTTACAAGGTTTGAAGGTTTTGGGTTTTAATTTAACTAATTTAGATGATCCATTTTGGAAGGGGTGGATTGAACAGATGGATGTTTAACAAAATCAACTTTGGTATTCAAAAGTTGAATTTCCTTTATCAGTACGGATAATGGAATTTCAAGTCGAGGTTTAGTTGATACACGTTTTTCCTTTATCAGTAGAACTGTAGGTTTAGATGGGATTTTATTTGATTTATCAATGATAATTCCTTTTGACTTAGAGGCTTTCCTTTGGGAAGCAGCTTGTAAGCAATGTTTGATTTTGATTCCTTAACTTGGTTCAACTCTCTGATGCTTGCTAAGTGGGGGTAAGGGAGTCTTAATGTCTGATTCTGATTCATCCCCCTATTCAAAATCAATGTCATCCAGTGGAACTTTTGGAATTTCAGTGACTTCAGGTTTTGTATAAGTCATGCTCAGGGGATAATATTCTTCATGTGTTCCAGTTTGGCATTTTGTCAGGAAGATATTACTGGTTATGTGTCCATAGGTGATGTAATAATAAAATAACATATCAAATATATAAACGCAGCGGAATACATCACCAACAAGGATCCATATAGCCATATGATCAATCATAAATTAAATACAAGATTTATACCTTTGTAGCGTGATCCGGATGTCACCAACACAAGCTATACCCACGACTTGTATAAGAAACCCAAGAGACCAATAAGGTTGATCTCCTCTAAGTGTGAAACACACTACACGTCACCGTATGCCAATGGATGCTAGTCCTTCAACCCGTAACCAATCAAACACTCTTGAATAAGCAAGATGCAAGAGTGAAAGATGTAAAAATAAAAACCCTAGGTTTTTATTTTGTTTTTGCCGTACAAAAATATGGAGAGGAGGGAGAGGATAATATTTGGTTAGTTAGCTAATTAATAGGATATCAATTAGCATTAACCCTTGACCAAAATAACTACTAATTCCCTCCTTGAATCAAGCATGTGGCCGGCCCCTATTGGGCTCAAAATGGGCTTCCCATTTTGTTTTCAAGTCCAATAGATTAAGTCCATTACTTAATCATTAGAAGCCCAATAGTGGTTCCTAGTTACGTACGGTTATTTATATATCGTAATTACGATAAACACGATATATAAAGTGGCACCTCAGTGTATATGTGTGTGACCCCATAGGCTCACATATGTCTAGCCATATAATTAGTTATTATGACACGAGCATACTCCAACAGCTCCCACTTGCGACGTCATAATAATCAAGTAATTATACAAGCAATGGTTAGCGTCTAGCAACACGCCAATGCCCCTAGAAATATGTGAGGTTAGTTTCTTAAACGTCTCATTTTAGATGGTTTATATGTCATCTATCCTTTTGTTACAGATACCGTGTTGAACATTAGACATGGATCAAATGTCATTCTAATAGTTCAACTATTATGTTTCTCGATATAGATATTGAACAAGATTACCAAGTGGATTAAGATTCATCTTAATCTCATTTGGGTATGGCCATACAAACATCTGTCCAATTCATCGAGGGGCCCAATAGTATCTAACTCCATAACCTGTGGAGGAACAAATCCTGTTTTGACTACACGTGTCATTCACATGCTTCATATCACTCCTGATAATGGCTTTTATAACTACTTTATTCAGGACAACGTTTAACCATATCAAAGAATGAAATTCCACATATGCAAGACCTGCTTGCATCTCAAGTCTAAGGATAAGAGACATAACCTCTTGCGAGATTCACTATTGACGACGATCCATGTAGTGAATACTCGTAGGTTGGGTTAATCCAATGTTCATCATAATGAACAACATGTGAGTGTGGCAAATAAATCACCAACACGCTCACATTTGCCTTAATTTGATGATACTCCCGTATCGTCAACCGACAATGGACAATTTTAGAATAAATAAATTATTCATGGATTAAACATGCAAATATGGAACACAGTAGTATAAATGAAGACGATCATACCATGTATATCAATTCATTATATAATACGACTGCTTACAGTTCCATTATCCAAATACTAAAAACAGATATGCATAAGACTACTCATATGTCGGAATCCGATGCTCCTACCATGATCAAATCATGTTGTACAGGACAACAAGTAGTCATCTGAGTAAACTTTGAGAATACTTGTTTCAAAACTCATGAAAGGTTTGAATGATGATTGTCCTTTGTATGTGCACATTCAAGTACAAGATGAGTATCGCAACAATACATTCCATAGGGTGTTTGAAGCTAGCAAAACACCTACTTTAGACAGTCATCTGAATAGTTTCTCAAACTATAAAGTATTCTTATTCTTTTAATGTATAACGCATTAATGCTCTCAGTCGAGCACATCTAGTCAGCAATGTCATCATTCATGATAACATCCTACCATGACTAGGGTTGAGTATCATCTCAGTTAAATAAGCATCAGCGTATGCAAACAAAACAGAGCTCCTCAAATATCCGTAAACGTTTGAGCATATCTTTGGTCCTATGTAGGTCCAATATAATGTTCGTTTAACAATTATCTAACGACTTTCACTTAGATATTTGTTGTTATCAACTCATCTTGCATTCATGCAAATGATAAATATATAGTCCAATACTTAATATGACTTACATGATGAATCCTTTAGTCAAACTTAAGATTTCCAATCATGTGTTCAATCTCATCAAGTGAGATTAATCATTGAGACTCCCCTCAAATAACGTGTCATATTGTGTTAGACTTAATAACCGCTTATGTTTATTCTAATAAACATATGTAACAAGGTTGTATGTTTTATTTTATAAATCCCTTAAGAGAAACTTCATTCCAAGCTAAGGATTAAAGTCTAGCTTAGATGGAATATTGTTTCTAATATGTTAATGACATATGAGATTTAAGAAAATAAATACAGTGTTCCAACTTGCTCTCAGTGTACTTAGGAGTAATCTTATTAATCAAAATCAAATTAATGATTTTATAATTAACTTAAGATCTCTGTTCCTAGATGCATGATCTAATCCACGCATGGATTCTTATATCTTGTATACATAATAAAGATTATATGGATTCACAAACCCTTTGATTACTCATCGTCCTCGCAAAGGTAATCAACAAGAAAGGTGTTTTGATATCCTATTGTCATATTTCATTTACATGAAAACAGGTATGACAATTAATCATCTTTTTACATTTAATGTTTGTAGGTAGAAAGATTTAGTCATAGTCAATTTCTTGAGTACGAGTAAACTCCTTTTACCACGCGTGCATTAAATGTGTGTTCAAGTTTTGTCCTTTTGAGTCTTCTCATCAAGAAACTCATTCTTAACCTCACAGTCTAACTGATTGGTAAGAGATCAATCAAGCTCCATGAGTGATTGTCTTTCAAGGACTGCATCTTAACATTCATAGTTTGAGCTATTCACCAGATTCAAGATCTGATAATGCATCTCTGTAGTTAGCAGGTTCACTATGATCCTCTAACTTATATCCCTTAGCATTGATATAAAAAACTATATCATTCAGGTGCAAGAGGTATCCTTGCGGATTTATGAATGAGAGATATCAATCTATGGTTTAACATATTCATGTTGAACCTTAGTATGACATTAGCAAGTGTACTCAGAAGTTTGTGTATTTAGTTCTTGAATAACTTCAAGGTCTAAAGGTGCTCCCACTTGCTTTTGTATGTAGAGACTAATCTCTAGATACTCAGCATCTTGAGTAACAATAAATTGTTTTCAAGTGGGACATCCAAAATACATCGTTAGTTCTTGACTCTAGTTTGTTAATTACTTACTCTTAGGTAGTTAACAAATTCAGAACTTTAATCAAGACATAATGAGATTCATCCCATGCCATAATACAATGGTGTCTTAAATTCCTTCTGGGTTGGAATCATATTGAGTGTACACATGGCACATACAATTTCTAACCTTGATAGCTTTGGAGGTAAAACTGTTTAAGTCATCAAAGATCAAACAATATCAATAGTGTTTGATTTTCCATGATGGACATACCATGAATTTTTGGTATTCCATGAGGACTGATGTTGTGAGACTATCACACAACTCATTTGATGAACTTATACCTTTTGGCTTACATATCTGCCAACCAAGTCAAACCAGATGACATCAATAGTAATTTTAGCCTACTGCATACTTTACTTCATGTGTATGTTTTGACTAGAAAACATAAACATTTAATATTATACGTCGTAAGTGTACATGTCTTTAACAAGAAGACATAACAAATTAACGTAGACGTCGTAAGTGTACATGTCTTTAACAAGAAGACATAACAAATTTAACGGAATTAATGTTTGTGTCTTTGCAAGAGACCTAAACATATTCAACTAAAGTAATTATGAGCGCCGACACTTGGCCTCAATAGTAATTTCAAGTTAATTTCATACTTCATGATTATGACTTTACAAGAAGACATAATCATATTTACTAAACAATTCAGTGAATATGTTGAAGTAGCTTTTCATGTTATCTTGATATTTGTTCTAATTAGGGCAACATACATTTTATGTGTAGAAGTCCTAGTAGAATCTTAGTTTCTTACCTTTCAGTCAAGAAAAACTATTAGTCATATTGTTATATGTTGTACCTTGCACACATTAAGATTTCTCCCACTTGTGCATGGCACAACATCATGAGAGTATACAAGCACCACTACGCTCGTGTGTTTGTATGAGCAATATGACAATGTCTAAGATAACATATGATTTTTAGTCAAAATCAAAATATAGATATGTAGAACTTTATCGTTTTAATAATGAATCATGCATAACGATTTTATAGATAACATTTCAGAAAGCAACATCAGGAACGCGACAAGTTATCTTATAAAATTTATGCAATGGTTCTTATATAAACTATGACGCTTAACATGTGGAAAGTAATGTATTATTTCAAGGCAATCTGGAAATAAGATGGGCAAGTTGTAAGGTATTAAAGCTTACAACTCCCACTGGATTAGACAACATTACATGTGTTTCGTCACCAGTAATATAATCACGTAGCTCCCACTGGGTTAGACAACATTACATGTGTTTCATCACCAGTGGAGAGTGAGTGGCGATTGGATACTTTCCATCTTTCTTTGGATATCTACACATTATTGCTAATGTGAGTCACTTTGACTAGTAAACATGTACTTAGGTATTCAAGAAAGTGCATCAAGTTCTAACATATAGATGATGGGCTAGCCATCATTGCTATTTTAACTTGAAAATAGGCATGCATTTCCTCCATAATTGGTCTACTTTACCACAAGGGTATGTAGGACCTTAGTAGGCTTATTGGGTTAAGATAAATTGCTAGGTAATCATGCTAGTAATTGCCTTTACCTCTTTGCGGTTTATTGATATTTCCGTCTTCTAATTATTTAAACTCATTTTAGTTTGGTAGCTATAGAAAACGTGTTCTCTAGTTATCCAAATATCTTATATTTCTTCAATGTTTCAAAACCGAAACTAGGGTTATAAAACAATCTTGAAAGAATAAGATGTGTAACCATACTTAACCGTTTTGACTTTTACAAGACATCACGATTTATAGAGTAGGTGTTCTTTGAGTTTTATTAGAATTAGGAAAATTCAAATATTCCTATTATGGCTTTTCCTCATAAAGAAAAAGGATAGGAATAAGTCTCTTTCTTACAAGGAAAGATCGACTTAGTTCGTCCTTTTAATAAGAAAAGAACAAACTCATGTTTATGGCTTGTGTTGAATTAATACATTAATTGAATTTACAAAGTTCATTTTTAGTATTTTCGATAATTATCCTTTTATAAATTAACTACCCCATGTTTAGAATTTTAAAACAATTAATTTACGAAAAGGCTAAGATCCACATTGTGCTTCTACTATCACATCAGTTGATCTGCTAGCAATAGTAGATTCAATTGGTAGGCGACGATCACCAATTGTATTACATGTACAACTCTTAGATCCTTATGGGACTCATGGCATCTAGTGTCAAACAACTAGTGTCATGTAGGCATGTTTAGTCCCATCTTTGCCTCGGGTCAGGGTCTGACCGCTGAACTCGATTAAGTCATCCAATTTGAAAATGTGTGAGAATAATCCTAGGTCTGACGCATAGAGAATAGTCACCTTAGGTTACAATTCGACCTAGGTCTGACCATAGCCAAAAGGTAATTACAAGTGTTCTCATAATTGGACGGCATGACTTAAATTTTGACGGGTAAAGTGTTTTGATGTGGATAAAAAACGTGTACGAAAGAAGCATGCATTCATTCTTCGTAGCACAAGTTAAAAAAATTTTCTTAACTTAAGTCTAATCATTGTTTTAATTTATGTGTGTCAAGTTGTCCATTTTCAAGACTAATATAAATCCTAAGTGGATTATAATTAAGTTTGGACAATACAATAAATAAATAAACAACCTTAACTAGTTTAAGTGTTATTTAGAAAACAATGATTTTAAGTTTCAAATCATATTTAAACTTAGTTAAACTAAATCATAAGACTTAGTTCAAAAATGGTTTGTGTTTCGTTTCAAGTTTTAAGAAAACATTTTCCGTTTTACATATAGTCACAACATATATAAAACAACTAAACAAACACACAACCACAATATGCAAAGCCTCAACCGATGAAAATCCTATGCTTGGTCTCGTGAGCCATCACGAGAACCAGGAGTCAACTAGGGACATATAACACAACCACATGGAGGGCTCCCACTTGCCCCAAGACAATCATGGGCAAGTAAAGGCCCATTATGCACATGAAAAAATGATTATGTCAGCCCAGTTTTTCTGTCTTTGAAGGCCCAAACGGCCTAGAAGATGACCTCCTCATGCTTCGGTCCAGTTGACAAAGTTGTAGGCGTATGTCTTGTGAACCTGCACAAAAAAATTCAGCCCAAAATACCTTACCAATCTCCTGGAAATCGCATTTTCCCATCAGGTGTCCAGCAGCAACTTTTGGTCCAAAATCCTTCATTCTTTTGCCATTTGCTTCCAAGCTTTCGGTTACATAATATATGAAGTAAAGTACATCTAATCTACTTCCTATCTACTTTAAAAATGCCCAAATAATGGCAAAACCAAAATGACTTACTTTACAAAAGTGCCGAAACAATGGCAAACCCCAAAAACAAACAAAACAACCAACAATCACAACATCACAAGGCATAAGTGGTCTAGGTTTTCATCGGCTTTGCATATCCACATAATAAAACAATAAAATTATGATCAAAACAAGGTGTTTTCTAACTCCATGGACAAACATGCATGTATTTGCCATGGATAACAAATAAATGACAAGAATTAAATTGTTAGCCAACAAATCGAAGAAATTAATTAACAAGAATTAAAACCCCGATTGGTACGCGTGTCAAATGGCCTTAGGTTCAAAACCCACTGATATTAGGACCTTCTTAACATCATTTTACCACAGAAAATTAAGCCTCATGGGCTGATTTGAAATCGGGTTACAAATCTTACAAATTAACGCGTTTTAGGCCATTTTACGGGTACCGATCAAGTATAGCAATTAAAGTATGCATAACAAATGGCCATAGGATCAAAAAGTCCAGATTATTAGACCCCACATGGGTCAAATTATTTACAAAAAATAAGCCCCCCGGGCTATTTTGAAAATAAACCTTTAAATCCATTAAAAACACGCGTTTTTAGCCATTTTTACGCATACTAGATGATCATATGACATCATATGATGGCTCGTGATACCACTATAGGTGATGTAATAATAAAATAACATATCAAATATATAAACGCAGCGGAATACATCACCAACAAGGATCCATATAGCCATATGATCAATCATAAATTAAATACAAGATTTATACCTTTGTAGCGTGATCCGGATGTCACCAACACAAGCTATGCCCACGACTTGTATAAGAAACCCAAGAGACCAATAAGGTTGATCTCCTCTAAGTGTGAAACACACTACACGTCACCGTATGCCAATGGATGCTAGTCCTTCAACCCGTAACCAATCAAACACTCTTGAATAAGCAAGATGCAAGAGTGAAAGATGTAAAAATAAAAACCCTAGGTTTTTCTTTTGTTTTTGCCGTACCAAAATATGGAGAGGAGGGAGAGGATAATATTTGGTTAGTTAGCTAATTAATAGGATATCAATTAGCATTAACCCTTGACCAAAATAACTACTAATTCCCTCCTTGAATCAAGCATGTGGCCGGCCCCTATTGGGCTCAAAATGGGCTTCCCATTTTGTTTTCAAGTCCAATAGATTAAGTCCATTACTTAATCATTAGAAGCCCAATAGTGGTTCCTAGTTACGTACGGTTATTTATATATCGTAATTACGATAAACACGATATATAAAGTGGCACCTCAGTGTATATGTGTGTGACCCCATAGGCTCACATATGTCTAGCCATATAATTAGTAATTATGACACGAGCATACTCCAACACTGGTTATGTGTCCATAGCATAACATATAAACTTATATTGGTCAATGTTTACGAGACCTGAGGGTCACATACATATAACATGAGACTCTTGAATAATCTTGTTTCATTCGAGTGTTTAATTTAAACCTAGTAGCTATAGGTAGTTGATTGATAGTGTGGATACTGAAAGGTCTGTCCTACACTTGGTCAGAAGTTTGTGACTTACGTAAGATATGAACTTGGATCGTGACTTAGGAGAATCTATTCGTGTTGCTGGTTAGCCATGAGGTACGCCTTTATTCTTTACAGGTAATGAATTAAATAACTGATGTACATGGATTTCATGGAGAAAAACCTTTTTGTAAACAAGTGATGTTAGTTAGCCTTTCGATGTTCATATTATCTGATGATATTGCTTGTTTAATGGTTAAATTAATTTTTAAAATCACTTTCTGTAACACTGTTTCCATCAGATATCTCCATCAACCCAATCTTTTGAAATAGGAGTTTCCATCTCATGATCATACCGTGTGGAAGATTTTACAAAGACTAATTCCTTAGATTCATTTCTGGATGAACCCTTAATGAGCTGGTCAGCTCTTAACATTTTCAATTTCTTTTTAGAAATTTGCTCACGAATGCACTGACTTATCCTATTTGAGCTATTGAACTACGATTAGTGATAGACTTAAATTCACTAAGTTCCTTCCTAAGGGCTTGAATCTCTTTTCGAATATCATTATTGGCAAGCTAAAAAGTTAGGGTATTGATGTTAGCTTGTTTTAGCTCTAGCAATTCATCCCTACATGTGTTTAGTTTTAAGGTGAGATTCCTATATTTTGACATCAAATTTAATCTTTGTTCCTCTACAAATTTTAATATAAACATGCTTAATCAAGAAAGGTTTGTTTATCTTCATTATCATCCATTTGTAGAAGAGCATGTACCTTTTTTTGGGAAAAGGGATTCCCCGGTGAATATATTACTCCAAAAAAGCGTTTAAGTACATAGGTTGTGAGTAAATCCCACATCTCAGCCCATTACATAAGCAAAAAAACAAACGCATCATTTGTGCTTCAAACTATATCTATCATAAGTATGACAAACCAAGATTATGAACTATTATAAGGAAAACAACAACTAACTAGATTACATTTGACTCACATTCTCCTTATTTTTTTGGTAAATTTTGCAATCTCTAATTTGGAGGAGGGGAAACATAACCACTACCCTTTGGATCTAAAACTTGAGGTACTTCACCAGACATGGTAGGATCTTGATTTAATATTTTTGTTGGAAGGTTTATGAAAGAAGATATAGAAAACAAAATGCTCTGATATCACTTGTTGCTCCCTTTAAAGTGATTGCAAAAGATAAACTAGGTTATCCAATCACTTTCCATGTTAATGAAGTATGTTTTAAAACGTTTAACAAAGATAAACAACTAAAAAAGATTTACACATATATTTTCAACATTTAAATTATTAATAGAAATGAATCAAAGAATTTACTAAGATTGTTTTCGGAACAACAATCTAAGCTGAATGACAATATTTTGCTGATCTCCTCACTTAGCTTAAATACAAACCAAATTTAGTGTTTAAAAAAGGACAATGCTAACACTCTAAAAATATTTAGGGACTTAGTTCTTACGGATGAGTAAATGTTCTCTTGAATGTGTATCATATTAGTTACAACAACATTTACACATTTGAAACATTCTCTTATATAGGGAAAGATAGAGGTGTATACCCGTGGGGTTATAGGGACATGTCGAGCATCTAACTATAGGTGATGATGAATATGAAAAACATAATAAAATAATCAAACGCAGCGGAAACATCACCTAGAGACGGATCCATATAGCCATATGATCAATCAATAATAAATATAACGATTACCACAATTATATACCTTTGAAGCGTGATTCGGGTTTCACCACCAACACCACGATTGGATGTAAGAAACAAAAGATCAATAAGGTTGATCTTCCCTTATTCGTGAAACACACTACACGTCACGGATCACCACTTGATGCTAGTCTTGACCTTATAACAATTGATCTAGCTTTAACCTACAACAGATTAAGCAAGAATCAAATAAAAAACACAAACCCTAGATGGGTGTTATGTTTTGTGCCGTACATCCTAGGGGAGAGAGGGGAAAACGTTTTTAGTCAGTTAATTTGTGATAAGTGATAAATCAAGGACTAAATCAAATTTGATCTTATCATTATCAAGTTACACATAGCCCCTCCAAAAGCTTCCCATGCCTCTTTTCCCCTCCATATGGCCGGCCTTAAGACATTACAAATGGGCTTGCCCATTCGTTTTGTCCAATCCAATATACTAAGTACAAGCTTAGTAATTAGAAGTCCGTTATTGATCCCGAGTTACGTAGTCATATATATAGTGTAAATACGATAAATACAATATATATAATGGTATCTCTGTGTATAAGTTTGTGACCCCATAGGCTCACATATTTCTAGCCATATAATTATTTATTATGATACGAGCATACTCCAACACTAACTATAAAGTTTACTACAACCTTACTGCACTAAATTTTCTTTTCTTAGAATGTATCCAATCCCGCTTAAGGAACAGTTTGGACAACTGTTCATACATTTATACCGACTCTTGTACTTTCTTTGACTTCTTTGATAAGTGTTTTTCTACTTATCTTCCCATGAAAGTTCTCGCCTAAAATATCTAACACTTAGATATATTTCTTAAATATCTAAGTTCACAATGTTCTTGATTGTTGAGGAGATCAAGGGGAGTCAGTGAGTTATTTTCAGTACTCACTGACTCAATCATCTTTTTTTTTGGTTTAGAGACTTTACTTACCGAGTTTCACCTCATGAATGGGTGAGACTTAAACTTTGTCTCTAATGAACTCGAACTCAGACGAAGATGACTCCTTGAGTGGTTATTCATTCAGAGACTTAATTAACACTTAAGATATTTTATTTTCAAATCCTAGTAGAGACTGTTGGCTCTGAATTGCCCAACAAACCAAACCGCATTGAAAATCATAGTGAACGATGGACCAAAGAAGAGAACCTAGATCATGGCAAACTAGTTGGTGCTTTCTTGTTATAGCAACTATACAAATACAAATACATCCAAGTGAGAGAGCTAATTTCCGACAAAGTACCAAAGTAGCGATTATTTTGTCACGCTAGCATCAAGATTACCTGTAAGCATCGTATCAACGCAAAATTATATTTCAAATATTATAGTACATAAAGCAGGCAAAGTTTGCGCTTGATATGACATGATTTTTACTTTAGTGGAAGGCCATTTTTAGCAAATGTCCTTTCATGCTATCAAACAATGGGTTTATTGTGGTGAAACTTATCATAAATAGATAATAGCATTAGAATCAATCTAAATTCTTACACTCGCATAAAACAACATGGAATCCCTGTTTACAAGAAAGGAAAGGCTTTATGATTACTTAGAGGCTCTAGGTATGGTGGCATACCAAAACTACTAATTTGCGGCCCACGGATGCCACATCACTTTAAGAAACCCCATTTTACAACCCCCTCTTATCACTAGGAATGGCAATGGGGCGGGTTTGGGGCGAGGCGGCCATCCCCATCCCCAAACCTGATTACAAAAATCATCTCTAAACCCGCCCCAATCCCCATTGGGGATCTTATCGGGGCGCTCCGTTGGGGAGAGATGCTCCACCAAACCCGCCCCATTCCCCATTGGGGTCTTATCGGGATCATACTCGTGTCGTTCCCCGTTTATTCTTTTTTTTTACACTATTAACAATATGATTTTACGGAGTAACTTAAAGAATCGAGAACTCGTTAATAATATATTAAGCATTGGAATAAATCACAACTTTTTTAGAATACTATGACACAAAACAATCTTTTATGATCACACTTTGAAATATTACAAAGATAAAAATTAACAAAAATTAGAGAATTATATTTAGTACGTAAATACTAGCACATTATTTTAGGTATATAGATATATGTATATGTATATGTATATGTTTTGGGGCGGGCCGGGCCGGGGATAGTGTGGCCCGTCCCCGCCCCAAACCCGATAAGAATCCCCGTTAAGGCCCCGAAACCCGCCCCGAAACCCGATAAGCCGCCCCCCCCCCCCCCCCCCCCCCCCCAATAAGTTTGGTTTTCGGGTTTCCCCGTCGGGTTCGGGTTTTTTTGCCATCCCTACTTGTCACAACTAATCACAACTTACTCATTTTGGGCCACCACTTCCTATTTTATTTTTTTATTCAATTTTTCAAATAAACTAAATTCATTTTATTAAAATTAAAAATACATTACAAAACAAACAAATAATACAAAAAAAAAAAACATACGAAAAAAAAAAAAAAAAAAAAAAAATTAATAACCAACCCAAAATTAAGTTTTGGCATTTCATAAGTTTAATAGACCACGAGCCCAATTAAGTCTAATATGGCCCAAATTGTATATGACCTTTGCCTTCTTCTCTCTCACCCCATCCGCCCTTTGTCTTCTTCTCTTCAAACACACACAGTTCATACACACACTTAATTTTATAAACTCAATTTTATAAACTCAATTTTTTCAAAATATAAAACCGTTTATAAAACGTTCACTGACGAAAAGTACAAACAAGGACGAAAAGGAGCCTCGCCGTGCAGACGACGAGCCCTCCTTGGGTGAGCAACGGCGAAGTGCAGCGGTGTGGTGGCGAAGGGAAACGAGCGTGCCACGCTGAAACGGCGAGGGATGAAGAAGCTCACACCCACCGCTCTTATGATTCTTCTATGACTCATACTTCTAAATGGAAGAGGAATGCAGAAAATGACGTACTTTCAGTTGACAGTTGTCCACATTATGTTGACAAGTAATCTTGCCACATTCAACAAGCATGCAAATTAAACCCATCGGGTTTTGAATGGCAACCTCAAACACGTCACTTCTATCTACAATCCGCTAAATTAAACTGGCATGTTATACACTTTGAAAGTTGAAACGTTGGTGTAAATAATTGATAACTAAAAACTCTGGTACTCCTCGCCTTATCCACTTTGGACGCTCCTAATATTAATCACTGAATCATCAAATATGCTGTATTTTGTAACCATTAATTCGTCAATATCGTCTTGTAGTTGGGTTTTGGTGATTTTTATTTCCTAAAATCATTAACAATTTATTTCCTAGCTCTAAAAAACATATTTTCGAATTTAGTAAGTGGTTAATTATTATTAGCTGGGAAGCCACGTTACTCAAAAGAGCAATCTTAAATCAATTACTTATGTCTCATGCAACTTGTAAACTATCTATTTAATTTGTTCATAATGTTCTTCCATAAAAACCCCACACCACTAGAATCAAGAACACCACTATATATCAAGAAATAGTGTGAAAGTATTATGCTCAAAGCAAAAAAGTTTATGAACGATGTATATGTTGCATAAATCGATCATCTCAGTTTACCATGTTTACAACAACTTAACGAACTGTAAAATAAATGGGAATTATCTATATATCCAATCTATATGCAAGGAAGGAATGTTGGTTCATTAAAGAATATCATGAAATGGCATATGTTCGTTTTTGGGTCGAAGCTAGACATTTCCGAATGGGTGAAGTTGCGAACAAGTTCTAGTGGTCCACGAATTAATTCAGGTTCTGTTTGGTGCACAAAACATAACATTATTAGTGTGTAGGGTGCACTTAAGGGAAAAGCCTCGAGGAAGACAATTCCTTTCGGAAAGAATAACATGACTACACCATCAAAAGCGGGAAAATGCAATGACAAAAAAGAAGTTTGATGTGTGGGAGTAGAGTGCCGAAATGCAAAAGAGAGAGAAAGTGACTTTATCAAGGTGAAAGAAACAATAAAATATTATGTTGTGAGTGTTATTTGTATTTTGGGGCTATTTTTAAATGATAGGAAATAGAAAAAATTAATGCAAAAGAGAGAATGTGCTGCAATTTTTGAGAAAAAGTTGAACAAAAAAGTTTTGAAGAGAGAAAAAGCTGATATGCAGCTGATGTGGCGAGGGAAAATATATAACCACACCCTTTACCTTTAAAGAATAAAAGCCAAACATATGTACTTTTATTGTGAAAAATGAAGACTGAGTGCTGAGTGGTCCACGTACGTGGATAAATAGAGGCATGCTGACGCACATCTGTTTTCCACTTCCATTTGGTTGATTTTGTTTCTGCATTGTTGGATCATCTCAAGTGGTTATTGAGTAAGAGCGCATTGACATTGTCAACATTGACAATTTCTTTGCGGTTGATCGAATTTTGTGTATGATTGATAACAGAATCCTAAGAACTAACTTGCAGGTGTGTCCACAGTTAAGCTTACTCATGTTCTTGTCCTTAACGGCAAATAAAACTAGCAAGGAGCTAGAATTTACGACACCAATAGATAAAAAGAAAACATCAAGACCAAAAAAGTGAGGACTTAGACAAAGGCAAAAATATCGATTCCACTATCAAAAGAAACACCGAGACAATCTTGATAAAACCATAACAAGAAGCGTCATCCTGAAAATACCTCGAAAAGCCATCGTCATGTTTCTATATAAAATCAGTGGATTTATAGCTGATTTCGTTTACTAGACTTACTAGTATAAAGTTACACTAATATCACCTGAGATTACATAAAAGTAGTAAACTAATGAGTGGCTTTAATCGATCCCCCTAGAGCCCTCCGTCCGTAAATGTTAAGCCGGTTAATGTACAAAAGCTGCCATAATATAATTATACTCAACATTATCGGGTGATACATGGGTATCCCGCACCAATAAGGCTAGCATTGAACGTTTCTCATCACATCAAATCATACAAGGAAAACCGCACCAACTAGGTGAGCAAGCAAATACTACATCATATGATTAACTATACTTTTAGTTTAAGTTCCATGCGTGTCCATCTATTGTACATTTTGTAGTGTGACAAATGCTAAATTTCATCAATGATGTTATTTAATGGTATATCTTCTTAGCCTCAAGGTTTACTTTGTTACCGAAATTAAATAAAATGTAACCCCTGACCCCGCTCACACCACAATATGCTAATGAAATCTTCCCTGTTTAATTAAGAACGTAGTTTATTATAATTGGGTTGAAGGAACGATATCTACCACAAAATTTAAAATACAAAAGAAATAACACCATGAAAATGGAAAATAGTTACCAAGTGTCAAAATCAGTAGTGGATTGACTATTTACATGGAATTTGAAATTTATGTGGCCAAGGTTTTTATTGTGATTCTCTAGCTCGTCAAAACCATGCACCAATATGTTAAAAAGAAAAAAAAAAGGGCATCAACAAGGCACTCAAGCAAACACTAAATCATATGATTAACTGACTTACATTTTGCACCTCATAACTCGTATTACTCGTATTAGAACTTAACTTGAAATCTCTTTGGTATTCGGTAATCATTATTACATAAAATAATTGATGACACTAAAATAACTAATGATTTATTTCATTGCTCTAAAAAACATATATCCGAATTTAGTAAGTGGTTATTAGCTAGGAAGCCACGTTACTCAAAAGAGCCATGCATCTTAAATCTATTAAACTTATGTCTCATGCAACCAGTACAAAAACAATAACAAAAAAAAAACCAAATCCCGCCGGGGCAGGGTATGGGGGAGGTAGAATGTAGACAGACCTTACCCCTACCCCAAGGAAAGCCCGGGGGTAGAGAGGCTGCTTCCAAATAGACCTCCGGCAAGTGCTTGTGTGCACGTGAGAGAGCAAAGGCAGGAGAGCAACCGAGATAGTATAGCAGTCAACAAGCATACAAAAAAGCAGGCAAAACAAGCAAAAAAAAAAAAAAAATGCAAACACCAAAACAGAGTAGAAACAAAAGCACAAAAAGTAGAGAGCACAATACCAAGAAAAGCAGGCAAACCTAAGGAGGCAAGACAAAGCAAAGCAGAGCAACGCACGGGGCCTAAAGCTAAGGCAAAGCAACCAAACAAAGCAAAGCAGGGCAAACGCACGGGGCCTAAAGCTAAGGCAAAGCAACCCAACACACCTAGCCTGAGCTACCCGCAAATCCTAATTATATCTCTCCACGCCTTCCTATCTGAGGTCATGTCCTCGGACAAGAGCAGCTCCTTCATGTCGAGCTTAAGTCTATCCTCCCATCTGAGTTTGGGTCTACCCCTCCTTCTCACCTCGTCCACCACTAGCGCTTCGACTCTTCTTACGGGTGCTGATTGTGGCCTCCTCTTTACATGACCGAACCCCCAGAGCCTTCTTTCTCTCATCTTCGAAATAATAGACTCGGCCTCAAGCTTAGCTCTGAAAACTCCGTTCGGGATCATGTCTATCAAGGTCTTACCGCAAGACCACCTTAGCATTCTCAGTTCCGCCACCTCTACCCTGTTAGCATGGGCTTTGGAGATAGGCCAGCACTCAGACCCGTACAACATAGCCGGTCTAATCGCCACATTATAAAATTTGCCCTTTAGCTTTAATGGGACGTTCCTGTCATAGAGGACTCCCGACGCCGCCCTCCATCTCGCCCACCCAGCTCTAATCCGGTGGGTTACGTCCTCATCAATCCTCCCTGATTTGTGAATCATCGATCCCAGATATCTAAAGGACTCCTTGGGTGGAAGGATCCGGTCACCGATACGAATATCCATATCTTCGTGGTGGCCTGACTCGATCCTCCCAAAATCACATCTCATGTATTCAGACTTCTCTCTGCTCACTCGAAGGCCATTGTCCTCTAGGGCCTCCCTCCAGTGCTCAAGTCTATTGTTTAACCTTTTCGCCGATTCTGCCACCAACACAATGTCGTCAGCGAAAATCATGCTCCACGGTAAGCTCTCTTGAATCCCTCGAGATAACTCATCAAGAATCAGTGTGAAGAGGTACGGGCTAATGGCAGATCCTTGGTGGAGTCCCACTTCCACAGATAAAAACTCTGAGATCCCCACTGTGGACCGTACCCGGGTCATATCCCCCTCATACATATCTTTAATGATTCTGATGTACCTCCTTGGGGTTCCTTTATCAATTAGAGTTCTCCAAATTAACTCTCGAGGTACGCTATCATATGCCTTTTCGAGGTCAAGGAACGCCATATGCAGGTCCTTTTGTCTTTCTCTATACTTCTCCATGAGACTTCTAAGAAGGTGGATAGCCTCAATCGATGACCTCCCTGGCATAAAACCAAAATGGTTCTTAGACACCCTCGTCTCCCTTCTCAATCTTCTCTCAATAAGTCTCTCCCAAAGCTTCATGGTGTGGCTAAGTAGCTTAATACCCCTATAGTTGCTACACACTTTCACATCCCCCTTGTTCTTGTAGATAGGAATGACTTCACTGAGTCTCCATTCTTCTGGCATCTTATCACCGGAGAAGATCTTGTTGAAAAGGCAAGTCAACCATCCTACCCCCTTCTCACCCAGACACCTCCAGGCTTCAATGGGGATTTGGTCTGGCCCTACTGCTTTGTTTCTCCCCATCTTCTGTATTGCCACCTTCACTTCTGGTTGGCTAATCCTCGAATAGTAGCACTCAGGTAGTCTGCTATGGATCTCTTCTACTCCTCTCTCTTCCGTATACCCTCCGTTGAACAGAGAGGAAAAATACTCACCCCATCTTTTCCTAATATCCTTTTCGTTCACAATGGTTCGACCGCCTTCATCTCTGATATATTTAATGTTACCTAAATCCCTCCTTCTTCTCTCTCGGGCTTTAACAATCCTGAATATATCGTTAGCTCCCTCCTTGGAGTCCAATTTCTTATACAAATCTTCGTACGCTTTGTCCTTCGCCTGGGCTACTGCCTTTTTCGCTTCTCTTTTAGCTACTTTATACCTCTCTTCTGCGGCTGAAATATCAGGTTGGTGTCCCTTTCGGCATGCAAGGAGCTCTTTGAACCTTACTTGTTTTGCTGCAACTTTGGATTGCACTTCCTCACATAACCACCAAGATTCCCTGCTGCTGGGCATCTTGGATCTCCCTAACCCGCTAGCCACAACAAGGGAATCCCTTGCAGCGTCTTTAATTATGTGTAACAACCGTGATTTTAGCAGGTTAGTTTGACTAATAGTCTCAACCTATCTAACTTTTGTTTGGTGTGTATTATGTGTTATATGTGGTATATGAGCGGTATATGTACGTGTGTTAGCACTAAATCCATTGGTGTGAGATTTTCGTCATGTTTGAGTAGCGTTGAATTTTGGGATAAGTTCATTTTGATCGCCTTAGTGGTGTAGAAATGACTTGTGTAGTTTTGGTGTTTTGTGATTTTGCGTAACAAGTCTTCGTTCAAATATTTGAGCGTTAGTAAGTTACGTGGAGGTTGTTTTTATGGGTTATATTAAATATAAGTGTAAAAATCTATTTTTGGAAACTTTATTTTGAAAATGATATTTTTCCGGGTTGTCGTAAAAACGAAAGTTTATCGCGTAAGGTGTTGAGTTCGGTATAGGGTTTTTATAAAATATCAAGAGTACAAGGTTTTAAGTGTAATAAATAATATTAATAAAAAAAATTATTATATATATATATATATATATATATATATATATATATATATATATATATATATATATATATATATATATATATATATATATATATATATATATATATATATATATATATAAATCGGCTAAAAGGGTTTTAAGGGAGAATTAAGAAACCAAATTTGATAACAAATACACTTACATAATTAAAAGATATCTAGAATAATCCATAGGCTAGTATAAATACAAAACCAAAACCCTCCCATTCTCCCTATTGTGAAAATCGACCAAGACCAAGAGAAGAGAAGAAGAGAATTTTTTTAGGGTTTTCATCTTTCAAGAATTAAGGTATAATCTTTAATACTTATGCTTAATTAATTTTTATGATTCATGTAGCAATAATATGATGGATTAGGGTTTATGTTAAAATCTGTAAATTATTATTATAAAACATATTGGGATCATTAATTAGTAATATTATGTTGATTGGTGAAGAGATTAGGGTTTAAAACTTGATAATTAATGAGTTAAGATTCTGACAGAATATTAAGGCTTTAGATCACGAATTTTATGTCTAAATTGTAGTTCAGAGAAAGAGCTTTCCAAAAAGTCCGGCCACGAGTGTTTTCGAGGTCGGGAAGTCAGTCAAACGAATTTTATGAGTTAAGGTGTCAAAACAGTTAAACCGGGACAGATTTAGGTTAGAAGTATTGAGATCAAAAGTGGTTTAAAAAGTGTAGTTTGGGTTAGCCCTTCTGTGGGAATTGAGTTCTATATTATGTTTGACTTCCACGCGAAAATTAGACGATAATAAGTTGTGCAAGTATGTCTAAGAGGTCAAAACTTTTTGGTGTGCGTTCAGATCCGAATCTGGATAGTTGTCATGTTTGATTTTTCATTGGGTACTTGTGTATGTTTTTGGTGCATGGCCTTCTGGGAGAAGCTTTTATGCTCATGAAGGATCATGGTGAATTTTTGGTGTGAGTTTTGGATAATTTTTGGCCGTGATTTTATGTGGGTGAAAGTACCCTAAAAATCTGCGTTTTCTGAAAGGTTTTATTTAAGGGATTTAGTGAGTATAAGTGTTTGGTAGTGATTAGTATGGAGTCTAGGTAATCCATGGTGGGTTATATGAACCTTAGACATCCATCATATATGTGTTACATGGACTATAACTTTTAGCTTGGTCGCGTGTAATGTGGTATTGTTTTGTTTTTATAGATTTGTGTGTGGATAATTTAGAAGCTGCGAGGTTGAAGTGAGTTTCATAGTCCCATTTTTAACTTTGTTTTAACTTGGGATGGAGATGATGCTTGTGATAAATTATTTTGAGTGACTGTAATTATGTGGTTATAAAATGCATGGACTTGTAATGGTTATTATATGTATACTGCATGTTGTGTGGTGATTCTGTGTGGTCCATTTGGAGAGTAGCTTTGCTCCCATTATTCCATTTGGAGAGTAGCAAGTCCTAGTGGCTTTACTCACTATTATTCTGTGTGGTCCGATCGGAGGGTATTGATTTACCAATTATTATCTTGGATCGGTGGGCGCGTTCCGTCCCAATTGATGTGGTGTTTGGATCGGTGGGCACGTTCCGTCCCAATTTATACTTGGATCGGTGGGCACGTTCCGTCCCAATTGCATGCTAGTTTGTGTGATAACTATTTTTACTATCCTGCTATGTTTTGTAATCACAGTGAACTATTATCGGGGAAATATTTTGTGTGTCTTAAACCTATGAATCTCACCAACATTATGTTGACGTTTTTAAGCATCATTTTCAGGTGAGCAATCTAAGGCTAAGGTAGAAGGACGTGACTAGAAGAGACTAGTTTGCATTTGAGGATGTCTATTTTTAAGTTTTAATTGGAATAAGTTGGATTTTTGTTTGCGATACTTGAATGTCTTTCATTAGTACTTTATGTTTTAATGAAGATACCTTTGGAGATTATTTTTGGTTATTATATTTTGGGGTATCGTTACGACACTTTGTGTCTGTACTTTGTTCTATCTATTTGCATGTAGTAATTCTTTATATAGACGCCATGTGTTGTGATGATATCTATGATGTTGCACTCGCGTTTCCGGCATTGGCGAGGTGTGACAGGTTGGTATCAGAGACCTTGGTTATTGAGAAGTAGGTGGTTGAACCTAGACTATAACCTAGGTTTCCCTCGTATAGTTTCATTTAGGGCCTATGTTTGAGTATGGTATTTTATATGTCTATTTTTCTTGAGTTTATAAGTAGTTTCGTCGAGTTTCGAACGTCGATTTGGACCCTCATATTTAGTATCATATGTGTCACTTTTAGCATGGCACCTCTCGCACGTAGCAAGTTTCGTTGGGCAATTGTTGTTGCTACTGGTTGCAAGAGGATCGGTAGCTTGAGACGGGCTAACATGAGGATTTTAGTTCCTGCTAGCATGTGGCCATGTCTGATTGAGGAAAAGATGACCTTAGTGAACGTGGGTGGAATGGAAATAGAAATGTACGAGACGGAGGTAACCAATAAAGACGGCTCCACGACTAGGTACCCTGGGAAATGTCCCAAATTCATAGACGATGGAGGAGCAGTACGGGCTGAGCCTCGTGAATTGTATGGGTTTGTGGATCGCATAGAGGAGGAAGGAAGGAATCCCGAGAGTGGCTTTGCTAGCCGTCCACTACCACAACCCGAGGGAAACCGAAATGGATGGCTAAGTGAGGAAGATGAAGTGGATTCAGATCTAGAGTCCACCGCGAGTAACATGATTGAAGCATAGGGATAGAGCTCGAGCCACGTGCGACATTATTATTTAGCGTTATGTCTTAGATTTCTTTGTAGTCTTTTAATGTTGGTATTGTGTTGGAATATGGATTCCGTTGGATTTTGGGATTCTTCCCAAGTATTTAATAATAAGGCTTGAGCAAGTTTTGGATAATCTATGTGTGTGATATGTGATTTAATTCCGAGTTGGTATATGTGTTATTGTGAGGTGTTATTATTGTTAGGTGTGGTATTGGAAGCGAGTACACATGTGAAGGGATACATCTATAATTATGGGTGGCCAACATAATTATACATGTATCACGACACATGTGGACTTATGGCCAATGCTACGTTGACTAATGATGACATGCTTACGTGTAGTAGGATTAGATTTGACTGTGATATTCATGTTATTTGTCCCATGTGATGGGAGTACTTGTGTTAAGTATGAATGCGTATTCGCGAATGTCGTGAACGGCGCCTAATGGTATCAACGATCTGTGTGTTGAACCTAGTGAACTTAGGTCTAGTATTGTGATTGAAATAGCTAGTGGTAGAGAGGTAGAGGTTAATAAGGTGATACGTGGATGCACCATAGTGTTAGAAGGTATTTCGTTTAAGATTGACTTGATACCTTTTGGACATGGGAGTTTTGACGTGGTGATAGGGATGAGTTGGTTATCTAAGCATAAGGCTGAAGTAGTATGCCATGAAAAGGCAGTTCGTATCCCTTTAGAGAATGGTGACGTACTTCGGATTCAAGGAGAAAGTTTAGAGAACGACTTGAAGTCCCTTAAGAGTGCAAAGTCCAAGGAACTTAAGATAGAAGATATCCCTGTAGTGCGAAATGTTCCTGGTGTTTTTCCTGAAAACTTGTCTGGATTGCCTCCAATCCGTCAAGTTGAATTCCGTATTGAGTTGATTCCTGGAGCGGCACCTGTGGCGAAATCCCCATATCGTTTGGCACCCTCTGAGATGCAGGAGTTGGCAGCGCAGTTGCAAGAACTTCAGGATAAAGGGTTTATCCGACCTAGTCACTCTCCGTGGGGAGCACCTGTGTTATTTGTTAAGAAGAAGGATGGTTCGTTCCGGATGTGTATTGACTATCGGGAATTGAACAAGTTAACTGTTAAGAATCGGTATCCTCTTCCTAGAATCGACGACCTCTTTGACCAGCTGCAAGGTTCTCGATTCTTTTTGAAGACAGATCTACATTCTGGTTATCATCAGTTGAGAGTGTATGAGGAGGATATACCGAAGACTGCGTTTAGGACGCGTTATGGACACTTTGAGTTCACGGTTATGCCATTCGGGCTGACAAATGCACCCGCGGTATTCAAGGATTTGATGAATTGCGTTTGCAAGCCTTACTTGGATAAGTTCGTGATTGTGTTCGTAGATGATATTCTAATTTACTCTAAGACGAATGAGGAGCATGGAGAACATTTGAAGTTGATCCTTGGATGACTGGAGAAGGAGAAGTTGTACGCCAAGTTCTCAAAATGTGAGTTTTGGCTTGAGGAAGTACATTTTCTTGGACATGCGGTAAATAGAGAAGGAATACATGTAGACCCAAGTAAGATAGAAGCGGTCAAGAACTGGAAGGCTCCTATGACGCCGTCTGAAATACGCTCGTTCCTAGGATTGGCAGGGTATTACCGAAGATTTATTGCGAATTTTTCAAAAATTGCTAAACCCCTCACTTTGTTAACTCAGAAGAACAAGAAGTATGTTTGGGGAGAAGAACAAGAGGTGGCTTTCCAGTCACTAAAGGATAGTTTGTGTAATGCACCTATTCTGACGTTACCTGATGGGCCAGATGATTTTGTTGTGTATTGTGATGCGTCGAATCAAGGGTTTGGGTGTGTACTAATGCAGAGAGGTAAGGTGATAGCTTATGCATCCCGACAACTCAAGGTTCATGAGAAGAATTATACCACTCATGATTTAGAGCTTGGTGCGGTAGTATTTGCTCTCAAGAATTGGAGACATTATCTGTATGGCACAAAGAGTGTTGTTTATACAGATCATAAGAGTCTTCAGCACATCTTCAGTCAGAAGGAGCTGAACATGCGACAAAGAAGGTGGATTGAATTGTTTAGTGATTATGATTGCGAGATCCGCTATCATCCTGGAAAGGCAAATGTGGTAGCTGATGCTTTAAGTAGGAAGGAAAGAATTAAGCCTAAGTGTGTACGAGCGATGTGCATGATATTGCAGTCGGGAATTAAGGGTAAGATATTGGCAGCGCAAGAGGAAGCTCTTAGGGATGAGAATGCGACTGCTGAGATGTTGCGGGGCTTGGATCAACAAATGGAGAAAAAGGAGGATGGTGGACTGTATTTCTTAGATAGAATATGGGTTCCATCGGTAGGAGGTGTAAGGAAGTTGATCATGGATGAGGCTCATAAGACGAGATACTCGATTCATCCAGGATCCGACAAGATGTATGATGATCTTAGAGATGCTTACTGGTGGCCAGGAATGAAGAGGGAAATAGCTGAATATGTTAGCCAATGCTTGACTTGTTTGAAAGTTAAGGCGGAACATCAGAAACCCTCTGGGTTGTTACAACAGCCGCCGATTCCTGAGTGGAAATGAGAGAGAATAACAATGGATTTTATTACTAAGTTGCCTAGAACAAGTAATGGACATGACACGATATGGGTCATAGTGGACAGGCTGACGAAGTCTGCACATTTTCTGGCCATTCGTGAGGATTATAAGATGGAGAAGCTGGCGAGAATTTATATTAATGAGGTTGTGGCGAGACATGGTGTGCCTGTGTCGATTATCTCTGATCGCGATAGTAGGTTTACCTCGCGATTCTGGCAATCGTTGCAAAAAGCGTTGGATACACAATTGGATTTGAGCACTGCTTATCATCCACAGACTGATGGGCAAAGTGAGTGAACGATTCAGACTTTGGATGATTTACTTAGAGCGTGTGCTATTGATTTTGGAGGAAGCAAGGATACTCATTTGCCTTTGGTTGAGTTTTCCTATAACAACAGCTATCATTCCAGTATTAGATGTGCTCCATTTGAAATGTTGTATGGGAGGAAGTGTAGATCACCTATTCTATGGGCAGAGGTTGGAACAAGCCAACTAATTGGTCCTGAACTAGTGCAAGAGACTACGGATAAGGTGTTTCAGATTAAGGAAAGACTTAAGGCAGCAAGAGATCGCCAAAAGAGTTATGCGGATAATCGCCGTAAGCCCTTGGAGTTTAGTGTTGGTGATCTTGTGATGTTGAAAGTGTCTCCTTGGAAAGGTGTTGTGCGTTTCGGTAAGAAAGGCAAATTATCACCAAGGTATGTAGGACCGTTTGAAATTACGGAGAGGATTGGACTTGTGGCATATCGGTTGAGATTGCCTGAGGAATTAAGTAGTGTGCATAATACGTTCCACGTATCTAATCTGAAGAAATGTTTGGCGGATGCTAGTTTGCGTGTGCCATTAGATGAGATTAAGGTAGATAAGACTCTTCATTTTGTTGAGGAACCTGTTGAGATTATGGATCGAGAGGTCAAGAGTATGAAGCGTGGTAGGATAGCGTTGGTGAAGTTACGTTGGAATTCCAAACGTGGTCCTGAGTTTACTTGGGAACGTGAGGATCAGATGAGGTCCAAGTACCCGAAGTTGTTTGCTGAGAAGGTTGATGAGACGAGCTATTAAATCTCGGGACGCGATTTCCCTAAGTGGGGGATGATGTAACAACCGTGATTTTAGCAGGTTAGTTTGACTAATAGTCTTAACCTATCAAACTTTTGTTTGGTGTGTATTATGTGTTATATGTGGTATATATGTGGTATATGAGCGGTATATGTACGTGTGTTAGCACTAAATCCCTTGGTGTGAGATTTTCGTCATGTTTGAGTAGCGTTGAATTTTGGGATAAGTTCATTTTGATCGCCTTGGTGGTGTAGAAATGACTTGTGTAGTTTTGGTGTTTTGTGATTTTGCGTAACAAGTCTCCGTTCAAATATTTGAGCGTTAGTAAGTTACGTGGAGGTTGTTTTTATGGGTTATATTAAATATAAGTGTAAAAATCTATTTTTGGAAACTTTATTTTGAAAATGATATTTTTCCGGGTTGTCATAAAAACGAAAGTTTATCGCGTAAGGTGTTGATTTCGGTATAGGGTTTTTATAAAATATCAAGAGTACAAGGTTTTAAATGTAATAAATAATATTAAAAAATATATATATATATATATATATATATATATATATATATATATATATATATATATATATATATATATATATATATATATATATATATATATATATATCGGCTAAAAGGGTTTTAAGGGAGAATTAAGAAACCAAATTTGATAACAAATACACTTACATAATTAAAAGATATCTAGAATAATCCATAGGCTAGTATAAATACAAAACCAAAACCCTCCCATTCTCCCTATTGTGAAAATCGACCAAGACCAAGAGAAGAGAAGAAGAGAATTTTTTTTAGGGTTTTCATCTTTCAAGAATTAAGGTATAATCTTTAATAATTATGCTTAATTAATTTTTATGATTCATGTAGCAATAATATGATGGATTAGGGTTTATGTTAAAATCTGTAAATTATTATTATAAAACCTATTGGGATCATTAATTAGTAATATTATGTTGATTGGTGAAGAGATTAGGGTTTAAAACTTGATAATTAATGAGTTAAGATTTTGACAGAATATTAAGGCTGTAGAGATTCGATGATATTTAATAGATGAAGATGAGTTAGATCACAAATTTTATGTCTAAATTGTAGTTCAGAGAAAGAGATTTCCAAAAAGTCTAGCCACAAGTGTTTTCGAGGTAGGGAGGTCAGTCAAACGAATTTTATGAGTTAAGGTGTCAAAACAGTTAAACCGGGACAGATTTAGGTTGGAAGTATTGAGATCAAAAGTGGTTTAAAAGTGTAGTTTGGGTTAGCCCTTCTGTGGGAATTGAGTTCTATATTATGTTTGACATCCACGCGAAAATTAGACGATAATAAGTTGTGCAAGTATGTCTAAGAGGTCAAAACTTTTTGGTGTGTGTTCAGATCCGAATCTGGATAGTTGTCATGTTTGATTTTTCATTGGATACTTGTGTATGTTTTTGGTGCATGGCCTTCTGGGAGAAGCTTGTATGCTCATGAAGGATCATGGTGAATTTTTGGTGTGAGTTTTGGATAATTTTTGGTCGTGATTTTATGTGGGTGAAAGTACCCTAAAAATCTGCGTTTTCTGAAAGGTTTTATTTAAGGGATTTAGTGAGTATAAGTGTTTGGTAGTGATTAGTATGGAGTCTAGGTAATCCATGGTGGGTTATATGAACCTTAGACATCCATCATATATGTGTTACATGGACTATAGCTTTTAGCTTGGTCGCGTGTAATGTGGTATTGTTTTGTTTGTATAGATTTGTGTGTGGATAATTTGGAAGCTGCGAGGTTGAGGTGAGTTTCATAGTCCCATTTTTAACTTTGTTTTAACTTGGGATGGAGATGATGCTTGTGATAAATTATTTTGAGTGACTGTGATTATGTGGTTATAAAATGCATGGACTTGTAATGGTTATTATATGTATACTGCATGTTGTGTGGTGATTCTGTGTGGTTCATTTGGAGGGTAGCTTTGCTCCCATTATTCCATTTGGAGAGTAGCAAGTCCTAGTGGCTCTACTCACTATTATTCTGTGTGGTCCGATCGGAGGGTATTGATTTACCCATTATTATCTTGGATCGGTGGGCGCGTTCCGTCCCAATTGATGTGGTGTTTGGATCGGTGGGCACGTTCCGTCCCAATTTATACTTGGATCGGTGGGCACGTTCCGTCCCAATTGCATGCTAGTTTGTGTGATAACTATTTTTACTGTCCTGCTATGTTTTGTAATCACAGTGAACTATTATCGGGGAAATATTTTGTGTGTCTTAAACCTATGAATCTCACCAACATTATGTTGACGTTTTTAAGCATCATTTTCAGGTGAGCAATCTAAGACTAAGGTAGAAGGACGTGACTAGAAGAGACTAGTTTGCATTTGAGGATGTCTATTTTTAAGTTTTAATTGGAATAAGTTGGATTTTTGTTTGCGATACTTGAATGTCTTTCATTAGTTCTTTATGTTTTAATGAAGATACCTTTGGAGATTGTTTTTGGTTATTATATTTTGGGGTATCGTTACGACAATTTGTGTCTGTACTTTGTTCTATCTATTTGCATGTAGTAATACTCTATATAGACGCCATGTGTTGTGATGATATCCATGATGTTGCACTCGCGTTTCCGCCATTGGCGAGGTGTGACATTATGCCGGAAAGAGTGTTCCACATCTGGTCCACGTCTCTAGCAATCAAGACCTCAGACTTAATAGAAAGTCCTTCTAAGACTTTCCCTCTAAACGATTCTGCCGCCTCGATGTTCAATTTCTTCCATAGGATCCTCGGCAACCCGGTTGCTACTCTCCTATGTCTTTGCCTCTCAAAAAGTGCATCCAGTGCTAACAATCTGTGTTGGGATGAGCATGCCTCGCCCGGGAAAACCCTGCAGTCTCTACATGCTCTAAGATCCCTACTACGCACAAGCAGAAAGTCAATCTGGGAGTAAAGGCCCCTACTCTGGAAGGTGGTCAAGTGAACATCTCTCTTCTTGAAGAAAGAGTTCGCTACTACCAAGTCGTGTGCCGTAGCAAACTTTAAAATCGAGCGGCCTTCGTCATTCCTAACTCCATAGCCAAACCCTCCGTGGACCCCCGCGTAACCATCCGTTTCCGCTCCTGTATGACCGTTCAAGTCGCCCCCTATAATCAATATTTGTTCCGACGGGCACTCCCTTACAAGCTCGTCGAGCGAGTCCCAGAAGCTCTTCTTTTCTGCTTCTCTCCGGCCCACCTGAGGTGCGTAAGCGCTGATCACATTAACGGTCTCTCCATCAATAACCACAGTAATCACCATGATCCTATCGCTACTCCTGATCACTTGTACTACATTATCCTTGAGGCCCTCCGTTAAAATAACACCAACTCCATTTCTCGCGGTCTTAGAGCCCGAGTACCAAATCTTGTACCCGTTACCCTCCCTCGTGCTAGAACCCTTCCATTTAGTCTCCTGGAAGCACGCAATATCCACCTTATGTCTCCTCAACACATCAGCCAGCTCAAAGAGCTTACTGGTCAAAGTCCCAACATTCCAGCTACCCACCCTAATCCTGTGAGAGGCCGCTACCCTAGCATAACCCCTACCCACCCTAGACCCGCCTACCCTGCCTACTCTGTCTACCCCGCCTACCCCACCCAAGTCGGAACGACATGACCTCAGGTGACCATCACTAACCAAGGCGTCTATCCTAACCCAAGCAAGCTACCACCAAGAGACCGGCACAAAAGCAAGGAGGGGAATAAACAAGACCACACAGGCAAAGCAGCGCAAAAGGGAGACTAGCTATAAAGAAAATACAAACTAAAAGCAAGGCCTCAAAATATAAGAAAACTAAAAAAGGGGAGGCAAGCACTCCCAAGCAAAGCAAGAAAAACAACAAACACTAACCTAAGCCAGCAAAACAAACGACGGACAAGGTCTAACATAAATAAATATGATAACAAGCGAAAATAGCAAACAAGCAACTCTAAAAGGCAAATAAGTAAATATGGAAAAAAGGCAGCCTAGCAAAAAAAAAAAAAAAAAAAAAAAAACATAATACCACAAGTCTAACAGACAATAAATAGGATAAAAAAACAAGTGTAAAAAACAGGATATAAAACAAGGCTCCCTTGCCAGAAAAAATTTCTGGTGGTCGGAAAGTGGTCGCCGCCGGCGGTGGCCGACGCAGACGAAGGTATCTGCCTCGGATAAAGGTGGGGAACCACCACTCGTGGGCGGTGGAAGTCTTGGCAGCCGGAAATTGGCCGGAGAGTCGCCGGAAAAAACAAGAAAACCGCCACGCAAGGGAGGCGCGTGAGAGCTCCGGCGGGGGTCCGGTTTGTAGGGTTTTGTTCGTGGTAATGAGGTGAAGAAGATGGTAGTGTTTAATTTAGATTTTAAGAGGTGATGGTGGTGGTATTTGATTTGTACAAGATGGAGGAGAGAGAATAAGAGAGAGAGGAGAGAGAATAAGAGAAAACAAATATCATCCTATGTCTCATGCAACTAGTACACCATCTATTTGACTTGTTTATATTGTTCTTCCATAAAAACCCCCCACACCATTAGAATCGTGAACGCTACTATGAAGAAATGGTGTGGAAGTGGTATGCTCAAAGCAAAAAAGTTTATGATCTATAAATATGTTGCATAAATCATCTCAGTTTACCATGTTTACAACAACGAACAGTAAATTAAATAGGGTAAATGCATGCAACTCCTGACCCCGCTCACACCACAATATGCTAATGAAATCTACCACGTTTAAATGGTTCAATATAATTGGGTTGAAGGAATGATATGTACCACAAAATTAAAAATAAAAAAGAAATAATACCATGCATGAAAGTGGAAAATAGTTATCAAGTGTCAAAATCAGGAGTGGATTCACTATTTACATGGAATTCGAAATTTATGTGGCCAACGTTTGGGTTGTGTTATACAAACCCTCCATATATTGTCACATTAGAGGGGTTTGGTCAAACCGTACAACCTACGATGCACACCATATAAACCAACGATGCGTGCAATGATTGAAAACTCACCATATGAAAGGGTCCAAATAACTTGCCCCCAAGGTTTTTATTGTGATTCTCTTGTTGATATGATTCTTCACAAGACTACGCGTACCAATGGCGATGCTTCAATTTTACATGATAATGACATGAATGAAATAATTAAATATGAAATGATTTGAACATCACCAATTATGATGTATACACTACCAAACTTGTAATCCCGTGCGTATATATAAATAGTGGAGCTACATATATATGTGTTCTCTTACGCTTAATTAGGTCACATAAGTTCCCATGCTCTACCTTCATTTATATGGTATTTCTTGAGTGTCCCAAAAAGCATAGTGACGATGAGTACAAGCTTCCCCTGTTGCTCCACTTTCTAGAGAAACTGTTGGTGATTTTAGTGTCATCACTTATATTTTATGTAATTGTGATTTACTTGAGATTAAGGGTTTAATCAGGTTTAGCTTACAATCGAGTTAGGAGGTGCGGAGTGCACACTCATTCTAGCTAGTTTGATGCCGCCACGAACAAAGAGCGGGGGTCAAGGGGGCCGCGCCCCCTTACAGGGTCAAGGGGCAACGCCCCTTCCGGGGTCAAGAGGCAGAGCCCCTTGCTGGGGTCCCGCTCCAAACCGTTTTTCCCACCAAAAGACACATCTTTTTGTGAAACGATGTGACTCTTCCCGCCAACTGTTTTTAACCGAAAATAACTATCTTTCGGTTGGGTTATGTAGACGAGTATTGATCTCTTCCAGACATAACAAATATAACGACTTTTCTGTGTATTGCTTTGATTTCTCGTGCGTTAGAAACAAGTGTTGTTCTCTCTCTTATCCAATGGAGGTTTTCGTGATACCCGAGGTATATAGGGTCAAAATACTTTAATCTGAAAGTGATCTCAACAAGATTAAAAGAATATATCAGGATTATTACCACCCACACACTCCCAAACTCTAACAGAAACCATACCATTTGCTTACACAGTTGGCTTCGTGCTTCAACTGCGCGTCACAGTTATACCCCTTTGAGAATCCAACATTTCCATAAGCACTGAAATGGTCACATGGGAATATGATCAATAAGTGTGCCGAAACATAAAAAAAGTGACCAGGTTGGAAAAAAAATCTTGTTATATATGTTGGATTGAGAGACATGAGTTCGAGTATTTGGGCCTTCGCATCTTGTTGTAAGGAACATTTTGATTGCCTCCATTATTGTATGTAATCTCGGACCTTTTTTTTTTTAAATTAGTCATCAAATATTAAACAACATGTTTTTCGTAATATAGAATTACCTTACAACTTCAATAACTATGATCAATGCACTGAAGTTGAGGGGATCCTCTTCCATCTTTCTTCTCTCAGTTATGCAAATTATAATGACGAATATGACAAGGTATGATAGAGGTGATAGCATAAGCTCTTCTACCATCTTATTTCTCTTCTTACTTTTCTCAACTTCGTTATTAATCGTTACAAAATATGAAGTATATGCAGGAATGTACCTGCAAATTGTTAAAGTAAGAGAAACATGATAAATGATAAGTAAACATGGTTTTCTTCTTAACTCGCTAAAGTAAGAGAAACATGTGGAATTAATTAAAATAGTTGGCGAACGAAACAGTGATGAGACTACACGACTTAACAAGATGAAGCCATTTAAAAAAAAACATATAACAACATAAGATGTTTAATGAAGAAGATTTAACAATACTTTAGTTTTAATAAAGAATATTTAACTATTCTTAATAAGACATTGAGATATATATACACTACTTACATCATGAATACCAACAGCACCCATATAGCAGGAGCAAGATTCCAAAGATCAATTATAGTTTCCCCTGAATATCTTGTATTCACAATTTCAAATAGCACCCCAAACTCTCTCATAGTTTTCAAGCTCGCTCAATCCCTTCGAGTTCCATTCCATGCAACAAAACATAACAAATTGTACCAAAAAGAATCCAAGCACACTAAACATAAGCAATGAAGAATGCCGAGCCGATAGCCAGTGAAAATAGAAAATCACTTCTACTGGACTTTCCAACAAGTACTTAGACTCGGCTTTTCTAACAAACTTACCCGATAACCAAACAGAAAACCTCAAACAAAGCGGATATAGTGTGTTCCCTAAGAGAATTTTTGGGATTAGAATCAAGAGAAGGCCTGGGTTTTTCTTGAATACAATCATGTTTTGATTCATTGGGATGAAACAGCAATTTGTGAAACTTGAAACAGTTGTAAATATCACGAAAGTGAATAAACTCAAGCTTTTTTTCATTAGAACGTTTTTCGTGTTTGGATATATAGTTAGATAGACTGGGATTAGGATGAACCCTAAGATGTGATTTACCAAGAACTAAGCTATGACTACGAGACCTAGGAGAGTTGTGCTTCAAATGATTACCATCAATCTTGGAAACATTTACCGTTTTGAAATTCTTGGATCCGCAACTACATTAATAATACCAGTTTGCTTTTTATCATGAGAAGATGCAGAAACTGATGGTAGAATACTTGTAACAATATTAATGTCTCTATCTTTGGTCGTTTGCCTAAACCTAGCTATTCTTCATTGCAGTCTAACAACGGAAATGAAAGTATCACCGCCTACCAACATCAAGAATGTTAAAATAAGAAGTTAAATCTTCGAGAAAAATTCCGCCTCGATGACGGACATGCTAGAGGTCGTCGTGGTGGAAACAGACACAAAAAATATATCCATTTTGCTTGGCTTATCAATATAATCGAGCCTTGGCTTTGTCACAAAGAGAAGGCAAAACCCGAGAACGGATATAGATAGAAAATATACAAATTGTAAGAGAAGTGGGGCGATTTCAAGGAGAATATGCTCACAGAAATTTGACAACCAAATAACAACAAGATGTTGTTTATGTGAAACCTGAAAGATGAAAAGTTCATCGCTTCTAGAAATAGAAAGAATAAGGAATGTGTTGAGAAAAACGATACTGGATTGAAGCAAACCTCAATAGGGTACAAACCCCGGGCAAGGAAAGATACGTTTTCACTATGATGGAAATTAGGAATTACACATTATCTCTAATTACAAGGATTAACAATTTTCTCTTGTAATTAGGAGATATACACAAACTCTCTAATAACCTCACACACTTTAGGAGACTTAGTACTTGCTTGTTTTGGAATGAATGGGATGCACCAAATGAGGTTCAATATACCTCTATTTATAGTGGTAGTATACCACCTTCTGGTCCATGTAAACAAGAAGAAAGTAGGCGCCTGGCATGCATCCATATTTGATAAATATATCATGCCACCGTCCAATACTTTGAACATTCTTATGCAAACCTTTGACCAAGCATTTCACATATGTAGGCCAAATTTCTAGAAACCAGTACACACATATTAACGATCTCCCACTTGAAGATTCGATTGAAGCTCAATCAATCTTCACACCGTTATCCTTCCTTGCACTTTCATGTTGCTTATGTTTCTGCTAGGCCGCATGAGGATCGGCACCATATAAACTTGTCACAGTTGATTGCTTTCTTCAGATAATCTGACACGTTATCATCAGTATGAATTTTCTGCATATCCACGGTTCCTTCTTTCACTTTCTTATGAACGAAGTGATACTGAACTCGTATATGCTTCGTCTTTGAATGAAATGCTGGATTCCTTGCAAGATACAAGGCACTCTGGTTGTCACAAAATAGAGTAATTTTCTCTTGTTTGTGCCCGAGCTCTTCCAACAACATCTTCAACCATACTGCTTCTTTGTTGGCTTGAGCTTCTGCAACATATTCTGCTTCTGTTGTTGACATAGCCACAACTGACTGAAGTTTTGAAACCCAGCTTACAGTTCCGCCAAAAAGTGTAAACACATAACCGGTGGTTGATTTACTTCCGTCAAGATCACCTGCATAATCAGAATCAACATATCCCTTGACAGTTAAACCCGATTCCCCATAACATAGTGCAACATCTGAGGTTCCTTTAATATATCTAAGGTTCCTCTTCACAGCTTCCTAATGCTCTCTACCAGGTTCCGCCATGTACCGACTCACTACTCCCACTGCATGTGCAATGTCTGGTCTTGTACAAATCATCGCGAACATAAAACCTCCCACTGCCAATGCATACGGTACTCGAGACATCTCCATCATATCTTCTTCACTGCTAGGACTCATATTAGAGGATAACTTGACATTAGTAGGAAACGGGGTTGATATTGGCTTACAATCTTGCATATTAAACCTTTGCAAGATTTTCTTCACATAAATTTTATGTGAAAGCCAAATTTACCTACTAACTATATCTCGGTGAATTTACATCCCTAGAATCTTGTTTGCGGGTCCAAGGTCTTTCATCTCGAATTCCCTAGCGAGCTGTGCCTTCAGTTTACTGATACGATCTTTGTTGGGGCCTGCAACCAACATGTCGTCAACATATAATAGTAAGATGACAAAATAATTGTCTCCAAACCTCTTGTAATATTGTTGGGATTAAAAGCCTTCTTGATATTGTTTGATCAACTACTGCTCATATTGGTGTTACTGTTGCTTAGATAAAGTTAAGACTGCTAGTGAAGTTACAACAGCCAGTGCAAAATTAAGACTACTAGTACAAACCTAATGTTGTTCAAGGTTAAGACTGCTAGTTACAACTGTTAGTGTAAGGTAGTATTGTTAGGCATTTTGTTAGTACAGCTTATGAGATATGTATTAGATATTTATAAAAAAGATTTGATATATACTTAGGAAAGTATTGTAAGCTGAGTAGGACTCCCTGGTGTATAAAAGGAGGTACTAGGGCATAGAGTTAGAGGTATAAAAAAACATATAATTCGTAGCTTCAAGGTCTTTGTAACCCTAATACTTTGAGAGTATTCATATTATTATCATTAATAATATTGGAGCTTATTTGTTGAATTGTGTGGTCATTTTTTTACTGTTTCATTAACAATTCTTCTTAATATTAAAGATTAGATTCCGCATAATCTTTAATAAATTCAACCACAGTTTCTACTATAGTTGTGTTAGATTTATCTAATATAACTAAACCTTTTACAAGCTAAGAAATTCGATCTAGTTCAACTAGGATCAACAAGTTGTATCAGAGCTTGTTGAGAAGCTGCGATCTAGAAGAATCTGTTTTTTTACACAAAATCTTGCTAAAAGATATGGATCTAGATTCTGCACAAATGGTGGCTGCATCCAAAGTTCCCATGCTTAAACCTAGTGAGTTTGAGATATGGAGGATGAGGATTGAACAATACATCCAGATGATAGACTATTCACTATGGGAAGTAATAGAGAATGGTGCAACCTTGCCAAAAACAAAAATTGTGGAAGGTGTTGAGATAGTGTTGCCTAGTGCAACTGCTGAAGAAAAGGCTCAGAGAAGACTAGAGGTGAAAGCTAGAAGTACTTTAATGATGGGCATTCCCAATGAACATCAGTTAAAGTTTACCTCTATAAAAGATGCTAAGTTGTTGCTGGAAGCTGTAGAAAAGAGATTTGGTGGGAATGAAGCTACAAGTAAGACTAAAAAGAATATCTTAAAGAAGCAATATGAAAACTTCACTGCTCCAAGCTCAGAGATGCTTGATCACACTTTTGATAGGATTCAAAAGCTTGTGAGTCAGTTGGAGCTTTTGGGTGAAAAGCTTTCACAAGAAGATGTTAATAAAAAGTTATTAAGAAGTTTGTCACCTGAATGGAACACACATGCTGTTGTGTGGAGGAATAAAGCTGATTTGGATACTATGAGCATTGATGATCTCTATAGAAACCTTAAGGTGTATGAACTAGAAGTTAAAGGGATGTCTAGCTCAAGTTCAAGCTCACAGAACATGGCTTTTGTGTCCTCTTCTAATAACAACACTAGCAGAACTAATGGAGAAGTTAATACTGCTAAAGCAGTTAATACTGCTCATGGAGTTTCTACTGCTAGCACTCACGTTAATACTGTTTACTCTACAAATATTGATAACTTGAGTGATGTTGCTATTTGTGCATTATTTGGTAGTCAGCCTAATAGTCCTCAACTTGTACATGAGGATTTGCAACAAATCCATCCAGATGATGTTGAAGAGATGGATTTGAGATGGCAAATAGCCATGTTGACTATGAGGGCTAGAAGGTATTTGAAGAATATAGGAAGGAAGCTTACTATCAATGGCAATAAGAACATTCGTTTTGATAAGTCCAAAGTGGAGTGTTATAACTGCCACAAGAGGGGACATTTTGCTAGGGAGTGCAGAGCTCCAAGAAATCAAGACAACAAGAACAAGGAAAGCTCAAAAAGGAGTGTGCCTGTGGAAACAACTACTTCCACAGCTTTGGTGTCATGTGATGGTCTTGGTGGTTATGACTGGAGTGATCAAGCAGAGGAAGGACCTAATTATGTACTCATGGCTTTGTCATCTTCAAGTTCTAACTCAGAGGTATCCAATGATTCTATTTGTTCAAAATCATGCTTGGAAACTGTTGAATCTCTTAAATCTCAAAATGATAAACTATTAAAAGATTTTAAGAAATTTGAGTTAATGGTTCTAGCTTATAAGACAGGTTTAGAGTAAGTGGAAGAAAAACTTGAATTTTATAAAACAAATGAGTCTATTTATGAAGAAAAGATTAAGGGCTTAAAATTTGAAATTCATGTAGGAGAAATATAACTATTAGAGAGCTTAGGAAGAAGCTTGAAATAATTCAAAAAGAAAAGGATGGCAGTCAACTTAATGTAGATAAATTTGAAAATGCATCTAAAATTTTAAACAAGCTCATAGAGTGTCAGATTGTTAACAATTGCAAGAAAGGTTTAGGCTATGAAAGTTATAATGCAGTTCCACCTCCCTACATAGGAAAATTCATGCCTCCAACACCTGACTTGTATTTTATTGGTTTAGATGAGTTTGTTAATGAGCATGTAGTTGAGAAAAGTAAAGCTAAGCCTAGTGAAGAAGAGCCTAACGTACTTAGAAAGTATGATGATGCCCCAACTATTGAAGAATGGGTGTCAGATGATGAGGAAAAGGATATGTCTCAGCATAAAATTAAAAAGAAAATAGTTAGGCCTAGTATTGTTAAGAGAGAGTTTGTCAAATCTAAACAAAAAGAAAAAACTGCAAGGAAAACTGTTAAACAAGTTGAGTAAAAGAGGCAAAACACTCACAGTCCAAGAGGCAATCAAAGAAACTAGAAAAAAATGATGTCTCAAAAACTAGGAAGCAATTTTGAGATGTTTAATAAGGCCTCTTATGTGTATGAAAGCTTTGATAATTTGCAGGTTGATTGCAATTACCATAAAAAACAATTTCAAAATCAAAGGATGGTAAAACCTGTTTGGAACAATTCTCAAAGGGTGAATCATCAAAACTTTACTTAAAAAACTCACCCCTGTGCTAAAAAAACATGGTTTCAAGAGCAGTACTAATCAAGTCTGGCTTAGTATCAATTAATACTATTAGACAAAATATTTCAAAAACAGCAGTATTGGTAAATACTGCTAGACAAGTTAATGATGCTCACTAAAAAACAACAGTGAATGCTGCTAGACCAAATTCATATCTCTCTAAAACAACACATTCAACTGTTAAAAGTCCCATTTATAAGAACACATCATTTAAAAATAGTAATATTAATGAAATGGTTAATACTGTTAGGGGTAAAAATCTTAATACTGCTAAGTCAAAAGCAGTAGTTAATGCTGTTAAGGGAAATAATGTTAATTCTATTAAGGCCACAGCTTGTTGGGTTTGAAACCAAAGCATAAAATTTTAGACCATGTTTCTAAACACAACAGTGCATCAATCACCCTGAAAAAGTTTGATTACGTTGATGCACAAGACAAATCCAAGTCAGTGATGGCTTGAGTCCCCAAAAGAAACTGATTTTCTTACCTAATGTGCAGGGCAATCCACAAATGGATTTACAGGATCAAGGAGTAATTGATAGTGGATGCTCAAGGCACATGACAGGGAACATGTCCTATCTTACAGACTATGAAGAGATAGATGGAGGATATGTTGCTTTTGGAGGGAACCCCAATGGAGGAAAAATCACAGGAAAATATACCTTTAAAACTGGTAATCTAGATTTTGAAAATGTGTATTTTGTTAGAGAATTAAAGTTTAATCTCTTTAATGTCTCAAAAATGTGTGATAAAAAGATTAGTGTTCTTTTTAATGACACTGAATGTATTGTTTTATCTTCAAACTTTAAGTTAATTAATGAAAGTCAAGTTTCACTTAGAGTTCATAGAATGTAGAATACTAGATATCATAACACACTCTAATCTTTGTGGTTTGGCCGAATCTTAGAGAGAGAAATATAGAAGTGGGAGTTTCTTGTGAGAGAAAGTAAAATCTATTAGATTAGAATGAAAGCTCCAACCCTTCCCATGGGTGGGAAGGGCTATTTATACAAGACATAAAAACGCCTCTAGTAGGCTATGAACCTGGCTGACAGTGGGTAAAGACCCGACCCAACTCCATGGTGAAACGATATCTAAACTAATATGATTAAACCTACAAACTACTTAATGTTAATCCATACTCGGGGTGACCGAGTCTTTCATGTGAATATTTATATTCCTAACAATCTCCCCCTATGGGAGGTCACCCCGAAAAATTACACTTTGAATTCTAGCATTCTATTACATAGATTAGAGTTCCTAGCTCGTAGTCTTTGATTCTTCTAAGTCTTTAATCTTTGTACTTTCAGCAGTGAACATTTGATGACTGTTCTTTTGTCTTGGATGATCTTTGAGGATTCTTTGAGGTCATCATCCAACGTACGTCTCCAAGTCATCTTTTTGCAGTATCGTCTCCATGTGATGTTGTGATCTTTGGACCGACATGCTCACACTTTTCTGGATCATGATTTTCAGCATCAGAGTTGCGGAAGCAGTGTTGAAAGTCTTTCAGTTATCATGATTTCTTTGATTATGATGGTGAAGTGTGAGCATGGCGTGATAGATTGGCATCTTTTCGGCAATCAGCTGCAACCGCCAGGGATTCCTGCATGCAACAGTTAGCAATAAAACGTCCGGCACTTATAGGTTTGGATTTCGAGATTGTTAACAGCATAGTGTGAAAACTTTCTCTAATCCTTGCCAAGGCCATTCCTGAATCGGATACCCCCGAGAGGGCTTACAAGATCTACCGAAGTACATCAATGATTAGGTGGGTCGCTGGAGTTCACTCCACGACTGTAGACCGTTTGAAACCGCCACGGCCACTAAGCGTAATCCACAAGGAATTACCAAAGTGACCTGCTTTCAGGGCTGTTTGATGTTGACCCTGGCAGGAATTTCCATTCAATAACTGAGAATTACATTTGTAAATTCTCTCATAAATGTTCTGGCAGATTGCTAAGATCTGCGTAGGACTCATAAGTTTACAACTGGTGTCCTTAATGTTGAACAACCAGTGTAGAAGTAACATGTGTTCCTATGAGATCTTATGATGCATCTCGTGGCTCTAGACTTGATAAGTGCATTTTTGGTAATCGGAGACTGGAGCGGTGTCTCCTGTTTCAATATCAACATAACTCGTAAAAAGCGGTTGATAGATTATGCAGGGTTCCCCGTAAGAATGAAACAAGTCCTTTTAAGAGAACTTGAGTGGCTAGAAGGTTTAGTGCAGTGCGTCACTGGGTCCATGACGTCTTGTCTTCAATACCGGTGTTACCTTAGTAACCACCAGTAGCATATGAATTGAACCCGGTTTCTGCCCTAAGGTTGAATAATTGGAGGGCTATTTCTTTTCACCCTTTCTCATTACATTTGTTTTTAATTCTTCAACCCCTTCTTTCTCCTTTCTCATATTACTCCTTTTTTCATAATTATACCTAAGGACTTTCTAATACTAACTATTCAGTATTGTCCTTGGGTAGATCCCTCCGGCTCTGGCGGATCATAGGACGGTTTTCCTAACCTTAGCCACCTTATAACACCATGACTATCCTATGTTGCCGCAAACCATTTATTTGAAAAATCTCTCAAAGTGTTTATAATTTAGAAACACATTTTGCTAACACTTTGAGAGTTTTGTACTTTTCAAATACTCCCCCTTAACATGTGCTCATATGTTTATAGTTAAAATTTGCACATGTTGGGTAGAGTTCGCACTTTTTGAATTGATCCACCTTCAGTGAACATGACCGATTCGAGACACGCTTACATCACTAGTTAGACTAGCTTGAAATTATTACCCGGCCTGGTAAAGTCCACAGAAAGTTTCTTGAAACGGTACACTCTACTTAGATAAGTCCCCTTCGAGACACGCTTACATCACTGGTTAAACCAGCTTGAAATTATTACCCGGCCTGGACAAGTGTAACAACCCGTAAAATTTCATAAGGCAAACTGACTATTTTGCCCTTTGACGTTCACTTCTTGACTATTTGACTTTTACCGTAACGTAAAAGCAAATACTGTAACCGGTAATATTCCAATTTAAATAATTCACTCTTCTTTGAATTATTATTCTCTGAACGTATTCGTTCACTTCTGTCTATAATTAATTATTTATTGTTAATTATAACTACCTTTATGATAAATAATATTACTTTTATTATTTAATATTATTACTTCTATGAAAGTTTAATTGTGTAAACTTTCCTCGCGATCAACACAAGACTAGGATAAGTCTATGTGTTCAAAATACCCATATTTCACCAATAGTCATATTTAATATGAACTATTGTCATTTTATCATTTTTACGTGAGCATTTTATTTCTTACGTAATACGCGTGCTCAAACCTATGTTATTAGGTTTTATCAACGTACATGCTCTCCATTAAACTTATCACACATCTAATATACTTAGTTGGAGTATATTGATAAGTTTTCACATTTTTATAAGTATTACATTTTTGTGTTGCCCGATTTTATGTTTTGAGATTTAAGGGCTTAACATTAGTAATTATCGGGACCAAACAATACACTATAAGCCCAAACTTATCAAAATAAATATACCATCCTCTCTTTCTTGTTTATATCGACTCACATATAATTTTTTTTTCTCTCCTTCTCTTGTTCGACTTCTGCCACAACCACACCAACAACACCCTCATCTCATCAAGTTTTTGATCACAAAATCATCTCCAAATCATCCTCTTGAAGACTCTTGCAAAAGATGGTGCTTTGATTCGAAGTTTAGAAGGCTTTCTTGGTGTTTTTCTTCAAGATTTGATTAGGGCTTGGTTTAATCAAGTGGGTAATCATGTTTTGAAGATTAGAAGTGAAGGCTTTTGTTAATTTAGGTGTCTATTGGGTCGATTGTGATCAAACCTTTAAAGATTATTAGTGATTTTCACTTCTAGTAAGTTAATCTCACCATTTTCTTTGATTCTTGTTGCATTCAAATGGGTTTTCATCTTTCAATGGAATATTGATTTTACTTCTGTAAATGGTCTTTCTAAATCATGTGCATATTATACTTGATTCATTAGAAGCATTGGTTAAGGGTGATTGTGATTTGGAAGTGTTTATGATGAATTAAAGGTAGGGATAGTGGACTGTTTTGAGACCAGTAGGTAAACGGGCTAGTTCTCCAAATTTTTGGCATGGAGCCTGTGAACAAATTACATGGGTGGTTAGATAAAGTCTTAGGCTTGATGTGACGAATTGGATGGGTTAACAATTCCTCCGGATGAGGGAGTTATGGCCATTTTACGATTGCTAGTCAAATCTGGAACATTGTTTGGAAAACGAGATAAACTCCAAGTAAATACTATAGAATGTAGGATAAGAAAGCTAATCTCAGTAGTATACATCTTAATCTAACTTCTCAAAGTGGATTCACTTTAATAGCTATCACGGTTTGGGAAATACATCAAAATTAGTGTTTGGTAGGAAAACTTGGGACTGCTGCAGACCATTAGTATAAATGGAATTAACTGTACCAATAAGTAGAACTTAGACCTAAACTAAAAATATGTAGTTGTAGATCAATGTCTTGTGGTCATTTCTCCGGGTGGCAAATCCCGTGACGACACCCGATGATTAAACTATGAATTTTATAGTAAAAAGGGTCAGATTCTGTATGTTGTTGGCATTCGGGGCAAAAATCAAGTTTTATTCAATAACTTTTTAAAAACTAAATATGTAGTCTATACTAGACAAATAGAGCTATCACCTTCAATTGGCCTCGCCTTCAAAGGACCTATAGATTTCAAATGACGGCTGATTTGGTAAGACGTAAAAGTCAGTCACATTTGTCTTTAGGACAGATCTTTAAAGAAAAGTTATTAAAAGTAGTTTGACCTACAAATTTTTGAGTAAACTTATTTTTACAGTATACTAGGAACTTAAAGGAAACTAGGGATATAAAGAACATAATTTTTTGATTTATGGTTTGCATATAGTGATTTTTGGAAGTCGGGGAAAGTTTTCAGCCGCTAGTAAAAACTAGGGAAATGTGAGGGGTAAACAACTCGGGAACTACTATTTTTGGAAACCATGACTATATGACTTGTGAAAACCCTTAGTATGATGCCTTGGCTGTATGAATCAAGTATAATAATGTGCATTCATTCTCTTATTCAATTAGCATGCACTTAGACACGTTTCTTGTTATAGGTCCTTTCTAGTTTCACTTCGGTTCTTCAGTTGTCTTTATTCGTGCTCTTTCACTCCACTACTTAAGGTGGGTTCATAGCCCCAAGTTTTTACTTATATTGTTTTACAAACTCCGTGGGGGAGATACATGCTATAAATACTTATGATCACAATGCTTTGAAAATTGTATGCTATCCTGTTATTGTTATTGCCTAAGTTACCCATAGCCGAAAGTCCCTTTTTATTATCGTGAACCGTTAATCACTTGCGAGTGAACGCGAATTCAATAAATAGATCTTTTGGGTACGACAACCCTCATGCCGAAATGTGCCAGCGTGGCTATATCATGTATCATTTTCTTATTGTTTATTAGGTATGGCTATTACCTATGTCGAAGGGCAAATTCATATTCTGATAGAATATCTACCAATGTTAATGTTTGGGGTCACGAGCTTAGTTCAATAATAACTTTACTAGACTTTGCATTTGTTGTTTAGTTTCTTTATAAACTATATTGTGATCAACTGCTTATTACTAAAACTCTATGGATTCACTCAACCTTTGTGTTGACGTTTTTAGCATGTTTTATCTCAGGTTTTAAGGCGTGAAGGTCTTGGATGGAGTCGTACGGATATCTTTTGAAGACTCGGCATATTTTCATATTTGAAGAGACTATATTTTAAAGATTTATGTTATGTTAAAACAGTTGTGATCTTTTGAAAACATTGTGTTTTATGAAAAGTGTTGGGACCTTTGAAAACTCTGAGGTTTTAATGTATCAAATGTGAAACACTTTTAAATCGTCTCTTTTAAAGGGTCGTTTTCCATGACTTGTACTTTGTGCTAGGAAGTAATACCCCAGTGAACTATCTTCCGCTGTGATATTTTGGAAGTGTTACAACAAGTCCTTTCGATTAATGACAGTTAGTTTCGCTTCGTCAATTCATTGGTGAAGTCTGAGTCGCGCTCACATGAGATGCCACATCCATTTTTTCATCACAAACCATTTGCTCCCCCTCAATATGTGCATCGATATACGAAAGAGTTTAGCACATATGAGAGAGCATACACTTGAGTTCGAAATATCACATTTTTATCAGATTTCATATTTAAATCACAGTCTCTCCCCCGATCAGAAATTTCAAATCTTTTGAGATTTGTGATCCCAATTGATTTAAATAAGTTTAGAAAATATGGGAGAAAATGTGGTCAGGTTTAATATGTGCTGATAATGGAACATACTAATGCTCCCCCTCAATCTATGAGGGAGAATGTTAGTGTCAGGTATGATAGGTTCGAAAGATTTTGAATTAAAACAATCATTCACTAACACATAACAACAATTGTATATTCGCTACTTATGATGTACAAGATAACTGTTACGACACAAATGATGTTGACCTTTATGCACAGATGATGTGATCATTCGCTTCTCTGAGGGAGTCAGTAGTCAACATCAATTATCCATCCACCAACAAAACTTTCCAAGTATTGTAGATCCCCACTCGGCGAGACCAGAATTAGTAATGCTTTATTGAAGTGAAGGTGGTGGTGGTGGTGAAGGTGTTGTTGTTGTTGCCTCCGATGTTGTTGTTGTGGTGAATTCAGAGCCAGTCAATGGAGTTTGAATATCTGATCAAGTGATTAGAGAGGGAGCAGGCACATTCACATCAGCCATGGAATCTGCATAGGAATATCCACAAAGATGTGCATACATACAGATTAACTCTACATTAACCGCTACCACGCAGCGGTTTGCCTACTCATAAAATCATATTCATGTCATGATCAAACCACAATCAGGAAAATTTTCAAACCGCTATCTAGCATGAAGAGCAAGCAGCAATTATGAACATGGCAATTCACTCATATTTCAACATTCAACTCAGGATCTTATAAACAAGATTCTAACACGATAGCTACATACCTAATACCTAAGCATATCCTGAGTGCACAAGCAATACGTCAACAACAATTAAACAGCTATCGACTAACAAAAGTCAATCAACATTCGAAACTCATTCAATCAGATCATACAAATGCCTGTGGAGTATTCAAGAACATCAAACACAATGGGTTTTCTAACTTCTTTTAGATTTCGAGTTTTAAAGTATTTAGGGGATTAAACGAGGATTCCAAAGTGACACAAATGAACCTTCTAGTTACATAAAGCTAGGAAACTATAAGCAAATTGCACATAATGCCCTAATCTTTCTAACAACTAACACATTTGACCATTTGAGATAAAGCTTAGTAAGTTCCTCTTCAACTAATACCCCATTAACTACCAAAACCTTTTCTAACAATTATGAGATAACCAAGAAACTTGTTTGATGATATAAAATTTGAAATTACTCTCCCCCTCAATCAATGACCCGTATTCGAGTTAACAAGCTGTAGTCATTGATTGAGTGACAATATTTATGAACAATCCAAGTCTGAAAGAATTTCAAACAACACGTTACCACCATGTGTCTCACAAATAATTTTCAGAAGAATCATAGAAGGAAAATTATTTGTATACAAAGAAGACTTCTCTTCTTATACCATAAATAATGCACTAAAGCGTGCACTTGATCAGAGAGGCACGTATATAAAGTAATCCTTGTCGTTGAGAGGAACAACCGTCTTTTTGGCGACATGCTTTCCTCATTATGACGATTGGGTTGCATATCAGATGAGATAGCAAGCCATATAGGCATGTTTTGAACTTCTGCTCGAACTTCATTTAATGACCCGTGTCATTATTGAATGAAATTTCTAGGACCGTAAATATTATCGATACCAGAAGACATGCCTTGAAAAACTATTTTTGGATTTTTTTTTTATTTTTTATAATGATTTTTGTTGGTTTTATATTTTTATATTTACATTTTGGTTTAAGATATATACAAAATATATTATTCAATTTAAGAAGATGTTGACATGAATACCGAAATAAGGATATAGTTCTGTACGTTGTAGAAGTCTGTAGTCAACATCTCTTAAACTTTCACCACCAAAGCTTTCGAGGCTCCTGAATAATCGTCTGAACTTGAGCCTTCTCAATGTGAAGCTTTGATAGCTTCCCCCCAAACCGACAATCTTCTTTTTGAGCAGTTTCAAAGCTCTCTTTCAAGCTTACATTAGTTAAGTTCACAGCGGAATCCGTAGCAAACCACATCAAATATTGCTACTCCTTTTAAGAATAATCATCGTGATTATCTGTTCGGGGGATCAGCAACGTATCATCTCACGCTTGAGTAATTCTTCTCATATTTCTTCCCGCTGAAGGCTGAAGTAATGCATACCAAAAGTATCAAGAGGCCACTTCCCCCAAGTAGTTGAAGTGATGCAATCAGTCTCATTGTATGAAGCTCAAAAAACCCGAAGTACAAACTCAATCCCATTAATGAAGTCGAAAACGTAACATCAAAATCAATTAAGACTCGGAAATGCACTTTTCTCCCTTCAGGAAATTGCAGATGAGAATTGTTACACCAAAGTCAACTAAGTCCTGAGTGTAAGCAATTTATCCCGTATGTAGTCGAAATGATAACACCACGACAGTACCGTAAAAATCAAGTAAGTCCCGGATGAACACATTTCCTTCTGTAGGATACCGACTAACCAGAGGAATCATCATACAATTGCGTACCTCTTTAATCATCAGAAACTGTTTCTTACATCTCTTCCCCCACGTAGTTGGAATAATACACCAAAAGCCACGAGTTAAAACACTGATTTTCTCTGCGGTTATGACATTTGTCTTCCCGGAATAACTTCAATTAAGAAGAAGTATAAAGTTCATCACGTGTACTCGTTGTGCATTCAGATGTATGTCTCCTTCCCCCTTGCCGGTTTTGATACCTCAGAATCAGCAACACATTTTACGCACATATACTTGAAATCTTGTGAGAAGAACAAAATTGGCTCAAATGTATCGAGTGAGAATCAACCGCTACCGAAACTCTCTCTGACTATCTTTACCAACCCTTAAGTAGGCTATTTTCAGTGATAACTGATGGAGCAAACCAGATATACCAAACTTGAAACTGAAGTAGAATTCCCCATTCTCGTGACTTAAGCTTGCACTAATGTTGGAAGAACGGTGTAGAAAATTTATGCTCCAAGCAAATCTCTAAGTACTCAATACCCAACCAAAGTATGAGACATTAATACCTCTTGCGATTATCCACAACATCATCGGTGTGTGACACTGAGTACTATAACATAACTCCTTTAAGTGATAGTTACCAGGTCTTCAAACATTTACCCCGACTGCTGGTAACTAGATAAACTAAGTCTTCAACTTAAATCTTAAGCACGAGCAAGTTATCATTGAAAGTCATGCATCCAACCAACCCCGACTTCAAGATAAAATAAGATCACGCCTTTGTGAAAGTCAACTTCAATCTCAAATAAATGATACCTGATCAACTCCGTAGTCACAATTAGAGTCACATGCCCAACAAGTGAGGGTACATTGTTCACACTTCTCCCCCTCAAAAATTGCATTTGAAGTTGCCATTTTTGATTGAACAAGTGCATATGAGGTTGATCCACTGTTCATACTTCTCCTCCTCAAAAATTGCATTTGAGGTTGCCATTTTTGATCGAGTGAATAAAAATACAATCTAATGACTGAACGAGCATGGAACAAGTATGAAGCTTGTTGATGAGAATAGTCAGAAACAAGAAGATTTCTCTTCTTTCGAAGATAAAGCGCACTCAAGCGTACGCCTTTCTTTTCTTTGAGGAATGGGGCCTGGAGTGTTTTCAGCAGACGCCATTATGTTGACATTGAGGCCCGAGGCTTGAACTGCAGTGTTCAAACGTCATATTTCACAGAAGAACGAGGCTTGAACTGATGTGTTCAAACGTCATTATGCATGTACATCAATGTTGAGTTTCTTGAACGCCTAAATTAGGAGATTTCAGTCCTTTTGGACTCTAAACTCTGAGTTTTTCCTTGAAGGAAATGTTCGATGTACTTGCACTTAAATAAGGATTACCTGCACTAACATGACGAGTTTGCTTGCGTTTATATGGGTTAGTGATGTCAGTATCCAGACCTTTTGGATTTTCACAGTCAACTTTGGTTATGCAATCTGTACTAATAGGTATCCATCTAAGACCAACCATCTTAAAGATTCTACCCGTCGGTAACCATCTAAGGCAAGATCTAGGAGTGTTAGATTTCTCATACACAGTAGAATGCTTGTTGAGAGAAGTTCTTAGCCCTACAACAATCTGCCTACCAGATTTCTGAGTATGACTCTTTGGTTCTACGGGGTTGTTGTGGTTTCTAGTCTTAAGGGATAGAACCTTAGCATGAGAATATACTTCCTTTGCTTTAGACATATGAGATTGACCCTTAGAATGTACATTAACTATCTGATCATTTGGTCTAGATTGTGAAGTGACTGGTTTTGACAAAACTTATTTCACATCAACTTGGGTTGCACACCTCGGTTTAGAAGATTTTGGTCGTTCAGATCTAAACGCAGTTGGTTGTCTAACAACTGTTTGGTTTCTAAGAGGTTGTGAAACTGGTGTTCCCAAGGTTGATGGTTTTGCAAACTTAGTGTTCACACCATTTCCAGTTAATTTCCTTAACTCGTTCTTTAAGGCAGTAATTGTGAAACCTTTCTCTTGAAGTTGAGCTTTGAATTCATCATTTTTAGCAATCAAAGACGTTGTGTGTTTTGAAGCCTTAGTTCTCGTTTCTTTGATGGAATCACTCAGGTTTTTACAATGCTTTTTCAAAGTCTCATTTTCATGAAGTAATTTAGCCACTTTATGTTCCAATTCAGTATATTTTGTTGCAATAACCTCACTGTCATGTTTAGCCTTAACTTCATTACACACATCACACATCTCAGTAATACGTCTTTTCAGGTTGTTGATCGTTAAGTTTTTGGCTTCTAGCTGAGCTTTCAAATCATTTATCATATAGAATTCATAGAAATCAAGGAGTTCTGGATTTTTACATGGTAGGTTAGTTTGAAAACTTTCTTCCTTTTGTTGCATTGCGATTTCAAGTGAAATACAATGTTTTTTAAGCTGTAAAAATCTGTTTGAAAGTTCATTAAAAACTTCTTTATCAACTACATCATTTGATTTTAAAGTCTCAGCCGTAAACAAAGAACTTGACTCATCATCATGTTCAGCATCATCCTGATCACTTTCTCCCCCTTTATGATTCATATTTGTTGAATTAGAAATGGTATTGCTATCGTTATTTTCCAACAAATATGTGTCATAAGTGGGCATAACTTGATCAGTATGCAGTCGTTCATTAGGGAGCACATTGTGTTGATCAGTGACATGTACCTCAGCCGATGGAATTTGGTCATTTTCTGGTCTGTGATCTGTATCCATGTCAAGTGTGGTATAAATCCCAGAACTGTCGTTTGTATCTTGCTTATCAAACATAGTGTCACTGCATTGTTGATGCTGCGCCCTTTCATTAATGAACTCCTTAACATTACCCATGAGCTAGAGTAGTGTAACTCTGAACATGTCAACCTCGATTCCAGTGTAATTAGCAAAACACTTTTTCGTCTATTGACTGTCATAATTATAATCCTTAGTGAATTGCGAATCAATGAACACATGGAGTTGTTTGTTGATCACACAAAAGGCAGCCATGGATCTACCTTAAGAAAGTTCTCCTTTGTCAAGTTGTTGTTCAAGTTGATCTAAATACAATATCATTTTGACTGTGAAAGTCTGAACATCTTGACCAAAGAGTTATGCGAATGCACGTTTGTGTTCTCCCAAGTATCCAGGTCATTCAAAGAGAACCTTGAGATGTGAGTGAAGTAGTCGAAAACATTCTATGCAACTTTCCTTTGTATTATCAGGCAATTTTAGTGGCTGATGAAACTCTTTCTCTTGAGAATTCGAGCACGACGATTCCATGTTAGCATTATCAGAATCAGACACATTTATTTGTTGTACAGGGTTGGAGGTCTTATGTTTATCGTTCGTGTCGTACAATTTGAGACCTCAGATATGAAAGAATCTGAATTAGTAGACATGGTGTAAATGTGCACGGGATTTTACAAATCTATGATTTAAACCGAGAAATCGTTTCTTTCGTGGGATTTTACAAAATCAAGAAGAAACCATGAGATAATGATAAATTGGATGTGTTATGATAATTGTTGGATCGGTACAATGATTAGTGATTGTGTGCTAAAGTGATGATTGTTTGATAGACTAGGTGATATGTTGTTTAGTTGTGATTTGGTTTGGTTGATGCAAGTTGTTATGGTGAAATTTTGGAATGAAAATTTAAAACTTCAATAACTTCTTTCTGGAAGGGATTTGGGCCTCAAAAACTTTGTCTCACTACTTTGTTTTAGAACTACACAATATTCAGGCTGTTCCGGTCGTTTTGACAGGTATTTCGCTGAAAACGGAGTTACGGTTCAAAAGTTTTGGTCGTTTGAAGTTTTGTCGTAAAAAGTCAACTTTAGTCAACCCGCAAGAGACAAACCTCAATGTTGAAGAAAATTGGGCAGCATGACATTTAGTTTGATTTGATAATTGGTCTTCAGAAGGCAAATCGCAACCTCAAATCGCAGAGGCAAATCGCAGACTCCAAATCTCAACACCAAATCGCAGTGCCAAATCGCAGCTTTGGCAAATCGCAACTTTGGCAAATCGCAGAACCAAAACTCAGAAGCAAATCGCAGAAGGAAAATCGTAATCACCAAATCGCAATCAGCAAATCGCAATCACTAAATCGCAATCACCAAATAGCAGGTCACTTTCGAGGTGTCATTTCACCCAGATTTGTCTTCTTTTTCCCTTTTCAGCTACTAACCAAAACGCAGAAAGGATTCTTGTCAAATCGCAACTAATCTTTTCCCTTTTTAAACACAAACCGCAACAAGTGAGCACCAAATCGCAACCAAGAATCTGCCACAAGTAGGCAAATCACAACCAAGAACAAACCTCAAATCGCAACTAAGAAGAAATTTTTCCAACTTTCGAATAAGCAAAAAATTAGCCCTCGGCTTATGAAATAAGCAATCTAATCACCAAAATAAGCTGTTAGGACTTTTCTAAACACGAAAGTACAACACTATTTTCGAATCAAATCACAAACAAAGCTCAAATCTTGATTTTTCTTTCTTTACTATTCGAACCAAAGAAAAAGTAAAAAACCAAGCCACGAATCCAAGTACACACAATCTAGCTAATCAAACCATGGCTCTTGATACCAATTGTAGAATACTAGATATCATAACACACTCTAATTTTTGTGGTTTGGCCAAATCTTAGAGAGAGAAATATAGAAGTGGGAGTTTCTTGTGAGAGAAAGTAAAATCTATTAGATTAGAATGAAAGCTCCAGCCCTTCCCATGGGTGGGAAGGGCTATTTATACAAGACATAAAAATGCCTCTAGTAGGCTATGGACCGGGCTGACAGTAGGTAAAGACCCGACCCGACTCCATGGTGAAACAATATCTAAACTAATATGATTAAACCTACGAGCTACTTAATGCTAATCCATACTCGGGGTGACCGAGTCTTTCATGTGAATATTTATATTCCTAACATAGAAAGAACAATATGTATAGTGTTGATTTAAATAACATAGTTTCTAAAGGAGGTTTAACTTGCCTTTTTGTAAAAGCCAAATCTAATGAGTCTAAACTTTGGCATAGAAGGCTATGTCACTTAAATTTTAAAACCATGAATAAATTGGTTAAGGGAAATCTTGTAAGAGGTTTACCTTCCAAACTTTGGCATAGACTATGCTAGCTAATTGTTTGTTGCCAACTACTTTTTGGGTACAAGCAGTTAGTATTGTTTGCTATGTGCAAAATAGAGTGTTAGTAGTTAAGCCTCATAATAAGACCCCATATGAACTTTTTCATGTTAGAACACCAACTTTAAGTTTTATGAAACCATTTGGGTGTCTTGTTACCATTCTCAATACCATAGATCACTTAGGCAAATTTGATAGTAAGGCTGATGAAGGTTTCTTTGTTGGATACTCTTTGAATAGTAAAGCCTTTAGAGTATTCAATAGTAGAACAAGGATAGTGGAAGAGAACTTGAATATTAGGTTTAGTGAGAGTACACCAATGTTGTAGGTAGTGGACAAGATTGGCTATTTGATATTGATGCATTAACAAGAACAATGAATTATGAGCCATTTGTTGCAGGTACACAGTCTAATGGTTCTGCAGGTACAAAAGCAAGTGATAATGCAGGTCAAGCTAGAAAGGAGATAGAACCTGTCAAAGATTACATTTTGCTACCATTATTGAATGCTGATCCACTATTCTCCCAAGATCCAAAGAGTTCTCAAGAAGATGGGTTCAAACCTTCAAGTAATGATGAAAAGAAGGTTAATGAAGAACCAAGAACAGAAAGTGAATGTGATGATCAAGAGAAGGAAGATAATGTTAACAACACTAATAATGTTAGTACTGCTAGTGATGGAAACAACACTAACAATGTTAATACTGTTAGTTCAACTGTTAATGCTGTTGGCATAGAAGTTAATGCTGTTGGTGGAAAATTAAGCATTGAACTTCCATTTGATCCACAAATGCCTTCTCTTGAAGATACTAGCATATTTGACTACTCAAGTGGTGATGAAGATGATGGTAAAGTGGCTGACATGAACAATTTGAATACAACAATCCAAGTCAGTCCTACTCCAACTATAAGAATTTATAAAGATCATCCTCTTGATCAAGTGATTGGAGATTTGCAATCAGCTACACAAACAAGAGTGATGTCAAAGAATTTGAAGGAACATGGGTTTGGTAGTACTCTTCAACAAAGAAAAAACCATAAAGACCTTCAAAACTACTTGTTTGCTTGCTTTTTATCACAAGAAGAACCAAAAAAGGTAATTCAAGCATTAAAGGATTCAAGCTGGATAGAGGCTATGCAGGAAGAGCTTCTACAATTCAAGTTACAAGAAGTTTGGACTTTGGTGGAGTTACCTAATGGAAAAAGGGCTATAGGCACTAAATGGGTTTTCAGGAATAAAAATGATGAAAGGGGAATTGTGATAAGAAATAAAGCACGATTGGTTGCTCAAGGGTACACACAAGAATAAGGAATTGACTATGATGAAGTCTTTGCCCTTGTTGCAAGAATTGAAGCAATTAGACTATTTCTAGCTTATGCTTCATTTAAAGATTCTTTGGTGTATCAAATGGATGTAAATAGTACTTTTCTCTATGGGAAGATTGAAGAAGAGGTGTATGTATGTCAACCACCAGGATTTGAAGATCCAGACTTTCCTAATAGAGTATACAAGGTTGAAAAAGCACTGGATGGACTACATCAAGCCCCTAGAGCTTGGTATGAAACCTTGTCAACATATCTGTTGGACAATGGATTTCAAAGAGGGAAAATTGACAAGACCTTATTCATCAAAAGGTATAAAGGTAATATTTTGCTGGTCCAAGTGTATGTGAATGATATCATCTTTGGTTCAACAAAGAAGGAGCTATGCATTGCATTGAGAAGTTGATGCATGAGAAATTTCAGATGAGTTCTATGGGAGAACTTACATTCTTCTTGGGATTACAAGTGAAGCAGAAGAAGGATGGCATATTTATTAGTCAAGATAAATATGTTGCTAAAATTTTAAAAAAATTTGGGTTTACAGAAGTCAAGACTGCAAGCCCACCAATGAAAACTCAAAAGCCTCTACTCAAGGATAAAGATGGTGAAGAAGTGGATGTTCATATGTATAGGTCAATGATTGGTTCATTAATGTACCTTACATCTTCAAGACCTGATATCATATTTGTAGGATACCAATTCAATCCAAAAGCTTCACATCTTCATGCTGCGAAAAGGATTTTTAGGTACTTAAAAGGTCAACCAAAATTGGGCCTTTGGTATCCAAAGGATTCACTTTTTAATTTGGTAGCATGCACTGATAGTGATTATGCTGGAGCAAGCTTGGATAGGAAGTCTACACCAGGAGGTTGTCAATACCTTGGATGTAGATTAATATCATGGAAGTGCAAGAAATAGACAGTGGTTGCAAATTCTACAACAGAAGCTGAATATGTGGCTGCTTCAAGTTGTTGTGGACAAGTGCTTTGGATTCAGAATCAACTACTTGATTATGGTTACAATTTTATGCATACCAAGATCTTTATTGACAATAATAGTACTATTTGCATAATTAAAAATCTAGTTTTTCATTCAAAAATAAAGCATATAGAGATCAGACAACATTTTATTAGAGATTGCAATGAAAAGAAATTGATTCAAATGGTCAAATTCCATATTGACAAAAATGTTGGAGATTTGCTTACATAAGCTTTTGATGTAAGTAGATTTCAATATTTGGTTGCTAGTATTGGAATGCTAAATCTTTAAAGTCTTTTATCTTTTTTATGTTTTTGTAGAGTTTTGTATGAATTAGTACTCTTATTCATGTCATTAAAGTTTCTGTTGTTAAGTATAATTAGAAATGCTGGTTATACTTAATACTGCTGAGTTTCCAATGATAGTTATACTTAATAGTGTTCAGTATAATTACTATTGTGATCATTGTGAAAATTGTTATGGCTTGTGTTTTCTTGGTTTTTGGACTAATATTTTGTAGGATAAGCAAAGAAAAGTGTTAGATTGATGATAGATAAGTTGTTTGGAATGGAATTGGAGTCAATGTTGGTGACTCAAAGTTAATGCTGCTAGGCATAACTTACTGCTGCTGGGTTACTATTGATGGGTTTGACCGGATCTAAACACACACGTTGTGTTGGAGATACTTTGAGTGTATACTTGATAGCACGCGGAATTTACTACCAAGTACTTAGAAGAATATGTGATTGTGTTTGGTGATTGAATAAGTAAAACAATAAGAACAACGATATCAACCAAACTTATCACTTCACTATATTGAACGATTACAATAGATCTGAATAATATGTGTATATCGTATTGTATGACTTATGAAACCCTAATCTAAGGATCTCCTTTTATAATGTAAAGAGTCCTTTACATGTTAAACATCTAACCATATCATTCTATACAAATAAGATATTTACCATATCTTTTCTATAATTATCTTCAAACGGTTTCAACATGATCTCATAAGCAGTCTTAACTATTCTTCCTTCAGCAGTTCTAACTGCTCTTCATCAGCAGTCTTAACTGTCCTTGTATCAACAGTCTTAACCGTACAAACTGCTTAAGTTTAATTCCCAACAATCCTCCCCTAAACTTATGATTTCGATGCAAATCAATAAGTTTCTTGAATTAAACTTCTGATTTCATTGATGGGGTGGATTCTTTCAAACACTTGACTTGAATCACGAAACACTTTGGGAATTATCTTCATATATCACACTCTTTTGGTCAACCCTTCAAAAATTACCAAAAATTAATTTAATTCCATCAAGGAATTAATTCCTTATACCAACCCAAAGTTAATTCTGCATATCAACCACGCATTGAATGCTATTAAACCTTCATTAACTCTATAAAATCTCGCATATCCACACAAAATCTTCTTCAACACAAATCTTTTAACTTCTTCAATCACAATGTCTTCTTCACCAAACATCATAGAAATTTCATCTGATTCTTCTTCTGATTCCGAAGATTCAGGATGGAACATCTATTTTCCTCCAAACTATTCTTCAACTTCAAGAGTTAATCTTTCAAAGAAAAAGACTAAAACATCCTCATCTGAAGAAACTTCCTCCGATGAACTTCCTCCTTATGTTGATGATTCATCCTCCTCTTCGTCTGACTCTTCTGACTCTGACGATGATGAACTTCAAAAACTATCAGATTTACTCACAAAAGAATTTGAGAAAGCAGCATCATCAGTGAAGATCCCTGTTCCAAAGAAGCCTGAGAAGAAAAAGCCTGAGAAGAAGCAATTTCCATCTCCAAGATCAGTAATACTAGCACTTCCCTGCAAAAAGGTGTCTGAACTCATGGGTAGCAGAGGAGCCCGCATCAAAACCATGTCGGATATCACTGGAAAAGGAAAAGGAAAGCTTGAGTAGTTGTGTTGTCTTTTGTGTTGTGTAGGTTGTTTTGGTATCTTTTGTTGGTAGTTTTTGTTGGTTTTTCCTTGTAACCGTATGAAGCTTTGTTTCCTTGTAACCGTATGAAGCTTTGTAATGAATCCACCTTTATAATGAATAAAATTTAAGCACTTCATTATAATTTATCTCTGACTTCTTAATTCCTCCCCTGAATTTCATAATCAGCAATCATCTTTAACAGCAACTAAAACAAACTTTAATTCCTCCCTTGTTTGGAAGAATCCTCACCATCAGATGAACTAGAACATAAGTTATCCAAGCTGAGCATCAAATAAGACCATTTGTACAAGTTACCATCAATTCAATTGTTTTAGTTTCAAACTGCTCTCAACACTTCTAGATGTATTACCTTCTGAGAGAGGTGTATCACAGAGCATAAACGCAGTAGGAACTAAGTTTTTAACAATCAGTACAAACTGGTGAAGCCAGCAGTTCAGACTGTTTACTTCAGCAGTTCAGACTGTTTAGCAAAAAGTTTTCAGAGATAAAATCAAATTTTGAATTTTAATTTGTGGATTCGAAAACAGTTTTATCCACTTATAGTTTTTAGCAAACTATCAGCTATAAACGGATTTGACTTGTCTTTACTGTAACACCCCCAATTTCGTGATATGCAGCGGAATTCAAATTGGGTGTAACTTCATGGCACAACATTTGAATAGTAGAAAACGATCACAAATTTAGTCGTTTCAAAAGATTTATCATTCGAATATCAGAGTTTACAAAATGATGTCCCAGGGGTTTCAAAGTTTATTAAATAGGTTTTCGAATGATAATAAAATTTATAGCCTTCATAAGTATCCGTTCTCCTCCGTGCCATCCTTGCTTATTATGGACCTGAGATAAACACATGCTAAAAGCGTCAACACAAAGGTTGGTGAGTTCATAGAGTTTGTAAGTAAAAACTGTTGATTTCCAAAATCAAAGAGTTTGTGAGTCCATAGCAGTTGTAAATAAACAGTTGATTATCGAAGTCAAAGGGTGAGTAATACCATAGTATTTATAGTTAAACCAGTTGATTGTCAAAAATCAAAGTGTGAGTGAATCCATAGAGTTTGCATAAAATCAGTTGATTATCAATAGTTCCAAGTTTAGGTAATAATTGTAATAAATACAATTATTAATAAAATAAGCGATGGGTTACGATATTATACACCCATAGTTGGTTTGTTATAAAGTAAGTGGTGGGTAAATTGTTATACACCCATAGTTGGTTCGGTTGCCCTAAATGGGTCAACACAAAATAGTTATTGTTTGCCAAGTAGTGATTTTCTGCTATATAGTAAATACAAGTTCAAGTTTGATAAAATAACGGCAATACTGTATCATGACTACAGTATCGTTCTATTGCCCTAAGCCTCATGACACTCAACGTTTAACAGGCATCAAAATGATGTAAAGTATATAGGCCCTCGAGATGGGTATTTGCCAATAACCCATAAGTTTGTTCAAATAAAGTGCGCCTGGGTGGCTCATCCTAGCAGACCCAAACGGGGATTGTCAGTCCCAAATAGATCTATTCACAATTTTTTACGTTCACTCGCAAGTGATTAAGGTTCATGATATGAGGGACTTCGAACATGGCAATAAAGGTAAACTTAGGCAATAGTGAAGCAAGTATAGCATACAGTTGAAAATCACTTGTGATCATGTTTATAGTAGGTATCTCTCCATGAGATATAAAAATGTATAAATGTGAATTCATAAGTTCGTAGTAATCCGCAAAAGTTTATAGTGTTCTTTAAAAGTAAGTGTTACGTTTCAATAACAAGCAGAGTGGTTTATCAACTGAGTATAATGTTAAAGGTAAACTAGTAAAGTTTATATGAAATACAAGCATGTATTTCCACCATAAGTAATTCAAAATAGGTAAAAGAGTGGTCTATGGAACTCACAGTAATATGTATATAGATGAGAGTACTTGTAAAAGTATAAAGCATGGATCTTTCGCAAAGCATTTATAAAATAATTATAACGAGTAAAAGTGAGGTGATAACTCACAGTAGTATGTAAAAGTTAACAGTACTTGTGAAAGTAAAAGCAAGTAGTTGAGCATGTATCTCCCCCAAAGAGTTTATAAAACAATTGAGTAAAAGTGGGGCTACGAACTTACGGTAATTCGTGAAAGTTTCTAAAGTACTTGTTTAAGTAATTGAATATGGTTTGAGCATGTATCTCCCCCAAAAGTAATTCAAAACGTATAAAAGTAGGGGCTACAAACTCATGGTAATTCGTGAAAGTTTCTAAAGTACTTGTTTAAGTAATTGAATATGGTTTGAGCATGTATCTCCCCCAAAAGTAATTCAAAACGTATAAAAGTAAGGGCTACGAACTCACCTTGAGTTGTTAAGATTTGAGTTGAGTTGTTGGTTGGATAGAGAATTCAGAACAGTTTCACACACAACCTGGATGATATTAACGTTTGAGTATTCGACTTAGCATGAATAACGAATGTGATATGAGGGATCGTATGACGATTTGATCGGTGATGTGATCGTGATATGCTTAGAATGTTTAAAGTTCAAAATAATATATTTAATAATATTAATTTGTTGTTATGATTCAGAAATCATAATGATCGTCGTTTCGAATTGGATGAGACAAAACGTTGAATCGAGTGGTTGAAAAGTCGTTATATATAAATATAACGTATAAGTTTGTGTTTGAACGAAACAACTGAGAGTTGAGGGTGTATTGTGTAAATTTAGGATTGGAAACAAAATATTATAATGTTTATGTTTACTCTTGAACTTTTTCTATTTTTACACTTTATACCCTAACGGTGTTTGCGTTACACCGTTAGTCCCTAGTTTATAAAAGTTACATTTTTAACCCTATAATTATCCAAAATGACAATCTGAGTTTATACTTTATTATAAAGTCATTTTCTATCCCAAAGATACTGTTTTTACTGTTCCAGAACCTGTTTTTACAAAGTTGGCAGTTTTGGCCCCTCAAAGTGAAACTAGTTTGCAAAGTTAGTCCTTTTTGCATAAAAACTTGTGGAAAAATTCTACAAAAATTTCAGAAGCTTATTTTAGTTTATTCAAGCTTAAGTCAACTGTTGGTTTGACCAGAAAAATTAATTTTGATATATTGGGCCTTAAAACGCATAGAATAGTAGCCCGTTAAGAAATTTAGAGGCGAGGGCATGAAAATTCTTTTGGGCCTGGATTTGGATTATTTTTGCGATTCTAAAAACGTTCAGTATGGGTCCAGTGGGCCGTTCCTTCGCTAAGTCTTGTTGGGCTTTAACTTAGCCCAAAACCGAAAAATATAACAAATTTAGGAAATAGTTCCTAGTAAAAATTAGCAATGGCAGTTTAAAATGGGTCATTTTGAGTGACGGGTTGAAGATATTTTCAAGTGGTCAAAACATGAAAAGTTTAGTATCTCAGGTTGTCTAATATGTGGTGTAAAAATAATTAGGGGTTGTGTACACGAATTCGAAATAAATGAGTCACTAGTTGGCCTAGTCGCTAGTTTTGTAAACTGGAAGGTTATACAATTAACTAAGTGTTGTAACCAATTTTTGTAGCGGTTACTTTAAGTGCTTTTAAAGAATTTAGAGAGCTTTTCATGAAAAGTTTTGAATACGAAAAATGAAGTTTGATATATGGGGATTCGAACTGAGCAAAAACATTCGTGGGTTGCTTTTACGAATTTGAAATTATAGACCATGAAATGAGCGAGTTGAGGCAGTTTTGCCAAGTCAAAAGACTTAGAAATATTCCAAGTCTTTTGTGATATGGGTTGAAAACTAGTTTTGGCAAAACGAAATGGCTTGTATATATGTGTGATACGAATGCATGCGAGGCAATGGGGTGATCATTCGTGATCCTTGGTGGCTAGGCAACACCATGGAAATGATTTGAACCCAAGTCTCACTAGTACGTACGTAAAATAAACATGTAAACTTATACGTTTGAGGTAACTAGCTACGAACTGAAATGAATGAAAAATGAATTCGAAATGAATTGAAAAGGGATTAGAGTGACTCACAACACCTCTAGGGTGGGTAGACAACGTATGGAAGTGAGCTTGGAGGTTGGGGAACGATTGGCTTGTTCGAATGAATGAACTCGATCACGAAATAAACTCCAAATGTGTAAGATATTTCGAGTGAGCTTCCACTGTTAACCCGATAATCTCCAAAGTGAGACTTTTGATAACCTTAGCTTCTCAAGCTTTGAGTGTGATTTTTTTTGAGTGAGTATGAAGTGGGTATGTGATCTCCTTCTGGTATACGTATATATATAGACCTAAAAGAAATACAAGTTTGCAAGTGGGTTGGAGTTACTTCTAGTACTTATGTATTTGTTTTGTTGTGGCGTGAGGAATAGAGTGTAAGAATATGGAGTGTGTCAGTGGCTCAAATGATGGTGGTTCATGATTTTATTTGCTTTCTCTAGTTTGTCTAGCACTTGATTCCTCACCAAATATATATTAGAGGTCGGTTTGGTTTGTAGCACGTGAGATTAAAAGGATTGGATAATTTGTGAATTCGTCCTTGTGTAGTTTGGCCAAAGAGAAGAAGACGAAGTGGAATTATGGTGGTTTGTCTTGGTATTGTTGGGTGCATTCAAATGACCAAGGAGACTTCAAAAACATGATATAAATTGCATGTGTAAGTTGAGTGTGGCAGTAGTCATTGCATGATAGGCAATGATGGTTTCTTGTGGTTGTGTTAGTTGGCAGTAAGAACCAAAAGCAAGAGACAAATGATTTTGTGGTGTTGGTCCTTGCGGTTGTGTTCGTTTATATGATTCAAGGGGTCAAGAAATTTTAGCAATGTGACCAAGACTATTTGTGTGGCTTGTTGGTGACACTTAAGGGTCGAGACAATATAGAAACGTGTCCAAAATGGCTTGTGGTTCGAGTGGAGTTGTTGGTAGATCGAAGAGATTTTCATAGGCAAAATGTGATTTTTGAGTTAAGTGGAAACTAATATCAACTCTTTGGTCAATGGCTAAGCTTGGATGAATATTAACTAGGCAAATGTTCGAATTGTGCAATATGGTTTATCACATTCGATTCTCATCTGGGTGAAGAATTGAGTGACGTAAAAATATTATGTTGTCGTTAAGCTAGATTGCTCGTAAATTAGCCAAAGCGTTCGATCCTTGTGGTAGCCAAAACGAAAATTATATATATAAAATTTGGGCTTTGGTTCGTTGGGCTAAACTTGCGTTTCAGCCCAATACGAAATGTGGGCTTGTTGGGTTGCTGAGGGTATTGGGCCGTGACCCAATATTATTAGTGAGTGATTAGGGTTATTTCTGTAAGTTCGGAAAATCGTTTGAACGAGTTTGGTTATATGACGAAACGTACAACGTTAAATGTTGAATGTTTTAATTTAATTCGCGATTACTAGACTATCAAGGTTCGCAAAAATGAGGTGACATAAGGAATGTGCGAACGTGTTACGACGTTTAGATTATCATAGTTGAATAAAAACAAAAATTTAGCCCGTAAAAAACGGTAAATTAAACTGTGATGATAGATTAGTCTCGTTAATCATTTATAATTAGGCGGGAAATTTTACGGGATATTACAGTACCTACCCGTTAAACTGAATCCCGTCCCGGGATTCCAGGTTAAGGTGGTTTTCAGAGTTGTTTTGCTAACGAAATTACTCGGTAATAGTAAGTGGAAGTCATTGGAATGAAGATTCCCGCATGATAAGTTGTTATGAAATCATCTGTTGAGCTACACTCGATACGAGGTGTTGGAAAGAGTGTAGGCGTGACTAAAGGATTTCAAGCGTTGGAGCCATATAAATTTCAAAAGAGATGAATTTATTGTGGTATATGAGGAAATCACTATTCTCATAGTCAACATGACTTGAGAAAAATTTCATTTTTGAATAAAGATCATTTTTCTATCGCGTTTTGAAAATAAACATGGTTCATAACTTTTGAAAATAAAAAATCTATGGGGTAACCTACCCGTTAAACAAAGGGTTTGTAAGTAATAGATTTTTAACAATGAGGGTTTCGGATGATAACTTGATGAATGTAGGGGAAGTTGTTGAACTTCAGCTTTTGTTAAGAAAAACTTGTTAAATAAAGTTTTAAGTAACAACACAGAATCGGTTCCAAGTTTTGTAGATGATGAATCAGTTTGCTTCTGAATAAAAAAAAATATACACAAAATTTGTTTGCTTTATAAATAAAACCGTGTCTTACGTTAATAATTTGTTTGTATCTATCGCACAAAGTGTTCAAGTGGTTAGATAGGTATGGAAACTAGGAGGGGAAATCAATATGCCATAAGGTGAAATGTATTGTAGCTCAAATCATTTTGTTCCTTAGGGTTGTTAGCCGTTGCTGGGGACAAAAGAGAAACAACAAGGTTGTTTTTGTTTTGGTTGTAGTCGAGTCCACAACATGAAACATGACCCTATAACTAGGTGGGGGTTCGTTTTAGTTTGTTGAGGTTGTTTGGAGTTCGAATGAAACAAAGTACTTAGGCAATATATGATTTTTAGCCTAGTTGAAGCAATTTGAGAACATGATAGTTGGGCTGAGCTTTGATGATAACTTGTTCATCACATGATCGAGTAATTGGAAAAGACTTGTCACACATGATTCTTTGGTAAGTGTTTAATCGAGACGTGTAAAAATATTGATAGGTTGTTAAGTGAATTTTTTTTTTACATAAAACGACTCAAAGTAAACGGGCATGAGCCGGTTAGATTTGAAATAAAGCTTAAGTCTTTGGGCTTAAATAGAGTTGGGCTCGAGTTTTTATGATAAAGGCCCAATGATAAACAAGGGTGCGTTGGGTTGCTGTTATCAATGGGCCGAGAACCAATGTTTCAAGGGTGTGTTTGGTTTGGCTTTCGTGAGTCCGAAATGTTTAACTACACGCGTTTTATTATTTCACGATACATAAAGTTATAGATGGTACTTGGCTTATATTGTTTGCGATTGTTAGACTATCAAGGTTTGTACAAATGAGGGTGACATTAAGAATGTGGGAACACGTTACGACATTTAGATTAGTAACCATGTTTTGGAAATAAATGCGCCCATTGTTTCATTTACAGTGTTTGGAATGTAATTGAGATTACTGTAGGATTTACAGTGCCTGAGGTTGAAATATAGGGACCACTGTATCACTTACAGTGTCCAAGAAAAGTAGAGGCCACTAGAGTTTTGTGATAAATTCAAAGTGGTAAGACATAAGGTTACGAAATAATTTTGAGACCATTATAATCACATACAATGTCTAGGAGTTTTAGAGGGAGCATCGTGAAATTCACAGCGTTAGAGGAATAAGTAAGACCATTGAGTAGCTCATACTATCTTAATAGTGGATGGAACTGAGATTACAATGGTTCCACAGTTAACATAACTTGGAAAAATTTCTTTTGGAATGACTATTGTTATTCTTTTATGGTTTGAAATTACACATGGTTTCCAATTACAAGAATCTGTGCGGGTAACCTACCCGTTAAACAAAAGAGTTTTGTTGATAACAGATTCTTACATAGAGATATTTGAATGAGGATTCGATGTGTGTAGAGAAAGTTGCTGAATCCCAGCTTTAGGGGATGAGGAATCTTGTTTGTCCTTGTGTGAGGAATAGTGAACGCAAGCGGCTAGAATAGTAGCCTCACTGCTACTCCTCTATATATATATGCCGGATTTCACTCCTCACCCCACACAATTCCTCTCCCCCCAAATTCTCGAAATGTCTTACACCTACACCGTTCTCGTAATTATGTATGCTGCTACAGCCATCTTCTTGGCTTATGTCCCAGATGAAGATCTGGAGTCCTTGGCCGAGGTCATAGTGCTTCTCATAGCACTCGTGGTTTGAACCTGTATAATAACACCATGTATTAATGTGTTATTTCGTTAATGACTTGTGTATTTTCGTCGTACAGGATATTCAAGGTGTTGCACCCAGTCGTGGTTCTTGCTCTTGCTGGTGTAGTGGTGTTTTTCATTGGCATATCGGGTCAACCGATTGGTGATGTTATGCCTTTCTTAGTGATATTTGTAATGTTAGCATTACCAATGCTAATCATATCATTATGTATCAATATTTATGGTTTCTAATGAGAGTTATGCTGTGTGTTTGATGAATTTTCGTGATTATCGGTTTCATACTCGTGTCATTTCAGATACAAATAAGCCCACTTATTAATAATTCGTTATTTACATAGAGAGGCGTCCCAAACAATGTAAATATGGAAATATAAACTTATGGTTCGGCGCTTTACAATCTCTTTATTTAAATAAAAGGCATCCCAATCATTCAAATAAAGACATTGTAAACCATCCTACTTAAGAATTTCTGATTTAACACTCATACTAATCCACAAAATAATCCATGCGCGGATTTTCCGGAAATACAGGAGAAGTATTTCACACGCATCTATAAAGATATGAGTAAGATAATTAAGGAGGGTTGGTACGGTACTCGAAATAGTTAGTGAGTATATATATCAATATATTAGAGTGTTGATGTAGCAAAACTATCTAGAAGTCACATAAGCGTCTGGCGGATGGTAAGCACGGAGAGCGAAAGGCTATAAAATGTTTTGTTTGTAAAAGTAGTTATAGTTCGGACCTCATTTAGACCCGTTTCTCTATAACTGTAGCTCTGATACCAATCTGTAACAACCCCAATTTCGTGATATGCAGCGGAATTCAAATTGGGTGTTACTTCATGGCACAACAGTTGAATAGTAGAAAACGATCACAAATTTAGTCTTTTCAAAAGATTTATCATTCGAATATCAGAGTTTACAAAATGATGTCCCAGGGGTTTCAAAGTTTATTAAATAGGTTTTCGAATGATAATAAAATTTATAGCCTTCATAAGTATCCGTGCTCCTCCGTGCCATCCTTGCTTATTATGGACCTGAGATAAACACATGCTAAAAGCGTCAACACAAAGGTTGGTGAGTTCATAGAGTTTGTAAGTAAAAACTGTTGATTTCCAAAATCAAAGAGTTTGTGAGTCCATAGCAGTTGTAAATAAACAGTTGATTATCGAAGTCAAAGGGTGAGTAATACCATAGTATTTATAGTTAAACCAGTTGATTGTCAAAAATCAAAGTGTGAGTGAATCCATAGAGTTTGCATAAAATCAGTTGATTATCAATAGTTCCAAGTTTAGGTAATAATTGTAATAAATACAATTATTAATAAAATAAGCGATGGGTTACGATATTATACACCCATAGTTGGTTTGTTATAAAGTAAGTGGTGGGTAAATTGTTATACACCCATAGTTGGTTCGGTTGCCCTAAATGGGTCAACACAAAATAGTTATTGTTTGCCAAGTAGTGATTTTCTGCTATATAGTAAATACAAGTTCAAGTTTGATAAAATAATGGCAATACTGTATCATGACTACAGTATCGTTCTATTGCCCTAAGCCTCATGACACTCTAGTGAGTTTATATATCAATATATTAGAGTGTTGATGTAGCAAAACTATCTAGAAGTCACATAAGCGTCTGGCGGATGGTAAGCACGGAGAGCGAAAGGCTATAAAATGTTTTGTTTGTAAAAGTAGTTATAGTTCGGACCTCATTTAGACCCGTTTCTCTATAACTGTAGCTCTGATACCAATCTGTAACAACCCCAATTTCGTGATACGCAGCGGAATTTAAATTGGGTGTTACTTCATGGCACAACAGTTGAATAGTAGAAAACGATCACAAATTTAGTCGTTTTAAAAGATTTATCATTCGAATATCAGAGTTTACAAAATGAGGTCCCAGTGGTTTCAAAGTTTATTAAATAGGTTTTCGAATGATAGTAAAATTTATAGCCTTCATAAGTATCCGTGCTCCTCCGTGCCATCCTTGCTCATTATGGACCTGAGATAAACACATCCTTGCTTATCATGACACTCAACGTTTAACAGGCATCAAAATGATGTAAAGTATATAGGCCCTCGAGATGGGTATTTGCCAATAACCCATAAGTTTGTTCAAATAAAGTGCGCCTGGGTGGCTCATCCTAGCAGACCCAAACGGGGATTGTCAGTCCCAAATAGATCTATTCACAATTATTTACGTTCACTCGCAAGTGATTAAGGTTCATGATATGAGGGACTTCGAACATGGCAATAAAGGTAAACTTAGGCAATAGTGAAGCAAGTATAGCATACAGTTGAAAATCACTTGTGATCATGTTTATAGTAGGTATCTCTCCATGAGATATAAAAATATATAAATGTGAATTCATAAGTTCGTAGTAATCCGCAAAAGTTTATAGTGTTCTTTAAAAGTAAGTGTTACGTTTCAATAATAAGCAGAGTGGTTTATCAACTGAGTATAATGTTAAAGGTAAACTAGTAAAGTTTATATGAAATACAAGCATGTATTTCCACCATAAGTAATTCAAAATAGGTAAAAGAGTGGTCTATGGAACTCACAGTAATATGTATATAGATGAGAGTACTTGTAAAAGTATAAAGCATGGATCTTTCGCAAAGCATTTATAAAATAATTATAACGAGTAAAAGTGAGGTGATAACTCACAGTAGTATGTAAAAGTTAAGAGTACTTGTGAAAGTAAAAGCAAGTAGTTGAGCATGAATCTCCCACAAAGAGTTTATAAAACAATTGAGTAAAAGTGGGGCTACGAACTCACGGTAATTCGTGAAAGTTTCTAAAGTGCTTGTTTAAGTAATTGAATATGGTTTGAGCATGTATCTCCCCCAAAAGTAATTCAAAACATATAAAAGTAGGGGCTACGAACTCACGGTAATTCGTGAAAGTTTCTAAAGTACTTGTTTAAGTAATTGAATATGGTTTGAGCATGTATCTCCCCCAAAAGTAATTCAAAACGTATAAAAGTAGGGGCTACGAACTCACCTTGAGTTGTTAACGATTGAGTTGAGTTATTGGTTGGATAGAGAATTCAGAACAGTTTCACACACAACCTGGATGATATTAACGTTTGAGTATTCGACTTAGCATGAATAACGAATGTGATATGAGGGATCGTATGACGATTTGATCGGTGATGTGATCGTGATATGCTTAGAATGTTTAAAGTTCAAAATAATGTATTTAATAATATTATTTTGTTGTTATGATTCAGAAATCATAATGATCGTCGTTTCGAATTGGATGAGACAAAACGTTGAATCGAGTGGTTGAAAAGTCGTTATATATAAATATAACGTATAAGTTTGTGTTTGAACGAAACAACTGAGAGTTGAGGGTGTATTGTGTAAATTTAGGATTGGAAACAAAATGTTATAATGTTTCTGTTTACTCTTGAACTTTTTCTATTTTTACACTTTATACCCTAACGGTGTTTGCGTTACACCGTTAGTCCCTAGTTTATAAAGTTACATTTTTAACCCTATAATTATCCAAAATGACAATCTGAGTTTATACTTTATTATAAAGTCATTTTCTATCCCAAAGATACTGTTTTTACTGTTCCAAAACCTGTTTTTACAAAGTTGGCAGTTTTGGCCCCTCAAAGTGAAACTAGTTTGCAAAGTTAGTCCTTTTTGCATAAAAACTTGTGGAAAAATTCTACAAAAATTTCAGAAGCTTATTTTAGTTTATTCAAGCTTAAGTCAACTGTTGGTTTGACCAGAAAAATTAATTTTGATATATTGGGCCTTAAAACACATAGAATAGTAGCCCGTTAAGAAATTTAGAGGCGAGGGCATGAAAATTCTTTTGGGCCTGGATTTGGATTATTTTTGTGATTCTAAAAACGTTCAGTATGGGTCCAGTGGGCCGTTCCTTCGCTAAGTCTTGTTGGGCTTTAACTTAGCCCAAAACCGAAAAATATAACAAATTTAGGAAATAGTTCCTAGTAAAAATTAGCAATGGCAGTTTAAAATGGGTCATTTTGAGTGACGGGTTGAAGATATTTTCAAGTGGTCAAAACATGAAAAGTTTAGTATCTCAGGTTGTCTAATATGTGGTGTAAAAATAATTAGGGGTTGTGTACACGAATTCAAAATAAATGATTCACTAGTTGGCCTAGTGGCTAGTTTTGTAAACTGGAAGGTTATAAAATTAACTAAGTGTTGTAACCAGTTTTTGTAGCGTTTACTTTAAGTGCTTTTAAAGACTTTAGAGAGCTTTTCATGAAAAGTTTTGAATACGAAAAATGAAGTTTGATATATGGGGATTCGAACTGAGCAAAAACGTTCGTGGGTTGCTTTTACGAATTTGAAATTATGGACCATGAAATGAGCGAGTTGAGGTAGTTTTGCCAAGTCAAAAGACTTAGAAATATTCCAAGTCTTTTGTGATATGGGTTGAAAACTAGTTTTGGCAAAACGAAATGGCTTGTGTATATGTGTGATACGAATGCATGCGAGGCAATGGGGTGATCATTCGTGATCCTTGGTGGCTAGGCAACACCATGGAAATGATTCGAACCCAAGTCTCACTAGTACGTACGTAAAATAAACATGTAAACTTATACGTTCGAGTTAACTAGCTACGAACTGAAATGAATGAAAAATGAATTCGAAATGAATTGAAAAGGGATTAGAGTGACTCACAACACCTCTAGGGTGGGTAGACAACGTATGGAAGTGAGCTTGGAGGTTGGGGAACGATTGGCTTGTTCGAATGAATGAACTCGATCACGAAATAAACTCCAAATGTGCAAGATATTTCGAGTGAGCTTCCACTGTTAACCCGATAATCTCCAAAGTGAGACTTTTGATAACCTTAGCTTCTCAAGCTTTGAGTGTGATTTTTTTTAGTGAGTGTGAAGTGGGTATGTGATCTCCTTCTGGTATACGTATATATATAGACCAAAAAGAAATACAAGTTTGCAAGTGGGTTGGAGTTACTTCTAGTACTTATGTATTTGTTTTGTTGTGGCGTGAGGAATAGAGTGTAAGAATATGGAGTGTGTCAGTGGCTCAAATGATGGTGGTTCATGATTTTATTTGTTTTCTCTAGTTTGTCTAGCACTTGATTCCTCACCAAATATATATTAGAGGTCGGTTTGGTTTGTAGCACGTGAGATTAAAAGGATTGGATAATTTGTGAATTCGTCCTTGTGTAGTTCGACCAAAGAGAAGAAGACGAAGTGGAATTATGGTGGTTTGTCTTGGTATTGTTGGGTGCATTCAAATGACCAAGGAGACTTCAAAAACATGATATAAATTGCATGTGTAAGTTGAGTGTGGCAGTAGTCATTGCATGATAGGCAATGATGGTTTCTCGTGGTTGTGTTAGTTGGCAGTAAGAACCAAAAGCAAGAGACAAATGATTTTGTGGTGTTGGTCCTTGTGGTTGTGTTCGTTTATATGATCCAAGGGGTCAAGAAATTTTAGCAATGTGACCAAGACTATTTGTGTGGCTTGTTGGTGACACTTAAGGGTCGAGACAATATAGAAACGTGTCCAAAATGGCTTGTGGTTCGAGTGGAGTTGTTGGTAGATCGAAGAGATTTTCATAGGCAAAATGTGATTTTTGAGTTAAGTGGAAACTAATATCAACTCTTTGGTCAATGGCTAAGCTTGGATGAATTTTAACTAGGCAAATGTTCGAATTTTGCAATATGGTTTATCACATTCGATTCTCAGCTGGGTGAAGAATTGAGTGACGTAAAAATATTATGTTGTCGTTAAGCTAGATTGCTCGTAAATTAGCCAAAGCGTTCGATCCTTGTGGTAGCCAAAACGAAAATTATATATATAAAATTTGGGCTTTGGTTCGTTGGGCTAAACTTGCGTTTCAGTCCAATACGAAATGTTGGCTTGTTGGGTTGCTGAGGGTATTGGGTCGTGACCCAATGTCATTAGTGAGTGATTAGGGTTATTTCTGTAAGTTCGGAAAATCGTTTGAACGAGTTTGGTTATATGACGAAACGTACAACGTTAAATGTTGAATGTTTTAATTTAATTCGCGATTACTAGACTATCAAGGTTCGCAAAAATGAGGTGACATAAGGAATGTGCGAACGTGTTACGACGTTTAGATTATCATAGTTGAATAAAAGCAAAAATTTAGCCCGTAAAAAGGTAAATTAAACTGTGATGATAGATTAGTCTCGTTAATCATTTATAATTAGGCGGTAAATTTTACGGGATATTACATTTACCAATAGCCGTTTGCTATGGACTAGCCAACTCTTCACACTTAGATTTGGTGAGTTGATAACCAACCAGTTTTTGGTAAACTGTCAACCATAAACGGATTTGAGTAGTCTTTACCTGAAACCGTTTGATCTGGACTAGTTGATTCTTATGTTGATTAGACATGGTGAATCAATTACCATTTGTTGTGTGACAAGCATTCACACTTGACAATCCAAACCACCACTCTTTTCAAAACACAATCCAAAGCAAAAAGCTTTTCTTAACCTGAAATGTTAGTCCAAAACCAAAGAAAACACAATACATAATATTCTCTTTTAACAGTTATTCCATTTGACTAACAAATTCACAAGCAGTCGTAACATCATTCAAGCAGTCTCAATTATACAAATAGCACAATTAACAATACACAATCCAAAAACATTTACACATTAATCTTTTGAAGGATTAAGCATTCCAATACCTGTTATCAAGTACTGAAATCTGCTTACATCAAAACCTTTTGTTAAGAGATCAACAAAGTTGTTATCAGTGTGTATTTTAACAACTTGAATTAACTTCTTTTCAGCACAGTCTCTTATAAAATGATGTCTAATTTCAAAATGTTTAGTTTTTGAATGTTGAACTGGATTCTTAATGATACACATTGTACTATTATTTTCTATATGTATAATTGTGTTTAAGAAATTGTACCCATAATCAAGCATCTGGCTTTGAATCCATAGTACTTGAGCACAACAACTTGCAGCAGCTACATATTCTGCTTCAGTAGTAGATATAGCCACCATAGTCTGCTTCTTACACTGCCAAGAGATTAATCTTCGACCTAAGAATTGACAACCACTTGTTGTAGACTTTCTATCCATGCTAGCACCAGCATAATCAGAATTAGAGAATGCAACAAGATCAAATGTAGACTCTTTAGGATACCACAGCCCTAAGTTAGGCTGTCCTTTAAGGTATCTGAAGATCCTTTTTACTACTGTGAGATGAGACACCTTAGGATTGACTTGGAATCTTGCACAGGCACATACAGCAAACATGATATCAGGCCTAGATGATGTGAGATACATCAGGGACCCAATCATAGATCTATACATGTGCACATCCACATCTTCACCTCTGTGATCCTTTAATAACAAATGTGTCTCCTTGTTAATTGGTGTGCTAGCAACCTTGGCATCTATGAATTAAAATTTCCTTAAATTTCACCAACATATTTATCCTGAGAGATAAATATACCATCTGACTTTTGCTGTACTTGAAGACCTAGAAAGAAGGTAAGCTCTCCCATAGAACTCATCTGAAATTGGTCTTTCATCAGCTTTTCAAACTCCTTACACATCTGTTTCTTTGTAGAACCAAAAATGATGTCATCTACATAGACTTGTACTAGAAGAATATCACCCTTGTCCTTCTTAATAAAAAGAGTTTGATCAATTTTCCCTCTATGAAACCCATTCTTTAGAAGATATTTAGCCAGAGTTTCATACCAAGCTCTTGGAGCCTGATGCAATCCATATAGAGCTTTCACCACTTTATAAACCTTGTCAGGATGCTCTAGGTCGACAAAACCTGGAGGTTGTGAAACATAAACCTCTTCATCAATAGTGCCATACAGAAATGCACTTTTTACATCCATTTGATAGACCATAAACCCCATAAATGAAGAATAAGCAAGAAATAGTCTTATTTCTTCAATCCTGGCAACTGGAGCAAACACTTCCTCATAATCTATACCCTCCTCCTGAGTATAGCCTTGAGCAACCAATCTTGCTTTGTTCTTTATAACAATGCCCCTCTCATCCTTCTTGTTCCTGAATACCCACTTTGTACCAATCACTCTCATTCCCTTTGGTAGATCAACCAGAACCCAAACATTTTGAATTTTGAATTGAAGTAGCTCTTCTTGCATAGCTTCAACCCAACTTGATGATTCTAAAGCCTTTAACACATTCTTGGGTTCAATCTGAGATAGAAAACATACAAACATACACTCATTCTCATCTTCATGATGTTTCTCTTCATAAACCATACTGAGAAATCCATGATGATCTGGGTCTTGAATTTGCCTTCTGGTCTTGAATCCAGATTGTACATCTCCTATGACATTGGTAAGTGGATGATTCCTATGCACAATGGTTTGGGGAGTAGAAAGAACTGCATAGCTAGTAGGCATGTTTTGCAGACCATCTCCAAAGAAATCAAACTCAGCAGTATCAACTGGTAAATGAGGTTGACTTGGTCCAGCAGTCTCAATATTTTGCTCAGCAGTTGGAACTTGAGGTTGAGCAGTGATAACTCCATTGGAACTGCTCGTTGGAATTTCAGCTTCTTTACCATTCTGACCACTTGTTTCAGCAGCATCCTTCTCTTTGTCTACACCACTTGATGAAGGAATATCATCTTTCTTTGTAGAAGACTCATTCACAGAACTTTCTTCCATGACAGGTATGAAAATGCAATCATCATCTTCCTCTTCTGAACCTGCATCATTGTTAGTATTTGTACCTGTAACAGGCACATAATTCATGGAATCTGAAAGACTGTCTATATCAAAGATCCAATCTGGACCTACACCTGCAACATTTGGTTTATTCTCCAAAAATTCTATGTGCAGATTTTCTTCTACTTGCTTGGTGCTTGTATTGTACACCCTAAAAGCCTTACTGTGCAGAGAGTAACCAACAAAGAAACCTTCCTCAGATTTCCCATCAAACTTTCCTAGTTGGTCTTTGGTATTAAGGATAGTAACATGACAACCAAAAGGTCTCATGAAGCTTAAAGAAGGGGTTCTACCTCTAAGTAACTCATAAGGAGTCTTATTGTGAGGTTGTACAACTAAAACTCTATTTAACACATAACAAGCAGTGCTAACTGCTTCAGCCCAAAATGAAACTGGTAGCTTAGAGTCAACTAACATTGTCCTAGCATCCTCTATAAAAGTCCTATTCTTTCTCTCAGCTACACCATTTTGCTGTGGGGTTCTAGCTACACTAAACTCCCTCTTAATACCTTTTTCTCTGCAAAAGTCATCCATCACTCTATTCTTAAATTCAGTCCCATTGTCACATCTGATTACTTTAACTTTCTTATCAACTAGGTTTTCTACCTCAATAATAAGGGTCTTAAGTATTTCACTTGTCTCATCCTTAGTTTTCATAAAGAGTACCCAAGAAAACCTACTATAATCGTCAGTGACAACAAGGCAGTATCTCATAAAATTCAAGCTATTCACAGAGGTAGGACCAAACAAGTCCATATGCAACATATATTCAGAGCTTGAGAAATAGAGTTCTGGGTCTTTGGCTTACATGAGGCTCTGTGTTGCTTACCCTTAAGGCAAGAAACACAAGTTTGGTCATTCAGAAAAATTTTGTTTGGCAAACCTCTTACCAATCCATGTTTAGCAATTTTGTTAATGGTTTTAAAATTAACATGACCAAGCCTCCTGTGCCATAACATTGATTCTTCAAATGTGGCTTTTGCAACAAGACAAGTAAGTCCAACCTTAGGAACTAGTTTATTCATCTCAACACTGTATGTATTATCCGGTCTAGGGATTTTAAGCAATACTTGACTTTCATCAGGTAGCTTGAAATCAGGGGAAAGTATAAGACAACCAGTATCAGTAAATAAAACTTTGTTCTATTTATCACAAATTTGTGATACACTGAAAAGATTGTACTTAAGTTCTGGTACATAATACACATTCTCAAAATCAAGGTTACCAGTTTTAATTACCCCTTTACCAGTAATTCTTCTTCCAACACCACCACCAAAGACAACTGGTCCTCCATCCAGAGCAATAAAGTCTGAAAGATATGACTTGTTGCCTGTCATGTGCCTTGAACATCCACTGTCTGAAAATCCTCTATCTTCTTTGTCATTTGAGGGATGTTCCTGCACACAAAATAAAGGTGTTAGTTTCTTTTGGGGATCCAAACCATCACTGGTTTGGATCTGCCTTGTGCATCAAGATGAGAAAACTTGTTTGAGGTCTTTGATGCACCATTGGGTCTGGTATAATGTCTATCCCAATGTGCTGAGGCCTTGACAACATTGCCCCAGTTTCCCTTAACATTTAAGTGCCTAGCAGTTTGATTTGCTGGTCTAGCAGTTAGAACTGCTGAACTAGCAGTTGGAACTGCTTGTTTAACCTTAGGCACCCACTTCTGATTAGCCATTGCTGTTTTCTGATAAAAATGACTTTTAACTGTTTGTGCATGATTTGAAAATTGTTTTGCACTAATAACAGTTTGCTTGTTATTAAACCACTGATTTTGACTAGCAGTTGAAACTGTTTTGGTGCCAGTCTTTAACATAACAGCTTTAGGTGACATCTTATGATTTGCATTAGGGTTTGTCAATCTAGTTGGACCATTTTGATTTACCCTAGCATTATTATTCCTGTTCACCCTTGCATTCCCAGTAACCCTCTTTTTCCATGGGTTAGAATCACAATAAGCAGCCATATGCTCAAAACTTCCACAAACAAAACATACTTTTCTAATCATAGTAAACTTATCATCCATTCTCTTAGATTTTGAATGATTCCAATTCCTATGACTACTCTCAGAACTTGATGATCTGTTCTTAGTCCTATACATCTCAGCATATCTAACATTTTTCCTAACTGGTTTTATGTTTTCAGTCTTAACCACTTTAGGAGCATGTTTAACTTCTACTTTAACAGCATTAGGTTTTTCCTTAACCTCTACATTCTCATCATCAGATGTCCACTCCTCAATAGTTGTAGCATCTGAGTTCCTATCAAAGGAAATCTTTTCCTCAGAAAGAGATTTATCACTAGCACTCAGAAAAGCATCTTCTGCCTTAACAAATTTAACAGGATTTTCACTAATCTTAACACCATATCCAGGAAATTCCATATCCTTAAACTCTTCTAAACCTGTATGAGCTAAATTGATTCCTGGTGGAGCAAACATTCCTCTAAAGGGGGTGCAACTGACTTATAACCTAAACCAGATTTAACTTTGTTAAGTATTTGACTTTCTACAATCTTCTTAACTCCATCTGAAGTATATTCAAGAGTGTCTACACTTAACTGGATGTTTTCTTTCTCCTTTTTAAGCTTCTCTAGTTCATATACAAGTCCACTCATTTTATTTTCTTTTATTTCCAATTCCCTCTTTAAAAGACCTATCTCATCAGTAAAGTTTGACTCATTCTGTTTATAAAACACAATTTGTTCTTCCAAAACAGCTAATCCTCTTTTATGATTTGACAGACTAAAACTTATTTGATTATATTCAACTCTAAGATCATCATACTGTTTCTTAATATTTTCATAATCTTTTAAAGCATGACAAGAGTTATAACATTTTTCAGGTTTATATACCTCAGTGTCTGAGAAAGCCATCAAACCCAAGTTAGCTGGTTCCTCTTCATCCTCCATGAAGCTCCAATCAAATCCAGCTCCATCTACAGCTACGATAGCCTTGGAAGAAGGCTCTTCAACATTTACTGTTCTCCTTGACCCTTGCTGATTCTTAAGCCCTTAACCCTGGTTGCTTTGTTGTCTTGGACCTTTACATTCCCTGGCAAAGTGCCCTAACTTGTGACAATTAAAGCATTTCACCTTTGACTTATCATACCCAGCAACATCTCTTCCATTGAAGGTAATCTTATTTCCTGTCCTTTGGTAATACTTCTTAGCCCTGATGCTTATCAAAGCCAACTACCACTTCAAATCCATAGCTTCCAAATCATCTTCAGCAATTTGAAGAAGATCTTCATTAAAGATCTTTGACCCACCAGACTGTTCTGATACAAATGCATATATGGTCTCATCAGTCATGCCAGCAGTGCTAGTTTTTACACTGGCAGTGCTAACTGTTGGTATAGCAGTACCAACTGCTTCTTCATCTTCATGGTTAGAACTGTTTGAAGAAGACACAAAAGCCATATTCCCTGAACTGGAATTGGTGCTACCACTCTTCTTGACCTTTTGCTCAACAATCTTGAGATTATTGTAAAGCTCATTCATTGTCATATTCTTCAGCTCTGGTTTATTGCTCCAAACCACAACATAAGTGTTCCATTCAGCAGGTAAACTGTTCAGAAACTTCATGTTGAGGTCTTCTTGAGGGATCACAATCTTCAACACAGTAAGTTGACTGATGATCTTCTAAAGCCTATTAAATATTTGATCCAAAGTTTCATTGCTTGATGCAGTGAAGTTCTCATAACTTTGCTTGAGTAGGGTTTTCTGTGCTTTCTTGGTAGCTTCATTGCCACCAAATCTTTCCACCACTGCTTCAAAAAGAGTTTTAGCCAACTCGTAATGGCTAAGGTTCAGCACTTGATCATTAGGAATTGCCATTAGTAACAAATTCCTAGCCTTCTGATCATTCTTCTTTTTGATTCTCTCCTCGTTTGTAACTGGCTCAGTATTAAGCTTTGTGACCTTGGAACCATCAGCACGTGTTTCTTCAACAACAACTGGTTTGAAGGAATCACCATTGATAATAATATCCCATAATGCATAGTCTTGCACCATGAAGTATTGCTCTATCCTGAGCCGCCATAAGTCGTATTCATTCTGTTTCAGCATGGGGAGTTTAGCAAGGATTGAGGTTTGAGGTGTCTCCATGTCCATCTTCTTGGATTGCTAGTGAGTAAATACTTCTAATTCTTCTAAACTCAACGTATCAAAAACCTGTCTCTGATACCACTTGACCGGATCTAAACACACACGTTGTGTTGGAGATACTTTGAGTGTATACTTGATAGCACGCGGAATTTACTACCAAGTACTTAGAAGAATATGTGATTGTGTTTGGTGATTGAATAAGTAAAACAATAAGAACAACGATATCAACCAAACTTATCACTTCACTATATTGAACGATTACAATAGATCTGAATGATATGTGTATATCGTATTGTATGACTTATGAAACCCTAATCTAAGGATCTCCTTTTATAATGTAAAGAGTCCTTTACACGTTAAACATCTAACCATATCATTCTATACAAATAAGATATTTACCATATCTTTTCTATAATTATCTTCAAACGGTTTCAACATGATCTCATAAGCAGTCTTAACTATTCTTCCTTCAGCAGTTCTAACTGCTCTTCATCAGCAGTCTTAACTGTCCTTGTATCAACAGTCTTAACCGTACAAACTGCTTAAGTTTAATTCCCAACAATCATCCCCTAAACTTATGATTTCGATGCAAATCAATAAGTTTCTTGAATTAAACTTCTGATTTCTTTGATGGGGTGGATTCTTTCAAACACTTGACTTGAATCACGAAACACTTTGGGAATTATCTTCATATATCACACTCTTTTGGTCGACCCTTCAAAAATTACCAAAAATTAATTTAATTCCATCAAGGAATTAATTCCTTATACCAACCCAAAGTTAATTCTGCATATCAACCACGCATTGAATGCTATTAAACCTTCATTAACTCTATAAAATCTCGCATATCCACACAAAATTTTCTTCAACACAAATCTTTTAACTTCTTCAATCACAATGTCTTCTTCACCAAACATCATAGAAATTTCATCTGATTCTTCTTCTGATTCCGAAGATTCAGGATGGAACAACTATTTTCCTCCAAACTATTCTTCAACTTCAAGAGTTAATCTTTCAAAGAAAAAGACTAAAACATCCTCATCTGAAGAAACTTCCTCCAATGAACTTCCTCCTTATGTTGATGATTCATCCTCCTCTTCGTTTGACTCTTTTGACTCTGACGATGATGAACTTCAAAAACTATCAGATTTACTCACAAAAGAATTTGAGAAAGCAGCATCATCAGTGAAGATCCCTGTTCCAAAGAAGCCTGAGAAGAAAAAGCCTGAGAAGAAGCAATTTCCATCTCCAAGATCAGTAATACTAGCACTTCCCTGCAAAAAGGTGTCTGAACTCATGGGTAGCAGAGGAGCCCGCAGCAAAACCATGCCGGATATCACTGGAAAAGGAAAAGGAAAGCTTGAGTAGTTGTGTTGTCTTTTGTGTTGTGTAGGTTGTTTTGGTATCTTTTGTTGGTAGTTTTTGTTGGTCTTTCCTTGTAACCGTATGAAGCTTTGTTTCCTTGTAACCGTATGAAGCTTTGTAATGAATCCACCTTTATAATGAATAAAATTTAAGCACTTCATTATAATTTATCTCTGACTTCTTAATTCCTCCCCTGAATTTCATAATCAGCAATCATCATTAACAGCAACTAGAACAAACTTTAATTCCTCCCTTGTTTGGAAGAATCCTCACCATCAGATGAACTAGAACATAAGTTATCCAAGCTCAGCTTCAAATAAGACCATTTGTACAAGTTACCATCAATTCAATTGTTTTAGTTTCAAACTGCTCTCAACACTTCCAGATGTATTACCTTCTGAGAGAGGTGTATCACAGAGCATAAACGCAGTAGTAGGAACTAAGTTTTTAACAATCAGTACAAACTGGTGAAGCCAGCAGTTTAGACTGTTTACTTCAGTAGTTCAGACTGTTTAGCAAAAAGTTTTCAGAGTTAAAATCAAATTTTGAATTTTAATTTGTGGATTCGAAAACAGTTTTATCCACTTATAGTTTTTCGCAAACTATCAGCTATAAACGGATTTGACTTGTCTTTACCAATAGCCGTTTGCTATGGACTAGCCAACTCTTCACACTTAGATTTGGTGAGTTGATAACCAACCAGTTTTTGGTAAACTGTCAACCATAAACGGATTTGAGTAGTCTTTACCAGAAACCGTTTGATCTGGACTAGTTGATTCTTATGTTGATTAGACATGGTGAATCAATTACCATTTGTTGTGTGACAAGCATTCACACTTGACAATCCAAACCACCACTCTTTTCAAAACACAATCCAAAGCAAAAAGCTTTTCTTATCCTGAAATGTTAGTCCAAAACCAAAGAAAACACAATACATAATATTCTCTTTTAACAGTTATTCCATTTGACTAACAAATTCACAAGCAGTCGTAACATCATTCAAGCAGTCTCAATTATACAAATAGCACAATTAACAGTACACAATCCAAAAACATTTACACATTAATCTTTTGAAGGATTAAGCATTCCAATACCTGTTACCAAGTACTGAAATCTGCTTACATCAAAACCTTTTGTTAAGAGATCAGCAAAGTTGTTATCAGTGTGTATTTTAACAACTTGAATTAACTTCTTTTCAGCACAGTCTCTTATAAAATGATGTCTAATTTCAATATGTTTAGTTTTTGAATGTTGAACTGGATTCTTAATGATACACATTGTACTGTTATTTTCTATATGTATAATTGTGTTTAAGAAATTGTACCCATAATCAAGCATCTGGCTTTGAATCCATAGTACTTGAGCACAACAACTTGCAGCAGCTACATATTCTGCTTCAGTAGTAGATATAGCCACCATAGTCTGCTTCTTACACTGCCAAGAGATTAATCTTCGACCTAAGAATTGACAACCACCTGTTGTAGACTTTCTATCCATGCTAGCACCAGCATAATCAGAATCAGAGAATGCAACAAGATCAAATGCAGACTCTTTAGGATATGACAGCCCTAAGTTAGGCTGTCCTTTAAGGTATCTGAAGATCCTTTTTACTACTGTGAGATGAGACACCTTAGGATTGACTTGGAATCTTGCACAGGCACATACAGCCAACATGATATCAGGCCTAGATGATGTGAGATACATCAGGGACCCAATCATAGATCTATACATGTGCACATCCACATCTTCACCACTGTGATCCTTTAGTAACAAATGTGTCTCCTTGTCAATTGGTGTGCTAGCAACCTTGGCATCTGTGAATTGAAATTTCCTTAAAATTTCACCAACATATTTATCCTGAGAGATACATATACCATCTGAATTTTGCTGTACTTGAGACCTAGAAAGAAGGTAAGCTCTCCCATAGAACTCATCTGAAATTGGTCTTTCATCAGCTTTTCAAACTCCTTACACATCTGTTTCTTTGTAGAACCAAAAATGATGTCATCTACGTACACTTGTACTAGAAGAATATCACCCTTGTCCTTCTTAATAAAAAGAGTTTGATCAATTTTCCCTCTATGAAACCCATTCTTTAGAAGATATTTAGCCAGAGTTTCTTACCAAGCTCTTGTAGCCTGATGCAATCCATATAGAGCTTTCACCACTTTATAAACCTTGTCAGGATGCTCTGGGTTGACAAAACCTGGAGGTTGTGAAACATAAACCTCTTCATCAATAGTGCCATACAGAAATGCACTTTTTACATCCATTTGATAGACCATAAACCCCATAAATGAAGCATAAGCAAGAAATAGTCTTATTGCTTCAATCCTGGCAACTGGAGCAAAAACATCCTCATAATCTATACCCTCCTCCTGAGTATAGCCTTGAGCAACCAATCTTGCTTTGTTCTTTATAACAATGCCCCTCTCATCCTTCTTGTTCCTGAATACCCACTTTGTACCAATCACTCTCATTCCCTTTGGTAGATCAACCAGAACCCAAACATTTTGACTTTTGAATTAAAGTAGCTCTTCTTGCATAGCTTCAACCCAACTTGATGATTCTAAAGCCTTTAACACATTCTTGGGTTCAATCTGAGATAGAAAACATACAAACATACACTCATTCTCATCTTCATGATGTTTCTCTTCATAAACCATACTGAGAAATCCATGATGATCTAGGTCTTGAATTTGCCTTCTGGTCTTGACTCCAGATTGTACATCTCCTATGACATTGGTAAGTGGATGATTCCTATGCACAATGGTTTGGGGAGTAGAAGGAACTGCATAGCTAGTAGGCATGTTTTGCAGACCATCTCCAAAGAAATCAAACTCATCAGTATCAACTGGTGAATGAGGTTGACTTGGTCCAGCAGTCTCAATATTTTGCTCAGCAGTTGGAACTTGAGGTTGAGCAGTGCTAACTCCATTGGAATTGCTCGTTGGAATTTCAGCTTCTTTACCATTCTGACCACTTGTTTCAACAACATCCTTCTCTTTGTCTACACCACTTGATGAAGGAATATCATCTTTCTTTGTAGAAGACTCATTCACAGAACTTTCTTCCATGACAGGTATGAAAATGCAATCATCATCTTCCTCTTCTGAACCTGCATCATTGTTAGTATTTGTACCTGTAACAGGCACATAATTCATGGAATCTGAAAGACTGTCTATATCAAAGATCCAATCTGGACCTACACCTGCAACATTTGGTTTATTCTCCAAAAATTCTATGTGCAGATTTTCTTCTACTTGCTTGGTGCTTGTATTGTACACCCTAAAAGCCTTACTGTGCAGAGAATAACCAACAAAGAAACCTTCCTCAGATTTCCCATCAAACTTTCCTAGTTGGTCTTTGGTATTAAGGATAGTAACATGACAACCAAAAGGTCTCATGAAGCTTAAAGAAGGGGTTCTACCTCTAAGTAACTCATAAGGAGTCTTATTGTGAGGTTGTACAACTAAAACCCCATTCAACACATAACAAGCAGTGCTAACTGCTTCAGCCCAAAATGAAACTGGAGCTTAGAGTCAGCTAACATTGTCCTAGCATCCTCTATAAGAGTCCTATTCTTTCTCTCAGCTACACCATTTTGCTGTGGGGTTCTAGCTACACTAAACTCCCTCTTAATACCTTTTTCTCTGCAAAAGTCATCCATCACTCTATTCTTAAATTCAGTCCCATTGTCACATCTGATTACTTTAACTTTCTTATCAACTAGGTTTTCTACCTCAACAATAAGGGTCTTAAGTATTTCACTTGTCTCATCCTTAGTTTTCATAAAGAGTACCCAAGAAAACCTACTATAATCGTCAGTGACAACAAGGCAGTATCTCATAAAATTCAAGCTATTCACAGAGGTAGGACCAAACAAGTCCATATGCAACATATATTCAGAGCTTGAGAAATAGAGTTCTGGGTCTTTGGCTTACATGAGGCTCTGTGTTGCTTACCCTTAAGGCAAGAAACACAAGTTTGGTCATTCAGAAAAATTTTGTTTGGCAAACCTCTTACCAATCCATGTTTAGCAATTTTGTTAATGGTTTTAAAATTAACATGACCAAGCCTCCTGTGCCATAACATTGATTCTTCAAATGTGGCTTTTGCAACAAGACAAGTAAGTCCAACCTTAGGAACTAGTTTATTCATCTCAACACTGTATGTATTATCCGGTCTAGGGATTTTAAGCAATACTTGACTTTCATCAGGTAGCTTGAAATCAGGGGAAAGTATAAGACAACCAGTATCAGTAAATAAAACTTTGTTCTATTTATCACAAATTTGTGATACACTGAAAATATTGTACTTAAGTTCTGGTACATAATACACATTCTCAAAATCAAGGTTACCAGTTTTAATTACCCCTTTACCAGTAATTCTTCCTCCAACACCACCACCAAAGACAACTGGTCCTCCATCCAGAGCAATAAAGTGTGAAAGATATGACTTGTTTCCTGTCATGTGCCTTGAACATCCACTGTCTGAAAATCCTCTATCTTCTTTGTCATTTGAGGGATGTTCCTGCACACAAAATAAAGGTGTTAGTTTCTTTTGGGGATCCAAACCATCACTGGTTTGGATCTGCCTTGTGCATCAAGATGAGAAAACTTGTTTGAGGTCTTTGATGCACCATTGGGTCTGGTATAATGTCTATCCCAATGTGCTGAGGCCTTGACAGCATTGCCCCAGTTTCCCTTAACATTTAAGTGCCTAGCAGTTTGATTTGCTGGTCTAGCAGTTAGAACTGCTGAACTAGCAGTTGGAACTGCTTGTTTAACCTTAGGCACCCACTTCTGATTAGCCATTGCTGTTTTCTGATAAAAATGACTTTTAACTGTTTATGCATGATTTGAAAATTGTTTTGCACTAGTAACAGTTTGCTTGTTATTAAACCACTGATTTTGACTAGCAGTTGAAACTGTTTTGGTGCCAGTCTTTAACATAACAGCTTTAGGTGACATCTTATGATTTGCATTAGGGTTTGTCAATCTAGTTGGACCATTTTGATTTACCCTAGCATTATTATTCCTGTTCACCCTTGCATTCCCAGTAACCCTCTTTTTCCATGGGTTAGAATCACAATAAGCAGCCATATGCTCAAAACTTCCACAAACAAAACATACTTTTCTAATCATAGTAAATTTATCATCCATTCTCTTAGATTTTGAATGATTCCAATTCCTATGACTACTCTCAGAACTTGATGATCTGTTCTTAGTCCTATACATCTCAGCATATCAAACATTTTTCCTAACTGATTTTATGTTTTCAGTCTTAACCACTTTAGGAGCATGTTTAACTTCTACTTTAACAACATTAGGTTTTTCCTTAACCTCTACATTCTCATCATCAGATGTCCACTCCTCAATAGTTGGAGCATCTGAGTTCCTATCAGAGGACATCTTTTCCTCAGAAAGAGATTTATCACTAGCACTCACAAAAGCATCTTCTGCCTTAACAAATTTAACAGGATTTTCACTAATCTTAACACCATATCCAGGAAATTCCATATCCTTAAACTCTTCTAAACCTGTATGAGCTAAATTGATTCCTGGTGGAGCAAACATTCCTCTAAAGGGGGGTGCAACTGACTTATAACCTAAACCAGATTTAGCTTTGTTAAGTATTTGACTTTCTACAATCTTCTTAACTCCATCTGAAGTATATTCAAGAGTGTCTACACTTAACTGGATGTTTTCTTTCTCCTTTTAAGCCTCTCTAGTTCATATACAAGTCCACTCATTTTATTTTCTTTTATTTCCAATTCCCTCTTTAAAAGACCTATCTCATCAGTAAAGTTTGACTCATTCTGTTTATAAAACACAATTTGTTCTTCCTAAACAGCTAATCCTCTTTTATGATTTGACAGATTAAAACTTATTTGATTATATTCAACTCTAAGATCATCATACTATTTCTTAATATTTTCATAATCTTTTAAAGCATGACAAGAGTTAGAACATTTTTCAGGTCTATATACCTCAGTGTCTGAGAAATCCATCAAACCCAAGTTAGCTGGTTCCTCTTCATCCTCCATGAAGCTCCAATCAAATCCAGCTCCATCTATAGCTACCATAGCCTTGGAAGAAGGCTCTTCAACATTTACTGTTCTCCTTGACCCTTGCTGATTCTTAAACCCTTGACCCTGGTTGCTTTGTTGTCTTGGACCTCTACATTCCCTGGCAAAGTGCCCCAACTTGTTACAATTAAAGCATTCCACCTTAGACTTATCATACCCAGCAACATCTCTTCCATTGAAGGCAATCTTATTTTCTGTCCTTTGGTAATACTTCTTAGCCCTGATGCTTATCAAAGCCAACTGCCACTTCAAATCCATAGCTTCCAAATCATCTTCAGCAATTTGAAGAAGATCTTCATTAAAGATCTTTGACCCACCAGACTGTTCTGATACAAATGCATATATGGTCTCATCAGTCAAGCCAGCAGTGCTAGTTTTTACACTGGCAGTGCTAACTGTTGGTATAGCAGTACCAACTGCTTCTTCATCTTCATGGTTAGAACTGTTTGAAGAAGACACAAAAGCCATATTCCCTGAACTAGAACTGGTGCTACCACTCTTCTTGACCTTTTGCTCAACAATCTTGAGATTATTGTAAAGCTCATTCATTGTCATATTCTCCAGCCCTGGTTTATTGCTCCAAACCACAACATAAGTGTTCCATTCAGCAGGTAATGTAACACCCCAACCCGACAAGGGTAAAGGTATCACATCACGGTGACAAATCAGAGCATACATAATACACAGCGGAAGCCATAAACCAAAATCAATAAGAAAGTCAAGCCAACACGGCTTAAACCAAATTACATGAGTTCAAAGGATAAAGATAAACCAATGGAATAAACAAAAGAAACAGAATCCCGAAACAAATGTCATAATATAAGGGTGGTCATCTAAGGTAAAAGCTCCAACCAAAAGCTCTAATCTCTCAATCCCAAAGCAGAAGTCCCCAGCTCCTAGCTTAGATACCTGCCGCACACGAAAAGAAAAACGTGCGGCTGAGCTTAAAAAGCTCAGTGAACAGATACATAAACAAAGCAAAGATAAGGAAGTACGAATCATGGCAAAGATTAAATGATAACGAAACAGATATAATATATGGTGCAATGGGAAGTATCATAAGGTACAGTCAATAAAGGGAAAAGAATAATATAGGATAGTAATCCACCACGAGCCCAGAAACATATCAGATCATATCATATACAGTAACCATAGAGGAGCGACCTCTCAGAAATGTGAAGGGCATGTATAGCACACAGTACCAATCACCAAACAAATCATATCATATCATATACAGTCAAATCCACTAAACAGAACAGATCTAGGATGCATCCATACGCCCCTACCCCAATCACATGCAGACCAAATCAAAGGGACGGTGTAACCAAATCACTAGGGCTACACACTAGTCATGCCAGTGGTGCATCACAGACACGGCCATGTTACCTTCATGGCTAGGGTCACAAATTTTGGCTCGGGTATCAAACTAAGAGTCATAAATCATATCATATCAGAAGGTCATATCCAAAGGTTCAAAACAGATAGTTCAAAACAGATGGCTCATAACAATTGGTTCAACTCAAATCTTTTCAGAAGTATCAAAGGTCCAAATCAGATTTTAACAGATCAGAAAATGCAAATCAGAAATCATATCATGTCAAGGAAATAGGACACCCTTACTGAAAAAGGGCAGAGTATTTGTACCTTATTCAAATGCAAGCACAAAGAACAAAAGCAGAAAGTACTGAGACAGATCAGGACCTCTCCCTCTTTACACCTAGAGAAAGTAGAAGACAAATTACTAAGGGGGTTCAAGTTCAGATTACCATCTTTAATTATCTTCATTTTAAGAACTTTCCAGATTTAGAAACTTTCTATTTTTAGCAGGTTTCCCGAATTAGTAAGTTCCCATTTTTAGTAATATTCAAATGATACAAACCCAGTTAAGTCTTCAATTAGCTTATTATGGAAGGAACGTTCATTTTAACAAGTTATACCAATTTAGAGTTACATATGACAAGTTTCCATAGTTTAGGGTTATTAATGCAAATTTACCAAAGTTAAAGGTCCACATTTGAAATCCTATCATTTTACCATTCAAACACTTATACTTTCCAGAATTACATATTTAGCCTTCAAGTTTCATAATTTACAAGTTACTCCCTTTACTTTATTAATTACAAATTAAACCTTATACTTTTATTATTTACAATTTAATCCTCATCTTAGTTACATTATACATCAAGCCCTTTTATTTATTCAATTTACAGAAAATACCCTTCAATATAAATATGTTACAAATAGCCCTCAAGGTTTAGGTAATTTACATATTTAGTCCTTGTACTTATTTAAAATACAAATCGAATTGTATATTTAACCATAATTACATATTAAGCCCTTAAATACTCAAAATTACGCATTTTACCCCTCATAATATTATTTACTTTGAAAACCTTTCACTTTCCAGAAATTACACTTTTAGTCCCTCATTTAAATTTATTTCCAATTCGCTAAATACATATTTAACAATTTACATTTAATTCCAAAACTTCCATATTTTACAAATAGCACCCTCAAGTTATATTTTATTCAAATTACCCTTGATATATAGAGTATTACAAAAATGATCCATGACTTTTAAAAATTACAAAACATACCCTTTACTTTATTTCTCCAATCGATATATACAAAATAAAATCAAAATCAAACCCTAATAATACTAATCATTATGAAATCATTCTACCATCATTTAACCATCATTTATTATCCAAGAACAACCCTAAATCCTTAAACCCTAATTCATTCCATTTTATTTTATTTTCTTTCTTGTTTTAATTAAAATCCGATATAATCAAATAATTCCAAAACCACGAATTAAGCAACAACAATTCGAAATCTTATTTTTCTGATGCTATATGATGTACATGGAAGCCACGAAAATTATACATAAGGTCCAGAAAAATCGCATGAATTTTATATAGAGTTTTTGTGTTTTTAGGGCTTCGAACACATTAATTCCCATACGATTGAATCAAGCCATGACAATTCGAACAACCATTTTTCTAGACTTGATTGATGACTAAAGAACTTAGGAAAATTATAATAAGAACCCAGAAAAATCGTTTTGTATATTTTACGTAATTAACCCATATTTACCCATTATAATTCGTACTATGTAAAAATCCTTGCTTGAATCGAGTTTAACATTTTTTATGAGTTACAATTGATGAAAGGGATATAAGAAAAATACCAGGTCGATTTAGGAACGAGTAGAAAGGTCACAACGAATTTAACCTTGGGGAATAGGTTTTTCGAATCAAGAATGCCTAGCGATCAAACAAGCAACTCCACGACTCCAAAACTATTTTTCTCCACTCCTTTAGATGATGATCTAACCCAAAAAAATGATCCTTGAATTTCTTGTTGGCCGGATTTTGATTTACGAATTATGTGAGTGATTTAGGTTTAGTCGGCAATTAGTTTTAGGTTTTAATTGTGTTTGTTGCAAATGATAAGGGAAGGCCGGTCTTAGGGGGGGGGGGAAATGGGCTGGAAATCTCAGATTTTTAGGGACCCAAATCAATTATCATAATTAGTTTCCAATTTGTAATTTAAATAAATTTAAATCAATTTCAATAATACTAATAACAATTTATTTAATTTAGTACTTATACATATTGTGTATTTAATATTTTGTTACTTCCCAAAATGTTACATGTAGCATTAGAAATAATTTTTCTTCGTATCTTACTTATCTCCCGAAATTTGGAATTTATTTGGTACTTTATAAACTCGTTAACCAAAGTTTTAGATCGTAAGGGCATTTTGGTCTTTTTACACGTTTTCAGATTTTAGGGTTTTACAACTTCTTCCCCCCTAAAAAAAAATTTCGTCCTCGAAATTTGCAAAGAACCGGAAACGAAACAGAACGGAAAACAACACAAAGACATACCAGATCAGAACACGAAACGTGGATAACTAAAATAGCTCCGATTATGATCTCATAGGCGCAGAGATAAGGATACGATTAGTTAATGATGTTGGTTTCAGATTAAGCTGCTTGACAACCGGATTAGATATGACGAAATGATGCAAAGACAAAACGATCACAAATGAAGAGAAAGCCGATAATGGTACCTGATGAGTCCTCCGCATGATCACGAGTGTAAGCATAAACTCGTCCCAAAGTGGGTGCTGGCTTAGCCGAGTCCGTCGGTACAGTATGGTTCTTCCTGGGACAGTCCTTCACCCGATGATGAGTAGAGCCGCATGAGAAACAACCGCCGGTAATCCTAAAGCAAGTACCCGGATGCGCCTTCCCGCAAGTAGCACATAAGGGTGGAGGAGGTAAGGCCTCAGTAGTCCTCCTCTGCTCGTGACGATCACCATCCCTCCTAGAAGCTGACCTCGACTCCCGACCTCGCTGATCACGACCATGGTCCGCCCGATCTCGTTCCTCATAACTCTTATACTCTCGACTCTGGCTCTGACGGCCCTGCTCCCTGGAGTTTACCCGATTACCGTCCCTATCCCGCTTATTAGAATCCCTGTCTGCGTGTAACAACTCGATGTTACGCGCGGCGTCCTGAACTCCAGCCACATCTTCGAACGGAGTGTTAATAATCCGGTCTAACACCCACCCCTTTAAAGCCCATTTGAAATGACGAGCCTGCCGCATAGCATTACCAGTGACCTCTGGCCCAACGAAACTGGCCAGACGCAGAAACCGTTGCATAAACTCTCCTGACGACTCCTGATCACCCTGACGAATCGACCCGTATTCCCTTTCATACCTTAGCTGCTCCGACATAGGAATATACTGTTTATAAAACACCTCGATGAACTCCGCCCACGAACAAGTCTCAGCAAAATCATCCCCTTTCGCCTGAACAAGAGCAGCCCACCAATTTTGAGCATCACCTTGAAATTTGAATGTGGCCAACCGAGTTTTAAACTCGTCAGCACATCCCAGAACACGAAAACAACTTCTCGATGTGTGTGATCCAGTCCTCCGCTTCATGGGGAGTAGCAGCGGACCTGAAAGAAAGAGGCTTAAGCTTGTTGAACCTCTCGATCCACACATGAATGCCAACGGGTGGAGCAGCGGGAGGAGCAGTGGGTGGAGTCTCGGGTTGAGCACCACCACCACCACCACCAGAAGAACTTGCAGCGTTCCTGATGTTATTGGTGACCTGAGTCACCACTTGAGGAATAGCGGCAGCCATCGCAGCGGCTATCATAGCCTGAAAATCAGGGGCTTCCCCTCCACCATTCCCATCGGTGTACTGAGTAAAGCATGTATTCACCATCTGAACGATCACGAAAATGATTAGCAAAATATAGGAAGAATGAGCTCGAAAGGAAAGACGAAACCGAAACCTATGTCTACCCAAATCCTCACCAGTCAAGACTCAAATCTTAAGGGTCAAATCCTAAGGTCCACATGATCCACAGGTCATGGCTTATGTACTACAGGTCGCAACCTGGCTCTGATACCATAATTGTAACACCCCAACCCGACAAGGGTAAAGGTATCACATCACGGTGACAAATCAGAGCATACATAATACACAGCGAAAGCCATAAACCAAAATCAATAAGAAAGTCAAGCCAACACGGCTTAAACCAAATTACATGAGTTCAAAGGATAAAGATAAACCAATGGAATAAACAAAAGAAACAGAATCCCGAAACAAATGTCATAATATAAGGGTGGTCATCTAAGGTAAAAGCTCCAACCAAAAGCTCTAATCTCTCAATCCCAAAGCAGAAGTCCCCAGCTCCTAGCTTAGATACCTGCCGCACACGAAAAGAAAAACGTGCGGCTGAGCTTAAAAAGCTCAGTGAACAGATACATAAACAAAGCAAAGATAAGGAAGTACGAATCATGGCAAAGATTAAATGATAACGAAACAGATATAATATATGGTGCAATGGGAAGTATCATAAGGTACAGTCAATAAAGGGAAAAGAATAATATAGGATAGTAATCCACCACGAGACCAGAAACATATCAGATCATATCATATACAGTAACCATAGAGGAGCGACCTCTCAGAAATGTGAAGGGCATGTATAGCACACAGTACCAATCACCAGACAAATCATATCATATCATATACAGTCAAATCCACTAAACAGAACAGATCTAGGATGCATCCATACGCCCCTACCCAATCACATGCAGACCAAATCAAAGGGACGGTGTAACCAAATCACTAGGGCTACACACTAGTCATGCCAGTGGTGCATCACAGACACGACCATGTTACCTTCATGGCTAAGGTCACAAATTTTGGCTCGGGTATCAAACTAAGAGTCACAAATCATATCATATCAGAAGGTCATATCCAAAGGTTCAAAACAGATAGTTCAAAACAGATGGCTCATAACAATTGGTTCAACTCAAATCTTTTCAGAAGTATCAAAGGTCCAAATCAGATTTTAACAGATCAGAAAATGCAAATCAGAAATCATATCATGTCAAGGAAATAGGACACCCTTACTGAAAAAGGGCAGAGTATTTGTACCTTATTCAAATGCAAGCACAAAGAACAAAAGCAGAAAGTACTGAGACAGATCAGGACCTCTCCCTCTTTACACCTAGAGAAAGTAGAAGACAAATTACTAAGGGGGTTCAAGTTCAGATTACCATCTTTAATTATCTTCATTTTAAGAACTTTCCAGATTTAGAAACTTTCTATTTTTAGCAGGTTTCCCGAATTAGTAAGTTCCCATTTTTAGTAATATCCAAATGATACAAACCCAGTTAAGTCTTCAATTAGCTTATTATGGAAGGAACGTTCATTTTAACAAGTTATACCAATTTAGAGTTACATATGACAAGTTTCCATAGTTTAGGGTTATTAATGCAAATTTACCAAAGTTAAAGGTCCACATTTGAAATCCTATCATTTTACCATTCAAACACTTATACTTTCCAGAATTACATATTTAGCCTTCAAGTTTCATAATTTACAAGTTACTCCCTTTACTTTATTAATTACAAATTAAACCTTATACTTTTATTATTTACAATTTAATCCTCATCTTAGTTACATTACACATCAAGCCCTTTTATTTATTCAATTTACAGAAAATACCCTTCAATATAAATATGTTACAAACAGCCCTCAAGGTTTAGGTAATTTACATATTTAGTCCTTGTACTTATTTAAAATACAAATCGAATTGTATATTTAACCATAATTACATATTAAGCCCTTAAATACTCAAAATTACACATTTTACCCTTCATAATATTATTTACTTTGAAAACCTTTCACTTTCCAGAAATTACACTTTTAGTCCCTCATTTAAATTTATTTCCAATTCGCTAAATACATATTTAACAATTTACATTTAATTCCAAAACTTCCATATTTTACAAATAGCACCCTCAAGTTATATTTTATTCAAATTACCCTTGATATATAGAGTATTACAAAAATGATCCATGACTTTTAAAAATTACAAAACATACCCTTTACTTTATTTCTCCAATCGATATATACAAAATAAAATCAAAATCAAACCCTAATAATACTAATCATTATGAAATCATTCTACCATCATTTAACCATCATTTATTATCCAAGAACAACCCTAAATCCTTAAACCCTAATTCGTTCCATTTTATTTTATTTTCTTTCTTGTTTTAATTAAAATCCGATATAATCAAATAATTCCAAAACCACGAATTAAGCAACAACAATTCGAAATCTTATTTTTCTGATGCTATATGATGTACATGGAAGCCACGAAAATTATACATAAGGTCCAGAAAAATCGCATGAATTTTATATAGAGTTTTTGTGTTTTTAGGGCTTCAAACACATTAATTCCCATACGATTGAATCAAGCCATGACAATTCGAACAACCATTTTTCTAGACTTGATTGATGACTAAAGAACTCAGGAAAATTATAATAAGAACCCAGAAAAATCGTTTTGTATATTTTACGTAATTAACCCATATTTACCCATTATAATTCGTACTATGTAAAAATCCTTGCATGAATCGAGTTTAACATTTTTTATGAGTTACAATTGATGAAAGGGATATAAGAAAAATACCAGGTCGATTTATGAACGAGTAGAAAGGTCACAACGAATTTAACCTTGGCGAATAGGTTTTTCGAATCAAGAATGCCTAGCGATCAAACAAGCAACTCCACGTCTCCAAAATTATTTTTCTCCACTCCTTTAGATGATGATCTAACCCAGAAAAATGATCCTTGAATTTCTTGGTGGCCGGATTTTGCTATATGAATTATGTGAGTGATTTAGGTTTAGTCGGCAATTAGTTTTAGGTTTTAATTGTGTTTGTTGCAAATGATAAGGGAAGGCCGGTCTTAGGGGGGGGGGGAATGGGCTGGAAATCTCAGATTTTTAGGGACCCAAATCAATTATCATAATTAGTTTCCAATTTGTAATTTAAATAAATTTAAATCAATTTCAATAATACTAATAACAATTTATTTAATTTAGTACTTATACATATTGTGTATTTAATATTTTGTTACTTCCCAAAATGTTAAATGTAGCATTAGAAATAATTTTTCTTCGTATCTTACTTATCTCCCGAAATTTGGAATTTATTTGGTACTTTATAAACTCGTTAACCAAAGTTTTAGATCGTAAGGGCATTTTGGTCTTTTTACACGTTTTCAGATTTTAGGGTTTTACAGGTAAACTGTTCAGAAACTTCATGTTGAGGTCTTCTTGAGGGATCACAATCTTCAACACAGTAAGTTGACTGATGATCTTCTGAAGCCTATTAAAGATTTGATCCAAAGTTTCATTGCTTGATGCAGTGAAGTTCTCATAACTTTGCTTGAGTAGGGTTTTCTGTGCTTTCTTGGTAGCTTCATTGCCACCAAATCATTCCACCACTTCTTCAAAAAGATTTTTAGCCGAATCGTAATGGCTAAAGTTCAGCACTTGATCATTAGGAATTGCCATTAGTAACAAATTCCTAGCCTTCTGATCATTCTTCTTTTTGATTCTCTCCTCATTTGTAACTGGCTCAGTATTAAGCTTTGTGACCTTGGAACCATCAGCACGTGTTTCTTCAACAGGAACTGGTTTGAAGGAATCACCATTGATAATAATATCCCATAATGCATAGTCTTGCACCATGAAGTATTGCTCTATCCTGAGCCGCCATAAGTCGTATTCATTCTGTTTCAGCATGGGGAGTTTAGCAAGGATTGAGGTTTGAGGTGTCTCCATGTCCATCTTCTTGGATTGCTAGTAAGTAAATACTTTTGATTCTTCTAAACTCAACGTATCAAAAACCTGTCTCTGATACCACTTGATCGGATCTAAACACACACGTTGTGTTGGAGATACTTTGTGTGTATACTTGATAGCATGCGGAATTTACTACCAAGTACTAAGAAGAATATGTGATTGTGTTTGGTTATTGAATAAGTAAAACAATAAGAACAACGATATCAACCAAACTTATCACTTCACTATATTGAATGATTACAATAGATCTGAATAATATGTGTATATCGTATTATATGACTTATGAAACCCTAATCTAAGGATCTCCTTTTATAATGTAAAGAGTCCTTTACACGTTAAACATCTAACCATATCATTCTATACAAATAAGATATTTACCATATCTTTTCTATAATTATCTTCAAATGGTTTCAACATGATCTCATAAGCAGTCTTAACTATTCTTCCTTCAGCAGTTCTAACTACTCTTCATCAGCAGTCTTAACTGTCCTTGTATCAACAGTCTTAACCGTACAAACTGCTTACTTTTAATTCCCAACAGGGTTGTTCAGGTTTTGGTCTACTGCTGTGGCCAAAACTATCAATGGGGAAGTACAGTTACATGCCCTAGTAGATGGCTAGGAGATAACCATCACTGAATCATCTGTTATAAGAGATCTTTAACTAGCAGATGAGGAAGGTATTGATTGTTTTTCTAATTCTACCATTTTTGAACAACTTACATTGATGGGGTATGAAAAAATTTCAGAAAAACTAACTTTTTATAAAGCATTCTTCTCCCCTCAATGGAAATTTCTAATTCATACTATTTTGCAGTATCTAAGTCCAAAGACTATTGCATGGAATGAGTTTAGCAGTACTATGGCATCTGCTATTATCTGCTTAGCTACAAACCAGAAGTTTAATTTTTCAAAATTGATTTTGATAGTATGGTTAGAAACTTGGATAATTTGTCTGGAAATTTTTTAATGTATCCAAGGTTTTTACAAGTATTTTCAGACAAACATTTTGCTGAGAAGCCACCTCATAAGAGAATATATATTGCACCCTCTCACACTAAATTTTTTTTTACAAATACGAGAAGGGCAGGCAAATGTTTTTCTGGTAGAGTAACACCTTTGTTTCCAACAATGGTGGTACAAAACCAACCACAACTGGGTGAAGGTTCAGCCATTCCCACTGATCCCCAACACACACCCACCATTTTACAACCATCAACATCTCAACCTCATAAGACTCAAAAACCTAGGAAGCCTACAACAAAGGACACTGAGATACCTCAGTCTTGTGCTCCTACAAAAATTATTGTAGATGAGGCTGTTAATAAGGAGTTGGGTGACAGATTGGTGAGGGCTGCCACTACTGCTTCTAGCTTAGAAGCAGAGCAGGACAGTGGTAAAATACTTAGAACCTAATCCAAGGAAACACCTAATGAACCTAGTTCCCCAGGAGCTAGTTCAGGTGGTGGTTCCTGGTGTCAAGAAACCATGGGGGGATACAATTGCTCAAACTAGGTTTGAGAATGTATCTAAACAATCCAATGATTCACTGATCGCAAGAGGTAATACACTTCGAAGTGATGAGGTTAGTATTAAACTTGATGAATTGATTGCACCATGCACCAATTTAAAAAACCAGGTTCTTGATTTTAAGAAGACAACGACCTCTTAACAAAATGAGATCACAAGTTTGAAGAAGAGGGTCAAGAAACTTGAACAGAAGAAGAGGTCAATAACTCATGGGCTAAAGAGGTTATATAAGGTTGGTAGGACTGCTACAGTAGAATCCAGAGTTTTAAAAACCGTGCCTAAGGCGCTAAGTCGCATGAGGCTCTAGCCTTTAGGATTTTTTCAGATCGAGGCTCACGACATGCATGAATCCCACAAAAATCGCAGCACCTTGGGGATTTTTACGCCTTTGCGCCTTGTGGATTTTTGCACCTCGGAGATGTAACAGGTTTTTGGGCTTTTTTTCAAAATATTAAGATAAGACACATGGGCCTTATAAGTTATATACATGGGCCTTTTAAGTTATAGGGTGAGTATTTGTATGATTTGTAAATTTGAATTGATTATATGTTTATTTTATTGATTGAAATTTTCTTTAAGAAGTTACTTCGTTTCATTAAGTATTTTCGTTATGACATAATATCATGAAGATGTGGCATTGTGCCTTGAATATTAATATGTTGCTTGCTTGATATTTTGGGTTAAATTGTGAGCTTTGTTTGATGTAAGTCTACAAGTGTATGAAACAAGCATATTTAGTCTGATATGGATTTTAATATCTATATAAGTCATCGAAGCAAAGAGTTAATCGGTTTTGGAAGTGACAATTGATCAATTTTAATCTTTATAATGGCAATATGTGTCATGTATTAAGTATATTAATGTTATTTTGTGTTATTTAAGCTACATAAATGGTCACATATGTTATAAAAAACTTAATGTATTTAGTGCGCCTCGCATTCATGAATCCCGCACCTTGGAATGCGCCTCGACTCGAGGCTCCTTGCTCCCTTTTGCGCCTTAGTGCGCCTTAGTGAGCCTTTCAAAAAATAGGTAGAATCCTCAGGAGATGAAACAAGTTTGGGTGAGGATGCATCCGAACAGGGGAGGATTGATGCCATTGATGAGGAGGTGTTGGATGCAGGAAAAGAAGTTGTTGTTGAAGGTGTAAATGATGAAGTTAATGTTGTTGAAGAAACAGTTGATATTATTAATACTGCTTAGCAAATTATTGATGCTGCTCAAGTTAGTGTTGCTGGTGATAAATTTAGTGCTGCTAGTGCTGCAACAACTGTTAGTGTTGCTACAACAACTATTGTTGATGATATTACTATGGCTCAAGCACTTAAAGCTTTAAAAAGCACAAAACCCAAGGAGAAAGGGGTTATTTTCAAAGAGCTAGGTAAATCTACAACAACAATATCTTCACAACAATCACATGACAAAGGTAAAGGAATATTGATAGAACCTGTGAAGAAGAAAGATCAAATCAGACTTGATGAAGAAGTTGCTTTTAAGTTACAAGCTGAATTTGATGATGAACAAAGACTTGCAAGAGAGAAAGCTAAAAAAGAAGAAGAAGCCAATATTGCCTTGATTGAGACATGAAATGATGTACAGGAAAAGATTGATGCTGATTATCAATTGGTTGAAAGACTGCAAGCAGAAGAACAAGAAGAGTTATCTGATGCTGAAAAGGCTAAATTGTTTGTACAACTCTTAGAGAAAAGAAGAAAACACTTTGCAGCTAAAAGAGCAGAAGAGAAAAGAAACAAACCATCAACAAAAGCTCAACAGAGAAAGATAGTGTGCACTTACATAAAAAACATGGAAGGATGGAAGCTTAAAGATTTTTCACATTTTAAGTTTGAGAATGTCCAAGAGATGTTTGACAGAGCAAGGAAAAGGGTAAACAGATTTGTTGACTTAAGAACAGAGCTAGTGGAAGATATTGAAAAGAGAGCATGGATAGAGCTGGAACAAGAGGTCACAAAGAAGAAAAAGGTGGATGATGATCAAGAAAAAACTGAGCTTAAACAGGTAATGAAAATTATTCCAGATGAAGAAGAAATAGCAATTGATGTTATTCCTTTGCAAAGTAAGCCTCCAAGGATTGTTGACTGGAAGGTATATAAAGAAGGAAAGAAAAGCTACTACAAAATCATAAGAGCTGATGGAAAATCTCATATGTATATGATCTTCAGTCATATGCTAAAGAGTTTTGATAGAGAAGATTTGGAAGATCTGTGGAAATTGGTAAAAGCTAAGTATGGGTCAACAAGGCCAGTGGAAGACTATGACTTGCTGTTATGGGGTGACCTGAAAACCATGTTTGAACCACATGTAGAGGATGAAATATGGAAGGCTCAACAAGGATATAAAGTATTGAACTAGAAGCTATATGACAAATGTGAAGTTCATTCCTTGATGATGCAGTCTATGCAGGTCTACATGTTGGTGGAGAAGAAGTATCCCCTTACACCACCTACACTTTCAATGATGTTGGAAAAGAAGCTTCAACTTGAATATGACAGTGAAATGGCTAATCAGTTTCTTTGGTTCATCCTGAAACAACTTAAGAAATAAAGAAGTGTTTGGAAGCATCCTTCTAGTGTTGATGAAGATTTAAATGAAGAAACTTGAGATCTTGAAGAAGAATGTCGAGTTTAGGGGAGGATTATTGAGATTAAAAGCTTTCTTGATGCTGTTTGATCAACTGCTGCTCATATTGGTGTTACTGCTGCTCAGATAAATTTAAGACTGTTAGTAAAGTTACAACTACCAGTGCAAAGTTAAGATTGCTAGTACAAACTTAATGTTGTTCAAGGTTAAGACTACTAGTTACAACTGTTAGTGTAAGGTAGTATTGTTAGGCATTTTGTTAGTACTGCTTATGAGATATGTATTAGATATTTATAGAAAAGATTTGATATACTTAGGAAAGTATTATAAGCCGAGTAGGACTCCTTGGTGTATAAAAGGATGTCCTAGGGCATAGAGTTAAAGGTATAAAAAACATATAATTCGTAGCTTCAAGGTCTTTGTAACCTTAATACTTTGAGAGTATTTGTATTATTATCATTAATAATATTGGAGCTTATTTGTTGAATTATGTGTTCATTGTTTTACTGTTTCATTAACAATTCTTCTTAATATTAAAGATTAGATTCTGCATAATCTTTAATAAATTCAACCACAGTTTCTACTATAGTTGTGTTAGATTTATCTAATATAACCAAACCTTTTACAAGCTAAGGAATTTGATCAAGTTCAACTGGGATCAAAAAATATGCACAAGGGTCTGCGTGTAGTCTGTTATATCCAAGGCCAATGATGAAAGAATCAAATCTCTTATACCAACATCGCGGTGCCTGCTTTAAACCATACAGAGATTTGTTTAACCTATAAACCAAGTTCTCTTTTCCTTTTTGTTTAAAACCTTCTGGTTGGAGCATGTAAATTTCTTCCTCAAGATTTCCATGAAGAAATGCAGTTTTCACATCTAGCTGCTCTAGATGTAAATCATAGGTAGCACACACTGCCAGAACCACTAAAACAGTTATTATTCGAACCACAGGGGAAAATATTTCTTTGAAGTCGACTCCATCTTTCTGAGCATATCCTTTGACTACCAATTTTGCACAGTACCTCTACACCTGGTCATTAATGTTCCTCTTGATCTTGTACACCCATTTGTTTCCAATAAGTTTTCTACCTGCTAGTAGTGGCATCAGTTCTCACATTTTATTCTTATGAAGAGCTTCAATTTCTTCTTGCATTGCTGCCATCCAGAATGATGCATCTGAATTATTCAGTGCTTCTTGAACAGTTGATGGCTCTCCTTCCTCTGTGAGAAGACAGTATGCAATATTGCCCTCCATAACATAATCCGAGTGCCACACCAAACGTTTTCTTTCACGATTAAGAGTACGAGTCATTGGAGCTTGAGACTCGGTTGTCTCATTTACCTCATGCTGTGGTATGGCTTTAGAAGAATCACTCGACTGAAATTGCTTTTCCATCTGTATTGATGTAGTTTCTCTTGTAGTGCTATCAGCTTCTTCATTCTCTTGAATTTTCTCTTCAACAAAGACAACATCTCTACTGACGATTACTTTGTGGGCAGTGACATCCCACAAGCGATACCCCTTTACTCCGTCAGCGTACCCTAAGAACAAACATTTTCTGGATTTCGGATCCAGCTTTGTAGTTTCTTGAGAATTGTACATCACGTACACAGGACTTCCAAATATATGAAGGTCTGAATAGTTGACCGGCTTTTCCATCCACATCTCCATCAGTGTCTTCAACTCAACTGCAGTTGAAGATGATTGATTTATCACATAACAGGCGGTATTGACTGCTTCTGCCAAGAACGATTTTTTGCCAATCTTGTAGTTGCCAACATTGCTCTTGCTCTTTCTAACAAGGTTTTGTTCATCCGCTCTGCCACTCCATTTTGTTAAGGAGTATATGCTGTAGTGAACTGCCTTTTGATTCCTTCTTGCCTACAAAAGGTATCAAATTCATCACCAGTGTATTCACCTCCATTATCTGTCCTCAAACACTTTATCTTCTTTCAGAATCAAGTTCAACCCGTGCTTTGTAAACCTTGAAAACTTCAAACACGTCCGAATTCTTCTTGATTGGGTACACCAAACATCTCCTGGAATAATCATCAATGAAAGATACAAAATACCTTGCTCCTCCCAGGGACTGAACCGGTGCTTGCCACACATCAGAGTGAATCAATTCTAGAAAAGAAACACTTCTAGAGTTTGTTGTCTTGAATTTTAGATGATGCTGCTTGCTAATAACACAATACTCACAGAAAGGTAAAGAAACCTTTATCAGGCCAGGAATTAGCTTCCTTTCCACAAGAATCTTCATTCCTTGTTCCGACATATCTCCAAGATTCTGATGCCATGTATCTACAACTCTATGAATTGTACCATCATCCACCTTCACCATGATATTTCCAATTCCAATGATCTATAGTTCATGATCATTTCAACTGTACACAAATCCGACTCCAGAGATAGGTTTATATTGATGAAACCATTCTCTTCTTGCGGTCATATGAAAAGTAGCTCCCGTATTGAACAACCATACATCTGCAAATCTTTTTATGCCTTCATTTACAGCCGCTGCTTCACAACACAGAGCGTTACCATCTTCTAAAGTGCTTGCGAAATTTCCTTGAGGATTAGAGGTATTTGAACCCCGAAAATCTTTCTTAAAGTGACCTGGCTTGCCATATTTGTAGCATTCAAAATTCTTTTTCCTTCCTGTTCTAGATTTACTGTGATTGTGACTCCCACTAGAGCAAGGTTCCATAGACCTTCCTCTTTTCACCACCAAAGCCTCCACTTGTCTTGAATTGTTCTGTCTGTCCTCCCTATTGTTGCGCTTGTTTTCTTCTTCCAGAATAACGGCGACAACGTCATCGAAGACTAGATAGTCTGAAAGAACATTACTGGTTAAGTTGATGATAAGCTGGTCATATGAGTCAGGTAAACTTTGAAGTAGAATTTCAGCACGTTTCGGTGGCTCTATTTTACAACTCAAAGACGTAAGCTGAGAAATTAGAGTATTCAGACTATTAACGTGCTTTGTCACTGAAGTAGATTCCGTCATGCGAAGAGCATAAAGTTTCCTCTTAAGGAAAATTTTGTTGTGGAGCGATCTTGCCTCGTACAGTCGTGCAAGATGATCCCAAATATTCTTTGTAGTTGTCTTCTCCTCTATTATAATAACCTAAAACGTGGGTTCTTAAAATCCGTCACTAAGTTGAACTTTAACACCCGAACATAAGTAAATTAACTATAAGCTACCACTCAAGAATATCAAAATATAAATCCCATAACCTAAGCCATATAAAATCGATATACACATGGGAAATTAAGTCTTATATCACTTGATCCATAGGTCCAAAATGAATAAAAATATTATATACAACATATATCATGGAAATATCTAAAATATATTTTGATTTTTTAAATGAGAACTTGGTCCTTCCTTATCCCTCCATGCTCGGCCTAATCCCACTATATTTTCCCCCTCCTCCTCATTCTCCTTCAACCGAAATTCATAACAACAAAACACACATAAACACTAGAAACAATATAAGTAGCGGCTGCTTGGTTTTGATCTCGTACGAGTGGTGAAGAAAGGTGGTTCGAAAGAGGTTCTAGAAGAGCTAAACATGGTGATTTGATCGTGTGCGGTAGCAGGTTCGAGGGTGGTTGTTTTGATTCGAACAAGGTTTTGATCTTGGATCTTCTTGCTCTTTTTCCATTCTTCTATTCATCCTTGAGGTATCGGCCATCCTTGATTTTTTTTTTCTCTCGTCATGTAGACCCTAATATATTATAAGTTGTAACATGAATTTAATCCATACTCGACCAAAAATAATGAATACGAGGGAGAGATTTCTTGATTTCATAAAATGATGAAAATATAGGTCGATATATATATATAGTTTAGATCTACTATTAAAAATCAGTTTATAAAGCTTATGAACCTAATATGGAAGCATGCATTCGATCACTAATAAACAATGTGAATCTGGATCTTTAATTCATGAAATAAGGGAGCATATGCATGTGTCAACCTAGAATGTTATATGGCTATATTGAATCAAATATTATGCATGATAAATGGATCTATATTATACATAAGAACCCTAGATAATATACATGTAAAGTGTGATGTTTAGGTCGATTAAAAGGGTGTATATATGTGTCATGTGTGGCGTAAAACCTGGATGTTATACGTATAAATGAGGAAGAATTGCATGCATGCTTATATTGTATTAATGAGTCGAATAAGAAGGAAAGTAGGGCTGTTGAATCTGTGCATATGGGTGTCGAATGGACATAGATATATACGAATGAAACTGTTGGTCACATAAAATCATACTTGTTGTAATCATTTTGAAACCTGTTATAATATATGTTTTGTTGGTCGTTGGAACATTGGTATGATTCTTGATATACTTTCGTAACATCTGGAAATTAACTCAAGTATTTAAACACGGGTATACGTATGAAATATGAACATATGAATAATGAAAAATATAAGTCGATATTAGGTCTATTGCGTCTTCAAATCAGTGTGTAAAAAGGGCTCATGGAACCTGGTTTTAAAACAGGTCATCGATCTCCAAATTGTAGGATAAAACCTGGGAAAAACTAGCGCTTAAAATGATGGTTTGATCGCAGGGAATGATGGATAAAATAGGGGTGTCGAGTGGGCAAATTGAATATGGAACATGAACATTAGTTTGGACCTATCTGATATACGTTGAACCTAATTTTTGTATGCCTAGATTGATTTAGAATTGCATGTATGTATGGTTGTATATTAAGGTTGAGGGGCTGGATATGGGGGCGTGTTTGTGTGTCGAATGGGCTTGTTCTTGGGTGTGTATGTGCGTGTAATGATAGGGTGTGTATGGTGAGTCATGGTGTTGTGTTGTGTCGTGTAATTTGAGGTCAAGGAAGGAGAGATATGGTTGTCGAATTTGTTATTTCATGTGGCCTAAAATGGGGTGTGAGTGGTGTGTTGAGTGGCTGGAAACAAGGGGTCGTGTGTGTGTAAATAATGTCGAGTCAAGGATTATATACAAGGGTCGAATATGGCTGATAGTTGGTTCGAAAATGTGTTGATATAGGTCTCGTATGAAAGGGTTAAGGTAAAGGGCTAATGATGTGGTTTAAGTACACGAGCTAGGGTTTAGTTTTGCACGGGTATATTTAATGAGGTGCATAAAACCTACAATTATGAGAACCTGTCATACAATTACATAATTTACATTGTTGACCCTGAACTTTGATACAATGAAATTTTAAACCCCAAACTATTATAAGTCTTGTTATTAAACCCTAAACTATAGTGTTGAACGTAATAAGTCCTTTAAGTTACATAATTATTATCTATAACCTTAAAATTCACTAAACGAGAAACTTACTAATTATAGGAACTTACTAAATCAGGAAACTTACTAAATATGGAAACCTTCTAAAAATAGAAAGTTACTAAAAATGGGAAGTTTCTAAAAATAGAAAGAAACCATAAATGTGAAACCTAAATAACTATCAGCAGTAAACTTGTAAAACGAGCTTATAAGTAATTCGTGATCATTAATTTGTATAGGTTCAGTGAAGAAGGAGTGATTTCCCTGTTTCGGTGTGCTTTCTTATTTTGTTGATTGTTGTAAATAAGGTACAGATATTCTACCCTTTCTTAGTAAGTGTAACAATTCGCATTTTCAGGTTAATTTCTATTCCCTAAGTGTTTACTATTCATTTTACTATTCATTTTTACTATTCACTTTCACTATTCATTTCTGAAAATTTTATTTCATATCCTCGTAAGTTAAAATATTTCCATGACAAAGTGAAAGTTTGACGCTTATCGGGTCATTTTCGCAAAAGTTATTAAGAAACTATACGTTTGGTTTAAACGCCATTTAAACATCCTGCGCATAACGAAAACCAACTACAACAATTTTCCTTGTATCAGATTAATTTTTAGTACACTCACAATCAATTAGAGAATTTTTGATAATTAAGTTAAAATGTTACCAAATAGACCCTGTGTCTTACAGAACTAAACTTGCGTTTTTAGCACTTTTACTTATCCGCAACCTTAGCCTATACCTGCACCATATTTTCTAAGGCATTTAGAAGCTTTTATATTATTGGAAAAGTCAACATATTTTTCCCTCCTCCTTTGACCAAAAATTATCCTTGATTTTTAACACTTACGGTTTTATGTCTAAAGAACATTTAACACCAACCGACACTAGACTGAGCGCAGTCTAGACATTATAGGCCATTTTAATTCATTATTATCATATTAGAAAAGTTACATTTTTCTTTTCTCAGTTTAACGAAACTTTCGTACGTTTTACGTTTAACGCGTTTTAAACCTACGTTTCCAGGGTTATCAGCATTTTCGCGACCCATTAAACTTGTCACTCAATTTTATAAGATAATAATTAGTATATTGACAAATTTAATCATTTCTACAAGTTTCGTATTTTTACGATACCCGGTTTTACGTTTCATGACTTAACGACTTAACGATAACAATTACCGGGACAAAACTGACTCCGTAAAATCAAGATAATGCAAGAAACTTATCAAGCTTCTCATGAAGCTTATAAAGGAAGGAACCAAGGGCATGTGTCTTGATCTTGACCATTGATCTCTAGGATGTTTACAAGTGTAAACTTAACCATGGTTAAATATTAACCTAATATATAGTTAACTCCTAAATTTTTCCTATAAATACCAAGCTAAAAACTTCATAAATCCTTGCACCACACCTTCTTATATCTTCAAAGACCTAAAACCAAAGGCACTTCTCTTATATTTTGTAAGAAAGTTCATGTGTTCTTGAGAAAAGCTAGCATTTGATCTTATTTTCTCCGAGTTTTCAAGAAAGAGTCGTTATAATCTTCAAATAACTTCAAGTCTCCAAAAAGACTTTGTTATTATCTTCAAATAGCTTCGGGTTTTCAAGAAGGCGATGTTATAATCTTCAAGTAGCCTCGGGTTTACGAAGATTACAAATTTCACGTCGAAGCTCCGCTTATATTCCATTTTTCTATAATACTCAAGAATTCTAAATAAAGGTAAGTAATTATAAGACTCAAAATTATTTAAATACTTATAAACTTTGTTAGTTTATTTATTGTATTTATAAACTCTTAATATGTCATATAATCAAGTAAGCAAAATATATGTTTCACATATAAATACTATGTTAGTAGGGAGCTTCATGTGAGGGGTTTCATTTGGGTGAACATATCGATGAGTTGCTGGATTTACGAATGAAAGTGTCCTATCTCCTCGAACGTTTACTGCATGACCTTTGGATTATGATGGCCCGAACGATAGTACGAGGTATACAAACTAAACATGTTTCATAAACCATCTTCATACAACGACCTACTCACATACTAAGTACTACATCATGAACAATATGCAAGACATATATATGTACGTTTTTGTATTCTTAGACATTATTCCAACCTAAGTCGCAACATTCTATTATAGGTTGCTCTTAGAGACTTTCGCGACACGACTACCAATTTCATTACTCACTACATAACTCACGGTGAGTTTTCATAGCCCCATTTCTCAATTTATTATTTCATTTCAAACCTACGGGGGAGAATACATTGCACATCATTTTATTACGAGCCCAAGTATATCAAATTCATTTACATTGCTTAAGTTACCACATTGCCATGTTAATTTCCCCATTCCTTTATCATGAACCGTTAATTACATAGTAAGCAAGAGTGAGTGAATGGATCTATTGAGGGTGACTCCTCCATCCGGGTTGGTAGATCCAACTGGTCAAACGGATGCATTTCATTTAATATCATAATTAGAGATGTTTGGTAAACACTATGTTGGGGTGAACATCATAATCAGTCTAGCTTTGGGGTCATGAGCTTATAGCAATTGTATCATTTTTATATGGCGACATTGTCATACATAACCTTATACTTGTGGTAGCCGTACAGAACATTTAAATAAACCTATGATTCTCACCAACATTTTTGTTGACCGTTTTAGCAATGTATTTTCAAGTAATTAAAGTAAGAATATCATGGCATGCATGGAATCATATCACGGAGTCACGGAGATGACGTCTCTCATTTTGGAATTTTATGCACTTAAATTATCGTTTGGTTGTAACATACTTATTTCCGCAAACTTTGATTACCTTTTGGGACCTATCTTTTGTAAACTCTGAACGTTTTTATTTAATCAAACGATGTACTTTTTAAATGACACTTTAGGTCATTCAATATAACTGTAACTGTGATGCTATGGCAGTAGCGCCCCAGGTATTCCATTCCGCTACAAATCATGTATTTGGGGGTGTTACAGTAAGGGTGTCTTTTCTCATGACTTTTGATCCTTGACTTTGATTCATTGCTTTGATATGATATGATCCTTTGCTATAATCCCTTTTGATATGAGTTTTGCTATCTTTCCATTTATGTAATCCTTTGTTATGATTCAGTTGATATGAGCCATTGCTATAATTCCGTTTGATATGATCCTATGGCATGATATGATTTGTTCTGTTTAGTCGCCTGAGCTAACTAGCCATGGAGGTACCATGGCCATGTCATTGAGACACCAATGGCATGACACTTTCTGTGGAGGTGTGATTGATCCACGGCGTCCCCATTTGATATGATATGATATGATATGTTATGTGATCACTTGTCCATTTTGATATATGTGTATACTTGTCCATTACATGGTACATATATGATTTGTTTTGTGGGGGGCGTATGGATGCATCCTAGGCATATGTGATTTGATATGATATGATTGGTGACTGGCTTGTGTGTGCCCTACACCCCACTCACTATTTGGTACTTAGAGGGCTCCCATCTCCGTACACTTATGGTTTGATATGATATGAATATGTGATTATGTGGTCTATTCGAGTGGCTCGTTTAGACAGGCTCGTGGCTATCCTATATGTTTCTTTGGTCTATTCGAGTGGCTCGTTTAGACGCGTTCATTGCCGTTCTTATCCGACTCTTTGATTATTTATGATATTCTGACTCATGACATTTATGCATTTGATCCATTTGATTCATATTTGTTTACTTATGCTTATTAACTTTCTGCTTTGTATATATATATCTGTTCACTGGGCTTTTTAAACTCAGCCGCGTTTTCTTTTCCATGTGGCAGGTAAAAAGCGGGATGCTGGGCAAGAGTGATGTGAGTAGGAGTAGAAGACCTACCTTATTTAGATTTCCCATTGTCTTGGATATGATTTAGACTTATGTTGGATATTTTATTTTCATTTCATTTCAGTTGATATTGTTAAGACTTTTAGGAACTTGTAATTTGTAAGTCATGATGTTCTTGACTTTGCTTTATTTATGAAGTCTTCCGCTTGCGTTTATTTTGTATGTTCAGATAGACACCATAATGTGGCATCTTAACCAAGGTCGGGTTGGGGTGTTACAATTATGGTATCAGAGCCCAGTCTGCGACTTGTAGCTCATAAGTTATGGCCTGTCAAATTTGGACCCTTAGGTTTCACCCTATAGGACTTAAGTTTTGACCGGTGAGGATTAGGTAGAAATTAGGTTTCATTTTGGCACGATCTTTTCCTTCATATTTTGCTCCTTAACTTCGTTTTGTGTTCGCTAATTCGTTTATGACCTTTCAGATGGTGAACACTCGTCATAACGAAGATTTCAGTAACAACCCTACATTTGCAGCCGCAGTTCAGCGGACTGTAGAAGCACTGATTATGGGCCTTAACGAATGGATCGCGACTGAGATCCGTCAGAATACAGCCAGTGGTAGTGGAAGTGGTGGTTCGGGTGCTGGTGCTCCACCAGTGACTATTCATACGTGGTTGGAGAGGTTTTGTAAACAAAAGCCTCGTTCTTTCAGTTCTGCAAATGCTCCTGTGGATGCAGGAAATTGGATTGCTCACATGGAAAAGATATTCGAGGTCTTGGGCTGTGATGATGTGTTTAAGGGTAGACTGGCTAGCTATAAATTTGAGGGAGATGCCTCAGCTAGTGGAAAGCTTATAAACAGGCGAAAGGGGGAGATGACTTTGTTGCAGCTCTGTCATGGAACGATTTCCGTGACACTTTCTATCAACAGTATTTCTCGAGATCAGAGAAAGAAAAGTTTGAAAGGGAGTACCATTTTATTTTCCAGTTTGAAAGGGAGACGAGCATAGAGTTTATGAAGAGGTTTCTGCGTCTGGCGGGATTCTTGGGAGCTAAAGCGGGAACCCAGGAAGAGAAAGCAAATAAGTTCAAGTGGGCTCTCCGGAACGACCTTCTAGATGGGATAGTGAACATCCAGTTTGAGGATGTAGCACAGGTGGCCAATGCAGTCCGTAATATTGAGATTATGCAAGAGAGAGTTAGACAGGGTGTGAAGAGGTGTGGGAATGGTGATCATGTTCTACCAACTCAAGGGAACAACCAGCGGGGAAACGATTCTAGGGGTAATGATCAGCCTGGGTATGATAGAAGGGGAAATGACAGGTATGGCCACAGTAATCAGAGGTCGGGACACGACCAACTGCATCGTGATCAGCAACACCGAGACCAGCAGCACCGCGGCCAACAGAGTAACCGCACTTTGGCTTCATCTGGTCAAAGGGATTATGTTCCTCCTCCTCCTTGCAGCACGTATGGGAAGTTACATTTTGGTAGGTGTCATCGGGCTTCGGGTGCTTGTTTTATTTGTGGACAGACGGGACACATGGCTAGGGAATGTCCCAAGGCTGGTAGTAACAACAACAGGGGAAATGATCATCAGCCAGCTACTAGGAGTCGGGTATACTGCTTGACCAGGGACCAGGCGGCTAGTGCCTCAGGTATCGTCACGGCCACTCTCTATTTACATGATCGTACAATGTTTATTTTATTTGATATGGGTGCTACACATTCGATGGTTTCTACTTCATTTGCCAAATATCTTAATATGATTGCAACACCATTAAATTATGCCTTATCTATTGCGACCCCTATGAAGAACCATGTGATTATAGATCACGAATTTCTGAACTATCCTCTTCATTTTGCTGATAAAATCCGTTCTGCCAATTTGCTTCCTTTGGACATGAATGATTTCGATATTATTTTGGGCATGGACTGGTTGTCCGAGCATCAGGCAACTATCGACTGTCATGCCAGACGATTTATATTTGGTGATCTAAATGCTCCTGAATTTTTTTACCAAGGTTTCCAACCTGGTAAGTCTATTAAGATTATCTCAGCTATGAAAGCTCGTTCATTACTTTCACATGGTTGTGAAGGATTCTTGGCTTCAATTAAAGACACTTCGTTGGATGGTCCTTGTATCGAGAGACACCCAGTAGTTTGTGGTTTTCCTGACGTGTTTCCTGTTGAACTTCCGGGTATGCCTCCTGCTCGAGAAGTTGAATTTAGCATTGATTTGATTCTGGGTGCCGAACCCATTTCCAAAGCTCCATATCGTTTGGCCCCAGTTGAACTGAAGGAACTGAAGGAGCAACTTCAGGAACTCTTAGAGCGTGGTTTTATTCATCCGAGTGTCTCTCCGTGGGGTGCTCCTGTTATGTTTGTAAAGAAGAAAGATGGCAGTATGAGGTTATGTATCGACTATCATGAGTTGAACCGTATCACTGTCAGAAACCGTTATCCGCTTCCTCGCGTTGACGATTTATTTGATCAGCTTCAAGGAGCTAAATTCTTTTCTAAAATTGACTTGAGATCCGGATATCACCAGCTGCGTGTGAAGAAACAAGATGTTCCTAAGACCGCCTTCCGCACTCGTTATGGTCATTATGAGTTTCTAGTTATGCCATTTGGTCTGACAAATGCTCCTGCTGTCTTCATGGATTTGATGAACCATGTATTCCATGAGTATCTTGATAAATTCGTCATTGTGTTTATCGATGACATTCTGATTTATTCTAAGACGAAGAAAGAACATGAGGAGCATCATCGTATCGTGTTGGAAATCCTGCATTAGAAGAAGTTGTATGCAAAATTTTCTAAATGTGAGTTCAGGTTGGAGCAAGTAGCGTTTTTGGGTCATGTTGTATTGGCTGATGGGATTAAGATGGATCCGGCTAAGGTCGAGGCTATCACCAAGTGGCCAAGACCTACGAACGTGACAGAGGTTAGGAGTTTCTTGGGGCTTGTTGGCTACTATCGGAGATTTGTTAAGGGATTCTCCCGTTTAGCATTGTCGTTAACGAAACTGATGCGGAAAGGTGAGAAGTTTGTTTGGACTGATGAAAGGGAGAAAAATTTTAAGGAGTTGAAGAAGAGACTAGTTTCTGCGCCTATTCTTACTCTTCCGTCAGGTACCGGTAGTTTTCAAATTTATAGTGATGCTTCAAAGAAAGGTCTAGGATGTGTTCTTATGCAGCATGGGAAGGTTATCACCTACGCATCTACACAGTTGAAACCGTATGAAGAGAGTTATCCAACTCATGATTTGGAGTTAGCAGTTGTGGTCTTTGCACTCAAAATTTGGAAACATTACTTATATGGTGAGACGTGTGACATTTTCACTGATCACATGAGCCTAAAGTATATCTTCACCCAGAAGGAGTTAAATATGAGGCAGCGGCGTTGGTTAGAACTTTTGAAGGACTATGATGCTAATATTCAGTACCATCCGGGTAAGGCAAATGTTGTAGCAGATGCTCTTATGTTGGGAATTAAACCAACAGTTAGTACTGCTAGGCATAATGTTACTACTGCTGATGTTAACACTAACAGTACTAACTGACTTAGTACTGCTAGCACAAATGTTTATACTGCTTATAAGCTGAAGACAGAAGATAAAAGACGCGTAGTGATAAGTATAGAAAGGATTGTGTAAATATCCTATTAAGTTAGAATTATACGAATATTGTGCATGGATATTAGTTTACTTGTAAAGGACTCCTTGTGTTATAAATGGAGGTCCTAGGATAGGTTTTCATAATAAGAAAATACATATCTTTGTGAAAGCTTCAAGGTTGTTAAACCCTAGTGATATTGTAGATCACTCGTATTATTAATATTGAAGCTATTTGAATGGTTTATTCATTGTTCATTTACTGTTACATCTCACAAACAATCTTCTAAGTATTAGCTAGTAAATTCTGCGTGCTAGTTAATATTAAACTCAAAGTATCACTAACACAAGCCGTGTGTTTATATCCTATCAAGTGGTATCAGAGACAGGTTCGGATACTTTGAATTAGAAGATCCAGAAGAACTCTTTTTCTTTTAAAAAGGAAGATGGACATGGAAACCTCACAAGCCTCAATCCTCGCCAAACTACCAATGCTCAAACAAAACGAATATGACCTCTGGAGGCTCAGAATTGAGCAGTACTTCATGGTTCAAGATTATGCACTATGGGATATCATTCTGCATGGTGATTCCTTTAAACCAACAACTTCTAAAGAAACACTTGCTGATGGTACCAAAACCACTAAACTCAACACTGAACTAGTCACCAATGATGGAAGGATCAAGAAGAAGAATGATCTCAAAGCCAAGAGTTTGTTACTCATGGCACTTCCCAATGATCAGGTGTTGAACTTCAGTCATTATGAGACTGCAAAGACACTTTTTGCAGCAATTGTAGAGAGGTTTGGTGGTAATGAAGCCACTAAGAAGGCACAAAGAACACTACTGAAGCAAAGCTATGAGAATTTTAGTGCCACAAGCACTGAAACTCTTGATCATGTCTTTAACAGGCTACATAGAATTGTAAGTAAACTTGCTGTTTTGAAGATAGTGATTCCACAAGAAGACCTAAACATGAAGTTTCTCAATAGCTTGCCTGCTGAGTGGAACACCCATGTTGTTCTTTGGAGCAACAAGCCTGAACTAGAGAAGATGACACTTTAAGATTGTTGAACAAAAGGTAAAGAAGACAGGAAGCACCAGTTCTGTGTCTGGAAACATGGCATTTTTGTCATCCCCCAGCAATAGCAGTCCTGAGGATGATCAAGATGTTTGTACTGCTAGCCCTAAAGTTAGTACTGCTAGTGTAAAAACTAGCACTGCTAGCTTGAGTGATGAAACTATCTATGCCTTTGTGTCAGAGCAATCCAGTGGGTCTCAAATCTACAATGAAGATCTTCTTCAAATTGATGAAGATGACTTGGAAGCAATGGACTTGAAGTGGCAAATGGCCTTGATAAGCATCAGGGCAAAGAAGTACTTTCAAAGGACTGGAAAGAAGCTTACTCTCAATAGAGGAGATGTTGCTGGCTATGAAAAATCCATGGTGGAATGTTATAACTGTCACAAGATGGGACACTTTGCCAGAGAGTGTAGAAGCCGTAGACAATAGGACAACAAGGGTAAAGGGTACAAAAGTCAGCAGGGAAACAGGAGAACTGTAAATGTGAAGGAGACTTCTTCCAAGGCAATGGTAGCTGTTGATGGAGCTGGCTTTGATTGGAGCTTCATGGAAGAAGAGGAGGAACCAACCAACTTTGGACTGATGGCCTTCTCTGACTCAGAGGTACATGAGGTTAAAAAGTGTTCTAATTCTTGTCCAGCTCTGAAAGAATATGAGTCACTTAAGAAACAATATGATAATCTCTGAATAGAATTTAATGATGTGAACTTTAATCTTTCAAATCATAAAAGAGGAATAGCTGTTTTAGAAGAGCAACTTACTTTTTATAGACAGAATGAAGCAAATTTTACAGATGATATAGCTGTCTTAAAAAGATATTTGCAACTTAGAGATGATAAGATGAGTGAGTTTAATTATGAATTAGAAAAGCTTAAGAAAGAAAAGGAAAACATACTGTTAAGTGTTGACACTCTTGAATATACATCAAAAGGAGTTCAGAAGTTAATAGAGAGTCAACTGGTCAATACAGCTAAATCTGGTCTAGGATATAAGTCTGTGGTACCCCCCAATAGAGGAATGTTTGTACCTCCAGGCATTGACTTAGCTCATACAGGCTTAGAGGAGTTCAAGGATGTTGAATTTCTTGGATATGGTCCTAAAACCAATGAGAGTCCTACTAAACGATTCGTTTCACCATTTTCAAGAAAACGATATTATTAGATTTAAATGACATAAAAACAAGATGATATTATATTTAATATTATTTTTAAATTTTAGGCATTTTAAGCATATAAAACTCACATCACCGATCAAATCATCATCCGTTTTCTAACTTTCACACTCACTATTCATATAAGTCAAATTCTCAGACTTCCTTATGTATTCAGGTCGTGTGTTGAAGCCGTTTCCATAATCTTACTTAATTTCATATTCCACCTTGCCAGTTACACTCAAGGTGAGTCGTAGCCCCTACTCTTTTAATGCTTGTTTTATACACTTTTGGGGGAGATACATGCTCAACTATATTTTGTTACTTTTACAAGTACTCTAAAAAATCTCACGATTTACCGTGAGTCATAGCCCCACTTTTACTTGTTTATTGACTTTATACTCTTTGGGGGAGATACATGCTTGTTTACTTACCACTCTTACTTGTTTACTTTAAACGTAGTACATGATTTATGACACACTCTATTCACTTATTGAAATATAAATTCTTGCTTTCATCTACACAAGTACTATAAACTTTTTAACAAATAACTTATGCGGTTACGTTGGATATCACCCAATGTAAGGCAAACGAATAACTTATGCGGTTACGTTGGATATCACCCAACGTAAAACAAATGAATTACCTATGCGGTTACGTTGGATATCACTCAACGTAAGGCACGCAAATCACTTATGCGGTTACGTTGGATATCACCCAACGTAAAGCAAACGAATCCCTTATGCGATTACGTTGGATATCACCCAACGTAGGGCAAACGAATTACTTATCCGGTTACGTTGGATATCACCCAACATAACCCATTAGTTGTTTCGTTAATATATATATATACTAGGCGAGTACCCGTGCATAGCAACGGAAATTCCTAGCGGCAGACAATTAACGATATGCGATATTGTAGTAAGAGTTTCGTGTAACATTCAAAATAGAACGCGAAAATATCAAAATGTAATTGCAAATGGTTGTAACATGCGATAATTCAACTCAAACAAAAATTCTTAACATATATCAAAGAACATATAAAAACATTTAGTGAAACGGAAAATAAAACATTACATCAATTATGAGATAACGAGTGTGGTGGCCCGCGCGTTTTCACGGGATTGCGTTGTTGATATTGTCGACTTTTTTGTTTTCGTGTTTATCGTTTGTTGTTACTGCATTAGATATGATTACCACAATAAGTTACCAATCACATTTAATGTCATTAAACCCGTTCAAGATATTTTTGTTAAGTCATCAACCATTTCCACAATCTGATTTTATTGACTCGATGTGTAGCCGAATAACCAAATCGTTTCCATAATTATTACTACTATTTTTAAATGTACAGCCTAGCATATGCAATTACAGCCTAGCTAATTTTTAATGGTTTCCTTATTTATTTTCAACTATTCCACACATTAATCCGGCGAGACAGCAAAAGCACAATAACAATAAATTTTGCATGAACTTAGAAAAGCACAATAACAATAAATTTTGTAACAAAATCCATTAACTACTGTAGAAAGAACTAGTCGGCGGCGAGTGGTGACCGTAACAAACAAAATATCAACAATAAACACAAAAAAATGTATAACGACAAATGTATAACAAACTCGGCGAAAAATATTGACAAAAGCTTAAAAGTGAACCATAAACAAGCTTTCAGTAGCGGCAACCAAAATCCGGCGAGACAGCAGCAGCTCCGACAACTTTTCCGGCAAGTCAGCTACTGTTTTTTCGGCGAGTCAGTTGCCACAGAAAAATTATCTACAAAACAGAAAAATTTGCATTTCCTACTTTAACAAGGGAAACTACAAAACATTTTTTTTTCCCCTTGTTTCCCTTGTAAACCCCCTTGTTTTCTTGAGAATAGAAAACAATATCATATGAAAGCGTTTCCTATGTTTTGTGGAAAATTAAATCCCCTCCTTTTATTACAAATCTGAAAATAGAAAATCAAAATTTTTTTTCTCTAACTAAAGGCACCCTTAAGTTTTACTCAGCACTTCATTATTCAGTTCTATCAAACAAACCCTTGTAACAAGTCCACAAGGCAATGACAAATGCAAGATAAGCATAAAAATGGGACCACTTTCATCTTACTATGGATACACGGCTAACTTAGGATTTTCAATAAAGTAAGAAGCTCGGAAAAAAACTTAGCGACCTAAGATCTTTCAATCTATTTCTTTATTTTGTAGACACCATCATATCACAAAATGATATGTAGAATTTTGAATGCCCAACACCACATGTCTTATTGTAACCAAAAGTGCCTTATCTAGATGTATACATTTAAAACATGATTGAATGCTTATTCACCATTGCAAAAAGCTATACATTCTAAGTTGACCATCTACATTTTATAGGCACCCCCAGCCCAAAGCAAGTAACACAACAATACCTTGTTGGCTCATTAAATATGGATATTAGAAAACTAATTTCATAAGCACAATGGAAATGGCACAGTCACCTTCAGATCAGAAGAGAAATTCGTAACAGGTTTCTTGTAACCAGCTTTCTTAAGATGGAAGTTCATCCATTTTAGAAGCACTTTTTCAGGTGCTAGTCCCATTAGCTCCTCGACATCCTGCACGTGATTTATAACAACATTATATTCTGTACATACAAACGACTCACAAATGAATGTCCGTAGCATTTTAAGAGGATATGTAATGAAAGATAAATAATTACACTGTTGTCATCCACTAACTCCACAAGCTGAGGCATCTTTCTAAGGTTAAGATCTGCAAGTAGTTGGATCTGTAGGTACCAAAATCACACGCAACACGAGATAAAGAATCAGAAAAAAGGTATACTTATCTCTGCTTTTTTGGCTAAAACTTGTTAGGAACAAAAATAGAACCCTCATATACAGGAGGAAAAATAGCAAACATCTCACCTTTATAATCTGAGAAATAAGGCCAAGAACCAGATGAGGCTGCAAATCAGAAAACGCAACAAGTCAGGTTCTCTATTCTAGACTAAAGCATCATTAAAACTTTAATTAAATCGTAAAAACTTACTCTTCCTTCAACAAGGTCCTGGTTACCAATATTCACTACTGTACATCCTATCGCCTTAGCAGAGTTAAGACAAAGCGTATGATTTTCATTTCTATCCCATGGATTGAGTACTCGTTTCGTGTTAATCGCACGTCTATCTATCGTATTAGGCACCACAACATTGATAAGTTTACTACATTCCAACAATAATAATACATCAAAGCCACCACAAAACAACACGCTTTATTTAAGTGAGCTCAAACCAAGTAAAGCTTAAATACCATAGAAGGACTCCATCTCGTGCAAGGTCAAACAAGGCATTGGTAGTCGGATCTATGGGAAGAAACTGCTTCATAAACGGATCATCTCTAAGATAGCTATTAATATGAGCGACATAAGACTCTCTCTCAGATTCAACAATCGTATGAAGAAGCGTCGTGGTCGTTGCTTTAAGAAACGAAGACGAGTTATTTGAACTACCCAATTTCGCAGCAGCTTGCAAATGTAAATTCAAGTAAGCCTGCCCATCCACACAATGTCATCAATTCAAGCCTTGTAACACAACCACATAAGTAAAAACGTAAAACAGCAGTTTTTTATTTCTTACCCTAAGGAAGCCTTCGAAATCAATCCCATTGGTCATATCAAACCCCGATTCGGCCAACAAGTCCCTAATTTCTTTCTCCTTAAACATCTCATTAAAAGTCTTGATTTTTGCAAGCAATATAGGCAAATCCTGCCCACTAACTTGACCATTTTGATCAACTGATGCAATAAACTACACATTTCAACAAAAAATATTAAAAGGGTATACATAAAATCTAAAAATCTATTAAAAAAATATATAAAAAAGGTAACCTTGGATTTAAGGGAACGAAGTTGAACTTGTGTAAACTGATTTTTCCAGCGAGTGGCGGCGACAACGGCTGTAACAAAAAAAAGTTAATAAATATTATGAAAACCTAGATCTACAAAAGAACAACTACAAATCTATAAAATTACCTTTCAAAACCGAATTAAAATTCTTTAATTTATAGATCTTTAAAAAAAACAACAAAACAACATCATTACCTGAAAAGCTTTTCGGCTATGGCGAGTTTCCGGCGAGGTGATGGTGGCTCGGACTTGGTGGTGGCTGTGAAGTGTTGGAGGCGGCGACGTGGTGGGTTGTGGCATGGTGGAGGTTGTGATTGGTGAGATGAGAGATGGTGTGTTTTGTATGTGTTGCGTGTGTTTTTTTTAAGATGAGAGAATGTCCGGCCTATAGATTGAAGAAGCATACGAAGGAAGAATAGAAAGGGCAAAATGGGGATTACATTAATTTCAACATTCCACAACATTGACTTTTCATTTTTCACCTTTGACCATACACCCATTATAAGTAGTATAGATATATATAGATACAGCTGTATTAGGATTACTCCAGACTACGATTGTTGATTTCAGGAAGAACTCCACTATTACTACTCCATGCTAGGATTATGATTCCCATGGAATCCTACCCCGATAATTAACTGATTCTATATATGATTTACTTGTGGTTTTTACCCAACGCAATTAACTACTTACTTCAGTAAGTATTAGTATTTATTTCAACTACCACTATACACCACTTGAATTTATTGAAATAAATTGTTTTCTATTAAACTCTATGAACTCACCAACCTTTGTGTTGACACTTTTAAGCATGTTTATCTCAGTTAATTAACGGAGCAGGACAAGGCACGGAGTGGGCATTATAACTCTGATAAATTACATGGTGTAAAATAAAATATGTAATTCTTTTCAAACTACTATATCCTTTCATGGGATTTAACAAATATGATATTTCACCTTTTGTAACGAAATTATCATTTGAATGACAAACAACTTTCAAAACGTCTCTTTTGAGCCATTTTCTATAATTATGACTTTGATCCTCCCCGTAATACCCCAATTACTCTTCCGCTGTTATCTCATAAATTAGGGGGTGTTACAAGTAAATTGAGGTCAAGGAAGGAGAGTTATGGTTGTCGAATTTGTTATTTCATGTGGCCTAAAATGGGGTGTGAGTGGTGTGTTGAGTGGCTGGAAACAAAGGGTCGTGTGTGTGTAAATAATGTCGAGTCAAGGATTATATACAACGGTCGAATATGGGTGATAGTTGGTTCGAAAATGTATTGATATTGGTCTCGTATAAAAGGGTTAATGTGAATGGCTAATGATGTGGTTTAAGTACACGAGTTAGGGTTTAGTTTTGCATGGGTATATTTAATAAGGTGCATAAAACCTACAATTATGAGAACCTGTCATACAATTACATAATTTACACTGTTGACTATGAACTTTGATAAAATGACATTTTAAACCCCAAACTATTATAAGTCTTGTTATTAAACCCTAAACTATAGTGTTGAACGTAATAAGTCCTTCAAATTACATAATTATTATCTATAACCTTAAAAGTCATTAATCGAGAAACTTAGCACTTATATGAACTTGCTAAATCAGGAAACTTACTAAATATGGAAACCTTCTAAAAATAGAAAGTTACTAAAAATGGGAAGTTTCTAAAAATAGAAAGAAACCATAAATGTGAAACCTAAATAACTATCAGTAGTAAACTTGTAAAATGAGCTTATAAATAATACGTGATCATTAATTTGTATAGGTTCGGTGAAGGAGTGATTTCCCTGTTTCGGTGTGCTTTCTTATTTTGTTGATTGTTGTGCATAAGGTACAGATATTCTACCCTTTCTCAGTAAGGGTGTCTTTTCTCATGACTTTTGATCCTTGACTTTGATTCGTTGCTTTGATATGATATGATCCTTTGCTATGTTCCCTTTTGATATGAGTTTTGCTATGATTCCATTTATGTGATCCTTTGTTATGATTCAGTTGATATGAGCCATTGCTATGATTCCCTTTGATATGATTCTATGGCATGATATGATTTGTTATGTTTAGTCGCCCGAGCTAACTAGCCATAGAGGTACCATGGCCATGTCATTGAGGCAGCAATGGCATGACACTTTCTATGGAGGTGTGATTGATCCACTGCGTCCCCATTTGATATGATATGATATGATATTTTATGTGATCACTTGGCCATTTTGATATATGTGTATACTTGTCCAGTACATGGTACATATATGATTTGTTTGTTGGGGGGCGTATGGATGCATCCTAGGCATATGTGATTTGATATGATTTGATATGATATGATTGGTGACTGGCTTGTGTATGCCCTACACCCCACTAACTATTTGGTACTTAGAGGCCTCCCCTCTCCATACACTTATGATTTGATATGATATGAATATGTGATTATGTGGTCTATTCGAGTGGCTCGTTTAAACAGGCTCGTGGCTATCCTATATGTTTCTTTGGTCTATTCGAGTGGCTCGTTCTTATCTGACTCTTTGATTCTTTATGATATTCTGACTCATGACATTTATGAATTTGATCCATTTGATTCATATTCGTTTACTTATGCTTATTACCTTTCTGCTTTGTATATATATATATATATATATCTGTTCACTGGGCTTTTTAAGCTCAACTGTGTTTTCTTTTCCATGCGGCAGGTAATAAGCGGGATGCTGGGCAAGAGTGATGTGAGTAGGAGTAGAAGACCTACCTTATTTAGATTTCCCATTGTCTTGGATATGATTTAGACTTATGTTGGATATTTTATTTTCATTTCATTTCAGTTGATATTGTTAATACTTTTGGGAACTTGTAATTTGTAAGTCATGATGTTCTTGACTTTGCATTATTTATGAAGTCTTCCGCTTGCGTTTATTTTGTATGTTCAGATAGACACCATAATGTGGCATCTTAACCAAGTTCGGGTTGGGGTGTTACATCTATGCTCGACAAAACTCCATCTGCAAACGCAAGATGAAGGTTTGAAATAGCACTTCCGTCCATCTCGTCCCATTTACTGTCATCCGTGACCTCAGCTAGCCTTTCACCAATGACCGCCAAACATTTATCCTTTCTAAGGATAGCCTTCATCTTTAATTACACAATGAGAAATTATTCCCATTGAACTTTTTGATTTCAAATTTCACCGCCATTGCTACAATCACAATCTTCTTTTCGACAAAACTACTATTTGTTGAGAATAGTAATGGACACCTTTTGAGTGCGAATAATCTTCTTTATCTTTTGATGTGGAGGGTCCACTTATAAGTGGCAACCACAGAGCATACGATAAATAATTATACACACACCCAACCTTAGCTCTTGATAACACTTGTTGAGAAAAACGATACTGGATTGAAGCAAACCCACAACTAAAATAAGAAATACGATAAAACATGACACACGGATTTACTTGGAAAATCCCAATAGGGTAAAAACCAAGGGAAAGGAAAGATACGTTTTCACTATAATGGAAATTAGGAATTACACCTTCTCTCTAATTACAAGGATTAACAATTATCTCTTTAATTAGGAGATATACACAAACTCTCTAATAACCTCACACACTTTAGGAGACTTAGTACTTGCTTGTTTTGGAATGAATGGGATGCACCAAATGAGGTTCAATATACCTCTATTTATAGTGGTAGTATACCACATTTTGGTCCATGTAAACAAGAAGAAAGTAGGCGCCTGGCATGCATCCATATTTGACAAATATATCATGCCACCGTCCAATGCTTTCAACATTCTCATGCAAACCTTTGACCAAGTATTTCACATATGTAGGCCAACTTTCTAGAAACCAGTACACACATATTAATAGAATGTATCTCGTATTTGATTTTCTAGATGGATGATGCATATATACATATGGATATATCCATCTACCCTCATTTGGAAAAAACTACAGAAAGAAATAAGACATGATAGATAACAACCTCTTCAAAATGATGTCGGTGAAAAATGTCGGACAAAATGATGTCGGTCAATAATGTAGGCTTTAACCAAAAAGGCTTTGGCTCAGTTGGTGTTAGAATTTAAATACCATAACAATTATATAATTAATTCTACGTCACCGAAGCATGTAGCGGAAGCAAAGAATAAATATTTAACATGTAAAGAGATTAACCGAATAATAAAGATATGTACCTTTGATCCTAGCAAGAACAAGGATCTAAACTTCAAATTCTTCTTCTTTAATCAAACAATAGGATTAACGAGAAACCCCTTACCTTTTTGTTTCTTAATCCAAGTTGGTATTAACTAAAGTAAGTTAATTAGCAAGGTTTTGGTACACACGTACTATAACAGATTAATGTTTGGTGCTAGCAAAAGAACACAAGAATTAAACCAAACTGTTTGTTTAATTAACAAAAAGTCGATTCCCCCTCCAAAGAGTTGGATCGATTGGATTTTAGCAAAAGGAAGAAGAAAACAAAGTTAGGGTTATAGCAAGAGTGTACAAGATGTAAAACCCTAACCCTTATGTCTTTGTATTTATAGGTTACATATCTTGGAGGACAAGTTGGACCCGAATTGGGTTTGGAAAGCCCCCAAACGATCGGCCCATCCCATATATGGGAATTCTAGAACTTTCTTTCCTCCAAATTTGCACCTATGGTCCTTCCTTTATTTACTAACGGTCGTTAGTCAATTTCGTTAATTACTTAACGTCCGTTAGTAGTTATTTCGTGTTCAAATAATTAAATACATGACGGTTATATATATATTAATTATTTACATTAATCATTCATACGTAAAGTGTGCAATCCCCTGGTCCTGAGTTCGATTCTAGTCATACACGATTTAATATTTTTCCACAAACTCTAACAGCTCCCACTTGGAAATCTATTAAAAGGGAAATGACCTTGGTTAGCGTCTAGCAACACGCCAATGCCGCTAGTACAACTCGGGTAGTGGTCTCCTGGAAAAACCATTTGATGATTCATCATCATACTCATCCTTTTGTTTCTAATACTACATTAATAAAGATATGGATATAAGTCATTCTTTATTAACCATTCTGTTTCTCGTTGTTTCTGATTGAGCAAGATTACCAAATCTTCTGAACGTATTCAGGGGAGATATTGGTTGCGGCCGCACAAACATCTTGTCAACCCTACGAGGGGCCCAGCAGTATTAAACTTCAAACAATTTGAAGGAACAAATTCTATCTTGACTACGAGCATAACCTATGAACTTTGCAACACTCTTGAAAACAATCCTTATAGCTACCAGTTACGTATAGCGATAAATTGAATCACAGAAATGCACTACATCCATGATAGTTATCTGGCATCTCAAGTCTGAGGATAACTATATACACATGATTTACTTGATGACAAGATCCATAAAGTAAACTCATGAAGTTGAGATAAGTCCTATATTCAATTCATTGAATATCATGTGAAATTAGCATGTCAACGCATCAATATACTTTCAAGTATACTCTACCAATACTCATATTTGTCTTAATTTAATGATATTCCCATATCATTAAGTGACAACAGACAATTTAGAATAACATAAGTTATTCACGGATTTAAACAAGCAAATATAGGATACAATCTATTATTAATGAAAACAAACGTACCAAGTACTTTAATTCATTGTAAATAATAATTGCTTAACATCCCTTATCCAAATACTAAAATAGATCAATGCATGATAATTCTTATTAATGAATTATGCCTCAAGTCATGTCAATCATACTTGTTGACAAGGCATAAATCAACTAATCTTGATCTATCGGAATTTTGAGAATACTTATTTCAAGAATTCAATTAGTAAAATTCTTGTATGTATGCATTCAACTATCTTGATATTGCCACATAATATTTCATAAAATGCGTGACATCCTCAACCACGAATTTATGACAATTAAACTATCAAACCTTTTATAGTTTAAAGTATTCTAATTCTTTAATGTATAATGCAACTATGGTCACAATTAAGCATAACTAGTACACATGGCCATTTACCAGGATGAAATCCTACCATGACTAGTATTGAGTGTCATCTCAATTTTATTAGCATCATTGTATGCAAACAACAATATGCTCTATAAAATTTCCGTAAACTTTAATATCCATTGTGTAATGTTTGATACCTTTCAATCTTTCAAGATTAACCGGCTATATTAGTTACGCAACAATTTGCCATATGGTTCATGCTTAGAATTTAGGAGCAATTCCAAGATGAGGATGTTAATTCTATATCCAACCATATCCATTACACTTAGTTATCTAATAACTTCCAATTAGATATTAATGTTGTCAAATCATCTTTCATCTAAGCATGATACAACAAATAACATGATATACATGAAAAATCCTTGTGTCAAACTTAGATTTTATTCATGTTATATCTTTTCAAAGATATGTTTCTATTCAGACTTTCTAATAATATATCATGTTCTATTAGAATCAATTATTTTACCGCTTTGTTTATAACAATAAACATATATTCCAAAGTTGTATGTTTATTTCCAAAATTCCAAGTGAAGTTTCATTCAAAACTAAGACTTAACATTTAATGTTAATGGAATGTTACTTCCTATATGTTATACAACATATATAAATAAGAAAATAAATATAACACTCCCACTAGCTTTTAGTAATACTAAGAAATCGTCTTATTTTAATTATTAATCAAAACTGAATTTAATAATTAAACATAAGTATATCTCTTAGATGCATGCCTTAATCCATTCATGAATTATTGCACTTTGTATACTTCCAAAGATTATTTGAATTCAAATACTCCTTTTAATTACTTATCGTCCTCGCACAAGTAATTTCTCAAGAAAGAGTTTTGATATCCCATTGTTAATTTCATATTTATGAAACTAAGAATGACAATCATAATCTTTATACATTTAATGTGCCTAGAAAGAATTTCAATCACAGTTAATTGCTTAAGTGTGATTAATAATTTTTTCATACATTAAATATGTATACAAAATTTGTCCATATGATTTCTACACAAGAATTTAAATCACTAGGATTTTCATTCCTTTAAAGAAACTCATCTTTATTCTATAGTATAACTATAGAGTTCAAGATTAACTAAGTTTCCAAAACTAGTTATTTTTCTGGACTGCATCTAAACATTCATAGTATGAGTAATTTGCCAAATTCAATATCCGCAATTCATTTTATTGATCAACAGGTTTACCATAATCTTGTAACTCATAATCCTCAACATATTATTCAAATATTTGAGATATCCTTACGGATCTATGAATGAGAATTCCATCATCTTGAGATTTAACGTTAACATGTTTAATCCTCATCATGACAATTAATAGTGTATTTTTAGAAGATTATGTATCTTGTAACTTTATTTTTTCAAGATAAAACTCCCACTTGCCTTTTGCAATATATAGACTATCTAGAAATACTTTAGCAAGTAGAGTGATGCGTGGTTTTGCAACCTTACAACAAGTTTTACCTCTCGAGGGATCTCAAGAGGTTTACAACCCCACCAGGCAGTGTACCTGACCGATGTAGTATAGTGTAGTGGTAAGTACGGGGGATTGATCATTCTTCACAGGGAATAGTGTTCATTAGGTATGAAAAATTACTCTAATAGGTCTAAGGGTGAGAGAAGATTCTTTTTATGTTTTTATATTTTTATGAAAGCAAGTAAAATCTCGGGTTTGAAAGAGTGGGCGGAATTAGTTGCTAGTCAACTAACCCAAATTACTACGAATGCAAATAAAATAAAATAACAAAAATTAAAATGTTGGTGAAAACTTATGTGGAGGGAAATGTGTTTACTTAGATTTCCTTACTCCCTAACTATCTTTTACCGGTTGATTAGTGTGTATTAGTTGCGTGGATGACGGGTGTATTCCTTAATACCAGTCGTGGGGTGGCGTACGTACTTCCCCAACTCTACAAGCTCCTACTTCACTCCTATGTCGAGCCGGCTAGGAAGCTCCTAACATGGGATCACTAGAATTCGCTTGTGCATTAAATACAACCATAAAAACCTTTAGTACGCATTGGTTCATGTTTCTTAAGACGTTCAAGCAAGTTACCGAATAGGAAGTTAGCCAGTTTTCTTAAGCCTAACATAGATGAACAATCATCCAATACAACTAACAACACACTAATAACCAATAATCAATAGCTAGGTTTCATTAGATCTAAGCAAACACAAGATAAATCTAGCCTATCATGTTAAACAAAAGACAAGAACAAGATAAAATCAAACAACACATAGACATATTGAATGATTAATTGATAACTTATCTTCAATGTAACATGGAAGATCTCAAGGCAAAAAGCCTTGAAAGAGCTGCCAAATTCGTCCTAGGGTTTTCACACACAAAGTTCCCCAATAAGTTCCACACTAATGACAAAGAATTGCAAAACTATATATAGATTTTTAGATCTGACGGCGTCACGTTATGGAGTGTGACGCCGTCACCTCGCCGCTTTTAGGGTTCCCGGATGACCTTCTTGACGCCATCCCTTTTTAGCTCTCCAAAATCCGTTCTGGCCTATCAAGGCTTGACGCCCTCAGACTATGAACGTGACGCCGTCCCTCTTTAAATTATAACGTGACGACCTTGATCAAATTAAAGGGTGACGCCGTCAGAATTCCCATGCAATTTTCACTGGCTTATCATGAGTAAATTTCACATCCACCTTTTCTTGCCAAGCCATGACGCCGTCCAGGGATAATCCTGACGCCGTCAAAGGTAACTTCCAGCATGATTTTGAGACTTTGTCGTTTTCTTCACTTTTATGCTCCAAAAACGTCCAAAATGCCTCCTTTTCCAGATTTCTCCTCAAAAGTACCTAAAATGACAAAAAGAACGATTTAGGGCAATATTTGATCAAATAAATACGATTTAGGGCTTAAATGACCCCTTAAAAGCGGTACACTTTTTGCTTCATCAAGTAGAGCAACACAAAATTGTTCTCTTTTGGGACATTACAAATACATATTGACAATTCTTTACATTAGTTTGTTAATAACCTACTCATAAGTAGTTTAACAAATTCAGAACTTCAATTTTGAGACTTAACGTGATTCATTACATTCCATAATAAATGGTGTCTTATTCATCTTCTAGGTTGGAGTCTAATTGAGTATATACTTCCCATACTAAATTTCATAACCTTGATAACTTTTGGAAGAAAGGAAGATATAGTTATCTTTAATCAAACAATATAACAAGAGTTTGATTTTCCTAACTGAACGTACAATAAACATTATGTATTTTATTAGGATTAATATTGTAAGACAATCTTACAATATGTAAGATAAATATATTTCGTTTGGCTTATCTATTCACCAACTAAGTCAGCTTAATGGTATAATAGAATTTTGAAGCCAATTGCATGCTATATAACATAAGTACTTTTTGACCAAGTCACTTCATGTCCATGTCTTAACAAGAAGACATAAACTGTTATAATCCCAATATACGTTATAAATCATTGATCAACTCAATGACTTCTTGTATATGTCTTAATTAAAAAACATAACAAGTTAACGTCTTACTTTATTATAATAATAAGTCTTGTAACAATTTAAAAGACTTCATATTTATATCTTTGCAATAAAATATAAACATGTATAACTAAAGTAATCATGAACACCACAATTTGGTTTCAATAGTAATTTCAAGTTAATTTATTACTTCATATATTTATGACATTCCAAGAATACATAAATATTTTGTTTGAAGTAGTCTTATTACCATATTGACACTTGTTCTAATAAGTATCTAATTTAGAAACTTGCAAATTAACATAGTTTCATTACATCAGTTGATCTGCTAGTAATGAAAGTATGAAATTTACCTTTCCATTGTAATCTAGTCCAAGCTCTCACATGACGTAGATTACAACTTCAAGTGTTCTATTAATTGGATGTGATTAAGTCACATTAGAACATTAGTCTCTTACCTTGCAGTCAAGAGAATCCTTTAAATCATATTCCTATGTGTTGTTCCTTGCACACAATAAATATTTCTCCCACTTGTGCATGGAACAACATCATGTATCAGATAAACAACACGTCACTCGTTTGTTTATGTGATCAATATGATCGTGTCATAGATATTAGTAGATATAGAACCACCTTGTCTAGTAAGGAAACGTACATGACTATCCTTAAAACCACAAGTGTCTACAATTGAAAAGTAATTATCTCAAGACATTCTAGAGATAATCTGGGTTACTACCAAGATAACAAAGCTTGTAGCCCCCACTGAATTACAAATCATTACATTAATTCATTATTCAGTAATTACAACACAATGCTCCCACTGGATTTGACAACATTATAAGTGTTTCATAACCAGTAAAAGCAAATAGTGTGCTATTTACTTTCCTACACCTTTGAGAAATCTCATACGTAACAATTACTTAGGTACTAAAAGAATGTATTCTACTTTGTAAATGATGGGCTATCCATTAATGCAATTAACTTGAAAAAATTTGGCATGCAATTTCTTCCTTAATACGTCTACCATCCCCACAATGGTATGTAGCATCTTTAAGTGGTCAAAACACAACAACTAGATAAATCATGCTAGTATGCCTTTTACCAATTTGTGGTAACTAGTCTAGCTTCTAATTAAATAACTCAGAAAATATGCAATTTTCTTAACTATTAAAGTTTGCAATAAGTTATTTCTTAGAATTTAGAAAATTCTAATTATCCTATCATACCTTTCTCATTCATGAAAAAAAATAGGATTAAGTCTCACTCTTCTCAAAGAAAGTAGACTAGGTTTATTCTTTTAGTAAAGTTGACTCTAGCCAAAAACCCCTACGGGTGTAGATCAATTTACTACTAAAAGAATGCCTCACGTTTACGGTAACGTTGCATTAATACATTAAAAGAATTTACAAAATTCAATTTTAGTATTTTCGATAATACAATTTTTCAAAAAAAGAAAACTACCCAGGAAATATTCATATATCCATTTAATCTTCTTGAAAACTAGGATCCAAATTTCCATAGTTTCACTACATCAGTTGATCTGCTAGCAGTGAAAGTACAAAAGATGGTAATCTGTTGCACAATAATCGGAAAAACAATTTCTGACACCTAGATCATTATGGGAATTATATTTGCCAAAAACAATTTTGCAATGTAAGCATGCTTCTTCCCATCTCATGCTTTAAGTTTCAAGGTCTCACAACTTAATTAAGTCGTCTAATTTAGAAACTGCAAATACTCCATGTCACGGTCTCACGCCATGGAAATTTACCTTGTCATTAATATTTAGGTCAAGGTCTCACTTACGCTAAATATTAACTCCAAGTGTCTCTTATAATTAGATAGCATGGACTTAAATTTTAGGGTATTTATTTTGATGTGACAATCAAAATATGTACGAAGAAGCATGCAAACATCTTCGTATCATAAGTTTTCAAAACAATTTTATTTACCAATTAAGGCTAAGAGTTAAATCAACAAAGTTTTAATTGAGGTATTGGGTTCACCAATCAAAGTATTACCTCCAATTGTCGCCCACTATATCCTACTACTGCATAATGTCAAGCCTCCTTATACCCCTCTTATAGTTTATCTAAACTGGGTGAGCCGTTCACACTATTGGTACAAAACTCATCACTCAATCAAAAGTTTATGATTCTAAGTCTTAAAAAATATGTTATAAACTATAATATTGTTAGTCTCGCCTGGGAGCAAATTACCGTGCGAAGCGAACCACTGTCGGCACATAAGACTTTGCAATATATAATTTATCACATCAAGGTTTCATAGTTATTAAGTCAATTTATTTTCTATTCAAAAAAATTACCCTCTTTTTGCTTACAATTCAACAAGTAATTTAAACAAAAAAATCAAGTAATTTAATAAAAATAAATAACCACATAATAACTCATATAATCTTAACCATTAAATCATATAGCCACATGCAAACCTTTTGATAAATCATATTAATAATCTATATACGTTTTAATATGCATATAATTACTAAGACTCCAATTGGTTTTCGAGCTAATGGTACTAATGGACCACATACACCAACAAGTTGGTTGCGTAAGCCTTAGCAAACATATACCACGTTGCACATAAAAGATTCATTAATTTAATTAATTAGGTCTTCCCTAACTTTAGATCTATCTTTTTATTACATATAGCAAGTAACTTAACAATTATTTACAAACCCTAATCCATGATAACCTTGCATGAAGTATCTTGGATTAATTACAAGTCAAGGAACGTAACCCTTTACACACATAAACACACTTGTTCCTAATTTTAGGGTTACAAAACTAGCTTTTTAAATAAAAGGGCATCGAACCCCCCCCCCCCCCCCCCCAACAAAATTAGTTTCAAAATTTTTTATTGTCTAAAACCCTAAAAAATTCGACTAACATGTTTAATCTAAATCAAAAATTCGATTTTTATGCGTTTCGGTAATACAATTACATGTTAAACGGCTCGTGATGCCAATGTTAGAATTTAAATACCATAACAATTATATAATTAATTCTACATCACCAAAGCACGTAGTGGAAGCAAAGAATCAATATTTAATATGTAAAGAGATTAACCGAATAATAAAAATACGTACCTTAGCTTTGATCCTAGCAAGAACAAAGATCTAAACTTCAAATTCTTCTTCTTTAATCAAACAATAGGATTAACGAGAAACCCCTTACCTTTTTGTTTCTCAATCCAAGATGGTATTAACTAAAGTAAGTTAATTACCAAGGTTTTGTACACACGTAATATAACCGATTAATGTTTGGTGCTAGCAAAAGAATACAAGAAATAAACCAAACTATTTGTTTAATTAACAAAAAGTTGATTCCCCCTCCAAAGAGTTGGATCTATTGGATTTTAGCAAAAGAAAGAAGAAAACAAAGTTAGGGTTATAGCAAAAGTGTACAAGATGTAAAACCCTAACCCTTATGTCTTTGTATTTATAGGCTACATATCTTGGAGGACAAGTTGGACCCGAATTGGGTTTGGAAAGCCCCCAAACGATCGGCCCATCCCATATATGGGAATTCTAGAACTTTCTTTCCTCCAAATTTGCACCTATGGTCCTTCCTTTATTTACTGACGGTCGTTAGTCAATTCCGTTAATTACTTAACGTCCGTTAGTCGTTATTTCGTGTTCAAATAATTAAATACATAACGGTTATAAATATTAATTATTTACATTACTCATTCATACATAAAGTATGCAATCCCATGGTCCCGAGTTCGATTCTAGTCATACACGATTTAATATTTTTCCACAAACTCTAACAGTTGGTACCCACCTCCGAAAAACCCATTGGCCCACCGGAGAGATTTTGTAGATAAAAGTTCAACGGATCGAGTCTCGGCTCTTACTCACTCCAGTTGGTGCCCCACTGGGGTAGGAGAGTTGCCGGAGATATTCCTTGTGAGGTGGATAATGGCTGGTGCCAAAAGGCACTCTCGGTCAGGGTGTTCCCGCCAATTCACTCCTTTTGTGATATAATGTAGGCTTTAGTCAGGCATCCAAGGAGAGACACCCTTCTTGAGGAGATAATTGTTTTCACATTTTTGGATTAGCTACAGAAATACGAAATTGTTCCCTAACGTGATTGATAGAATTAGTGATCTGATATTGTGTGTTGCAATCTTGCTTTTTTAGCTTCTTGCTAGTGTTCAATATACTTGTCGTTAAAAAAAATAGGCATCCAAGATTTGCACACCATGAAAAATGCACAACATGATATGAGAAGTGCGAGGCGTACCGGACATGTGAATAAGCTATTTTATATATTTATCGGGGTGATGTTAACCGAACCCTCCCTTAGGGAGGGTGTTGACTTTTGGGCATGCTGCCGCCGCTTGTACTGTCTGCTTTTTCGGATTGTATATTCCATCAAAAGTAGGCGGGTCCCATGCATAGGGAGGGTATGGTTAGTAGGTCCCTATTTATCGTCCAAACCTAAAAGAAGGGTAACAACTACTGGTATAAAGGAAAAGTCTATTCGTGAAAATTTGTGTGGTGATTTAAGGTTGTAGTAACAAGAAAAATAGAGTGACTATGAACCTCCTAACTGGCATTTGTTAGACATATTCCTAAAATCTTGGATCGTTAGTACTTTTTATGGGACTTTCTTGTCAGAAGATGTATCAGGTTTGAGTCGTCAGATCTATTAATGTGTTGTCTTGATAGTGTTGTATCATATCACTTTGATAAAGGGTGTAAGTGATACAATTTTTTTATTTTTTTTTTTTGGCAGTCTTATAATAAAAAGAAAATTACAAAAATTAAATAAATAAAAAAAATTAGATGGTGTGAGAATCCTATTTTGATGGTGTGTGAACCCACAGCCCCCTTGATAAATCTTTACGATGGATGACAAACCAACCCCTTAGGAAAAACACACGAAATAGAGAAGAAAAAGTGATAATGAAGCAGCCAGAGGAATTGAAATGTGCCAACTCTCAAAGTGTGGAGCAGATTGTTGAAACTAACACTAGAAGCGATGTCGTTGCGGGCTGTTTTGATAGCATACCTGGAGAAATTAAGGAGCCCCATGGGACTACTCTAGAGACTGGCATCTCTGAAAACGTTGTAACCCCAAATGATGTTCCAGCAAAAGGTGAGAGCACGATATCCCATGGTGGTGACCACTCTCATTTTCACGCCCAAGTTTATGAAAGAAGATGACAAGTCACCATCTAAGGATAATGATATGTCTCCATCTAAGGTTGGGGAAAAAGATGAGAATAAGCCTAAGCCATCTTATTCAGATTTTAAAAGATCATATATCATTTTCTATAAGAGCAGTGGGTGTGGTGAGCAGAATTTCCTCCTCATTTGGTTCCCACGGATGCCACGTCACTTTAACAAACCTCCTTCTACAAGTCTCTTTATCATAACTAACCACAACTTACTCATTTGCGTCCCACCACTTTCTATTTATTTTATTTTTTTACATTTGCAAATAAACTAAATTCATTTCATTAAAATTAAAATACAATACTACATATTAAAAAAACAAAAAAAAAAAAAAAAAACGACACGAAGTAAAAGCATATGACACATACTACATATTAATAATACAAAACTTAAGCATTTTCCTCGTATTCTTGATTCTGTTTCTTCATATTTTTTCTTGTTTCCTCCGAATGAAAGCGGCTTTTGCCAATGTGGTTTGGTCGGGATCAAGCATGAGAAACTTCAACTCTTCCATCTCCAAGTACCCTATTTATTTCTGCCTCCTAGCCTCGTACGCGACCATTTGAAGTTCGGCTTTGCGCGTATAAGTTTCCGAATAAATGTCCCGAAAAATAACTCGTTTGACTTCCCCGGAGCTCCCCGTATCCGACGACTTGGATTTCTTTGAAGATCGAGCTTTGTAGGCGCCGTCAGGACGAGGACGTTTGTCAGGACCGAATATATCCTCGAGACATGAAGTGTCAATCGGGGCCTCCGCATCCCATTTGGGGTATTTTTTCAAAATATCCCACACGTGAACGTATATGAACTTTTTCCCACTAAAACGTTGTTCAAAGTTGGTCTTTGCATTCTCGATATGATCATTGTCATTTTCCCCGCTTCTACGTTGCAAATGTTTGTAGATAGCGTTGAATTTTTGACAATCACCGTTAACCCTTGTCCATTTACCCGTAAGCATATTTTTGGTACGGTTAGGCTGGCTGTTAGGGTGACTGCTAAACATGACAATAATCTGGTTCCAAAAAAATTCATCGGAACGGTCATTTCCGATATCTTTATCTTGGGAAACTTCTACCTAAATTTCTGCTAGCAGCTTCGCTTCTTCCTTTGTCCAACGCGTAAACACACGCGTCGGTTCCTCCATGTCATCTTCATCGTCCGCGTCCAAATTCACCTTTTTTTTTTTTTTTTTGGCCATCGTTTTTTTTTTCCTCGCGATTTGGGCGGTTCACGGGCTTGTGATACTTTAAATTGTGAATCTGAAGGTTGTGATTCAAAGTGATGTTGTTGTTGAGATTGAGGCCACTATGAAGGTTGTGTCGGGTTAAAAAATTGTGGTGCTGGAAAACATTGTTGGGGTGATTTTCGTATCCTTGAAACGCATATTGTTGATTTAGTTAAATTGCCTCTTGATTCAATTACGTACCATATGTAGGAATTTGTGGCGACGGGGAGTTAGAGTTTTGTGACAATGGGTTCGACGGGTTTGAAGAACTCCCGTATTGTTGTAGGTTTGACGAGAGAAGGTTCGTAAAATATCCGCTCTCGTTGGGATTTTGAGACTTTTTTTTTTTTTTTGGAATGTTGAGATATAGAGATGATTGGTAGTTTTTGATTTAGAATTGTGTGAGAAAAATAGTGTGTAAATGTTATGTATTTATAGTGTTTAAATTAAGTGGTTTTTTTTTTTTTTTTTTTTTTTTTTTTAGTAGAAACGGTAATATTACTGTTTGAAATCAAAGCTGGGACCCACCAAACGCATCTATAGTCAGTGTTTTTGCCTCGCCGCTTAGACGAGGATGTTGGAAATGAGGAGAGGTGAGGAGGTGTGGCGGTATGGTGAGGAGATGTGGCGAAGGTGCCACGTCAAAGTGAGGAGGTGGTGAGTTTCCCGCACCCACTGCTCCGGGTTACCCCAAATATGTCCATCAAAGTGATACGCAAAGGATTTGTCAACTTTCAATCGGAAAATTATTTGAGTCCACCTCAAATAAGTAACACCAAAAAAGGCGGACTCAAATTATTGCAAAGTTAGAATGCATTGATTTGAAAGAATTGCTCAACTAAAAAATAAAAAGATGATAAACAATGAATCTTTTCAAGCTTGTACGAAAAAAAAATTAAAAAAATAAAATAAAAAATCGCAAGAAGGCGGTAAAGGAATTAAAAAATACTTCTCCAAAACTAAAGTCATCCAAAGGGCTCTAAGTTGCTTCGTAAAATGACATTCTAATTTTTTTTCTATGGAGACGTGGCTTGTTGGTGTATTTTCAAGTGTTTTTTCGTCGAATTAGGTTGAGTCTATTTCTAGGTGTTAGATTCCTTTTTCTTTTTGGAGGTGGTCGTGTTCTGGTGTCTTGCGTTTCTTTGTTGTCTGCTCTGTATCTTCTAGCTTCTTGCTGACTTTCTAATATAAAATTATCATTAAAAAAAACAACTTTAAAGAAAATCTATATAATTTTTATGCTAACATTTATCCCAAAATATAATGTGAAGTAATAAGGTCCTAGGATTTTGTAAAATTAAAGTTAAAGTTTAGATGTTTTCTAATACTTTATAGTAATATCAATACCCAAAAAAAATGGGAGAAATAATTTGTTGAAAATATATGAAAGCCCATCAAAGATAAAGAAATACTTATAGCACATCAAATGATGTTTGTTTCTTTCAATGATTAACATTTTTGAAATAAAAACCAATTCTCTTTTAAAAAAGTTGAAAGCTAGTTTTGACTAATATAAACTTTCGAAATTATAATAAACTCTCCAACTCAAAATAGAAAATTCAGTGTGCCAGCTAGAGATGCACAAAAAAACAGGTTCATGAACCGAACCCAAAAAAAAACCAAAACCGGTTTTTCCAAAAAACCGGTTTTTGGAAAACCAGTTTAGAGAAAACCGAACCGCCGGTTGTAACCACTGTGAAAATCTCACTTTATAATAAACTATCTTATAGAAAAACTTATCTTTTTCTACGTGTAAATTTTTTTTTTTTTTTTATTTGATCATAACTGTTATCTCATCCCTGATAAACGTGCTCGCAACTCAACCTTAACTGATTTAGTATTTAACTATATAAACATCTTTATCCTAAAACTTTATGAGATCCCATTTACCACTTTACGTTATTTCGTTAACGTACATTTAAAACTTAACGTTTCTTAATAGATAAGAGTTTTATGAAACCCTAAACTACTATAATAACATTTATGAATAACAAAACCCTAGAAATACTAAAGTACAATTTATCTAAGTAATGTACAAGTCACTAAAGCATAGAAACCCTAAAACCATTATAACTTCTGATAAAACCCTAATTTCACAAAACTATTATTATATGTAATAAAATCACAAACCCTAATGAATATTTTTATAAAATATATATGTACAAGACTTTTTAACTAAAGTACAAGTACTTAATGCACAAACATAAGAATATTAATATAAATATCATTATAAACCTCAATGTACTCATTTTAAAACACATTGTCCAAGTACTCTCTATATTAACCCTAAAAATTTATTTCTTAACATATTAGATATATGTACAAGTCCTTTAAGGTAAGATACAAGTTCTTAATGCATAACAACTAAATTTTAACAAAACACTATATAAACTTTAATAATAATTATTTTAAAGGAATATTTTGTATATTACTTTTCAAAATACATTTGTTAATTTATAAAATAATAGTACAACCCATCAAACCCATAGTACAACCCTCTAATGCATAAAAACTTAAAAATCTATTTAATTATCTTAAAACCCTAATAAAAATTATACAAAAATTATATAAATTAAGAAATTATTAAAACTATATTTTTCCTATTTTCTAAACTATAGTACAACTCTCCTAAGCTTAGAGTACAACTACCTAATGCACACAATAATTTTTCCACAACATATATATAAATCGATACACATAATTTTATTTCACAAAACCCTAAAAATCATTTCTAAAAAAATCCCACAACCCTAGAAACCCTAACCTAGCCTTAAACCCTAGAGTACCATACACCTAAGCCTAGTGTACAATTCCTCTAAGTATATTTCGAACCAAACTTTCCAAAAATCCCTAGTCTAGTTCGAATCCCATTAGGAACTAACCAAACCATAGCTTTACTTAGACCTTAAGAGATAAAATGCAAGAACATGACTCCTCCACATCCCCCCTCCTCTAGAAGATAGGTACTTGTATGATTTCTAAGCAAAACACCTCACCCCCTCCTACAAAGCCCACGCCCTCTCCCTCTGTACCACAAAACATCATCAAATCCTCCATACTCCACCTAGATATGTTCCTCTCCACACAAACATAAAGACTTGGTCCTTTTAGAAACCCTAGCACTCCCCTTTATATATATTCGATCACAATTTTCCCTAAATCCCTCAAACCATTCGATCACTTCACCACAGCCCATATCCACATTCATTTCTGATTAAACTCTCACAAATACACTTTAGAAAGACCCTAGGAAGCCAAGAAGGAAGATAGAGCCTTGGTGATCAAAATTCCAAAACCCTAAGTTCATTTTAGCTTCATACGACCCATACTCTTCTAGGTAAGCTTCCAACACTTTTTATTATGTTCTATATACTCTAAATACTATTAAGTATCCTAATAAACTCATCTTAATAATAATAGAACCCTAAAAACAAGAGTTACTAAATATTTTTCTTTCTTTTTTGTTTTGGTTGACAAACCCAAACGCACCCTTATAGGTTATTTTTACAAGTCACTAATACCTAAAACAAGTTAAAAATAGTATAGACATGTTATAGATACTAATTATAATCTAAGTTCCCTAGTTCTAAATGTGGAAAACTAGAAGGGGGGTTGAATAGTTTTTAATCTTTTTAAATTTTATTCTGAAAACTTTTGTTTACTTTTAAAAACTTCGATTCGATATTATGTGACTTCAATTCTTAAACAATATGAACAGGTATAGATAAATATAAGTAAGTAATGCAAGTAAAGTAAAGTAAAGTAAATCAAATGAAAGATAGAGATGGAAAGATCTAACCGAGACACAAGAGATTTATAGTGGTTCGGCTACAAGGTCACCTTCCTTGCCCTACTCCACTCCCCGAGCACCTAACTCGAGAGTTTTCTTCACTATGTCAACAAGCTCCCTTATGGCGGAGAAAACTTTACACAACTTTAGCTTACACCGGCTTAACGACACAAAGCTAGATGTCGGGTTCTAATCGTAGCTAGAACCAATCTCACAACTTCTACACAACTTAATCACACCTTCTTCACAACTTCTTCTTCACAACTTCTTCTTCACGACTACTTCACGACTTCTTCTTCACGACTACTTCCTCACGACTACTTCTTCAAGACTACTTCACGACTTATTCACAACTTCTTCACAACTTATATACTACGGCTTCACACCTTCTTCACAACTTAGCACAACCTATGTACACTTCTACTTCTTCACACCTTCACTACTTACACACCTTAACTACACAACTTCACTACTTACACACTAACCTATCCCAAATAATTATACACACAACTATCTAACAAATATACAACTTATATACAAATGAATGATGACACACACAACTTAGATAGCTAAGTTGCAATACTTCTTCTCTAGATGTTGAAGGAGTATTCTTCTTTTGCACTTGAATGTAGGAAGCTTGGATCACTTAGAAACCAATGCTTAATAAGATATGATCAAAGGATTTTGAAATGTATATACAAGGATTTAAAACAGAAAGTTTTAGTGTGCAAAAGGTAAGTAAAAATCCAGGGGAAGGCAGGTATTTATAGGGAGAAAAACTGGACAGCTGGAGCCTACTGGAGCGGGGGCGGTCCCCTTAAATTAAGGGGGCCGCCCCTACTGAACGTTGGCCAATTTTGTCCTTTTGTGGGGAAGGTTTTTCTGGAACATTTTAACTGATTTTGGTTAAAAATTTGAATTCATATTTTTATAAAAGATTAAACATTTTTATTTAATACCAAAAATGTTTTTCAAAAATATATAAAATGTTTTTGATGTTTTATAAAAAATCTAGTTTTTAAGAAAATGTTCCTTTGATCATATAATGCATTAAGCATTAGTTCATTCATACCTTAAGTGATTTTAGTTGTAGAAGTGAATATTTACAACTAAGTACTTGTTTAATTTATAAGTTTATGTTTTAATGAGTTTACATTTTGTGATCATCAAAACATAGAGATATGAATAAATATTGATAATGTTTTTAGGCATTTATTTATGTCAACAATCTCCCCCTTTTTGATGATTACAAAACCTAAACTCATTAAACCAAAAAGTTTATTTTTGGACAAGTATTTAGTGAGTTTACATTCACTTCTCCCCCTTTTTGTAGAATCAAAAAGGTTAAGCCGACAAAATTCAAATGTGAAATTTTTCGGGACGAAAACTCCCCCTTGATGTGTACTCCCCCTCGTTTGGGGGCACCAAGGAAACAAGCTATGGAACGCTTGCAAGAAAAATATTAGAAGCACAAGTATATGCAACATAAGGCATGCAAACATTCAAACAAAACAACTAATGATACTACAAGTATATGTAACATAAGGCATGCAAACATTCAAACAATAAGCAAGCGTATAGAATGAGATCATGCATTTAATAAAGTGTTGTGTATAAATACACAACCAAGTGAATTACAACATAAGGCATGCAAACATTCAAACAAAACAACTAATGATACTACATAGTCATCCCAAAAGCACATGATTCCCATAAAGCTTGCAACCAAAAAGAAGAGGTGGTGGTGGTGATGGGTTGGTTAATATGTGCTCAATGTATGAGTAGTGATATATGGTGGGGATGTTGTTGGTGGTGGTGTTGTTTGTGGTGAATTAGGTGCATTTGGAGATGAGCATTTAGGTGGTGGTAATGGAGTGGTGTTGTCTTCTTTAGTGAGGTCAATGAGAAGATGTTTGTTGAAATGGTCATTTATGGGTGATATGATGACTATTTTGTGTTTCTTGGAGGAATTGGAAATGGAGGATTTTAGTGATAGCATGGTGTCTTGGGTTTTAAATTTGGAGGGAATTTTTGTTGAGAAAGTTTGGTTGTTTTGGGTAAGGTTTTGAGGTTTAGTGATAATATTCCAAACTCAGATGGGTTTAATAAAGGTAAGTGTAGGGGTCAATTTTTGAGTTGTGTTTGCAGCAAGCTTTATTTGAATCATGTTCATTTGGAATGGTTTAATAGTAGCAATAACATGTTAAGAGGAACAATGTTTATATGTAGACTACTAAGATCATATTTTAAGCATGTCATAGGTATATATACATATATATATCACAATGAAACAAAAAGATGAAACAACACATCTATAGCAAACTATGGAATATAAAGACAACAATCATGGCAAACACATAGCAAGACATATATATGCATAGCAGAAATATTTAAAACAAGCAAATAATCTATTCATGCATTCAAGATGATCATGTATAACACATGAATCATCATTATATCACACAAAATGCTTAAAACATAAGAATTACAACATAAGTAAAGATACTAATAGTCTTAATATTGCCAAAGAGGGTGATTGGGCTTGCTTGCGACAAAAAAAAAATTGTTTTGGGGCGGAACGCATGTGGATAGGGCTTAGTTATTTGATGGTGAGGGAAAGTTTGATGGTTGACCAAAATGATGAGGATTTTCGAAGGTTTCATGGGAGTTGGTTTGAGGTTGAGATGTGTTGATTGGAATAAAGGTGGAGGTTGAGGTTGTTATTTAGGATGGATGTTTGGTCATGCAACATAGGAGTAACATGTGAGTTGGTAGGAGGTGGTGGTGATACTCTTGGTGGTTTAGACATCTATGGTGTTGATGGGTGTGAAGGTATGGAGGATGAAGGTGTATTTTTGGGAGTAAAGGTGAATGGTTGGTTGTTATGATGAGGTTTGTGAAAGGGTTCATTGGAATGAGCTTGAGGATTAGGAGTATAGTTGGGAACAAATGTGGGTGGAGGTGTTGGTTGTTTAGCCACATCATTTGTTGTGATGGACTTGTTTTGGGGGTTTGGTTTTCTTCTCCAACTGAGTTTTATGATCATCCTTGCTAGCTTTGAGGTTTTTGGTTTTGGTTTGATGGGAGAAGACATGATGGGGTGAGTTAAAAATGGTGATGAAAGGGATTATTTATAGTGGAGGTTTGAGGTTGTTTAAGGATGGATAAAGGTGTTTGGATGATAGGGACAAAGTGTGTTTGTGAATTTGGGGAAGTGCAGGATGAAATGGGCTAAAAAGCAGAAAAAAAATTTCTGTGAACCCGTCCAGCAGATGGCCGGTCCCCTTAATAATTAAGGGGGCCGCCCATCTGGTGTCTTTCTGAGTTCCAGAAATGAGTTTTTCTGCAGAGATGGGTAAGGAGGGCTATGTTTTGAGCTTTTGGTTTCAGGCAAGTCCCACTCTTTGAGGCAATAAAGTATGTATTATGCATGCAAGTCATATTAATTAAAGGGATTAAGCAAACAAGTAATTTCATATATCATGCAAACATACTCATCAAGCAAGTAATATCATCTATCATGTAATATCATCAAGCAAGTAATATCATCTAGCATGTAAACATACTCATCAAGCAAGTAATATATATGAACTAGGAAACAATAAACTACACCAAGTATTTTCTTAATTATATGTGCCTATGTGAGGGATCCTAATGAAACAATAAACTACACCAATTAATGAACTATTAGAGGGATCCTAAAGTGTGCCTATGTGTAATAAATGGGAACTTAAGATAGCATGGACTTCTAGATTTGTTACAAACAAAATCTTAATAGACAAACCATGGTCCGCTTGATTTGCCTTAGTTCACTTTTAAATGTCATGTATATAAATATAGATGACAAATATGAGATCACCATGCATGATTTAAAAAAAATGTTTTTAGCATTATTCAACAATGTTTGAAAGTGGGTTTTTATGTAGATGTGAAAGTTATTTGAATAAAATAGATTGGGTTTTATTTAAAAATGTGTTTATGAAGAATGAGTAAAAAGAAATTCCCAATCTTTGACTTTGATCAAAATAGGATTATGGAAAAAAAATGAGATAGTAAAACATGTTAATAGAAAGATGACATAATCTTTTGAAAAATCATTTTTCCAAAATGTGAAGTTTTTGCATATTTTGAAAACAAATAACATTAATGAAAAAATGGTTGCTAATGATCTCATGCTCAAGGGAATTGGTTAAGGCTATTATCACATGCTACCCTTTTCTACATATCCTATGGTCATAAGGAAGTGACGACTAAATTCTATAGGTTTGATGTGAGAGTGTTGAATGGGGTATAACCTAACATCTATAGCTCCTTTGTTGTCGCACACTTATCTAACTTAATGCCATAATCTCCGAGAGCTTGTTTCATCCATAGTTTTCTAATCCTACTTCTATGTTAATAATTAATCCACTCAACTCATTTCACTTCATCACCATGAGTTTTCTAAAAGTGGACATAGAAGATTTCCATTTTAAAAGGTATTGCTAAAGAGGGCCAAAGGGAAAATAACTAGTGACTCTAGGTTATTCATATAAGCTATTATATGTATATATATATATATATATATATATATATATATATATATATATATATATATATATATATATATATATATATATATATATATAACTAGGCATTACGAGCTAAATAGGCATGAAATAACTAGTCATTAATCTAAGCATATATTATAACACCAAACTTAAAAAGAAAGCGTACCTTTTAGTCTTCAGTAGATTATTCTTCAAACGCTTCAAAGTGTTTAGGTTGACTTGTAGAAGTCAATCAAAGAGGAGATGCCGATTTCCCAATGAGTTAGCAATTTAGCCACTTGGTCCCCATTGTCTCATTGATCCAAAGTTGTTTGAACCAAACATGGTTGCAATTGACTAGGATGCATATATGGTGGAAGTATTCCCCAAGGATTGAAGCTTGGTGGATTTGGATAATTCCACATTGGGTAATTATTATTATTATGAGGGTTTTGTCGATTTTTATTTCTTCTAGGTTGAGTAGATTTAGGTCGAGGTTGAGGATTATGTGGTCTTCTTAAGGTAGGTGTTTTTGATCTTAATTTCGGTTTAGAAAATCCGGTTTTGGCTTTTAATGATGGTTTATAAAAACTTTTTACTTCCTCATCACTCGAAATAGGTATTTTTCTATCTTTTATAAGTATATACTTAGGTTTTGACTCTAATGGTTTTTGTTCACTAGATTGACATTCAAACTTAACATTTTTATTTTCACTTGTTGAAACATTATTTGAATTAAATCCTAGTCCGGTTTTATCTCCCGATGCTCTTTGAATGCTTATTATTTCTCTAAGTGAATTACTACTATTTTCAAATTTTTTAAGTTTACAAATTTCTTCCTTAAGTATTTCGTTTTTATTTTTAGTTTCTTGACATGTTTTACATTCAAAAACTTCTTTACCTTTTTCTAAGTTATGTAGTTTAATTTTTAATTCTAGTATTTCTTTTTCTAATTTGTTATTTATGAGTTTTAGTGATTTATTTTTACTCATTACTTTTTGAACTAATATGCATAACCTATTATATTCGTTATCTAGGTCTTTTTCATCTAATGATAAATTTTCATCACTAAAGTATTCGGTTTTGGAACGTACCTCTTTCGATGTCTTAGCCATAAGACATTTCTCCTCCTTTGTAGTCTCTTTTTCATCTTCATCACTATCACTCCATGCTCCTCCAACGAACCCCTTTTGATTTTGCTCCTTTGACATCATTGGACATCTTCCAATGAGATGATTTGGATCACCGCACTTAAAACACTTCCTCTCACTCTTGCTACCTTTGTCGTCTTTGTTTCTTTGGAATGTCTTTCTTTCGTCATATGGTTTCCTAACGAATCTTCCTCGTCTTTTGAAGAACTTCTTGAAGTCTCTTAAGGCCATGGCATATTCTTCATCATCACTTTCGGAGGTTGAGCTATCCTCGTCACTTGATGCTTTCCTAGCTTTCAACGCGATTGACTTGCTTTGTTCTTTCTTTCCTTTGATCATCTTGGAGTCTTTCTTGATTATTGCTTCGTGGACCTTCAAGTTTCCAATCAACTCGTCAAGTTGAAGAGTTGACAAGTTCTTCGATTCTTCAATCGCCGTAACTTTAGCTCGCCATTTTGGATGAAGAACCCTAAGTAATTTCTTGACAAAATTCTTACTAGAAAAACTCTCATCAAGTGCCTTTAAACTTGTGATGATTGTGTTAAACCTAGCAAACGCATTATCAATTGATTCCTCTTCCGGAATCGCGAATTGTTCATACTGTTGAACAAGAAGATCTATTTTATTATCTTTGACTTGACTATTACCTTGGTGAGTTATTAGTAAAAAGTTCCAAATTTCTTTTGCGGTTTCGCACATAAAAATTCTTTCGTATTCTTTACGTGGTAACGCATTATAAATAACCATTTTAGCCTCATTATTTTTAGAAAGTTTTCTTTTTAAATCATCATTTGTTTTTCAAAAGATAATACTTCATCCATTTTAGTTTCTAAATTATATTGAATAGGTAAAAAATCACCATTAGTAATAACATGCCAAAGATCTAGATCTTTTGACTTTACATAAGTTTCGAATCGATTTTTCCAATATAAAAATCCATCACTTTCAAATAGTGGTGGTCTTTGCATAGATTGCCCTTCTAAATATTTTTCAGATTCCATAGATCGTTTCAAGTTTTAAAATACAGTTTATTTTAAAAATATTGTTTGACGTGGCTCTTGATACCAATTGTGGAAAACTAGAAGGGGGGTTGAATAGTTTTACGTCTTTTTAAATTTTATTTTGAAAACTTTTGTTTACTTTTAAAAACTTCGATTCGATATTATGTGACTTCAATTCTTAAACAATATGAACAGGTATAGATAAATATAAGTAAGTAATGCAAGTAAAGTGAAGTAAATCAAATGAAAGATAGAGATGGAAAGATCTAACCGAGACACAAGAGATTTATTGTGGTTCGGCTACAAGGTCACCTTCCTTGCCCTACTCTACTCCCCGAGCACCTAACTCGAGAGTTTTCTTCACTATGTCAACAAGCTCCCTTATGGCGGAGAAAACCTTACACAACTTTAGCTTACACCGGCTTAACGACACAAAGCTAGATGTCGGGTTCTAATCGTAGCTAGAACCAATCTCACAACTTGTACACAACTTAATCACACCTTCTTCACAATTTCTTCTTCACGACTTCTTCTTCACGACTACTTCACGACTTCTTCTTCACGACTACTTCCTCACGACTACTTCTTCAAGACTACTTCACGACTTATTCACAACTTCTTCACAACTTATATACTACGGCTTCACACCTTCTTCACAACTTAGCACAACCTATGTACACTTCTACTTCTTCACACCTTTACTACTTACACACCTTAACTACACAACTTCACTACTTACACACTAACCTATCCCAAATAATTATACACACAACTATCTAACAAATATACAACTTATATACAAATGAATGATGACACACACAACTTAGATAGCTAAGTTGCAATACTTCTTCTCTAGATGTTGAAGGAGTATTCTTCTTTTGCACTTGAATGTAGGAAGCTTGGATCACTTAGAAACCAATGCTTAATAAGATATGATCAAAGGATTTTGAAATGTATATACAAGGATTTAAAACAGAAAGTTTTAGTGTGCAAAAGGTGAGTAAAAATCCAGGGGAAGGCAGGTATTTATAGGGAGAAAAACTGGACAGCTGGAGCCTACTGGAGCGGGGGCGGTCCCCTTAAATAGGGGGCGGTCCCCTTAATTTTAAGGGGGCCGCCTAGCAAAATTAAGGGGGCCGCCCCTACTGAACGTTGGCCAATTTTGTCCTTTTGTGGGGAAGGTTTTTCTAGAACATTTTAACTGATTTTGGTTAAAAATTTGAATTCATATTTTTATAAAAGATTAAACATTTTTATTTAATACCAAAAATGTTTTTCAAAAATATATAAAATGTTTTTGATGTTTTATAAAAAATCTAGTTTTTAAGGAAATGTTCCTTTGATCATATAATGCATTAAGCATTAGTTCATTCATACCTTAAGTGATTTTAGTTGTAGAAGTGAATATTTACAACTAAGTACTTGTTTAATTTATAAGTTTATGTTTTAATGAGTTTACATTTTGTGATCATCAAAACATAGAGATATGAATAAATATTGATAATGTTTTTAGGTATTTATTTATGTCAACACTAAAGCTTAAAAATCAAAAATCAAGTTGTTTTGTCATTTTTAAGGCTGTCGAGACAGCAGCAGTTACGTGTTTTGTAAAATCAGTTCCGACCACTAAACGGACTTTAAAAATTCTAGATTTTTGCACAAACAAAGTTCCTTTAGATATCTAACAGTAGGAAAAAGAATGAAGTGTTTTCGTTTAGAAACGAGTGAGATATGGCCATTTGTTGTTGGGTGTTTTCTGTCTCGACAAAATTGCCAAACACACCCTAATAAAATTATTTGAGAGCTCGTGGGTTCGATTCACGAGCTAAATTTTTGAAGAAATCAAGTTTATAAACTAATAAACAAATTTACAAAAGAGTCGTAAAAAGTTTTGTTATAAATCATAAAATGTAGAGTGTTTTTAAAGAAAAAGGACGTCGTATGTGACGACGAGGGAGTCTCAAGGGTATTTCTTGCCAAAAACTCAAACTAAGTTTATAAAAGGGATTATGTATGTTGTCGATTTAAACCCTAGGAGTAGATAATGTCATTTTTGAAACTATAGGGATAAAAGTTGTCATTTTACCAAAGTTGAGGGGTAAAACTTGTCATTTTATAAAAGTTCAAGGGTAAAACTTGTCAACATATGAAACTATAGGGGCTAAAGTGAAACTTTTTCTATAATAATTATTATTATTAAATAATTAATATTATTATAAATATTAAAAGTATTATTCTTACTAGTATTTTTATTAATAAGGTTTTAAAATACGTTTTAATCGATAACGAATGAATGAAGGATCTATTTAACAAACAAACGAAATAGCTATTTAACGAACGAACGAAACGAACATTTGAAATATATATATATATATATATATATATATATATATATATATATATATATATATATATATATATATATATATATATATATATATATATATATATATATATATATTCAGAAACAGTTATTGAAACTTGACATAACCAACCCAGGTTGCGAGCCGGAGACGTTTATCAACTTTGTTTAAACTTTGTTTTCCATCCAGACTGTTCAGGTGAGTTTATAGTCCCACTTTTCTTATTTACATGTTTTCAAAATTTGTGGGGAGATACATGCTATAAAACCGAACACAAGTATTTTCCTGATTGTTATTGCACTAGGCTAACTGTCCCTTATTATTGAGATTGTATTTATTGAAAGACCCTCATATCATGCACCATTAGTCACCCGCAGGGTGAGCGCGAATATAGTGAATAGATCTATTGGCCTGACGACCCATTTGTATTAGCCGGATGGATATCCTTAGGGGTAGCCGGTTATGCAGATGCATTATATTTGATTTCTTAAACTCGGGGGCAAGACCACTCTCATTTAATTATGTTTGTGGAACCTGGAAACTGTCAACGCATTGCGTGTCATGAGGTTTAGTGCAATATTCCGAACTATGAATGAATTGATTTCTTTACTATTTGCCTTGTGTTCAAACTATTTATTACTTTAAACACTATAGATTCACTCAACCTTTTTGTTGACTTTTTAAGCATGTTTATCTCAGGTAATTAGGAGTATGGCTATCGGCACGGAGTGGCTGTGGACTTTATTTTTATAATAAGAGTGTCCACTTTGTTATCATTCAATAAATAATGTAACCTTAATAACATATTTTCCGAACCTCCCTCTGGGACCTATATAATGTACTCTGATTAAATAAATGAATGATAACAATTTTTATTTAAAAACGTCTCTTTTCGAGTCGTTTTCTATTCTCATGACTGTGAACCATGAAGTAATACCCCAACTCATATTCCGCTGCGTAAATCGAAAATGGGGTGTTACAGAGTGGTATCAGAGCTCATGGTTATAGAGAACCAAATGTTTTCAAACATTGGACTATAACCGTTTTTTTCACAAAAACTTAACCAAAGTCCTCCATGCCATGCCGTTACTAAAACGTTATTGGTATGTAATTTATGGTTAATTGTTTAAACTGCGTAAATGAAATAATTATAACTATAGAGTGGTTACAGAATCCTGACTTCCCCTATCTGACCTATCCCTCTCATGTCCAGACTCAAATATCAAAATAGAACCATATTTAGTGCCTTATGTATTAGGATCATTTTCGTTCTATTGCTATTTACCTCTATATTTCATCTTTATTATTCCTACTGTTATTAATTTCTTATAATAATTTCTTATAATTATTATTTGCAAATTATTACAGTACCATGTCTCCCGAAACCCCTAATGTTAACGAAACCACCCCAAACCCCAGTCTAGATAACAGTTCCTTCCCACTACCTCCAACCATAGACAACCACCCAACTGGTAACATATTAAGTGACGGAAATTAGGACCACTATTGACAACAAGGAACCCAAGTATCCATACTAGAGACACAGAATCCTTAACCTACCACATGGAATATTAATAAAAGACCTTGTATTAATTGTTTTGTGTAAAAACAATCAATCAAGTTATTAATATCATGTTATTATCCTCAGAACCTATACCAAGACTTACTAGGACATTACTTAGGATTATTATGATTCCATAACTAGGCAATAACCATAGAACCCTCTAAGAGAAAATTTCGGAAGAAAACTTGATGAATGTAGAGAAAGTTGCTGAACTTCAGCTTTTATAGAAAAATTAGTTTGTTCCTTAGCGGTTTATTACCAAGAGTAAATATATATCCCCATCAGCATGATCGTCAAACTGAAAAGTTGACTCGGAAGAGTCTCTGGTAGCCACTAAATCAGATTTATACCTATCAGCTTTTGTACTATATCTTGGCCACGGGATATGTAGCATAAATATGACGCTTGTACTAATTTTGTTATATATAACAAATTAGCAAGTTATTTATGACTATATGTGGTTTTGATTTTGTTGTATTTTGCTGTGCATGGTATCAGTTGATGTGGGCCAGTGATGATCATCTTACATACGCGTATGATAGTATTTGGACATGTTGTGACCTTATGATTATCATGAGTTTTACCTTGATAATCTAACATGGACAAAATATAAACGTATGTCTTATTGTGGTAATAATAAAAATCTAGGAAGAATAACCAAACCTACCATTACCCGTACCCTAGGAATTAAGCAATATAACCAAAAGCGAAAACTCAATGATAGAAAGACCATCATCTTAATTTAAGGATTCCCGACCTAGAAATTAAGCAAGGTGCTACGCCTAAGAAAAAGACTTTAAGAGAAAACTTGATCATGGGAAAACCCTAATACCAATAGGAAAACTGAGACTGGTGTAAAGGAAAACTAGAACTCATTAGGATCCCAACCATACTCTAGGATGACCCTTAAGTTTGAGTAGAAGATAAATCTCTGTAATAAATGAATAAATTGAGGTTTAGAAACCCACTAAGTTGTAATTCTTTTTAAATCTTTACCTTAGTTATGATGGATGTAACCTAAGTGTAATAACTATTTTTCCTACCCTATGAAACCCTCATAATCTCAATCTGCGTTTAGCTTCATTATCTACTCTATTCCTCCTTTACCATATTCATAGTTAGAACCTAGCAAAACCCTAGTATACCATTAGGAAATTTGGTGAATATTACTTTGGCGAAACAATAGACTATCACTACCTAGAATATTCCCTAGATGAACTTTAAGATTTATTTTGAGGATATCCTATTAGTACCCTAGGAAATCCCTAAACCATCACTGTAGTGTGACTAAAAATTTTCTTATTCGTTTGAAAAATAAATTATGAAGTTATTTTCCAAAAAAATTACGCGTTGAACACCATCTAAAACTTTTTGAAAAGCATAAATACCACAGTAACTGAGCCAAACATCACATCATTTGGTCCTCAATTATACATAGCCTGATCAACTATGTATAATTTAGGAAGAATCATGTAGTGAATTGGACAGTTATCTTTTCAGATTTTCTAATAACAATTTTCATTCAAAAGCAAAATATTGAAACAAAACAAAATGTTTATAACATCTACTACTTATTACCTCTAAGATAGGAATTCGAAAACATTATGGATAGAAAAACCCTAAGAAATCCACAAGGACTTATAGTACAAATTTTATTAGGAACCTTGGAAGATAATACATAGAAACATAGTTAGCAACGGAAATGCTAATATTACAAGGGTTACATAAGTTTTATTTCACTAAGGATTACCTAGGAAAGACAACAAAGACCATACTAACAACCCTAGCGCAAGACTTATTTTCCCCATGTCTGATCCACAATAAAGGCAACGATAGTAAGTGGTACGACAAACATTAGGATCACACCAAAGGCTTCAAGGTCTTCTTCCGGATTACACGCCATGTAGGTAGCAACTGCAACAACGTAAACAATCGCTAGGTATGTGATAAGGTGCGGCATTTTGAGGTTTTTAGGAGAGAATTTAGTAGTGAAAGAATGAGGATTAAAAATGAGGTATTTATAGGAGAAATATAGCCGTTATTCGACCGTTAAAATCACTGTTCACGACCGTTGGGAAAATCTGACCGTTGGAAGCACTATTCACATCCCCTAGATTTATTAGGTGGCCAAACATTCAAATTTAGTTCATCTATTAGGAATAAAACTGACCAAGATGCGTTCCCTTAGGTATTGAATGGAAATTTCCTAGACAACCCTTTTAGGTTAAAAATATAATCGAGGATTAGCAGTAAAGCAATATTATTGGAGACATAGGACATAAGAATAAGATAATATTATATTATTATTTTTTTGAGGCATTTTAAGCATATCAAACTCCCATCGCAACCTATTCTCATATTCCCTATCTAGGTTAGAAATCTAGGCCTGACTATTCCTATACTTCACTTTTCCCAATCTCTCAACCAACATAGACTGAATCTCGGGACGAGATTCCCTCAACGGAGGGTGACTGTAACCACTGTGAAAATCTCACTTTATAATAAACTATCTTATAGAAAAACTTATCCTTTTCTACGTGTTTTTTTTTTTTTTTTTTTTTTTTTTTTTTTTTTGATCATAACTATTATCTCATCCCTGATAAACGTGCTCGCAACTCAACCTTAATTGATTTAGTATTTAACTATATAAACATCTATATCCTAAAAATTATGAGATCTCATTTACCACTTTACGATTATTTTGTTAACGTACATTTAAAACTGAACGTTTCTTAATAGATAAGAGTTTTATGAAACCCTAAACTACTATAACAACATTTATGAATAACAAAACCCTAGAAATACTAAAGTACAATTTATCTAAGTACAAGTCACTAAAGCACAGAAACCCTAAAACCACTATAACTTCTGATAAAACCCTAATTTCACAAAACTATTATTATATGTAATAAAATCACAAACCCTAATAAATATTATTGTAAAATAAATATGTACAAGTACTTAATGCGCGAACATAAGAATATTAATATAAATATCATTATAAACCTCAGTGTACTCATTTTAAAACACATTATCCAAGTATTCTCTATATTAACCCTAAAAATTTATTTCTTAACATATTAGATATATGTACAAGTCCTTTAAGGTAAGGTACAAGTTCTTAATGCATAACAACTAAATTTTAACAAAACACTATATAAACTTTAATAATAATTATTTTAAAGGAATATTTTGTATATTACTTTTCAAAATACATTTGTTAATTTATAAAATAATAGTACAACCCATCAAACCCATAGTACAACCCTCTAATGCATAAAAACTTAAAAATATATTTAATTATATTAAAACCCTAACAAAAATTATACAAAAATTATATAAATTAAGAAATTATTAAAACTATATTTTTCCTATTTTCTAAACTATAGTACAACTCCCCTAATCCTAGAGTACAACTACCTAATGCACAAAATAATTTTTCCACAGCAGATATATAAATCGATACACATAATTTTATTTCACAAAACCCTAAAAATCATTTCTAAAAAAATCCCACAACCCTAGAAACCCTAACCTAGCCTTAAACCCTAGAGTACCATACACCTAAGCCTAGTGTACAATTCCTCTAAGCATATTTCGAACCAAACTTTCCAAAAATCCCTAGTCTAGTTCGAATCCCATTAGGAACTAACCAAACCATAGCTTTACTTAGACCTTAAGAGATAAAATGCAAGAACATGACTCCTCCACATCCCCCCTCCTCTAGAAGATAGGTACTTGTATGGTTTCTAAGCAAAACACCTCACCCCCTCCTACAAAGCCCACGCCCTCTCCCTCTTTACCACACAACATCATCAAATCCTCCATACTCCACCTAGACATGTTCCTCTCCACACAAACATAAAGACTTGGTCCTTTTAGAAACCCTAGCACTCCCCTTTATATATATTCGATCACAATTTTCCCTAAATCCCTCAAACCATTCGATCATTTCACCACAGCCCATATCCCCATTCATTTCTGATTAAACTCTTACAAATACACTTTAGAAAGACCCTAGGAAGCCAAGAAGGAAGATAGAGCCTTGGTGATCAAAATTCAAAACCCTAAGTTCATTTTAGCTTCATACGACCCATGCTCTTCTAGGTAAGCTTCCAACACTTTTTATTATGTTCTATATACTCTAAATACTATTAAGTAACCTAATAAACTCATCTTAATAATAATAGAACCCTAAAAAGAAGAGTTACTAAATATTTTTTCTTTCTTTTTGTTTCGGTCAACAAACCCAAACGCACCCTTATAGGTTATTTTTACGAGTCACTAATACCTAAAACAAGTTAAAAATTGTATAGACATGTTATAGATACTGATTATAATCTAAGTTCCCTAGTTCTAAAGCTTAAAAATCAAAAATCAAGTTGTTTTGTCATTTTTAAGGCTGTCGAGACAGCAACATTTACGTGTTTTGTAAAATCAGTTCCGACCACTAAATAGACTTTAAAAATTCTAGATTTTTGCACAAACAAAGTTCTTTTAGATATCTAACGGTAGGAAAAAGAATGAAGTGTTTTCGTTAATAAACGAGTGAGATATGGTCATTTGTTGTTGGGTGTTTTCGGTCTCGACAAAACTGCCAAACGCACCCTAATAAAATTATTTGAGAGCTAGTGGGTTTGATTCACGAGCTAAATTTTTGAAGAAATCAAGTTTATAAACTAATAAACAAATTTACAAAAGAGTCGTAAAAAGTTTTGTTATAAATCATAAAATGTAGAGTGTTTTTAAAGAAAAAGGACGTCGTATGTGACGACGAGGGAGTCTCAAGGGTATTTCTTGCCAAAAACTCAAACTAAGTTTATAAAAGGGATTATGTATGCTGTCGATTTAAACCCTAGGAGTAGATAATGTCATTTTTGAAACTATAGGGATAAAAGTTGTCATTTAACCAAAGTTGAGGGTAAAACTTGTCATTTTATAAAAGTTCAAAGGCAAAACTTGTCAACATATGAAACTATAGGGGCAAAATTGAAACTTTTTCTATAATAATTAATGTTATTAAATAATTAATATTAGTATAAATATTAAAAGTATTATTCTTATTAGTATTTTTATTAATAAGGTTTTAAAATACGTTTTAATCGATAACGAACGAACGAAGGATCTATTTAACAAACAAACGAAATATCTATTTAACAAACGAACGAAACGAACATTTGAAATATATATATATATATATTATATATATATATATATATATATATATATATATATATATATATATATATATATATATATATATATATATATATATATATTCAGAAACAGTTACTGAATCTTGACATAACCAACCCAGGTTGCGAGCCGGAGACGTTTATCAACTTTGTTTTCCATCCAGACTGTTCAGGTAAGTTTATAGTTTCAATTTTCTTATAAATATGTGGGGAGATACATGCTATAAAACCGAACACAAGTATTTTCCTGATTTTTATTGCACTAGGCTAACTGTCCCTTATTATTGAGATTGTATTTATTGAAAGACCCTCATATCATGCACCATTAGTCACCCACAGGGTGAGCGCGAATATAGTGAATAGATCTATTGGCCTGACGACCCATTTGTATTAGCCGGATGGATATCCTTAGGGGTAGCCGGTTATGCAGATGCATTATATTTGATTTCTTAAACTCGGGGGCAAGACCACTCTCATTTAATTATGTTTGTGGAACCTGGAAACTGTCAACGCATTGCGTGTCATGAGGTTTAGTGCAATATTCCGAACTATGATTGAACTGATTTCTTTACTATTTGCCTTGTGTTCAAACTATTTATTACTTTAAACACTATAGATTCACTCAACCTTTGTGTTGACTTTTTAAGCATGTTTATCTCAGGTAATTAGGAGTATGGCTATCGGCACGGAGTGGCTGTGGACTTTATTTTTATAATAAGAGTGTCCACTTTGTTATCATTCAATAAATAATGTAACCTTAATAACATATTTTCCGAACCTCCCTCTGGGACCTATATAATGTATTCTGATTAAATAAATGAATGATAACAATTTTTATTTAAAAATGTCTCTTTTCGAGTCGTTTTCTATTCTCATGACTGTGAACCATGAAGTAATACCCCAACTCATATTCCGCTGCGTATATCGAAAACGGGGGTGTTACACCGGTTTAGAAACCGATTTGCATTATTTGTTCTCAACTGGTTTGAGAACCGGTTTTGGGTAAAACCGGTTCTGGGTAAAACCGGTTTAAACCGAACTGGTTCTTGATTTAAACCGGACATTTTCTCTCCCAAAACCGGTTTTACGTAAAACCGGTTTTTGACTATTTGACTACCACCGAAACCGGTTTTTAAACCGGTTCGGTTTTTTAAAAAAACCAAAATGTGCATCTCTAGTGCCAACTTGATGTCTCAATTTTGTCATGTCATTAAAATTGAACGATATAGATAACTAATTATTGGGCCAATTTGGAGCCCAAATGAGGTCGGACACATTTTAAAAATAGAAAAATTTAATATAAGTGTACTACAGAGATAAATGCTCGACGCGTCTCTATTACCATACGGGTATCAACTTCGATTTTTGCTTATATAAGAGAACGTTGTAAAGGAGTAAAAAAAAAAAAATAATAATAAAAAAAAAAAAAAAAAAAAAAAAAAAAAAAAAAAAAAAAAACTCTTGCATTAATGTGAAAACACATTCAAGAGCATTTACTACTATAAAAAAACTAAGAACATTCGGTGGTTAGCATAGTTCTTATTTAAACATTAACTTTTGTTTATGTTTAACTTAGTGAGGAGATCACCTAACAATTGTCATTACTTAGATTGTTATTCCGCAAACTGTCTTAGTAAATTCTTTGATTCATTTCTAATAAAAATTTAAACGTTGAAAAATACGTTTGTAAATCTTTATTTCTTGTTTGTGAAGTAAAATGTTTTTGGTATTTCACTTAGCATGGAAATTGGTTAGAAACTTGTGTTATTCTTTGTAACTGTTAGGAAATTAAGCTATAGCAGTTAGTACTGTTGAAGATGAAAGTTAGTACTGCTGAAGAGTTTTGAAGACATAAGCAGTTAGTACTGGTGAATGAAGAAGTTTGTACTGTTTATGATAAAACCGTGTAAAGATAATTATGGAAAAGATTTAATGTATATCTTATAATGTTAGGTTGATAGTTATCTTGTAAAGGAATCCTTAGTCAATAAAAGGATTACCTAGGTTAAAGTTTTGAATACATAGAAGTTTTACGATTGTTAAGATTCAAGGTTGTAAACCCTAGTGATAGGAGATCACTCGTATTATTGATTAATAATATTGAATCGTTGAAGTTGAAGTATTGTGTTCATTGTTCATTATTCATTCTTTGTTGATTCATTAAAACAAAACACAAACAAATAAATCTTCTAAGTGCTAGCTAGTAAATTCCGCTTGCTAGACTAGACATCATTCAAAGTATTAATCTAACACAAGGAGTGTGTGTAGATCCGGTCAAGTAGTATCAGAGACAGGTTACTGATACTTTGGTTTAGAAGATCCAGAAGAATTTATTCAAGAAAAGATGGACATGGAGACAACAACAAGTCAGACTAACATTGCTGCTAAGCTTCCAATGCTTAAACCCAATGAGTTCGATATGTGGCGATTAAGAATTGAGCAGTTCTTCCAAGTTCAAGATTATACTCTTTGGGAGATCATTGAAGAAGGAAACTCCTTTTCACCCGTATCAACAACAACTGTTGTTGAAGGTAAATCTGAGACTACAGTGCAGACAAAGCCAACCACTACTGAAGAGAAGGCAAGGCACAAGAATGATGTTAAGGCTAGAAGTTTGCTTCTGATGACTATTCCCAATGACCAGTTGTTGAATTTTAGCAAGTTTAAGTGTGCTAAAACCCTTTTTGAAGCTATTGTTGCAAGATATGGTAGGAATGAAGCCACCAAGAAATCTCAGAAGACACTTCTCAAGCAACAGTTTGAAAATTTTTCAGCAACAAGCAACGAGTCACTAGATCATATGTTTAATAGACTTCAAAAACTAGCGAGTCAATTGGCTGTTCTAGGAATTGAGATGCCTCAGGAAGATCTCAACTCCAAATTTCTGAGGAGTCTGCAAGCTGAATGGGCTATGCATGTGGTTGTATGGAAAAACAAGTCTGATATAGATTCCATGAGCTTAATGGATCTCTATAGCAACTTCAAGATAGTTGAACATGATATTAAGAAGTCTGCTGGATCAAGCTCAAGCTCAGGGAATTTGGCCTTTGTATCAACTCCCAGTACCTCAAGTCCAGATGAAGAAGTGCAAGTTGCTGGAGCAGTTGGTACTGCTAGTGCAAACCTTGGTACTGCTAGCACCTCAAGCAGTACTAGTCTACTTTTGAATGAAGATACTTATTGTGCTTTCTTGACTACTCAGCACAATGGAAGTATGTTGACTCATTCAGATCTTCAAGAGATTGATGAAGATGATATTGAAGAGATGGATATCAAGTGGCAGCTCTCTCTTCTCAGCTTGAGAGCTAGGAGATTCTTGAAGAAGACAGGCAAGAAGATTGTCATAAACAGCAATGATGTTGCAGGGTATGACAAGTCCAAGATTGAGTGTTTCAACTGCCACAAGAAAGGTCATTATTCAAGGGAGTGTAGATTGCCAAGCCAACAAGATGGAAAGAGCAGAGGATATGGAAACAAGTCAAGGGTTGTGGAGGTTACTGATTCAAGCTCGAAAGCCATGGTTGCCATTGACAGCTTAGGTTTTGACTGGAGCTACATTGCAGAGGAGGAAGCAGAAGCATCTACAGAGGTTGCTCTCATGGCATTTTCAGATTCTGAGGTACAAATTTCTAAATGTTCTAAATCTTGTGAAGCTTTAAAAGATCTAGAAACACTTAAGAAAAGATATGAGAATCAGAGAAAAGAGCTAGTCGAAAATGCTTTTAACTTAGCAAATCATAAGAGGGCTTTAGCTGTGTTAGAAGAACAAATTGTTCATTATAAAAGTAATGAGTCAAAGTTTTCTGATGATATGATTATTTATAAGAGAGACTTAATGTTTAGGGAGAATGAAATTACTGTGTTGAAACATGAGTTAGAACAGGTTAAGAAAGCAAAGGAGAACATTCAAATGACTGTTGACACACTAGAATTTGCAACTCAGGGTGTTAGTAAGATTGTTGAGTGTCAGATCCTTAATAAAGCTAAGTCAGGCCTAGGTTATAAGTCAGTTCCACCTCCCTATAGAGGAATTCCAACACCCCCAGGCATAGACTTAGAACACACAGGACTACCTGAATTTCAACTACCTGAGCTTAAATATGGTCCTCAACCTAAAAAGAATGTAGTTGATAAACCTGTGTATGAGAGTGCTAGTGATAAATCACTATCTGAGGACAAGGTGTCTTCGGATAAGGTGTCCTCAGCTAAGGACTCAGATGCTCCAACCATTGAGGAATGGACTTCTGATGATGAGGATGATCAGGCTGTGGTTAAGCCTGTTAGTGCTAAAGTGGAGGAACCAAAAGTTCCAAAGATGGTTAAACCTGAGACTGTTAGGCTTAGATCAAATGCTAAACCTTTTAGGCCAACAGTTAGGTATGCAGAAATGTATAGAACCACAAACAAGCCAAGAGGTAACCAAAGGAATTGGAATGACCTCAAATCTCACCAATTAGGGGATGATTTTGTTTGTTATAGGAAAGCTTGTTACTCTTGTGGTAGCTTTGACCATCTTGCAGATTTTTGTGATAAATGGGTATCTGGATATACAAATCATAGGTTGAGCATAGCAAGACCTCAATCTTTTCTTAGGAATGATAGAATGATACCCATATCAGTTCTATTAAAGTCTGGCCAAAGACCAATTCAAACTGCTAGACCAACAGTTCAGACTGTCAGACCTATTAGACCTGTTCACCCAAGGCCAACAGTTCAACGTGCAAAAATGTTTTCCAAATCAGCACCAACAACTGTTAAAAGACCATTTCAAAACAGACAAGTAGTGAAAAACCAAGTTTGGAAACCTAAGGTAACAACTACCAAGCCAGCAGTTCTAACTGCTAGCAGAGTAATTGGTACTGGTGTTAATAAAAACACTGCTAAGGGAAATATGGGAAATGGTGTGAATGCATCAGCATGTTGGGTTTGGAGACCCATCAAACCTAATGGTGCTAAAATTGTTTTGAAAAGAATGAATTATGTTGATGCAAGAGGAAAGCCTAAGTCTGTTTTGGCTTGGGTTCCACAAGGAAATTAATTTTTCTTGTTATGTGCATTGTTAGTCATATACTTTTATATTGTGAGACAAATTCTTTGTGGCTTGTTTCTTTGTTTTTGGACTAACACTTGCAGGTTTTGGATGATAAACACCAAGGAATTTAATGCTATATGTTTTAGACTGTAATGGTGATTTGGAGCTGAGTGTGTGATCTTTGCACACAACAAATGGTAATTGGTTCACCATGTCTAACCCACATAAGAACCAACTAGTCCAGAGCAAACGGTATCTGGTAAAGACTAATCAAATCCGTTGATGGTTGAAAATTTACCAAAAATTGTATGGTTATCAGCTCACCATATCTAAGTGTGAAGAGTTGGCTAGTCCAAAGCAAACGGCTATTGGTAAAGACATATCAAATCCGTTGATAGCTGATAGTTTGCTAAAAACTATGTTTGAGGCATGGTATCTTAAAATTTATTTCATAAGTTCATACGGCTCAACAAAAATTTTCCAACAGTTGGTACGGTTAGTACAAAGTTAGTACGGTTCAACTAGCCGTTGTAAAAATCTGTCAGTAATTAATTTTCTAACCGTTGAGGTAAAACCGTTATTCTTAAGGTACTTATAGGGATTTTTATAGACGATAATTATCTTTTTACCATAAATTCATTTATTCTCTTTCTAAAGATAATTTATCTCATACGCATATTTCGCAAAACCCTAAACAGTACCTATAAACCCCAAACGACTAGATAAAACCTCAATTCCAATTTAAACGATCATCGTATTGCTATAATCTTTCATTTTTCATTACTAAAAATGGCTGGATTGGAATTTGTTAAGCGTCATAATCAGGTTGCGTTTCTTGAGAAAACAGAGGCGGGAGATGGGCCAAAGTTTTATGAGATTGTGGACTTTCTCAACCACTCTCACATAAGGTATGCTCTAACTGTTTCTCCTACTCTTTATGTCTCGCACATCATATAGTTCTGGCAGAATGCTACTGTCTTGACTAGTGAAGATGGAGACTCAGAAATTCATTCTGAAGTGGATGGTGTATCTTTTGTTGTTACCGAGTCTATAATTAGGAGACATCTTAAATTAAATGACTCATATGGTATTAACACTATGCCTAACACTGAAATATGGGCAGAACTTACCAAAATGGGGTATGATACATCTGAACATAAATTAACTTTTCAAAAAGGATGTTTCTCACCTCAATGGAGATTTTTGATAAATACCCTTTTAAGTTGTTTAAGTCCTAAAAAGACTGCTTGGGAGCAGTTCAGTAGCAATATTGCTATTGCTCTCATTTTCTTGTCTACAAACAAGGTTTTTAACTTTTCAAAATTTATTTTTGAGGGTATGGTATCTAATGTTACAAGCAAAACAAAGTTTTTAATGTATCCTAGGTTTGTTCAAACACTTTTGAATAAAAAGACATACCTGCTTACAAAACCAACTGAAATTTTTGCTACTCCTAGCCTTCAATCAAAGGTTTTTCAAAATATGGCTATGGCTAGTAAGCTTTTTCAAGGGGAACCAGCTCCATTGTTTCCTCAAATGCTTCAAACTGAGTTGGGTGAAGGTTCAGCAGTTCCAACTGATCCCCATCACATATCCACTTAAATACTTGAAAGAACCCAACCATCTCAATTGCGCATCACTTATAGGAGAAAGGAAACACCTAGAGTGGTTCCTAGATCCTTTCCCCATGACTCACCTCTCCTAGCAGGTCACACAGCTAGAAGTGATGAGGGTAGTTCTAACCAAAATGCATTGACGGAATTATGTACCAAGTTAGCTGCCAAAGTTGAAAGTTTGGAGACAGATCTTGCAAGCATCAAGGATGAGCTCAAAGCCCACAAGAAGAATTCTGCTAAAGTTTTTAACAGGTTATCTTTGAAGGTGAAAAAGCTGAAAGATCAACTCAGGCAGAAAAGGGTAAGAATGGTATTGGATGATGATTCTTCTAGTAATGACTCAGATGATTCAGATGATGCTGATGGTGGAAATTCTTCCAAACAGGAGAGGAAATTTGGTAAAGACAAAGATGGATCAAGTTCTCAGGGGAGGAATAATGAAGAGGAAGAAGAAAAATTTAATATAGGTTCTGGTAATGCAGATATGGAAGAAGAACTTGAAGCAGTTCAGACTGATACCCATGAAGCAGAAAAAGTTCAAACTGTTGAAGCAGTTCCAACTGCTGAGACAGAGCATCAAGCAGTTCCAACTGGTGAAACTTCAGCTGAGCTAGTTTATGAAAGAAGAAGAGCTGATAAAGGTAAAAGAGCTATGACACAAGAAGAAGAGGAAGCAGCTCAAGAACTTGAAAGGCTCAAGACATTAAAACCAAAAACTCAAGTTCAGATAGATCATGATGCAGAAGTAGCAAGAAGAATGGTAGAAGAAGAATTGGCTGATGAAGAAGCAAAGCAAGCTCAGATTGCTCAAGATGAGGAATTAGCAAGGAAAATGGCCGCTGATGATGAAAAGAACATAGCTGGTTTTATGGATAGAACAAGAACTGAAGATTTTAATCAAGAAGAGTTTAATGAGCAACTTCAATACTTGTTAGATTCTGATTGTATTATAAAAGCTCATGCTGTGATGGTTCTTAATGATCAGGAGTTAAATGTAGAAGAAAAGTCAAAGATGCTCAAGGAATTTATCTTGAAGACAAATAAAGAAGCTACTTGGAGTAACTTAATGCACAGAATCAGAGAAAGGCAAAAGTCTGGTTACAAGACCAAGTTACCTACCAGGAAGGAGAAAGTCAATTTCATGAAGCACTATTTGAAGAATCAAGCTGATTACAAGTTGAGTGACTTTACTGGATGGACAGATGCTGAAATTGAAAGGAAATTCTTTGAAGTATATGCTAGGCTGAATACTCCAATCAGAGAGGACATGACAAGGAAAAAGAAAAGACAACTAGAGGTTCTTGAATCTGATGCTGCAAAGAAACAAAAGTCTGAAGAAGAAGGGTTAACCAATGAGAAGATCAAGAGTATGATGATGATTGTTCCAGAATCTTCTTATATCAAACCTTTACAAGTAAAACATCCAATCATTGACTGGGAAGTGTTCACTGATGGAAGAATGAAAGGATGGAAGATAATCAGGCTTGGTGATATTTCTGAAAGGTACAAGTTGTTTGACGATTTACTCAGAGGATTTGACAGAGAAGATCTTAATCAACTATGGAGATTAGTAAAAGAGAGATTCAGAGATAAAGATCCCATTGAAGACAAAGACAAAGAATTATGGGTTCAGTTGAAGAGAATCTATGAACCTGATAGTGGAGAGTCAATGTGGAGATTTGAAGCACAAGTTAAAGATGTGTATTGGTATTTCTTTGAATCGTGTGGAGTACATAGAGTTTCTACTCCAGATGGGATAGAAATCTATATGTTGGTGGAAAAAGACTATCCACTCGGAACATTTGTGTTAGTGGCTATGATACAAGGAAGACTCAAGGTTGAAGAAGACTCTGAGATGGCAGACTTGTTAGTTACAAAGATTTTCAACCTTGTAGAGCAAAGAAAAGTCAAAGGCTAAAGTGACTGATGGGATAGATGTTTGAAAGAATTTTCCACATTAAGAAGAAGAAGCTTAATTTGAAGAAACTTAGTGATTTGGATAGAAATCATAAGTTTAGGGGAGGATTGTTAGGAAATTAAGCTATAGCAGTTAGTACTGTTGAAGATGAAAGTTAGTACTGCTGAAGAGTTTTGAAGACATAAGCAGTTAGTACTGGTGAATGAAGAAGTTTGTACTGTTTATGATAAAACCGTGTAAAGATAATTATGGAAAAGATTTAATGTATATCTTATAATGTTAGGTTGATAGTTATCTTGTAAAGGAATCCTTAGTCTATAAAAGGATTACCTAGGTTAAAGTTTTGGTAATACATAGAAGTTTTACGATTGTTAAGATTCAAGGTTGTAAACCCTAGTGATAGGAGATCACTCGTATTATTGATTAATAATATTGAATCGTTGAAGTTGAAGTATTGTGTTCATTGTTCATTATTCATTCTTTGTTGATTCATTAAAACAAAACACAAACAAATAAATCTTCTAAGTGCTAGCTAGTAAATTCCGCTTGCTAGACTAGACATCATTCAAAGTATTAATCTAACACAAGGAGTGTGTGTAGATCCGGTCAGTAACCAATAAAAAGGGAACAATAAGTGTAATCAGAGGAGTTTGATTTCTAAAACCTCTTACATAAAACCGTTTAAAAGTTTTTAAAATCAATATCCTACCATGTCTAGTGAAGTACCGCAACTAGTTTATCCAAAGGGATGTAGTTTTGTTTATACAGCCCCTAAACTTGAAGTTGCAAGATTCACAAAATCGAAAAAGAGAATGCCATGTTATTTTGTTGTAATGGAACCTTACCTCATTCTATGTCTTGAGGATGGTCCATTTGTTCCAAAGACAATTGCAAATCTCCCAAAACCAGAAACTCGGTGGTCAACCAGGACCAACGCCTTATAAGTATGATTATATCATATCTACAAGATGATGTGATGGAATCAATCATTGGATGTCCAACTGCCAAACAAGTGTGGGCTGACTTAATACATAACTTTGAAGGTCCCTCTGAGGTCAAGAAAAACAGGATCATAGACCTAAAACTTGCCCATGATACTTTTAAATTAACTGATCATGAAATTCTCTCTCGGACCTTTACCAGATACAAAGTTCTCATGAATAAAATTAAAAATGATGGTGTCACTCTCACAAACCATGAAATAAACTTTGTAAACAGTCTCCCAAATAAGTGGCTAAACTTTAATCAATGTCTCAGAAACTCCAATCATGTTAGAGATCTTGACCTAGCCACTATCTATGAAAAATACAATTATGAAAGGAGTTTTCCAAAGAAGCAGCTAATTGATGCAGCGGTCGCAACACCAAAGTTTACAATCCCCTAGGCAGTGTACATAACCGTTATAGTTTAATATAGGAAAGACTGGGGGCAGATCGTTCTCTAAGGAAATAATGAGGTAGGTTCGAGATGTATAACAATTTAATCGATAGGCGGAAGAAGATTATTTTTGGTATTTTTATATTTTATTAAAGAAAGTAATAATTAGGTTTGAGGGAGATTTGTTTTATACTAATATTAACCTAAATGCAAGAAAAATAGATAAAAAAAATAAAATAAAAGTAAATTTGGTGCGAACAATGGGAGGGAAAGGCGCATTTATCTAGGGTGCAGTACTCCTTATTAGCTATCCAATTCTACCTACAGATTTGCCACGCTTTGATTAACCGAATGCCTGAAATTCCTATTACCAATTGTTGCGAAACTAAGCAAAAAACCTGTGCTACTAACAACTTAATGTGCCCCCGATATGGATGGATTTGACACACCAATAACTATCTAGCACGCATGAAATAACCAGTTCTTACTAAAGGGAGTGTAGATTAAACTTAAAGTACGGGTGGATAATTAATATATTCCTTGGGTATTTAGTTAGTTTGTCTTAGGCAATTAACTAGAGGGGTGGGTATTAGCCAGGTATCGTGGCTAGTTGCTTTAACCAAACACACACAATGAATCAAAGAATCAGTAGGAAACAAGAATTATAAACCAAACAAGTTTCATGCAATCCCCAAATAAATACTAATTGTTCTAGTCTAGCATATAAAATCAAGAAATAAGCAAATATATAATCAACACAAACAATGAACATGATTGAATGACTAAACCAAACTTATCTAGATGTTATATGAAGTTTAGAAGGTTGGAAAAGGGTAAAACATCCCTAAAATTGGTTAGGGTGTGACGATGTCAGGTTGTGGGTGTTATGTCGTCAGCTCACCATCTTTAATTAGTTTTTTCTTGCACCGAATCAATGTGACGTGTCGGGCTTTAAGTTGTGAAAAAGTCAGGATGCCTGTCTCAGCACACTGACCCGTCACACTTCGATTTATTTTTCACTTTCAGGGCGCTTTAGGTGACCACGTCAGAGATGTCGGTCACAAACTTGAAACTTGTCTTTTTCATCTGCTCTTCATTCAAATGATCCCAAATTTTGTACGTTTCTAGCACTTGCATTCCCAAAGACCTAAAACTCAAAAAGAAGGATTTAGGGTAATAAATGACTCAAAGTGCATGCAATTAAGGCTAAATGACCCCTAAACCGTATGATTTTGCACCTTATCACTAATTCCACGAGATTCTTCCAAAAGAACACATCCAGATTCATTGGACCAAGGCCTACTAAAGAGGAATGCTTCAAATGTGGTAGACATGGTCACTACATGAAATATTTTATCTAAAAAACATATTTACCCTCATACACATCCCCAAACAACTCTAGATTCCAACCCAAACTTATCACCTCAGCACCAACCTTTTCAAATAATTTATCTGAATCTAAATTTAAGAAAGATTATAGAGCAAAATACAAAAAGATTAAAGCCAAACTTGCCCTCTTAACTGCTGGTGGCTCTAATTCTCAACCCTCAGAATCATCTCACTTCAAAATTCAAGGACTTGTTGTTGAACTTATGACTAGAAGGAAGAGAAAATCTCATTTGATGATGAGGAAATGGTAACTGTCAAGGTACCGATGGCCTTGGCTGATGATGAAAAGGCATCTGTTCAGGAAGAACATGCTAGAAATAGAGAATGGGTAGGCATCACCATCAAAAAGGTACACACTCTCCTACAAATGGATGATAATGAAGATAGACAAACTTTGTTGATCCTAGTTGAACTAGATCGAATTCCTTCGCTTGTAAAAGGTTTAGTTATATTAGATAAATCTAACACAACTATAGTAGAAACTGTGGTTGAATGTATTAAAGTTTATGCGGAATCTAATCTTTAATATTATGAAGAATTGTTAATGAAACAGTAAAACAATGAACATATAATTCAACAAACAAACAAGCTTCAATATTATTAATAATAATACGATTACTCTTAAAGTATTAGGGTTACAAAACCTTGAAGCTAAGAATTATACGACTTTGATACATTTTGTGTGTTGTGTGTATCAAACTCTATGCCCTAGGACCTCCTTTTATACACCAAGGAGTCCTACACGGCTTACAATACTTTCCTAAGTATATCAAATCTTTTCTATAAATTCTAATACATATCTCATAAGTAGTACTAACAAAACGCCTAACAGTACTAACTTACACTAACTGTTGTAACTTTGCACTAGCAGTCTTAACCTTGAACAACACTAAGTTTGTACTAGCAGTCTTAACTTTGCACTGGTAGTTGTAACTTCACTTAGCGTATATTTATAGAATTTTCTCAGTAGTACTAACTTTGTACTAGCAGTTGTAACTTTTTCTGAGCAGTAGTAACTTTACTTGAGCAGTAGTAACACCAATATGAATAGCAGTTGATCAAACAACATCAAGAGGGCTTTTAATCCCAACAATCCTCCCCTAAACTTGATATTCTTCTTCAAAATCATCAAGTTTCTTCATTCAAAGCTTTAATAAAAACCAGGAGGATGCTTCCAAACACTTCATTTCTTGTTAAAATATTTCTCCATTTTCTTAAGAAGCTGATAGGCCATTTCAGTGAAATAATCGACTTGAATCTTCTTCAGCATCATATCAATTGTAGGCAATGTAAGGGGATATGTAGACCTTCATAGACTGCATCATTAAGAAATGAACTCCACAGGAGTCATATAACTTCCATTCCAATACTTTATATCCTTGCTGAGCCTTCCATATTTCATCCTCTACATGTGGTTCAAACATTGTTTTTAGATCACCCCATAACACATAGTCATAGTCTTCCACTGGCCTTGCTGACCCATACTTAGATTTTACTAATTTCCATAGATCTTCCAAATCTTCTTTGTCAAAACTTTTTAGCATCTAACGGAAGATGGTATACATCTGAGATTTTCCATTAGCTCTTATGATTTTCCAGTACATTTTCTTTCCTTCTTTATAAATCTTCCAGTCAACAATCTTTGGAGGCTTACTAGCTAAAGGAATAACATCAATTGTTACTTCTTCATCATCAGAAATGATTTCCATTAACTGTTTAAGCTCTGCTGTTTCTTTGTCATCTTCCACCTTTTGCTTCTTTGTGACCTCTTGTTCTAGCTTTGTTCCTGCTCTCTTTTCACTACCTTCCACCAGCTTTGTTCTTAACTCAACAAATGTGTTTACCCTTTTCATTGCTCTGTCAAACATCTCTTGGATATTTTCAAAACTCTTATGTGTCAAATCTTTAAGCTTCCATCATTCCATGTTCTTCAGGTAAGTGTACATTATCTTTCTCTGTTGAGCTTTTGTTGGTGGTTTGTTTCTTTTCTCTTCTGCTCTTTTGTCTGCAAAATTCTTTCTTCTTTTCTCTAAGAGTTGTACAAACAATTTAGCCTTTTCAGTATTAGACAACTCTTCTTGTTCTTCTGCTTGCAGTTGTTCAGCCAACTGATAATCAGCATCAATCTTTGCCTATACATCATCCCATGTGTTAATCAAGGCAATATTGGCTTCTTCTTCTTTTTCAGCATTCTCTCTTGCAAGTCTTTTTTCTTCTTCATCAAGTTCAGCTTGTAACTTAAGAGCAACTTCTTCATCAAGCCTAATTTGATCTTTCTTCTTCACAGGTTTTATCAATATTTATCTACCTTTGCCCTGTGATTGTTGTGAAGATATTGCTGTTGTAGATTTACACAGCACTTTGATAACAACCCCTTTCTCCTTGGGTCTTGTGCTTTTTAAAGCTTCAAGTGCTTGAGCCATAGTAATATCATCAATAGTAGTTGTTGTAGCAGCACTAACAGTTGTTGCAGCACTAGCAGCAGCATCACTAACTTTATCACGAGCAGCACTAACTTGAGCAACATCAAAAATTAGCTTAACAATATTAATAACATCAACAACTGCTTCTTCAACATCATTAACTTCATCAAAAACATTAACTTCATCAACAACATTAACTTCATCATTTATTAGGGTAATTTCATTCCTCCCCTGTTTGGATGCATCCTCACCCAAACTCTCTTCATCACCAGAGGATTCTACCCTAGCTGTGGCATCTACTTTGTATAATCTCTTCAGCCTATGAGATCTTGACCTCTTTTCCTTTTCAAGCTTCCTGACCCTCCTTTTCAAACTAGTAATCTCATTTTGTTGAGAGTATGTGGTCTTCTTCAAGTCAAGAACCTCTTTTTTTAAATTGGTACATAAATCCATCAATTCATTAAGTTTCATGCTATCCTCGTCACTTCGAAGTGTGTTACCTCTTGCGAGCAGTGAATCATTGGATTGTTTAGATACATTCTCAAACCTAGTTTGAGCAACGATATCCCCCATGGTTTCTTGGCACAAGGGACCACCACCTGAACTAGCTCCTAGGGAACCAGGTTCATTAGGTGTTGCCTTGGATTGGGTCTTATTGATGTTACCACTATCTTGATCTGCTTCTAAGCTAGAAGTAGCAGTGGAAAACCTCACCAAACTGTCACCCAACTCCTTATTGACAGCCTCATTGATAACACTCAAATTGTGCATGTTTTTAGTAGCGTTATTCGTGCTTTTGTGTATATTATTTGGTTATATTTATATGTTTTTGTTACTTAATCGCACCAAAGTATGTTTGCAAACTATATGTAGCAAGCATAGGGAAAAGGAAGAAAAGGTGAAAGAATGATGAATTAAGGAAGATTTATGGTTGTACGAAGATTCCGTGTCAAGATCCACACCAAAAGGCATTTCAAAGAATGAAGATCCAAGTATTCAGCATCCCAAGTTCCAAGGCAAAGAAAAGATCAAGTTTGGATGAAGAACAAAGAGCTATGAAAAAGAAACAAGCCAATCACCAAAAGACCAAGAAAGTGACTATTGAAGCCCTCTATCCGATCGGATGCAACCCGCATCCGATTCGGCTGGAGGTGGTAACGAAGACCAACCGATCGGTTGGAGTGTCCTGTCTTGCCATTTTTTATTGTTAAGATTCAAGCTTGCACCAAATGATTCTAGGCCTTTCCATTGAGTATTCTAGGATATTCTACTGTAATATCCCGAAAAATATCCCAACTAATTATAAATGATAAACGAAGTCTAATCTATCGTCACTGTTTAATTAACCGTTTTTACGGGCTAAATTTTGTTTTAACTCCACCATACTACGAATCAGGACGTTTTGACGTGATTCACCATTCTTAGCGCCGTAATTAAAATGATTTAAAATTTATAATCATTATTCAGAGTCCATAACTTTGTTTATATATTACTATTATTATAAAAACGTTTCCAAAAATATATTATTTCACATTTTACCAAACCGGGGTACCACATTTACACTTGAGATCGTCGGGACACGAGGTACCCACAATACTCACAAAACTCTCATTATTGATAACATTTATCACATTTCTAGCATTTCTTGTAAGCAACCCTTATTTTTTTTGTCATCTTTCTTTTGGTTGAGAGCACCGGCCAACAAGCAATCATGAATCACCTATCATTTTCTTTACTTACACACTCTAAGTTAACCCACTTACACACTCCATTTTGACTACTCAAATTCTTTCTCACTTGAACTTCACGTGCTACAAACCAAACATGACCCTGTTCTTTTCTTCTCTAAGTGTCGACTAGCATGATTCAAAGCCCCATGTGCCTCACTTACATACACTTACACACTCAACTAGATATATTGACTTTTCTTTCACCCTACAACACTACACCATCTTGTCTCATAAATTTTACCCTCTGAAACACTCCAAAGCTAGTATATAAGACCACCTTTGCATGCATGCTATCGACACAAACATCAAACCAAGTTCCATTTTCTTTGTTCTTTTCCTTGTGGTCGACTAGGCAAGACAAGAAGGACCACAACACCATGTGACTCTCTTACACTACCATAGACACACTCAACACTTTCTTTTGCTTATACGCCACCCCTTTCCTCTTATGTCCCATCCAATAGTACATGCAAACTTGAATACAAACTAGCTTAAATAAGCCCTCACCCATTTCCATTTCATACGTACATGCACACACATACACATTTCACATTTTCAAATATTCCTAATTCTCTTCTTGTGGCTATGTACAAGGGCGTAATGGCCAGATTTCCATGGGATTGAATCGTGTATTAAGTCAGTTGACACTTGCTCTCGTATCTTTGTTGGGTTGCTAAATGAGTAGCATAATCTCCTTATGATCACCAGACCATATATCGTGTTCTACCCACCCGAGTTGGTGTTGTAAGTTACATTCGAACTCATTTCCATATATACTCTATATCTATTTTCGTAACGATACACAATCACATCTTACGTACCACTTAACTTGCCCTCGTTATTTCATCATCATTTTGATATAAGTGTGGCATTCTCAAGACTTTGTGTGGCAAGCAACGATGTAACCTCAACAAATAAACCTCAGCTCATGCTAACGTTAAAATAGATTCTTAAACGTAAACCAACTTCATACAAACATAATATTTGTCTCTTTGGTTCACTTTCACACGACATTCATCCACTCTCATCACTGTTATATATAACGAACCCATATAGGGGACATCAAAACACATTACGTTTGCATGAGAACTAAGTAACTACTGAAAAGAAACGAACCCAAAACCCATTTCGATACACAACACATGCGCATGCACGTCTGAAAACTAAGAGATATATATATATATATAGCAAAATGCTACAGACTCGAAAACTATATAAACTAAATAGTTGGTATTTAACACAACAAGCTCACCTAGCTCAGTTGGCTGTGTCGTTTGTGTTGTAAGCGAGAGGTCATGAGTTTGATCCTTGGCAGTGGCACTTTGCCAAATTTTTGTTATTTCTACAACTTTTGCTTTTAACAGTTTCAGCCCCTCTAATTCGAGTAAATTGCCACTTTTCTTAAAACCTTTTATAAGTTGAATAACTTATATAAATTGTTACATTTTCAACCCGTCAACTTTAACCACTTGACGTTTTCCAAAAATCTTGTGACTTATAAAGTTTTTACAACTTCAATCCCTCGAGGTCGAACACTTGAACACTTTTCCTCTTAAAACTTTTGGTAAGTTAATAAACTTATGTTATTTTTACCATTTTTCGCTAAATAGATTTGTCTAACACATATTTTATATGGCGACCACGTCGACGTAAACTATAAATAATACATGGTTCTAATATATTATTTAACCACGACTTTAATAAATATATAATGTTTTGGGGATATATTTTAACACTTTAAACGGCTCGGGTTACTTTATAAAACTAGTATACATGAAATAGATATATATATATCGTTAACGAATAACCTATACGAAAGCAATAAGTAATACATAACGGACAAGTTATATAGTATATAACTTTGTTGTTAAACCTTAATCGTTTTGCCACGCAAGCCACCTCTGCCACAAGACTCATTATGACATCTGACATTGTGTCAAAATCACAATTCTCGATAAGTCAAACTTACCCCAGACTTCTATAATTATTCAGGTTAACGTGTGAAGTTAGTTCCACTTCCATTTCTGACATTACTTATTCTTTGTCTTCCATTTCACTCAGGTGAGTTCATGGCCCCTACTTTTACTTGCTTTTATAAACGTTTTGGGGGAGATACATGCTTAAACTACTTGTTTTTACTTTAACAAGCACTTTTACATACTATTGTGAGCCATCGCCTCACTTTTACTCGTTATAATTGTTTTATAAATGCTTTACGAGAGATACATGCTTTATACCTTTACAAGTACTCTTAACTATCTACACATTACTGTGAGTTCCACAAACTACTCTTTTACCTACACTGAATTGCTTTTGAAAGCAATACATGTTTGCTTTACATATAAACTTCACTGGTTTACTTTAAACAAAGTACTTAATTGATGAAACACTCTGCTCGTCACTGAGACGTAATACTTACTTTTAATTATAAAAGTACTTTTAAACCTTTACAAACTATTATGAGTCTATAAATCCATTTTATACACTTTTATACCTCATGGAGAGATACCTGCTATAAACATAATTACAAATGATTTTCAACTGTATGCTATACCTGATTTACTATTGCCTAAGTTTACCTTTATTGCCATGTTCGAAGTCCCTCATATCATGAACCTTAATCACTTGCGAGTGAACGTAAATAATTGTGAATAGATCTATTTGGGACTGACAATCCCCGTTTGGGTCTGCTAGGATGAGCCACCCAAGCGCACCTTATTTAAACAAACCTATAGGTATTGGCAAATACCTACCCGAGGGCCTATATACCTTACATCATTTTATTTGATGCCTGTTAAGCGTTGAGTTTCATGAGGCTTAGAGCAATAGAACGATACTGTAGTCATGATACAATATTACCATTATTTTATCAAACTTGAACTTGTATTTACTATATAGCAGAAAATCACTACTTGGCAAACAATAACTATTTTGTGTTGACCCGGTTAGGGCTAATAACCAAACTATGGATGTTTATTAATTAATCCACTACTTATTTTATAACAAACCAAATATGGGTGTATACTATCGTAACCCACCTCTTATTCTATTAATAATTGTATTTATTACAATTATTACTTAAACTTGGAACTATTGAAAATCAACTGATTTTTATGCAAACTCTATGGATTTACTCACACTTTGATTTTGATAATCAACTGGTTTAACTATAAATACTATGGTTTTACTCACTCTTTGATTTTGATAATCAACTGGTTTAACTATAAATACTATGGTTTTACTCACTCTTTGATTTTGATAATCAACTATTTATTTACAACTACAATGGACTCACAAACTCTTTGATTTTGAGAAATCAATAGCATTTACTCACAAACTCTTTGATTTTGGAAATCAACAGTTTTCAACTACAAACTCTATGAACTCACCAACCTTTGTGTTGACGCTTTTAGCATGTATTTATCTCAGGTCCATGATAAGCAAGGATGGCACGGAGGAGCACGAATAATTATGAAGGCTATAAATTATCATTCGAAAACCTATTTAATAAACTTTGGAAACCACTGGGACTTATTTTGTAAACTCTGATATTCGAATGATAAATCTTTTAAAACGACCAAATTGGTGATCGTTTTCTACTATTCAACTGTTGTGCCATGAAGTAACACCCAATTTGAATTCCGCTGCATATCACGAAATTGGGGTGTTACAGATTGGTATCAGAGCCAGGTTATAGAGAAACGGGTCTAAATGAGGTCCGAACTATAACTACTTTTACAAACAAAACGTTTTATAGCCTTTCGCTCTCCGTGCTTACCATCCGCTAGACGCTTATGTGACTTCTAGATAGTTTTGCTACACCAACACTCTAATATATTGATATATATACTCACCAACTATTCCGAGTACTATACCAACTATTCTTAATTATCTTACTCCCATCTTTATAGATGCGTGTGACATACTCTTTCCATATTCCCGGAAAATCCGCACCTGGATTATTTTGTGGATTAGTACGAGTGTTAAATCAGAAATTCTTAAGTAGGATGGTTTACAATGTCTTTATTTGAATGATTGGGATGCCTTTTATTTAAATAAAGAAATTGTAAAGCGCCGAACCATAAGTTTATATTTCCATATTTACATTGTTTGGGACGCCTCTCTATGTAAATAACGAATTATAAATAAGTGGGCTTATTTGTATCTGTAATAACATGAGTATGAAACCAATAATCACGAAAATTCATCAAACACACAACATAACTCTCGTTAGAAACCGTAAATATTGATACATAATGATATGATTAGCATTGGTAATGCTAATATTACAAATATCACTAAGAAAGGCATAACATCACCAATCGGCTGACCCGCTATGCTAATGAAAAACACCACTACTCCTGCAAGAGCAAGAACCACGACTGGGTGCAATACCTCGAATATCCTGTACGACAAGAATACACAAGTTATTAATGCAATAAAACATTAATACATGGTGTTAGTATACGGATTCAAAGCAACATTCCTATCGTAACCCTATCTCTTACCCCCATATTTCATCTGCGCTGACGGCTGAAACCACGAGTGCTATGAGAAGCGCTATGACCGTGGCCAAGGACTCCAGATCTTCATCTGGGACGTAAGCCAAGAAGATGGCTGCAGCAGCGTACATAATTACAAGAACGGTGTAGGTATAAGACATTTTGTAAATGTTGGGTGAGAGAAATGTAGGTGATGAGGAGTGAAATCTGGCACATATATAGAAGAGTAGCAGTGAGGCTACTGTTCTAGCCACTTGCGTTCACTATTCCTCACACAAGGACAAACAAGATTTCTCATCCCCTAAAGCTGAGGTTCAGCAACTTTCTCTACATACACCGAATCCTTATCCAAATACCTCTATGTAAGAATCTGTTATCAACAAAACTCTTTTGTTTAACGGGTAGGTTACCCGCACAGATTCTTGTAATTGGAAACCATGTGAAATTTCATAAAAGAATAACAATAGTTATTCCAAAAGAAATTTTCCAAGTTATGTTAACTATGGAAATAGTAAAATTCACATGAGATTACAATAATTCTATCCGCTATTAAGATATTATGAGCTACACAATGGTCCTACTTACTCCTCTAACGTTGTGAATTTCACGATGCTCCCTCTAAACTCTCAGACATTGTATGTGATTACAATGATCTCAAAAATTATTTCGTAACCTTAAGTCTTACCACTTTGAATTTATCACAAAACTCTAGTGGTCCCTATTTCCTTAGCAGACACTGTGAGTAGATACAGTGGCCTCTGCTTTTCTTGGACACTGTAAGTAATACAGTGATCCTTATATTTCAACCTCAGGCACTGTAAAATTCTACAGTAATCTCAATTAAATTCAAACACCATATTATTCAAATAAACTTGACAGAAATACTTAAACATTACAAACGATACTAGATTAAAACATCACATAAACATAAACCTAGACTTCAAAGGTAGTCCGGATGATTCCAGGTTTGAGAATTGTTGGAATCATAACCGTCATCATAAGGATCGAAACTCGCCAATTTCTCTTCTTCCCATTGAGCTTCCAACCTGCTCAGATCCCGCTCCATGTCAGAAGTCCAACCACCATCATCAACTGCCACATTTTCCTCGAAACTTGGCTGGAAGTGATCCAGATGAGGCAAATGTTGTTGTTGCACAACCACCCTTGGTGTAGATGAACTTGATGCACCTTGTTGTAGTTGTGGTTGCTGTTGCTGTTGTGGTGGTGGTGGATTTTGTTGTTGTTGTTGTCGTTGTTGTTCAACCCTAGCAGCTTCAACATTCTCTTCCAAACTCCAACGGACCTTGTTGGAAATCTGGTTCTCTATCTGATGAACACAAGCCCACAGCGATTCGATGACAGCAGCATCCTTACAATATTCATCATACAAAAACGTGTCGATCACATACTTCCTATCATCTGAAATGTCTGTGCACATGGCATAGCTTTCTCTAAGTCGTCATTTCAGTTGTTTCGTAGCCTCAAACTGCAGGATGACCTTCACAATAGCATTTTGACGATCCACGTCACTACCCTCAGTTTCTGCCTTGATAAACAATTGAAATTGTTCAGCGGTATGTGGTAGCTTACAAGCCATTGATTGTGTGTGTATGGATAACACAAGCAAGCCAATGATATTTATAAGGGTTTGAAAAATATTTTCCAATTATTTTAATCTGAGAAATATAACCGTTTGTATTCAAACGGTAAAACTTTCAAAATTTGTGTCTATAAAATTTTTACTTTGGTTTTCGCATTTCAACGCAAGAGGCAGAAACAGATCGCGTTAAACACGCCACACCACGACTTAAAAATCACAAACACGCCACGTATAAATAACACTTTTCCGTACGATTTGACCTGTCAATCTTTAGGAGATTGTGAATCTCCTAACGTCCTCTCAAAACTCTCAGGCATTATACGAGATTTTGATGATCTCGAAACTACCTCGTAACCATATATGTCATGGAACGTATGTTCAACATTTCACCTTCTCCAAACCAAACTTATCTTTGAAACATAAATTCTCGACTCATTGCTCACAGCAATCCAACGCATCTTTGTTTAACATTAAGCTTTTATCAGTGAAACTCGAGCTCAACTCTAACTAAGCTCAACGACTTAAGATTTATTTCAAATCAACTCCTGCCCGTTTACTTTGGGTCATTCACTTAACAACCTATCAATATTCTTACACGTCTTGATTTAAGCATTTACCAAAGAATCATATATAACAATTCTTTTCCAATTACTCGATAGTGTGATGACCAGGTCATCACCAAAGCTCAACTCGACGGTCATGTTCTCAAATTGTTTCAACTAAAAAAAAAAAAATAAAAAAAAAAAAAAAAATCATATATTACCTAAGTACCTTGTTCATTTCAAGCTCCAAACAACCTCAGAAAACTCAAATGAACCCCCACCTAGTTATTTGATCCTGTTTCATGTCATTCAACCCTTTGTGGACTCAACTACAACCAAAACCAACCAACTTTCGTGTTTCTCTTTTGTTTCCCAACGACAATTAACAACCCCAAGGAACAAAATGATTTTTAAGCCACAACACATTTCATCTTATGACATATTGATTTTCCCTATTAGCTTCCATATCTATCTAGCAACTTGAATATTTTGAAAACGACAAACAAATTATTAACGTAAGACACGATTTTATATATAAAGCAAACAAAATTTTTGTGTATAATTTTTACTCAGAAGCAAACCGATTCATCATCTACAAGAAACTTGGAACAGATTCTGTGTTGTCACTTAAAACTTTATTTAACAAGTTTTTCTTTACAAAAGCTGAAGTTCAACAACTTTATTTACATTCATCAAGTTATCATCCGAAACCCTCATTATTAAAAATCTATTACTTACAAACTCCTTGTTTAACGGGTAGGTTAAACCCCACAGAATTTTGACTTTCAAAAAAAAAAAAAAAAAAAAAAAAAAAAAAAAAAAAATTTGAACCATGTTTATTTTCAAAACGCGATAGAATAACAATCTTCATTCAAAAATATGAAATTTTTCTCAAGTCAAATTGACCAACGGAAAAAGAAATCTCACATGAACAACAGTAAATTCATCTCTTTCGAAATTTATATGGCTCCAACGCTTGAAATCCTTTGTCTATACGTACACTTTTTCCAAACACCTCGTATAGAGGGTTGCCCAGCATACGATTTCATAACAACTTATCATGCGTAAATCTTCATTCCAATAACTTCCACTTATTACAAAACAACCCTGACAACCATCTTAGACTGGAATCCCGGGACGGGATTCAGTTTAACGGGTAGGTACTGTAATATCCCGAAAAATATCCCAACTAATTATAAATGATAAACGAAGACTAATCTATCGTCACTGTTTAATTAACCGTTTTTACGGGCTAAATTTTGTTTTAACTCCACCATACTACGAATCAGGACGTTTTGACGTGATTCACCATTCTTAGCGCCGTAATTAAAATGATTTAAAATTTATAATCATTATTCAGAGTCCATAACTTTGTTTATATATTACTATTATTATAAAAACGTTTCCAAAAATATATTATTTCACATTTTACCAAACCGGGGTACCACATTTACACTTGAGATCGTCGGGACACGAGGTACCCACAATACTCACAAAACTCTCATTATTGATAACATTTATCACATTTCTAGCATTTCTTGTAAGCAACCCTTATTTTTTTTGTCATCTTTTTTTTGGTTGAGAGCACCGGCCAACAAGCAATCATGAATCACCTATCATTTTCTTTACTTACACACTCTAAGTTAACCCACTTACACACTCCATTTTGACTACTCAAATTCTTTCTCACTTGAACTTCACGTGCTACAAACCAAACATGACCCTGTTCTTTTCTTCTCTAAGTGTCGACAAGCATGATTCAAAGCCCCATGTGCCTCACTTACATACACTTACACACTCAACTAGATATATTGACTTTTCTTTCACCCTACAACACTACACCATCTTGTCTCATAAATTTTACCCTCTGAAACACTCCAAAGCTAGTATATAAGACCACCTTTGCATGCATGCTATCGACACAAACATCAAACCAAGTTCCATTTTCTTTGTTCTTTTCCTTGTGGTCGACTAGGCAAGACAAGAAGGACCACAACACCATGTGACTCTCTTACACTACCATAGACATACTCAACACTTTCTTTTGCTTATACGCCACCCCTTTCCTCTTATGTCCCATCCAATAGTACATGCAAACTTGAATACAAACTAGCTTAAATAAGCCCTCACCCATTTCCATTTCATACGTACATGCACACACATACACATTTCACATTTTCAAATATTCCTAATTCTCTTCTTGTGGCTATGTACAAGGGCGTAATGGCCAGATTTCCATGGGATTGAATCGTGTATTAAGTCAGTTGACACTTGCTCTCGTATCTTTGTTGGGTTGCTAAATGAGTAGCATAATCTCCTTATGATCACCAGACCACATGTCGTGTTCTACCCACCCGAGTTGGTGTTGTAAGTTACATTCGAACTCATTTCCATATATACTCTATATCTATTTTCGTAACGATACACAATCACATCTTACGTACCACTTAACTTGCCCTCGTTATTTCATCATCATTTTGATATAAGTGTGGCATTCTCAAGGCTTTGTGTGGCAAGCAACGATGTAACCTCAACAAATAAACCTCAGCTCATGCTAACGTTAAAACAGATTCTTAAACGTAAACCAACTTCATACAAACATAATATTTGTCTCTTTGGTTCACTTTCACACGACATTCATCCACTCTCATCACTGTTATATATAACGAACCCATATAGGGGACATCAAAACACATTACGTTTGCATGAGAACTAAGTAACTACTGAAAAGAAACGAACCCAAAACCCATTTCGATACACAACACATGCGCATGCACGTCTGAAAACTAAGATATATATATATATATATATATATATATATATATATATATATATATATATAGCAAAATGCTACAGACTCGAAAACTATATAAACTAAATAGTTGGTATTAAACACAACAAGCTCACCTAGCTCAGTTGGCTGTGTCGTTTGTGTTGTAAGCGAGAGGTCATGAGTTTGATCCTTGGCAGTGGCACTTTGCCAAATTTTTGTTATTTCTACAACTTTTGCTTTTAACAGTTTCAGCCCCTCTAATTCGAGTAAATTGCCACTTTTCTTAAAACCTTTTATAAGTTGAATAACTTATATAAATTGTTACATTTTCAACCCGTCAACTTTAACCACTTGACGTTTTCCAAAAATCTTGTGACTTATAAAGTTTTTACAACTTCAATCCCTCGAGGTCGAACACTTGAACACTTTTCCTCTTAAAACTTTTGGTAAGTTAATAAACTTATGTTATTTTTACCATTTTTCGCTAAATAGATTTGTCTAACACATATTTTATATGGCGACCACGTCGACGTAAACTATAAATAATACATGGTTCTAATATATTATTTAACCACGACTTTAATAAATATATAATGTTTTGGGGATATATTTTAACACTTTAAACGGCTCGGGTTACTTTATAAAACTAGTATACATGAAATAGATATATATATATCGTTAACGAATAACCTATACGAAAGCAATAAGTAATACATAACGGACAAGTTATATAGTATATAACTTTGTTGTTAAACCTTAATCGTTTTGCCACGCAAGCCACCTCTGCCACAAGACTCATTATGACATCTGACATTGTGTCAAAATCACAATTCTCGATAAGTCAAACTTACCCTAGACTTCTATAATTATTCAGGTTAACGTGTGAAGTTAGTTCCACTTCCATTTCTGACATTACTTATTCTTTGTCTTCCATTTCACTCAGGTGAGTTCATGGCCCCTACTTTTACTTGCTTTTATAAACGTTTTGGGGGAGATACATGCTTAAACTACTTGTTTTTACTTTAACAAGCACTTTTACATACTATTGTGAGCCATCGCCTCACTTTTACTCGTTATAATTGTTTTATAAATGCTTTACGAGAGATACATGCTTTATACCTTTACAAGTACTCTTAACTATCTACACATTACTGTGAGTTCCACAAACTACTCTTTTACCTACACTGAATTGCTTTTGAAAGCAATACATGTTTGCTTTACATATAAACTTCACTGGTTTACTTTAAACAAAGTACTTAATTGATGAAACGCTCTGCTCGTCACTGAGACGTAATACTTACTTTTAATTATAAAAGTACTTTTAAACCTTTACAAACTATTATGAGTCTATAAATCCATTTTATACACTTTTATACCTCATGGAGAGATACCTGCTATAAACATAATTACAAATGATTTTCCACTGTATGCTATACCTGATTTACTATTGCCTAAGTTTACCTTTATTGCCATGTTCGAAGTCCCTCATATCATGAACCTTAATCACTTGCGAGTGAACGTAAATAATTGTGAATAGATCTATTTGGGACTGACAATCCCCGTTTGGGTCTGCTAGGATGAGCCACCCAAGCGCACCTTATTTAAACAAACCTATAGGTATTGGCAAATACCTACCCGAGGGCCTATATACCTTACATCATTTTATTTGATGCCTGTTAAGCGTTGAGTTTCATGAGGCTTAGAGCAATAGAACGATACTGTAGTCATGATACAGTATTACCATTATTTTATCAAACTTGAACTTGTATTTACTATATAGCAAAAAATCACTACTTGGCAAACAATAACTATTTTGTGTTGACCCGGTTAGGGCTAATAACCAAACTATGGATGTTTATTAATTAATCCACTACTTATTTTATAACAAACCAAATATGGGTGTATACTATCGTAACCCACCTCTTATTCTATTAATAATTGTATTTATTACAATTATTACTTAAACTTGGAACTATTGAAAATCAACTGATTTTTATGCAAACTCTATGGATTTACTCACACTTTGATTTTGATAATCAACTGGTTTAACTATAAATACTATGGTTTTACTCACTCTTTGATTTTGATAATCAACTGGTTTAACTATAAATACTATGGTTTTACTCACTCTTTGATTTTGATAATCAACTATTTATTTACAACTACAATGGACTCACAAACTCTTTGATTTTGAGAAATCAATAGCATTTACTCACAAACTCTTTGATTTTGGAAATCAACAGTTTTCAACTACAAACTCTATGAACTCACCAACCTTTGTGTTGACGCTTTTAGCATGTATTTATCTCAGGTCCATGATAAGCAAGGATGGCACGGAGGAGCACGAATAATTATGAAGGCTATAAATTATCATTCGAAAACCTATTTAATAAACTTTGGAAACCACTGGGACTTATTTTGTAAACTCTGATATTCGAATGATAAATCTTTTAAAACGACCAAATTGGTGATCGTTTTCTACTATTCAACTGTTGTGCCATGAAGTAACACCCAATTTGAATTCCGCTGCATATCACGAAATTGGGGGTGTTACATCTACTCTGCTTGTTGGCCAAGTTGAAGCATTAAACACCATAGGCCTTGAGAGTAGTATAAATAGAGCCATTTGCGATCATTTGAAGACACACAATCACCAATCAACTCTCTAATCATCAACCACTCTCAAATACTCTCTCAAAAGCTCTCAATTTCATCCTTAGAAGTCCAGGAAACTTTCGAGGTCCAAGAAGTCAACATTTGGAAGTCAAACCATCAAGAAATCAATAACAATACTTTTGGTATCATTACCTAATCATTTGTAATCTTATTCCAATCACCGTAAGACTTTAATCATTTTTTCTAATGTTTAAAATTCTGAGTTTATTTTCATGTTTGTTATGAGTGGCTAAGTGCCTTTGTACACTTGCTTAGATGATGCTTATTATATAATGATTTGTTTATGATTGTGATAACATGTTTTAATTCAATTTCAAGTTAATTCTAAGATCCAATTATGCTTAAGTTTCATAGTGACATTTGTTAATCAAGTTTGACTAGTTGTTAGTAATTCTAAAGATCGAAAGGTTTATGGTTATTTAACTAGTCATAATCATTTGTCTAAGAATGATTGTTTTTACCCATTATTCTTGGTTAAACAAAGAAACGTAATTGTGGTTGTATTAAGAATGCGTTTGTCTATCAAATTGGATTGATTGAAAACTACCTCATAAGTCGAAAGATTAGTCATTTACAATCAATTGTAGCATTTTTGTCTATGATCGGTTACCTTTTGTATTGACCATTTCCTAAGCAAATTTGATAAAATAAGAGAATGTTTTTGTGTTTAAGTTTGTGAAACTATAGTGAATCTGTAATACCCGAAATTTATAAAACTTGAAATGATCTTAAATTGATTGGTTAAACTTAATGCTTGTTCTTATATACTAAAATCTTGACGAAGGTTTAACTTGTAAGAACAATAGATTAGAACACCAACTAATTGTCATAACCAACATGTTAAGATGAGTTCTCACAATCATACTTATCAAGAGTAGTAAACTTGTCTAAGCAAGTGTAGTTTTAATCATTTGAATTTCCACTATCATCTTTATTGCTTAGTTTTTAGTACCTTGGGTTTACTGTTAGTAGATTTAACACTTACGTCTCGATTCACACATAAATCCCTGCGAACGATCCCGACTTACCATCATAATCTTTCTATAACGTACGAGTTCACTTGCTCATATGTGTTATTCATAGATTCGGTAAATCATTCTTATAAATTTAAAACTTGTACGCAGATGTAACACATCAAGTTATTGGCGCCGCTGCCAGGGATTTTGATCGTGTTTCTGTAAGATTTTAAAATCCATTCTATTCGATTCCTTTTTACACTCATTTTTGAAAAAAAAATAATTTACCGAACTGCCCATCCGATCAACTTAAGATCCAACCGATCGGATAAGCCAAATTCTCATCCAACCAATCAGTGTAGACCCGCATCTGATTCGGTCAGACTCAACTGATCCGTCAAACTGTTTTCTTTCCTCGCTTGTGTGTTTAAGCGTTGCCTTGATTCTCTTGTTAATTGTATGAACACTCGATCAACTGGAGTAGAACCAATTTCTCCTCTTTCAAATCCCGAACGTTTTATTCGAAGACCAAGAAGAAGAACACCTTTTGTCCCTTTAGCCAACCGTGTACGAAGAGTACCAAACCCACCATTTGATAACCTTTTGAAGCCAAAGTCGTTTATAACCCATTCACCGATCTACCTTTTCCCATGGCCGATGATCGTCCCATGTGGGCCACCAACCGAGCCGTAGCACCCACTCCTGGAGCTGCTATTGTTGCCGTTAACCTTGGTCATAACTTCACCGTGAAAGGTCACCATCTTTCAATGATCAAAGATCGCCAATTCGAAGGTCGTGCGCGGGCCGATCCGCATAAGCACATTGCCGAATTCATCAAAATTTGTGGCAGTTTCCGATATGGCGAGACCGATGTCAATGCCATCAAACTCAAACATTTTCCATCATCACTCACCGGAGATGCAAAAGTGTGGTACAACAAATTGACCCCAGGAACTATCAATACTTGGGAGGAGATGAGGCAAGCTTTTGTGAGCCGATTCTTTCCACCTGCCATGTTTGACCGACTCATGGGAGAAATTCATGCTTTCACACAAAATCCTAACGAATCACTTGTCGAAGCTTGGCTTCACATGAAATATTTACTTCATAGTTGTCATGGACATGGTCTAGCTCGTGGAACCATTATCCAAATCTTTTACCATGGACTTGACGAAACTTCTCAAGGAATCCTTGATGCCGGAGGAATTTTTCTCTACAAAACCCCTAACGAGGCACATCAACTACTCGAAGATCAAGTACTTCTTAAACTCGATTGGTCTAAAGATTCCAAAACCAAACCCTTAAGAAAAACCGTTGCTTTTGCTTAAAGTTCCGATACCTCAAAACTCATGGAGAAAATGGAAGCTTTGACTTCCAAAATCGACTCGCAATACAAAGTTCTTAAAGGAGAAATGAAAGAAATGCGAGATGGATGCAACAATTGTGGAGGTAACCACCCATCTTCGGAATGTGACCAAAAACCTATGGATGGACCCAAAGAAGGAGAAGCTAATTATGTCCAAGGAGGATACCGTGGTAGAGGATATCATGGTAACTATTATGGTAGGAATTCTGGAAATTGGCAAGACCGCCAACAAAGGAATAATAACCGTGATTCTCAACCTCGAGTAGACAATCAACCTTCACAAACCTCTGACAAAAAGTTGGAAGAAACCGATTTCAAAAAAACCATGAGAGAATTCTTGACTGCTCAAAAATCAACAAACGATTTCATCAAGAATCAATTTTTCAATCTCAAAACCAAAGCTGAGCAAGGTCAGAAAAATCATCAAGCTTCTATCCAGGATCTTGAAAACAAACTTAGAAGACTTTCTAACCATTTCTCTTCCTGACCATCTGGCTCGTTACCAAGTAATACCTAATCAAACCTAAAACGAACATCATCTGGATCAAAAGATAAAACTTATCGCCCACCACAAACAAGAAATGAGCATATCAATGCTGTATTCACAAGAAGTGGTCTCTCATATGATCCACCACCAAACCTAAATGTTGATACCACGATCATCCATGATGAAAGTGAGGATGAAGCTGAAGAAGCAGCTAAAGAAAATAACCCAATTCATCCTACCCAAGAAAAACCTATCAGGGCATACACACCAAAGATTTCGTATCCACAACGCCTTAGAAAAGAGAAAATGAAGGAGCGATACAAGAAGTTCATTGAAATGATCAAAGAGGTTAGACTCAACGTACCCCTCGTTGATGTTCTAGCTGGGATGCCCAATTATGGGAAATTCTTAAATGAACTTCTGAACAACAAAAACAAGTTAGAGCAAATATCCGCTACCTTTCTCAATGAAGAATGTTCAACCATTATTCAAAACAGAATACCGCCAAAACTCGGAGACCCTGGAAATTTTATGATTCTATGCTCGTTAGGAAATAACATCACATGCGATGCCTTATCCGATCTTGGTGCAAGTATCAATTTGATGCCCTGTTCGTTGTATTCAAAACTATCCATCAATACTTTGAAACCTACAAGGATGAGTATTCGATTAGCCAATCATTCTTACCAATATCCGGTTGGAGTTGCTGAGAATATGCTTGTCCAAGTTGGTAAATTTGTTTTTCCTGTGGATTTTGAGATCCTAGAAATGGAGGAAGATAGCAGAGTCCCTCTCATTTTAGGAAGACCTTTCCTAAACACCGCTGATGCAATCATCAAAGTTAAAGGTAAAGAACTCAATCTTGGAGTTGGAGAATATAGAATTACCTTTTTAATCGATAAGGCAATGCAATATCCACATTCCAATGATGACACTTGCTTCAACATTGATGTAGTTGATGAAGTCACTGACGAAGAATTAGATGCATTACTTGACGATTCTGATCCGTTGATGACTACTTCAGAGAAAATCAGTGAAACAAATCTTGACAAAGAATTCGCTGAATTTATGGAAGTAAAATTCGAAGAAGATATTGAGGAAGCTGAAGAAGGAGAAATAATGCAAGAGAATTTCGAGGAAATAACTTTTAATGATCAAATAAGGATCAAAACCTCTCTTCAAGAACCACCAACTGATCTTGAGCTAAAACCACTTCCCAATCATCTTGAATATGCTTATCTTGAAGAAAATTCACTTCTACCAGTAGTCATATCCTCGTTGCTCAAAGATAATGAAAAAGAACGTCTCATCTTTGTTCTCAAGAAGCATAAACAAGCTTTTTCTTGGAAAACTTCTTATATTCCAGGAATTAGCCCTGATTTTTGCAAGCACAAAATCAAATTTGAGGAAGGTGCTAAACCTGTTGTGTAAAGACAACGTCGACTCAATCCCAATATGAAAGAAGTTGTTAAGAAAGAAATCATTAAACTTATTGATGCTGGTATCATCTACCCCATCGAGGATAGCTCTTGGGTGAGTCCCGTTCACTGTGTTCTGGAAAAAGGAGGAATGGACGTTGTGACTAATGAATGGAATGAATTAGTTCCTACTAGAACTGTCACTGGATGGCGTGTGTGTATTGATTATAGAAAATTAAACAAAGCCACCAGAAATGATCATTTTTCTCTACCCTTCATGGATCAAATGCTTGAAAGACTAGCAGGGAACAAGTTCTTTTGTTTCCTCGATGGCTTTTCAGGATATTTCCAAATCCCTATTGATCCTGCTGATCAAGAAAAGACTACATTCACATGCCCTATTGGAACCTACGCTTACCGGCGTATGCCTTTCGGTCTTTGTAATGCACCTGCAACTTTTCAAAGGTGTATGATTGCAATATTCCAAGACATGCTAGAAACGTCTATGGAAGTTTTCATGGATGACTTTTCAATCTTTAGAGACTCATTTGAAGCTTGTCTTTCTAATCTCGATAAAATGCTCGAAAGATGCGAAGCTGCACATCTTGTCCTTAACCAGGAAAAATTTCACTTCATGGTGGCCGAAGGAATTTTGCTTGGTCACAAAATTTCTAGGGCAGGAATGGAGGCAAAAAAAGCAAAAATCGATGTTATCACGAAATTACCACCTCCAACCAACGTTAAAGCTGTAAGAAGTTTTCTAGGACATGTCGGTTTTTATCGCCGTTTTATCAAAGTTTTTTCCAAAATATCTCGTCCCATGACAAAACTTCTTGAAAAAGATTCTGTTTCTGACTTTAATGCGGATTGCATTAAGGCTTTCGAAACATTGAAAGCCTAACTGACTAGTTCACCTATTATGGTTTCACCTGATTGGTCACTACCATTTGAGCTCATGTGCGATGCAAGTGATTTCGCTGTTGGAGCTGTATTAGGACAACATGAAGGTAAACGGTTACAGAGAAAGAATTATTAGCCGTTGTTTTTGCTTTTGACAAATTGAAATCATATCTCGTGCTTTCAAAACCAATTGTGTTTACAGATCATTTAGTGGTTAAGTATCTGTTTACCAAACAAGATGCAAAACCACGTCTTATCCGATGGATTTTGCTACTCCTAGAATTTGACATCGAAATCAAAGATAAGAAAGGAGCTGAAAATCTAGCCACTGATCATTTGTCATGTCTTGAGAACCCAAATTTAGAAGAGTTAAGGGAAGATGAAATCGATGATTATTTCCCTGCTGAAACTCTCATGACTATTGCCATAACTGATGAAAAGGAGATTCCATGGTTTGCAGTCTTTGCAAATTATCTCGTTGGGAAAATTATCAGAAAAGGATTAACTCATGCCCAACGAAGTAATCTTCTCGGAACTAAATACTATTATTGGGAAGATCCTTATCTTTTCAAGATGTGTCCCAACGGTATGATCAGAAGATGTATCTATGGTTCTGAAACCCGAAGAATTCTTGATGAATGCCATCATGGCCTAACTGGGGGACACTATGGTCCTTCCACCACAGCTAAAAAAGTTTTTGATGTTGGGTTCTATTGGCTAACAATCTTCAAAGAAGCTCATACTCTTGTTCAAAACTGTAATGCTTGCCAAAGATCCGGTAGTCTTTCTCGCAAAGATGAAATGCCACAAAAAAGCATTCAAGTTTGCTAAATATTCAATATTTGGGGAATCGATTTTATGGGACCATTTCCTAAATCGCACAAATACGAATATATTCTCATTGCTATCGATTACGTGTCCAAATGGGCAGAAGCCGAGGCTTTACATACAAATGATGCACGAGCTGTTTATAATTTTCTCAAAAAGCTTTTCGCTCATTATGGGATTCCTAAAGCTTTGATAAGTGATAGAGGAACTTGAAACGATATGGTGTTCATCATCATTTTGCTATAGCTTATCATCCACAAACTAGTGGTCTAGCCGAAAATACCAATAGAGCGTTAAAAAAATACTCAAAAAAAGGGTCAAAGACAATCCTTCTGTTTGGTCGAATAAGCTCGATGATGCTCTGTGGACATTTCGTACAGCTTATAAAACTCCAATCGGCACAACACCATACAGACTTCTGTATGGAAAAACTTGTCATTTTCCGTTCGAAATCGAACATCGCGCCTACTGGGCAATTAAAAGCTGTAATCCCTATCCCAAAATAGCTGGAAAAAAGAGATTCTTGCAGTTGCATGAATTCGATGAATTAAGACTCCAATATTATGAGAATCCCAAGCTTTACAAAGCCAGAACTAAAGCTTATCATGACAAAGAGCTTAGAATTCAGAAAGAATTCAAAGCCGGAGACAAAGTTCTGCTTTTAAACATGAAATACAAGTTTAAAGCTCCTAAGCTCAAACCAAAATGGTTCGGACCATATATAGTGAAACATGGATTTCCATCTAGATATGTTGAAATTTATGACAAGCATGGTGGAAGTTTCATTATTAATGGGCACTGAATTAAATTGTATTATGATAAGGAGCAAATAAACGAGATTTCAATCGAAGAAACTCCGCCTGAATCAGAATATGAAGCTATTACATTCATGGCACCTTTTCTAGCAGATTACAAAAAGAACACTCCATGGGCTACGGAAACTGGTTTCATCTGGGATGTTCTTCCTAGAGCTTGCGATACCGCAAAATTGTATGACATAGATGGAACTGGAGAAGGAATAGTTAAAGGAAACGTGGTGTATATTCCTAAATCTTCAAGGAAGAAACCAAAAATCACACCAACGTAAACGAAAAGGAGTTTGAGTCAGGCTGATGACTCGGTAATAAAACAAGCGCTTCTCGGGAGGCAACCCGTGTGTTTGTCATATTTTCATTTTTATTTTCAGTGATTACACCCCAAATTTTATCTAATCTCTTAGTTGAACTTAAGTTTGCGGGTGTACCACTAACTTTTTAATAAAACATTTTGTGTGTTTGTTTGTTTTGTTTTTGTGTAAGATTACTGCATGTACTGATTACTTAGCCTTGACACTTAGATCAAGAAATCAATTGAAGCTTCTGCTTAACATTTAGAAGTTCAATTGCAATTTCTACAGCTAAAAAAAATGGTTTACCTTCTTATTTCCTTATTTTCATACTTTGAAGTTCGTTTATCACATTGAGGACAATGCTCAACTTAAAAAAGTGTGTGTGTGTGTGGGGGGGGGGGGGTGAATAGGAAAATAAGATCAAATTTTTAATTTTTGAGCTAAAATTTAAAATTTGTTTGCCCATGTGATCTAGTTATTTTTCACATTTTTAGGATAATATATTAGAGTAACTGGATCAATCCACTGGTAAAAACTGTAATTTTGAAAAATCTAAGATGTGTCCCGATTAATATTGCAATCCATTCTGGCATCGATAAAATTTGCTAGCACATATTATATCCCTTCCACCATAATTGTGAGGATTTGAGCCTGTTCCGTATTCAGCATACATCTTTTATGCTTTTATCTTTTTGCTATGAGTCTGCCGGTGATTTTATTTATTATAGAACTTGTGCTTGTAAATCATTACTAGACCGCTGTGAGATCACATTTTGTGTGATATAAGCGTATATGCGTGATAAGAGGCAACCTTATGATTTAACCCAAAATAGCCTTTCATGTTGATATTTAGCTAGCTACACTGGCTAGTTAACCACCAATATGAACCCATTTGTTAGCGTTCATCTTTAACGTTAGATACCCCTAGTTACACCTTTTGAGCCAATCTTTTCTTTTGATAAATCCAAATATATATATATATATATACACACACACACACACACACACAAACACACAAAAAGATTTTACACCTTTTTAGCCTAGCCTTACCTTCAGTCAAGTACTGGTTGGTTGCTAGCTATATGGCAAGATGGATGTTATGTGGGAAATCATTAAAGTTTGAAGAAAGTTGCAAACTCCATAAGGAGTGATCGAAATGAAGTCAAAGATAAGTCATCACAACTATAAGACGACGATTGGAGTTTATGATTGTAATAATAATAATAATAATAATAATAATAATAATAATAATAATAATAATAATAATAATAATAATAATAATAATAATAATAACGGTAGTGGGTTTCGTTTGTTGCTGTTTTTTTTTTTTTTTTTTTTTTTCTTATTAGCTACAGTGGTGTTTCCTTCCTCTGAAACAGTTCTTGTGCTTATAAATCATTACTAGACCGCTGTGAGATAACATTTTGTGTGATATAAGCGTATATGAGTGATAAGAGGCAACCTTATGATTTAACCCAAAATAGCCTTTCATGTTGATATTTAGCTAGCTACACTGGCTAGTTAACCACCAATATGAACCCATTTGTTAGCGTTCATATTTAACGCTAGATACCTCTAGTTACACCTTTTGAGCCAATCTTTTCTTTTCATAAATCCAAATATATATATATATATATATACACACACACACACACACACACAAACACACAAAAAGATTTTACACCTTTTTAGCCTAGCCTTACCTTCAGTCAAGTACTGGTTGGTTGCTAGCTATATGGCAAGATGGATGTTATGTGGGAAATCATTAAAGTTTGAAGAAAGTTGCAAACTCCATAAGGAGTGATCGAAATGAAGTCAAAGATAAGTCATCACAACTATAAGACGACGATTGGAGTTTATGATTGTAATAATAATAATAATAATAATAATAATAATAATAATAATAATAATAATAATAATAATAATAATAACGGTAGTGGGTTTCGTTTGTTGCTGTTTTTTTTTTTTTTTTTTTTTTTTTTTTTTTTTTTTTTTTTTTTTCTTATTAGCTACAGTGGTGTTTCCTTCCTCTGAAACAGTTCTTAGCATTGTTGTCGTGAAAGGAGTTTGTTTTGTGTGTTGGATATACTTCCTATGCCTATAGTGAGATTCCATTGTCCCTTCGCGGGGTTAAGTGGGTGTCACAATGGTAGTGGAAATGGCCTTACCAAGACTTCATTGATCACACATCTTCGAGATAGACATTGCAATGGTGAGGCTCAAGCTATCACTAAACATTCTCTTGTTTCTGATTTGGTTGTTTTTGAGAGGGCTGAGGTTACTCTTAAGCGTATGGGACTTTGGCTATGTGGTGTTTGTTTTAAAATGCATACTCTCCGGGCTAAGTGTCGTCATGGTTCTGAATTTGTGCCACCCCCTGATTGTGGAGATGGTGTTGTTAGGTTTGTGTTGTACGGTCTCACCAAACCACATGTACCTTCTTCTTTCCATGTTGAAGATTTGGTTCCGAATGAGCATGTTGGTTTTGATTTGCCTTTTCTTGACACTTTAATGTCTAAGGGGCTATGCACCGTTAAATCCATCCCTCCTAAGTGTCGCTTAGGGTTTTCTCGGGTATTGAAAGGAGCTATTGATAAGGTGATTTGCACGCCTGATGACATTTCTTGCTGGGTTAGTTTATTGGTCTTGCCTACGTGTATCCTTAAAGCCTTCTGCCCGAGGAGTAATCAAGAGTGTAGGTCTGCCATTAAACGTCAACGCCAGGAAGAGTATATTGTTAATGCCATTCGATCTTGGGACATGTCGGGTGGTAGTTTGCAGCTCGTGAGGGAGGCTTTAGCCGAACCCTCCCCATCATGGTCTAATATTGATGAGGATACCTTGGACTTGGGTGCGCGTAATGTCAAGCAGTGTAAGAGGAAGATTTGTGATGGCCATTATACTGCTGCTGTCAGAGTTCTTTCTTCTTCTGGTGTTGCACCTTATAATGATGCAACTCTTGAGGACTTAAAGGTTAAGCACCCTTTCAAAGCTGCTCCTTCTTTGCCTCTTTTACCTATTGATCATCATCACCTCATTGCATCTTCTACTGTGGTTCTTGATATGATTAAGAGTTTCCCTCGTGGTACGTCTTGTGGTCGGGATGGTTTGCGTGCCCAACACCTTTTGGATATTTTTGGTGGTGCTGTTGTGGCTATTTCTAATAAGTTGATCGCTTCTATCACCCAAGTGGTGAATCTTTTTCTTGATGGTAAATGCCCCAGGGTGTTGGGTGAGTATATTGCTAGTGCTCCTCTCACACCGCTGGTCAAGCCGGGTGGTGGTATCCGTCCTATTGCTGTGGGGACCGTTTGGAGGCGCTTAGTTTCCAAGGTTAGTGCCGCTATGATTGGTCATTCTTTGGACGATTATTTAAATGATCTACAGTTTGGTGTTGGGGTATCTGGAGGAGGAGAGGCAATTCTTCATGCCGTGAATCGGTTGATTGAAGAGCCTGGAGATGATGTGGGTCTTTCAATGTTGTTGGTGGATTTCAAAAACGCCTTCAACTTGGTGGATCGTGAGGTTATGCTACATGAGGTTCGTCTTCGTTGTCCTGCTATTTCACGTTGGGTGGAATTTTGTTACTCGAGCCCAGCTAGATTATATTATGGGGAACACACGCTATGGTCACATCAAGGCGTTCAACAAGGTGATCCACTTGGGCCTTTGCTTTTTTCTTTAGTGTTACATCCTTTGGTATGTAAGATTAGAGACTCTTTTAGCCTTTCCCTTCATGCTTGGTACCTGGATGATGGCACTATTATTGGAGATACTTTGGTTGTGGGGGAGGTTTTAGAGCTTATCATGGTGGATGGACCTCGTTGTGGTTTGCACCTCAATGTTGATAAAACTGAGGTTTTTTGGCCTAAGGAAGATCCAAGAAGCAGGCTTGTGGGTGTTTTCCCACCTAATATTGCCCGACCTTTGCATGGTGTTAAATTACTGGGTGGGCCCGCTAGTGTGGACTTTGATTTTAGTAGTGAGCTTGTTATGAAAAGAGTTGCAAAAACCATTGAGCTTATGGATGCTACTGCTAAGATTAATGATCCCCAGTGTGAGTTATTACTCCTTCGTGCTTATGCCGGTATTTCCAAATTATATTTTGCTATGCGCACTTGTTCTCCTCGGGTCTTTGAACGTGCTCAGATTTCTTTTGATGGGGCTCTTTGCTCTACTCTAGAGCGTATTGTTACTGCTTCTGGGCCTGGTTTTGGTGATTGGCAATGGCGACTTGCTACATTACCCTTTGCATTTGGTGGGCTTGGTGTATATTCTGCAGGTGATGTCTTGAACTATGCATTTCTTGCGTCTAGACTCCAATCTGCTAGCCTGCAGACTAGGTTGCTTCGACATTCTGGTATTGTAACCCCTGGGCCTTCCTTTGATGATGCCTTGTGTGCTTTTAATGTGAAAATGGAGATTGACCTTTTGAGTAATCCGTGTGAGATCGCTGCCCCCAAACTCATGAAGAAACTGGCAGATATATATTTCACACGTGTTACCCGAACTGCCGAATCTACATTTTCTTTATCTGCTCGACAGATGGCGCTATGGAAATCGCAAATGGAAGACTACACTTCGGACTGGCTTAGGGTAGTTCCGATATCTGGGTTGGGACAAACTATGAACGCTAGGACCTATCGTTGCGTGTTATGTTATCGGCTTGGTGTCCCCCTATTTTCTGTTCATATGTCGTGCTCAGCCTGTTCCAGGGTCTTTGCTGGTGATATTTATGGGGACCATGCTGTATCTTGTGCTGGTATTATTGGTATTAAACATCGGCATAACGTGGTACGTGATGTTCTTGTTGACATATGTTCTCGATCTGGGGTTTCGGCTCGTAAAGAGGTTGACATTGGACTTTGTGGTGAAAGGGACAAATCTTTACGTCCTGCTGATGTGTTGCTCTACTCATGGGATGGAGGACTTGACGTATGTGTTGATTTGACTGGATCATCGCCCTTGACGCAAACTGGTATGGTTGATTTCGTGCCGGGTCGTGTGGTGCTTGAGGTTGCACAACGTAAACGCGTCAAGTATGAGGCTAAGTGCGCAGGTATGGGATATGGGTTCCTCCCCTTCTCTTTCTCTTCTTTTGGGGAACTTGAAAAAGATACTGTGACTTTATTGAAGCGCATTCGAAAGTTTTCGATGACTCAAGACATTGGAGCACGTGGTGCGGCTCATATTTTTAGTAGGATTAGTTTTTCTATAGCTAGAGGAGTGGGAGCCCAATTAGTATCTCGGCTCCCTACTAACTTCTTGTAAATCCTATTTGTTTCTAATAAAGTGATGTTAAAAAAAATAAAAAAATAAAATAAAAAAAATAAAATAATAATAATAATAATAATAATAATAATAATAATATAATAATAATAATAATAATAATAATAATAATAATAATAATAATAATAATAATAATAATAATAATAATAGTCATCGCAACTATAAGGTGACAAGAATAGCCAATGAGCTATGAAATAGTGTATTGAACGATCAAGTATGGAGTTCCCGAAGTTATATGATAGTGGTTCGAATTAGCTAGCAACATTTGGTTTGTAGACTTTGACTATTTTGTACATTCTTTATTTTTCACCTTTTCTAAACAAATTCCATGCCTTATCCCTACCTTTTGGCTTTGTGAGAATGTCGAGTGCATTGACCTTTTAGTGACCATCTGAGTTCTTGAGGAGTCAGATAACGCGCCAGCGAACTAAGGTTTACCACCTTAATGACCATCCGTTGTTTGATAAATCAAGAGTTCACGCTAGCGATCTATGATGTTTTGCATAAGATGTTTGCACATAAGTCTTATAAACCCTTTAGCCAAACATTATAACCCGAATAAAAGACCTCTTTGATATGTATACTTGGTGCTCACGCCATGTCGGTGAAGTTTTGTTTCTTGTAGAAGCCTATGGTAATATTTAGATCAAGACTGAGCGATGAGTGTGATTTCTCTTATATACTCAACCAACTAAATAAATGAGTGTTTGAGTGAATTATGTTTCATTCCTTTTTCGAAACCAGGCGCAAGGTCAATGATTTCGTCCGGAGGGAATAATTTGATTCTCAATCCAGAATGTGAGGTGATTAGTAATGTTCATCAAGCAAGAAAGTCATGAGGGTATTGTCAAACATCTCGATTCTTCACCATAAAAGATTAATCTAACTTGTACTTGTATTTGGTAGATTTGCATCACATTTTTCTAAAAAATACTTGTATACCATGTGGATAACTATTTTTACTTCTAGATTTGCTTGAGGGCAAGAAAAGATCAAGTGTGGGGGAATTTGATAACGCTCAAATTGTGCGTGTTTTAGTAGCGTTATTCGTTCTTTTGGGTATATTATTTGGTTATATTTATATGCTTTTGTTACTTAATCGCACCAAAGTATGTTTGCAAAGTATATGTAGCCAAGTATAGGAAAAAGGAAGAAAAAGTGAAAGAATGATGAATAAAGGAAGATTTGCGATTGTACGAAGATTCCCATGTCAAGATCCACACTAAAAGGCATTTCAAAGAATGAATATCCAAGTATTCAGCATCCCAAGTTCCAAGACAAAGAAAAGATCAAGTTTGAATGATGAACAAAGAGCTACGAACAAGAAACAAGCCAATCACCAAAAGACCAAGAAAGTGACTGCTGAAGCCCTCCATCCGATCGGATGCAACCCGCATCCGATTCGGCTGGAGGTGGTAACGAAGACCAACCGATCGGTTGGAGTGTCCTGTCTTGCCATTTCTTCATTGTTAAGATTCAAGCTTGCACCAAACGATTCTAGGCCCTTCTATTGAGTATTCTAGGCTATTCTACTCTGCTTGATGTCCAAGTTGAAGCATTAAACACCCTAGGCCTTGAGAAGTCAACATTTGGAAGTCAAACCATCAAGAAGTCAATACCAATACCTTTGGTATCATTACCTAATCATTTGTAATCTTATTCCAATCGTTGTAAGACTTTAATCATGTTTTCTAACGTTCAAAATTCTGAGTTTATGTTCATGTTTGTTATGAGTGGCTAAGTGCCTTTGTGCACTTGTTTAGATGATGCTTATTATATAATGATTTGTTTATGACTGTGATTGTAACACCCCAACCCGACAAGGGTAGAGATGTCGCAATAATGGTTTCATATCAGAACAAACACAAGCATATGACATAAATAATATAAAATGAATTCCAATGGTTACAAGGGAAAATCTGAAACTACAAGGTTCCAAATGAGAAATACAATAAATTACAGAGTCTAAATATAAGTTCTTCTAGTCACCTCTAATCCAAAATAGCTAGTAAGGTCTTCTAAGTCCAAGGTACTTTCCATTCATACATAACTTCCAAACTAAAACCTGCCGCAGGAAAAGAAATGCGGCTGAGCTTAAAAAGCCCAGTGAATAGATATAAAGGTAACAAGCAGTAATAATGGGATAGTGAAGTAAGTGAAGCAATGCAAGATATAACAAGAGTTAGGAAAGAAAGAAGAATAAAAAGTTATGCAGATATATCAAGAGTTCAGAAATAGTTACAATAGAAAAGAGAAAAGGGAACAATAATCCCAACCCGAGCCCAAGTCATATCAAGTCAAGTCAAGTATCAAGTCAAGTATGTATCCGGAGGGATGACCTCGGAATACTAAGTAAAAGGTTATAAGGTAAAGGAAACAGTAATCCACTACGAGCCCAGTAACAGAAACAATATCAATATAATCATGTAACCATATAATCATATAGAGGGGAGACCTCTCAGTAACCAGTAATTATGAGGGGAGTCCTCAATCAGTAAATGGAGTAGCTAGCTCCCAGTATGTGAAAGACGTGTATCGTACACACCATCAGTCACCAGTAATAACAGTATATAACAGAAACTGTAACAGTATACAGTAACAAATCTAGGATGCATCCATACGCCCCAGGTGGCCAAGGTCTGCCTCTACGAAATAAATCAGTAACAAGTCAGGGACTGGATAGGTCATCACTCTCCTACCCTAGAGTCATGCCATCGGTGCATCAATGACATGGACATGAAACCCTCATGCCTAGTGAATGGCTCGTAGTCTCAAATTGTGGGTCAATGGTCAAGTATCAAATGTCCAGTATCCAGTTCAGTTTCATATTAAGTAGTTCACGTCCAATTTCCATTTCAGTTATATCAGAAAGTCCATATCAGAAGTTCATATCAGAGGGTTCAATATCAGAAGGTCAAATATCAGAAGGTTCAATATCAGAGTTCACAATTCAGGAGGGAAACATAGCAAGTTCACAAATCAAGGGGAACATAGCAATGGCTTAGGGAAATCCTATAATGAATCAGAAATCCAGAATGTCATGAGAAAGGAGACACCCTTACTGAAAAAGGGTAGAATATCTGTACCTTATACCGCAAGTGAAAACACATCTAGAAATATAAAGATCGGAAACAAACTCCATCTTCAGCGAATCTACACGAATACATGGTCGTCTTACAATTAATATCTTATTTAAATCAGATTTCTCATTTTAGTCGGCTTTCTATTTTTAGCAGGTTTCCATTTATAGCAAGTTTCCATTTTTAGAAAGTTTCCTTATTTAGCAAGTTTCCAAAAATAGAAATTTTCCATAATTAGACAAATTCCATAAAGTAATTAGGTTAAGTCATCAATTAATTATTATTATGGAAATAGGGTTCATTTTAGCAAGTTATAATAGCTTAGGGTTAAACTTGACAACTTTTCATATTTTAGGGTTTCAAATGTACATATGCCAAAGTTAAGGTCTAAAATGCAAATATTACAAGTTATTCATTTTAATCCATAAGTTTACCATAATTACAATTCTAATCCTTTACAATTTAAACCCTTTAATTAACTTAATTACAAATTAAACCTTATAATTTATCAAAATAAAATTTAATCCTTATAATATTTGATGCGTGGTTTTGCGACCTTACAACAGGTTTTACCTCTCGAGGGATCTCAAGAGGCTTGCAATCCCCACCAGGCAGTGTACCTGACCGATGTAGTATAGTGTAGTGGTAAGTACCGGGGGATTGATCGTTCTCTAGGGGAATAGTGTCGTTAGGATTGAAAAACTACTCTAATAGGTCTAAGGGTGAGGGAAGATTCTTTTTGTATTTTTATATTTTTATGAAAGCAAGTAAAATCTCGGGTTTGAAGGAGTGGGCGGAATTAGTTGCTAGTCAACTAACCCAAATAACTACAATTGCAAATAAAATAACTGAAAATGAAAAGGTTGTGAAACTTATATGGAGAGAAATGTGTTTACTTAGATTTCCTTACTCCCTAACTATCTTTTACCGGTTGATTAGTGTGTATTAATTGCGTGGATGACGGGTGTATTCCTTAATACCAATCGTGGGGTGGCGTACGTACTTCCCCAACTCTACAAGCTCCTACTTCACTCCTATGTCGAGCCGGCTAAGAAGCTCCTAACATGGGATCACTAGAATTCGCTCATGCATTAAATACAACCATAAAAACCTTAGTACGCATTGGTTCATGTTTCTTAAGACGTTCAAGCAAGTTACCGTATAGGAGGTTAGCCAGTTTTCTTAATCAAACAACACATAGACATATTGATTGATTAATTGATTACTTATCTTCAATTAAACATGGGAGATCCAAGGGTATAAAACCCTTAAAAATGGCAGAAAATTCGTCTTAGGGTTTCTCCTCACAAAGTTGCACACAATGACAAAAAATTGCAAAACTATATATAGAATTTAGTGGCTGACGGCGTCACGTTATAGATCTTGACGCCGTCACCTCGCCGTGGCTAGGGTTCCCGGATGGTCTTCCTGACGCCGTCCCTCTTTAATCCTCCAAAATCCGCTCTGGCCTATCAAGGGTTGACGCCGTCAGAAATGTGCTTGACGCCGTCTCTCTTTAACTTAAACCGTGATGGCCTTGATCACCTTAAAGGGTGACGCCGTCAGACTTTCCATTGTAAAAATCTCTGGCGCGTCACGTGTATTTTTCATATCCACCTCTTTTGCCAAGCCATGACGCCGTCAGGAGCAATCCTTGACGCCGTCAAGTGTACTTTTCCAGCAGTTTTGGAGACTTTGTCGTTTTCTTCACTTTTATGCTCCAAAAACGTCCAAAATGCTTCGTTTTCCAGATTTCTTCTCCAAAGTACCTAAAATGACAAAAGGAACGATTTAGGGCAATATTTGATCAAATAAATACGATTTAGGGCTTAAATGACCCCCTTATAGCGGTACACTTTTCGCTTCATCAAATACCCTTACACTTGAGATTTGCTTGTCCTCAAGCAAATGCGCTTTTATTCTAATCAAAATACAAGTTAGGGGTCATTTAATGCGAATATAAAAGTAATTAAAACAAATAGTCGTTCCCTTTAATCATAATAAGCACGGAGATTACTAACTAGCACCTCGCAAGTAGTGTTTAGATACTCACATCTCTCAGGTGTCATAAAAGTATATCTCATAAATGAAAACGGATAATATCTCTCACTACCTGTCATAGCAAATAGATTACCATAGGCTTGGGAAAGGATCGAAAACCTTCTCCACTAGGCGTAAGCACCTAAGATAAACTATCAAAGAGGGCTTTTACATGGGTTATAACGTGAGGTGTAGGGATATGATAAACATGGATTTGTTGGATAAAGGATATTTTACTGGTGGCGAGTTAAAGATCTTGATTAATTACATGTACAATATGGCGTTGCTAAGCCAAGACTAGACTCGACTTAAGCTAAAAACAAAATAACAAAAACATAAAATAAACATAAAATGAAACGGGATGGTAGTCCGTATGTTTTTCTACTTTTCTTTTTCTCATTTTTTTTTTGTATTTTTTTTTTCATACACTCTTGCCCTACCATCCAAAATAATACATCATAGGGGCGTTGCATTCCCCTTACACTTGAACTTTTACATAACTTTACAAATAACTAATGACTCGAATTAAGATAATCGAAACACTTGGAGTACTTTTTTTTTTAAATATTTAGCACATATGAGGGTAATAATGTTGTTCTTCCCCATTACTCCATTACACTAGTACTTTACCCATGAGTCCCAATCGTCCCAAAACAATATGTACAAGGATATGACTCGACTTAGCAACCATGTAATCAATTAGATAATTAACTTGGGGTTTAAACAAATATTGTCACAATAATGCACTAAAAATGTGTGCATACAAGGTAGGCTAAGGCGATTTGGGTGTACATTTAAGTGGGGTGTAACAAATTCTTCCTTTAAGTAAAATGCTTAAAGTTAGAAACGAAAAGATAGGCTCTGAGGGGTGTATTAGGGGTATCGTGTACCAAAAATGAGTACAACGCAAAGGGTGTGGGAGAATTACTTGACCAATGTAGCCAACGTAATTATAACAAAAATACAGGTGTAAAACAATGGGTTAATCCTAATGCCTCTTATCATGTAGTAAATCTAACTACACGAATGTAGTCTCACTTGTGGCCTCGGAATGGTCCTAACGCAAGTTCTAGAAACTAAGTGCTACCGGTACACACATCATAGCATAAATGCTTTTCCTACCAATTCTAGGGGCGAACCTCACATATTTGTTGGTGGAAAATTTTTTAGTGGTACGGTTTTTGTGTTAGTCATATAACTCCTATCCATGAGATGCTCATTAAGATCAAAGTTTCATTCCTATATGTTGTAAAAAATTTTAAATTTGGCACTAAAATTGCCCTAACAGGTATTTCTCTCAGTTTTATTACACATCTACTATTAAACAAACAAAAATCAAGTGCAATTGTATTCTCTAAAGTATCGTACTTTACCCCCCCCCCCCTTACACTTAAGATGAACATTGTCCCCATTGTTCAAATAACAAGATGTAAAATTAACAAGGTAAAAGAATGAAATCAAATACTCCCCTGATTCGCTCGGTGGATAAAGAGGTAACATGGTCAGATCTTCTTCCAAGAGAATGTAGAAGCTCCAAGACTAAAGCCTCGCCAAAAGCTTGATTCCACATACATCTCTGATGCGTGGTTTTGCGACCTTACAACAGGTTTTACCTCTCGAGGGATCTCAAGAGGCTTGCAATCCCCACCAGGCAGTGTACCTGACCGATGTAGTATAGTGAAGTGGCAAGTACCGGGGGATTGATCGTTCTCTAGGGGAATAGTGTCGTTAGGATTGAAAAACTATTCTAATAGGTCTAAGGGTGAGGGAAGATTCTGTTTGTATTTTTATAATTTTATGAAAGCAAGTAAAATCTCGGGTTTGAATGAGTGGGCGGAATTAGTTGCTAGTCAACTAAACCAAATGACTACAAATGCAAATAAAATAAAATAACTGAAAATGAAAAGGTTGTGAAACTTATATGGAGAGAAATGTGTTTACTTAGATTTCCTTACTCCCTAACTATCATTTACCGGTTGATTAGTGTGTATTAATTGCGTGGATGACGGGTGTATTCCTAAATACCAATCGTGGGGTGGCGTACGTACTTCCCCAACTCTACAAGCTCCTACTTCACTCCTATGTCGAGCCGGCTAAGAAGCTCCTAACATGGGATCACTAGAATTCGCTCATGCATTAAATACAACCATAAAAACCTTAGTACGCATTGGTTCATGTTTCTTAAGACGTTTAAGCAAGTTACCGTATAGGAGGTTAGCCAGTTTTCTTAAGCCTAACATCGATAAACAATCGTCCAATACAATTAATAACACACTAACAACTAATAATCAATAGTTAGGTTTCATTAGATCTAAGCAAACACAAGATAAATCTAGCCTAGCATGTTAATTAAAAGACAAGAACAAGATATAATCAAACAACACATAGACATATTGATTGATTAAATGAATACTTATCTTCAATTAAACATGGGAGATCCAAGGGTATGAAAACCCTTAAAAATGGCAGAAATTCGTCTTAGGGTTTCTCCTCAAAAAGTTGCACACCAATGACTAAAAATTGCAAAACTATATATAGAGTTTAAGGGCTGACGGCGTCACGTTATAGATCTTGACGCCGTCACCTCGCCGTGTCTAGGGTTCTCGGATGGTCTTCCTGATGCCGTCCCTCTTTAGTCCTCCAAAATCCGCTCTGGCCTATCAAGGCTTGACGCCGTCAGAATAAGGCTTGACGCCGTCTCTCTTTAGCTTAAACCGTGATGGCCTTGATCACCTTAAAGGGTGACGCCGTCAGACTTTCCATTGCAAAACTCTCTGGCTTATCATGTTTATTTTTCATATCCACCTCTTTTGCCAAGACATGACGCCGTCTGGAACAATCCCTGACGCCGTCAAAGGTACTTTTCCAGCCGATTTTGAGACTTTGTCGTTTTCTTCACTTTTATGCTCCAAAAACGTCCAAAATGCTTCCTTTTCCAGATTTCATCTCCAAAGTACCTAAAATGACAAAAGGAACGATTTAGGGCAATATTTGATCAAATAAATAGGATTTAGGGCTTAAATGACCCCCTAAAAGCGGTACACTTTTCGCTTCATCAAATACCCTTACACTTGAGATTTGCTTGTCCTCAAGCAAATGCGCTTTTATTCTAATCAAAATACAAGTTAGGGGTCATTTAATGCTAATATAAAAGTAATTACAACAAATAGTCGTTCCCCTTTAATCATAATAAGCACGGAGATTACAAACTAGCACCTCACAAGTAGTGTTTAGATACTCACGTCTCTCAGGTGTCATCAAAATAAATCTCATAAATGAAAACGGATAATATCTCTCACTACCTGTCATAGCAAATAGATTACCATAGGCTTAGGAAAGGATCAAAAACCTCCTCCACTAGGCGTAAGAACCTAAGATAAACTATCAAAGAGGGCTTTTAAATGGGTTATAACGTAAGGTGTAGGGATATGATAAACATTGATTTGTTAGATAAGGGATATTTTACTGGTGGCGAGTTAAAGATCTTGATTAATTACATGTACAATATGACGTTGCTAAGCCAAGACTAGACTCGACTTAAGCTAAAAACAAAATAGCAAAAACATAAAATAAACATAAAATGAAACGGGATGGTAGTCCGTATGTTTTTTCTACTTTTCTTTTTCTCATTTTTTTGTATTTTTCATGATTTTTTTTTCATACACTCTTGCACTACCATCCAAAATAATACATCATAGGGGCGTTGCCTTCCCCTTACACTTGAACTTTTACATAACTTTACAAATAACCATTCTAATGACTCGAATTAAGATAATCGAAACACTTGGAGTACTTTTAAAATATTTAGCACATATGGGGGTAATAATGTTGTTCTTCCCCATTACTCCATTACACTAGTACTTTACCCATGAGTCCCAATCGTCCCAAAACAATATGTACAAGGATATGACTCGACTTAGCAACCATGTAATCAATTAGATAATTAACTTGGGGTTTAAACAAGTGTTGTCACAATAATGCACTAAAAATGAGTGCATACAAGGTAGGCTAAGGCGATTTGGGTGTACATTTAAGTGGGGTGTAACAAATTCTTACTTTAAGTAAAATGCTTAAAGTTAGAAACGAAAAGATAGGCTCTGAGGGGTGTACTAGGGTTATCGTGTACTAAAAATGTGTACAACGCAAAGGGTGTGGGAGAATTACTTGACCAATGTAGCCAACGTAATTATAACAAAAACACAGGTGTAAAACAATGGGTTAATCCTATTGCCTCTTATCATGTAGTAAATCTAACTACACGAATGTAGTCTCACTTGTGGCCTCGGAATGGTCCTAACGCAAGTTCTAGAATCTAAGTGCTACCGGTACACACATCAAAGCATAAATGCTTTTCCTACCAATTCTAGGGGCGAACCTCACATATTTGGGGTGGAAATTTTTGAGTGGTACGGTTTTTGCACTAGTCATATAACTCCTATCCATGAGACGCTCATTAAGAATAAAGTTTCACTTCTATATGTTGTAAAAAATTTTAAATTTGGCACTAAAATTGCCCTAACAGGTATTTATCTCAGTTTTATTACACATCTACCATCAAACAAACAAAAAATCAATCGTAATAGCATTCTCTAAAGTATCGTACTTTAAACCCCCCCTTACACTTAAGACGAACATTGTCCCGAATGTTCAAATAACAAGATGTAAAAGTAAATAAGGTAAAAGAATGAAATCAAATACTCCCCTGATTCGTTTGGTGGATAAAGAGGTAACATGGTTAGATCTTCTTCCAAGGGAATGTAGAAGCTCCAAGACTAAAGCATCGCCAAAAGCTTGATTCCTCATACATCTCCTTGTCCAAAATAACCTGTTAAACCTGAGAAAACAAACATGAAAACCTGCATAACATCGGCGGGATAAATTCTATAAAAGGATATAATGCTTGTGGAATGATAATTTTGCAGATTCCCGGAGTTTATAAGTTAAAGATTTAATAAAAACTTTTTATGAAAACAAAACTTTCAAAAATTTCAGAAAATTAATACCTGACGCCATCAGGTTGTAAAGCCTGACGCCGTCAGAAATGATCTGACAGAATTCTCATGTTAAGTTTCCGGAAAATTTCTGGAAAAACCTATACCTTACTTCCTGGAAATCCTGCAAAACATCATTATGACTCGATACAAGCATTTGACTCAAACAATTACTAATATGTATGTTAATTTAATATTGTTATGATTCATGTTCATTTGTTCTAATAAACCGATTTGGATTTCCCTTACACTTAACTTTTGCAAAATACCTTTATATGTAGTTAAGACGAAGTTAAAAACAAGATAAAACATTTTCACAATTTAGTTTTGAACATGAATCAATAATAATAAAAATTAAACATACATACGGAAGCAAATAAAATCAAACAAACAAACAAATAAATAAACACACAAAGCAAATAAAGCTTGGGTTGCCTCCCAAGAAGCGCTTGTTTTTGTTCGAGTCACGAGCCTGACTCTACCCTTATTTAACGGATAAAGGAGAGGTTTTTCCTACACTTAGGATTAAGTGCGGGTGATAGTAGCGATACACACCATCTCGGTGGAAGTATGCCGCGTGAGGAAAGAGTGGTGGATGAATTATATGCTCAAAGATGTGGGATCCAATCATCATAACCTTACTTAGTTCAATTGGGTCAATGGGTGAATTGAAGTTTTCTCCTAGAAAGGGATCATCTTCTATCAACTTCGAGAGACTCCTAGTTGGGAATCCATCTTGACCTAATAAACCCGGTTTAAACCCATAGTGTTTCTTGTGATTAATCATGAATGGGTGATGTAAGTATGAAAGGTTATGGTTCACTCCTATGTCAGCTTCCTCTCTACAAGGCTTAGAGTCTACTACCTTAATCTTAACATTACCCGGACTACATGGTTTGATGGGTGGATCGGGACCTAATTCAATTCCTAAGTTTACATCTAAGGATGGAAGATTAGGTAACGGTTTTGGTTTAGGCTCCGGTTCATCAAAACTAGGAACTTCCATAGAACTAAAAGAAAGGTTATGACTACAAGTATTCAAACCTATTTCTTCTAGTTTTGTTTCTTCCAAAGGTTCCACTTCAATTGGGGTTCCTATAGTCCCTTCTACTTCTTCCGGGTAAGTCACGGGCGGTGTGTATGCCTCGAATGATGGTAGGACTTGTGGGGTACTTTGTAGGTTTGTGTTATTTACCTCATCCTTCCTTGTTTCTATATCCATTATATCCACATCATGTGTTTTAGTAGAATCTAACCCAAACATGTTCCTAAGTATCTCAAATCCTTCTCTAGCCATTTCAAGTTCTAAGTCCGATTCATAAGAATCTTCCCCGATAACATGATTACTATGTTCAATTTGCCTAAAGGATTCATCATGTGTTCCTTGAGATTCAAAGTCATTGATCATAAAACCTATGTCTTTTTGCTCAATATGCTCATGTTCGGCTAGATCCTCCTCAATTGTTTCCTCAAGTTGTGATGTATACGAACCCATTAATTCATTAAACTTATGGTTCACGGTTAGGAGGCTTTCCTCAAAAAAATTTCAAAGGGACTTATTAAAAGGAGTTGATCCTAACAATGATTGTTTAATAGAAGCCACACATGCACATAATTCATCAAACCTATCAAACTTTATACCCATCTCCTCTTGTATATATCTAAGATCACTTAAAAATTCATTGGAACAACAGGAAGCAAATCTATCCGTGTAAAGTAATTGTTCCTCTATTGTTAATGATCTAAATGGAATTTCATCCGCCATGGTCACAAATGAAAATGGTTTTACAAACAAAGGGCACAAAGAAAAAGATAGACTAAAGAAATCTAATAAAAAGAAAAATAAAAATCTCACTAGAAAGGAATCTAGTGAGTAGACCTAATAAAATAAAAATTTAACATAAACAATAACTATTCCCCGGTAGCGGCGCCAAAAACTTGATGCGTGGTTTTGCGACCTTACAACAGGTTTTACCTCTCGAGGGATCTCAAGAGGCTTACAATCCCCACCAGGCAGTGTACCTGACCGATGTAGTATAGTGAAGTGGCAAGTACCGGGGGATTGATCGTTCTCTAGGGGAATAGTGTCGTTAGGATCGAAAAACTATTCTAATAGGTCTAAGGGTGAGGGAAGATTCTTTTTGTATTTTTATAATTTTATGAAAGCAAGTAAAATCTCGGGTTTGAATGAGTGGGCGGAATTAGTTGCTAGTCAACTAACCCAAATGACTACAAATGCAAATAAAATAAAATAACTAAAAATGAAAAGGTTGTGAAACTTATATGGAGAGAAATGTGATTACTTAGATTTCCTTACTCCCTAACTATCTTTTACCGGTTGATTAGTGTGTATTAATTGCGTGGATGACGGGTGTATTCCTTAATACCAATCGTGGGGTGGCGTACGTACTTCCCCAAATCTACAAGCTCCTACTTCACTCCTATGTCGAGCCGGCTAAGAAGCTCCTAACATGGGATCACTAGAATTCGCTCATGCATTAAATACAACCATAAAAACCTTAGTACACATTGGTTCATGTTTCTTAAGACGTTCAAGCAAGTTACCGTATAGGAGGTTAGCCAGTTTTCTTAAGCCTAACATCGATAAACAATCGTCCAATACAATTAATAACACACTAACAACTAATAATCAATAGTTAGGTTTCATTAGATCTAAGCAAACACAAGATAAATCTAGCCTAGCATGTTAATTAAAAGACAAGAACAAGATATAATCAAACAACACATAGACATATTGATTGATTAAATGAATACTTATCTTCAATTAAACATGGGAGATCCAAGGGAATGAAAACCCTTAAAAATGGCAGAAATTCGTCTTAGGGTTTCTCCTCACAAAGTTGCACACCAATGACTAAAAATTGCAAAACTATATATAGAGTTTAAGGGCTGACGGCGTCACGTTATAGATCTTGACGCCGTCACCTCGCCGCGTCTAGGGTTCCCGGATGGTCTTCCTGACGCCGTCCCTCTTTAGTCCTCCAAAATCCGCTCTGGCCTATCAAGGCTTGACGCCGTCAGAATAAGGCTTGACGCCGTCTCTCTTTAGCTTAAACCGTGATGGCCTTGATCACCTTAAAGGGTGACGCCGTCAGACTTTCCATTGCAAAACTCTCTGGCTTATCATGTGTATTTTTCATATCCACCTCTTTTGCCAAGACATGACGCCGTCTGGAACAATCCCTGCCGCCGTCAAAGGTACTTTTCCAGCCGATTTTGAGACTTTGTCGTTTTCTTCACTTTTATGCTCCAAAAACGTCCAAAATGCTTCCTTTTCCAGATTTCTTCTCCAAAGTACCTAAAATGACAAAGTACCTAAAATGATCTGACAGAATTCTCATGTTAAGTTTCCGGAAAATTTCTGGAAAAACCTATACCTTACTTCCTGGAAATCTTGCAAAATATCATTATGACTCGATACAAGCATTTGACTCAAACAATTACTAATATGTATGTTAATTTAATATTGTTATGATTCATGTTCATTTGTTCTAATAAACCGATTTAGATTTCCCTTACACTTACCTTTTGCAAAATACCTTTATATGTAGTTAAGACGAAGTTTAAAAACAAGATAAAGCATTTTCACAATTTAGTTTCGAACATGAATCAATAATAATAAAAATTAAACACACATACGGAAGCAAATAAAATCAAACAAACAAATAAATAAACACACAAAGCAAATAAAGCTTGGGTTGCCTCCCAAGAAGCGCTTTTCTTTATTAACGAGTCTTGTAGCTAGACTCAAAGTCCACGTACATTACGTGACTCCATCATGGTCACGGTTCCTAGGCCTTTCTCATTTCCGGTTTTATATTCCGGTCCTAATTTCAAAGAATCCTTGTAGAAACCGGATATCCTTTCCATAACATAGTCTACTCCTTTATTTCTATCCTCATCATTCCTATAGTAGACCGCTAGCTTAAGCTCCTTCTCAACATTTGACAAGTGTTGGAATTGCTCTATCTTATATGGTATTTGGTAGTTTACCTCATCGGTCTCATCCTTAAATCTAACTATCCCTAAGGAAGGTTCATAAGTCATTCTAGAGACCTCAACAAATGGTTTTCCAAAAACTACTTGAGTTAAGGATGCATCGACTATTGGGCGGATATCTTCTACAATTACAAAGTCGGTGACATAGGTGAAGTTTCCTACATAAACCGGTAATCCCTTAACTCTTCCCGTGAAGTTACTCATCCAACCCTTATCAGGGAACATCCTATACCCAAGTTGATTTTTCATTATTAAGTTGTAGTGGGCTCTAGTCATGATGTTTATGGGCGATCTAAGGTCGATGTAAGCTTTCCACACATGCAAATGTCCGATGTTGCATGGTATGCTGAGATTAGAAGGGTCACCCATTTTTATAATTGGTCTACCTAGGAAGTATGGTGTCTCGGGGTCATCGAATAAGTCTGTATGATATGCACGCTCTTCCTTAGTGGGTAGCCTATTGAAGTAGTCCTCATCATCATCTACTTCTTCAATCTCACTTTTCCTAACTTCTTTATCAACCGCGACTTTCTTAACCTCATCCTCAGGTTAACTATTATCCTCATTCCTATCAATTGGTTTGATAGTGACAATGTTGACGAAGTGGACGTGTCTGGATGAAGAGGGGTCTTTTACTTGGATTCCGCTATTTGTGTTCCTAGCGTCCTTATGTGGAGGTGATAGCACTTGGTTATTGAGGGCTTTCAATAAGTTGTCAATTTTATTGGTCATCTCCGTTTGTTGTTGATTAAATTCGGATTCGAACTTGGCCAAACGAGCTTTTTGAGATGCCATAAATTGGGACATCAATCCTTCAAAGTTATTGGTACTACCATTGCTGGAAGGATTGTTGTTGAAAGTACGGTTCGAGTTGGAACCGCTTGATTGGAAACGATTAGGTGGGTTGGAAGAATTGGTTTGTTGTGCGTTTTGGTTTTGTTTCCACCTAAGGTTTGGGTGATTTTTCCATAAGGGGTTGTATGAATCACCGTAGGGGTTTGGCTCGGGTATGAAGGTGTACCACTTGTCTCCCGCTCCGTCGGTACGCGAGGATGCGTAGTCCGCAAAAGCTTGTTCGGGGAGTTCCATGCAATCACGAGTGTCGTGGGGACCACTACATAATTCACATGAAGAAGTGATTTTGTTCACTTGGCTTGAAGGTTTAGGAGCCTCGTAGGATTTCATAAGAAACTTGACTTGGTCTTCAAGTTCTACGATCCTACGGACGGAAGTGCTTGAATTGTTCGAAGGCAAAGATATTGCCTTGACCGTTTTATTCAAATCACGGGGATCACTCCAACTTTCGTTGTCATAAAGAGCAAGATCTTCTAGATGAGCCCATGATTGTTCCGCACTTAGATCACGTAGCTTACCACCGGCCGATTGGTCAATGGTTTGCCTCGTGGAGAGATTGATATGGTCATAGAAGATTTGGACTTGGAGACAAAGTTCTATGCCATGGTGAGGGACTTTTTGGAGTAAGTCCTTGAATCGAGTCCATGCCTCGTAGAGGGTTTCGCCTTGACGTTGTTGGAACATCAAGATATCATTCCTTAGCTTGGTAGTTCTTCCTGGTGGGAAAAACTGAGCAAGGAAACGAGTGGTGAGATCATCCCAAGAGGTGATGGATCCTGCGGGTAGACGCTCTAGCCATTGACTAGCTTGGTCCCGCAGAGAGAATTGAAAGAGACGCAGTCGGGTCGTCTCTCGCGTGGCAACATCAAGGTCTATGGAATCAACGATTTTGAGAAAGTCCTAGAGATTTTGGTTAGGATCTTCGGAACGAAGTCCATGGAATGCGCATCCGCTTTGCACCAACCGGATGGTGTCGGATCGCAAGGGAGTGACATTGGCTCCTTGAGTGAGCTCAATGGTGTTTCGATAGCCATGGTGGCTAGGACGGGAGTAGTCTCCTAAGGTACGGGCTTTATGAGGTGGGTGTTATTATGGTGGTGGGTTGTTGGGATCGAGGATATTACCACCTTCCACGATGTTGGATGGTAATGGTTACGAACAAAGAAACGAAGAAAAAAGATAGACTAAAGAAAATCTAGAAAAATAAAATAAAAATCTCACTAGAAAGGAATCTAGTGAGTAGACCTAATAAAATAAAAATTCAACCTAAACAATAACTATTCCCCGGCAACGGCGCCAAAAACTTGATGCGTGGTTTTGCGACCTTACAACAGGTTTTACCTCTCGAGGGATCTCAAGAGGCTTGCAATCCCCACCAGGCAGTGTACCTGACCGATGTAGTATAGTGTAGTGGCAAGTACCGGGGGATTGATCGTTCTCTAGGGGAATAGTGTCGTTAGGATTGAAAAACTACTCTAATAGGTCTAAGGGTGAGGGAAGATTCTTTTTGTATTTTTATAATTTTATGAAAGCAAGTAAAATCTCGGGTTTGAAGGAGTGGGCGGAATTAGTTGCTAGTCAACTAACCCAAATAACTACAATTGCAAATCAAATAAAATAACTGAAAATAAAAAGGTTGTGGAACTTATATGGAGAGAAATGTGTTTACTTAGATTTCCTTACTCCCTAACTATCTTTTACCGGTTGATTAGTGTGTATTAATTGCGTGGATGACGGGTGTATTCCTTAATACCAATCGTGGGGTGGCGTACGTACTTCCCCAACTCTACAAGCTCCTACTTCACTCCTATGTCGAGCCGGCTAAGAAGCTCCTAACATGGGATCACTAGAATTCGCTCATGCATTAAATACAACCATAAAAACCTTAGTACGCATTGGTTCATGTTTCTTAAGACGTTCAAGCAAGTTACCGTATAGGAGGTTAGCCAGTTTTCTTAATCAAACAACACATAGACATATTGATTGATTAATTGATTACTTATCTTCAATTAAACATGGGAGATCCAAGGGTATAAAACCCTTAAAAATGGCAGAAAATTCGTCTTAGGGTTTCTCCTCACAAAGTTGCACACAATGACTAAAAATTGCAAAACTATATATAGAGTTTAGGGGCTGACGGCGTCACGTTGTAGATCTTGACGCCGTCACCTCGCCGCGGCTAGGGTTCCCGGATGGTCTTCCTGACGCCGTCCCTCTTTAATCCTCCAAAATCCGCTCTGGCCTATCAAGGGTTGACGCCGTCAGAAATGTGCTTGACGCCGTCTCTCTTTAACTTAAACCGTGATGGCCTTGATCACCTTAAAGGGTGACGCCGTCAGACTTTCCATTGTAAAACTCTCTGGCGCGTCACATGTATTTTTCATATCCACCTCTTTTGCCAAGCCATGACGCCGTCAGGAGCAATCCTTGACGCCGTCAAGTGTACTTTTCCAACAGTTTTGGAGACTTTGTCGTTTTCTTCACTTTTATGCTCCAAAAACGTCCAAAATGCTTCCTTTTCCAGATTTCTTCTCCAAAGTACCTAAAATGACCAAAGGAACGATTTAGGGCAATATTTGATCAAATAAATACGATTTAGGGCTTAAATGACCCCCTAATAGCGGTACACTTTTCGCTTCATCAAATACCCTTACACTTGAGATTTGCTTGTCCTCAAGCAAATGCGCTTTTATTCTAATCAAAATACAAGTTAGGGGTCATTTAATGCTAATATAAAAGTAATTACAATAAATATTCATTCCACTTTAATCATAATAAGCATGGAGATTACTAACTAGCACCTCACAAGTAGTGTTTAGATACTCACATCTCTCAGGTGTCATAAAAGTATATCTCATAAATGAAAACGGATAGTATCTCTCACTACCTGTCATAGCAAATAGATTACCATAGGCTTGGGAAAGGATCGAAAACCTTCTCCACTAGGCGTAAGCACCTAAGATAAACTATCAAAGAGGGCTTTTACATGGGTTATAACGTGAGGTGTAGGGATATGATAAACATGGATTTGTTGGATAAAGGATATTTTACTGGTGGCGAGTTAAAGATCTTGATTAATTACATGTACAATATGGCGTTGCTAAGCCAAGACTAGACTCGACTTAAGCTAAAAACAAAATAACAAAAACATAAAATAAACATAAAATGAAACGGGATGGTAGTCCGTATGTTTTTTCTACTTTTCTTTTTCTCATTTTTTTTGTATTTTTTTTTTCATACACTCTTGCCCTACCATCCAAAATAATACATCATAGGGGCGTTGCATTCCCCTTACACTTGAACTTTTACATAACTTTACAAATAACTAATGACTCGAATTAAGATAATCGAAACACTTGGAGTACTTTTTTTTTTTTAAATATTTAGCACATATGAGGGTAATAATGTTGTTCTTCCCCATTACTCCATTACACTAGTACTTTACCCATGAGTCCCAATCGTCCAAAACAATATGTACAAGGATATGACTCGACTTAGCAACCATGTAATCAATTAGATAGTTAACTTGGGGTTTAAACAAATGTTGTCACAATAATGCACTAAAAATGAGTGCATACAAGGTAGGCTAAGGCGATTTGGGTGTACATTTAAGTGGGGTGTAACAAATTCTTCCTTTAAGTAAAATGCTTAAAGTTAGAAACGAAAAGATAGGCTCTGAGGGGTGTATTAGGGGTATCGTGTACCAAAAATGAGTACAACGCAAAGGGTGCGGGAGAATTACTTGACCAATGTAGCCAACGTAATTATAACAAAAATATAGGTGTAAAACAATGGGTTAATCCTAATGCCTCTTATCATGTAGTAAATCTAACTACACGAATGTAGTCTCACTTGTGGCCTCGGAATGGTCCTAACGCAAGTTCTAGAATCTAAGTGCTACCGGTACACACATCATAGCATAAATGATTTTCCTACCAATTCTAGGGGCGAACCTCACATATTTGTTGGTGGAAAATTTTTTAGTGGTACGGTTTTTGTGCTAGTCATATAACTCCTATCCATGAGACGCTCATTAAGATCAAAGTTTCATTCCTATATGTTGTAAAAAATTTTAAATTTGGCACTGAAATTGCCCTAACAGGTATTTCTCTCAGTTTTATTACACATCTACTATTAAACAAACAAAAATCAAGTGCAATTGTATTCTCTAAAGTATCGTACTTTACCCCCCCCCCTTACACTTAAGATGAACATTGTCCCCAATGTTCAAATAACAAGATGTAAAATTAACAAGGTAAAAGAATGAAATCAAATACTCCCCTGATTCGCTCGGTGGATAAAGAGGTAACATGGTCAGATCTTCTTCCAAGAGAATGTAGAAGCTCCAAGACTAAAGCATTGCCAAAAGCTTGATTCCACATACATCTCTGATGCGTGGTTTTGCGACCTTACAACAGGTTTTACCTCTCGAGGGATCTCAAGAGGCTTGCAATCCCCACCAGGCAGTGTACCTGACCGATGTAGTATAGTGAAGTGGCAAGTACCGGGGGATTGATCGTTCTCTAGGAGAATAGTGTTGTTAGGATTGAAAAACTATTCTAATAGGTTTAAGGGTGAGGGAAGATTCTGTTTGTATTTTTATAATTTTATGAAAGCAAGTAAAATCTCGGGTTTGAATGAGTGGGCGGAATTAGTTGCTAGTCAACTAACACAAATGACTACAAATGCAAATAAAATAAAATAACTGAAAATGAAAAGGTTGTGAAACTTATATGGAGAGAAATGTGTTTACTTAGATTTCCTTACTCCCTAACTATCTTTTACCGGTTGATTAGTGTGTATTAATTGCGTGGATGACGGGTGTATTCCTTAATACCAATCGTGGGGTGGCGTACGTACTTCCCCAACTCTACAAGCTCCTACTTCACTCCAATGTCGAGCCGGCTAAGAAGCTCCTAACATGGGATCACTAGAATTCGCTCATGCATTAAATACAACCATAAAAACCTTAGTACGCATTGGTTCATGTTTCTTAAGACGTTCAAGCAAGTTACCGTATAGGAGGTTAGCCAGTTTTCTTAAGCCTAACATCGATAAACAATCGTCCAATACAATTAATAACACACTAACAACTAATAATCAATAGTTAGGTTTCATTAGATCTAAGCAAACACAAGATAAATCTAGCGTAGCATGTTAATTAAAAGACAAGAACAAGATATAATCAAACAACACATAGACATATTGATTGATTAAATGAATACTTATCTTCAATTAAACATGGGAGATCCAAGGGTATGAAAACCCTTAAAAATGGCAGAAATTCGTCTTAGGGTTTCTCCTCAAAAAGTTGCACACCAATGACTAAAAATTGCAAAACTATATATAGAGTTTAAGGGCTGACGGCGTCACGTTATAGATCTTGACGCCGTCACCTCGCTGTGTCTAGGGTTCCCGGATGGTCTTCCTGATGCCGTCCCTCTTTAGTCCTCCAAAATCCGCTCTGGCCTATCAAGGCTTGACGCCGTCAGAATAAGGCTTGACGCCGTCTCTCTTTAGCTTAAACCGTGATGGCCTTGATCACCTTAAAGGGTGACGCCGTCAGACTTTCCATTACAAAACTCTCTGGCTTATCATGTGTATTTTTCATATCCACCTCTTTTGCCAAGACATGACGCCGTCTGGAACAATCCCTAACGCCGTCAAAGGTACTTTTCCAGCCGATTTTGAGACTTTGTCGTTTTCTTCACTTTTATGCTCCAAAAACGTCCAAAATGCTTCCTTTTCCAGATTTCTTCTCCAAAGTACCTAAATTGACAAAAGGAACGATTTAGGGCAATATTTGATCAAATAAATAGGATTTAGGGCTTAAATGACCCCCTAAAAGCGGTACACTTTTCGCTTCATCAAATACCCTTACACTTGAGATTTGCTTGTCCTCAAGCAAATGCGCTTTTATTCTAATCAAAATACAAGTTAGGGGTCATTTAATGCTAATATAAAAGTAATTACAACAAATAGTCGTTCCCCTTTAATCATAATAAGCACGGAGATTACAAACTAGCACCTCACAAGTAGTGTTTAGATACTCACGTCTCTCAGGTGTCATCAAAATAAATCTCATAAATGAAAACGGATAATATCTCTCACTACCTGTCATAGCAAATAGATTACCATAGGCTTGGGAAAGGATCAAAAACCTCCTCCACTAGGCGTAAGCACCTAAGATAAACTATCAAAGAGGGCTTTTAAACGGGTTATAACGTAAGGTGTAGGGATATGATAAACATGGATTTGTTAGATAAGGGATATTTTACTGGTGGCGAGTTAAAGATCTTGATTAATTACATGTACAATATGACGTTGCTAAGCCAAGACTAGACTCGACTTAAGCTAAAAACAAAATAGCAAAAACATAAAATAAACATAAAATGAAACGGGATGGTAGTCCGTATGTTTTTTCTACTTTTCTTTTTCTCATTTTTTTGTATTTTTCATGATTTTTTTTTTCATACACTCTTGCACTACCATCCAAAATAATACATCATAGGGGCGTTGCCTTCCCCTTACACTTGAACTTTTACATAACTTTACAAATAACCATTCTAATGACTCGAATTAAGATAATCGAAACACTTGGAGTACTTTTAAAATATTTAGCACATATGGGGGTAATAATGTTGTTCTTCCCCATTACTCCATTACACTAGTACTTTACCCATGAGTCCCAATCGTCCCAAAACAATATGTACAAGGATATGACTCAACTTAGCAACCATGTAATCAATTAGATAATTAACTTGGGGTTTAAACAAATGTTGTCACAATAATGCACTAAAAATGAGTGCATACAAGGTAGGCTAAGGCGATTTGGGTGTACATTTAAGTGGGGTGTAACAAATTCTTACTTTAAGTAAAATGCTTAAAGTTAGAAACGAAAAGATAGGCTCTGAGGGGTGTACTAGGGGTATCGTGTACTAAAAATGAGTACAACGCAAAGGGTGTGGGAGAATTACTTGACCAATGTAGCCAACGTAATTATAACAAAAACACAGGTGTAAAACAATGGGTTAATCCTATTGCCTCTTATCATGTAGTAAATCTAACTACACGAATGTAGTCTCACTTGTGGCCTCGGAATGGTCCTAACGCAAGTTCTAGAATCTAAGTGCTGCCGGTACACACATCATAGCATAAATGCTTTTCCTACCAATTCTAGGGGCGAACCTCACATATTTGGGGTGGAAATTTTTGAGTGGTACGGTTTTTGTGCTAGTCATATAACTCCTATCCATGAGACGCTCATTAAGAATAAAGTTTCACTTCTATATGTTGTAAAAAATTTTAAATTTGGCACTAAAATTGCCCTAACAGGTATTTATCTCAGTTTTATTACACATCCACCATCAAACAAACAAAAAATCAAGCGTAATAGCATTCTCTAAAGTATCGTACTTTAAACCCCCCCTTACACTTAAGACGAACATTGTCCCCAATGTTCAAATAACAAGATGTAAAAGTAAATAAGGTAAAAGAATGAAATCAAATACTCCCCTGATTCGTTTGGTGGATAAAGAGGTAACATGGTTAGATCTTCTTCCAAGGGAATGTAGAAGCTCCAAGACTAAAGCATCGCCAAAAGCTTGATTCCTCATACATCTCCTTGTCCAAAATAACCTGTTAAACCTGAGAAAACAAACACGAAAACCTGCATAACATCGGCGGGATAAATTCTATATAAGGATATAATGCTTGTGGAATGATAATTTTGCAGATTCCTGGAGTTTATAAGTTAAAGATTTAATAAAAACTTTTTATGAAAACAAAACTTTCAAAAATTTCAGAAAATTAATACCTAACGCCGTCAGGTTGTAAAGCCTGACGCCGTCAGAAATGATCTGACAGAATTCTCATGTTAAGTTTCCGGAAAATTTCTGGAAAAACCTATACCTTACTTCCTGGAAATCCTGCAAAACATCATTATGACTCGATACAAGCATTTGACTCAAACAATTACTAATATGTATGTTAATTTAATATTGTTATGATTCATGTTCATTTGTTCTAATAAACCGATTTGGATTTCCCTTACACTTAACTTTTGCAAAATACCTTTATATGTAGTTAAGACGAAGTTAAAAACAAGATAAAACATTTTCACAATTTAGTTTTGAACATGAATCAATAATAATAAAAATTAAACACACATACGGAAGCAAATAAAATCAAACAAACAAACAAATAAATAAACACACAAAGCAAATAAAGCTTGGGTTGCCTCCCAAGAAGCGCTTGTTTTTGTTCGAGTCACGAGCCTGACTCTACCCTTATTTAACGGATAAAGGAGAGGTTTTTCCTACACTTAGGATTAAGTGCGGGTGATAGTAGCGATACACACCATCTCGATGGAAGTATGCCGCATGAGGAAAGAGTGGTGGATGAATTATATGCTCAAAGATGTGGGATCCAATCATCATAACCTTACTTAGTTCAATTGGGTCAATGGGTGAATTGAAGTTTTCTCCTAGAAAGGGATCATCTTCTATCAACTTCGAGAGACTCTTAGTTGGGAATCCATCTTGACCTAATAAACCCGGTTTAAACCCATAGTGTTTCTTGTGATTAATCATGAATGGGTGATGTAAGTATGAAAGGTTATGGTTCACTCCTATGTCAGCTTCCTCTCTACAAGGCTTAGAGTCTACTACCTTAATCTTAACATTACCCGGACTACATGGTTTGATGGGTGGATCGGGACCTAATTCAATTCCTAAGTTTACATCTAAGGATGGAAGATTAGGTAACGGTTTTGGTTTAGGCTCCGGTTCATCAAAACTAGGAACTTCCATAGAACTAAAAGAAAGGTTATGACTACAAGTATTCAAACCTATTTCTTCTAGTTTTGTTTCTTCCAAAGGTTCCACTTCAATTGGGGTTCCTATAGTCCCTTCTACTTCTTCCGGGTAAGTCACGGGCGGTGTGTATGCCTCGAATGATGGTAGGACTTGTGGGGTACTTTGTAGGTTTGTGTTATTTACCTCATCCTTCCTTGTTTCTATATCCATTATATCCACATCATGTGTTTTAGTAGAATCTAACCCAAACATGTTCCTAAGTATCTCAAATCCTTCTCTAGCCATTTCAAGTTCTAAGTCCGATTCATAAGAATCTTCCCCGATAACATGATTACTATGTTCAATTTGCCTAAAGGATTCATCATGTGTTCCTTGAGATTCAAAGTCATTGATCATAAAACCTAGGTCTTTTTGCTCAATATGCTCATGTTCGGCTAGATCCTCCTCAATTGTTTCCTCAAGTTGTGATGTATACGAACCCATTAATTCATTAAACTTATGGTTCACGGTTAGGAGGCTTTCCTCAAAAAAAATTCAAAGGGACTTATTAAAAGGAGTTGATCCTAACAATGATTGTTTAATAGAAGCCACACATGCACATAATTCATCAAACCTATCAAACTTTATACCCATCTCCTCTTGTATATATCTAAGATCACTTAAAAATTCATTGGAACAACAGGAAGCAAATCTATCCGTGTAAAGTAATTGTTCCTCTATTGTTAATGATCTAAATGGAATTTCATCCGCCATGGTGACAAATGAAAATGGTTTTACAAACAAAGGGCACAAAGAAAAAGATAGACTAAAGAAATCTAATAAAAAGAAAAATAAAAATCTCACTAGAAAGGAATCTCGTGAGTAGACCTAATAAAATAAAATTTAACCTAAACAATAACTATTCCCCGGCAGCGGCGCCAAAAACTTGATGCGTGGTTTTGCGACCTTTCAACAGGTTTTACCTCTCGAGGGATCTCAAGAGGCTTACAATCCCCACCAGGCAGTGTACCTGACCGATGTAGTATAGTGAAGTGGCAAGTACCGGGGGATTGATCGTTCTCTAGGGGAATAGTGTCGTTAGGATTGAAAAACTACTCTAATAGGTCTAAGGGTGAGGGAAGATTCTTTTTGTATTTTTATAATTTTATGAAAGCAAGTAAAATCTCGGGTTTGAATGAGTGGGCGGAATTAGTTGCTAGTCAACTAACCCAAATGACTACAAATGCAAATAAAATAAAATAACTGAAAATGAAAAGGTTGTGAAACTTATATGGAGAGAAATGTGTTTACTTAGATTTCCTTACTCCCTAACTATCTTTTACCGGTTGATTAGTGTGTATTAATTGCGTGGATGACGGGTGTATTCCTTAATACCAATCGTGGGGTGGCGTACGTACTTCCCCAAATCTACAAGCTCCTACTTCACTCCTATGTCGAGCCGGCTAAGAAGCTCCTAACATGGGATCACTAGAATTCGCTCATGCATTAAATACAACCATAAAAACCTTAGTACACATTGGTTCATGTTTCTTAAGACGTTCAAGCAAGTTACCGTATAGGAGGTTAGCCAGTTTTCTTAAGCCTAACATCGATAAACAATCGTCCAATACAATTAATAACACACTAACAACTAATAATCAATAGTTAGGTTTCATTAGATCTAAGCAAACACAAGATAAATCTAGCCTAGCATGTTAATTAAAAGACAAGAACAAGATATAATCAAACAACACATAGACATATTGATTGATTAAATGAATACTTATCTTCAATTAAACATGGGAGATCCAAGGGAATGAAAACCCTTAAAACTGGCATAAATTCGTCTTAGGGTTTCTCCTCACAAAGTTGCACACCAATGACTAAAAATTGCAAAACTATATATAGAGTTTAAGGGCTGACGGCGTCACGTTATAGATCTTGACGCCGTCACCTCGCCGTGTCTAGGGTTCCCAGATGGTCTTCCTGACGCCGTCCCTCTTTAGTCCTCCAAAATCCGCTCTGGCCTATCAAGGCTTGACGCCGTCAGAATAAGGCTTGACGCCGTCTCTCTTTAGCTTAAACCGTGATGGCCTTGATCACCTTAAAGGGTGACGCCGTCAGACTTTCCATTGCAAAACTCTCTGGCTTATCATGTGTATTTTTCATATCCACCTCTTTTGCCAAGACATGACGCCATCTGGAACAATCCCTGACGCCGTCAAAGGTACTTTTCCAGCCGATTTTGAGACTTTGTCGTTTTCTTCACTTTTATGCTCCAAAAACGTCCAAAATGCTTCATTTTCCAGATTTCTTCTCCAAAGTACCTAAAATGACAAAGTACCTAAAATGATCTGACAGAATTCTCATGTTAAGTTTCCGGAAAATTTCTGGAAAAACCTATACCTTACTTCCTGGAAATCTTGCAAAATATCATTATGACTCGATACAAGCATTTGACTCAAACAATTACTAATATGTATGTTAATTTAATATTGTTATGATTCATGTTCATTTGTTCTAATAAACCGATTTAGATTTCCCTTACACTTACCTTTTGCAAAATACCTTTATATGTAGTTAAGACGAAGTTAAAAACAAGATAAAGCATTTTCACAATTTAGTTTCGAACATGAATCAATAATAATAAAAATTAAACACACATACGGAAGCAAATAAAATCAAACAAACAAATAAATAAACAAACAAAGCAAATAAAGCTTGGGTTGCCTCCCAAGAAGCGCTTTTCTTTATTAACGAGTCTTGTAGCTAGACTCAAAGTCCACGTACATTACGTGACTCCATCATTGGTCACGGTTCCTAGGCCATTCTCATTTCCGGTTTTATATTCCGGTCCTAATTTCAAACAATCCTTGTAGAAACCGGATATCCTTTCCATAACATAGTCTACTCCTTTATTTCTATCCTCATAATTCCTATAGTAGACCGCTTGCTTAAGCTCCTTCTCAACATTTGACAAGTGTTGGAATTGCTCTATCTTATATGGTATTTGGTAGTTTACCTCATCGGTCTCATCCTTAAATCTAACTATCCCTAAGGAAGGTTCATAAGTCATTCTAGAGACCTCAACAAATGGTTTTCCAAAAACTACTTGAGTTAAGGATGCATCGACTATTGGGCGGATATCTTCTACAATTACAAAGTCGGTGACATAGGTGAAGTTTCCTACATAAACCGGTAATCCCTTAACTCTTCCCGTGAAGTTACTCATCCAACCCTTATCAGGGAACATCCTATACCCAAGTTGATTTTTCATTATTAAGTTGTAGTGGGCTCTAGTCATGATATTTATGGGCGATCTAAGGTCGATGTAAGCTTTCCACACATGCAAATGTCCGATGTTGCATGGTATGCTGAGATTAGAAGGGTCACCCATTTTTATAATTGGTCTACCTAGGAAGTATGGTGTCTCGGGGTCATCGAATAAGTCTGTATGATATGCACGCTCTTCCTTAGTGGGTAGCCTATTGAAGTAGTCCTCATCATCATCTACTTCTTCAATCTCACTTTTCCTAACTTCTTTATCAACCGCGACTTTCTTAACCTCATCCTCAGGTTAACTATTATCCTCATTCCTATCAATTGGTTTGATAGTGACAATGTTGACGAAGTGGACGTGTCTGGATGAAGAGGGGTCTTTTACTTGGGGTCCGCTATTTGTGTTCCTAGCGTCCTTATGTGGAGGTGATAGCACTTGGTTATTGAGGGCTTTCAATAAGTTGTCAATTTTATTGGTCATCTCCGTTTGTTGTTGATTAAATTCGGATTCGAACTTGGCCAAACGAGCTTTTTGAGATGCCATAAATTGGGACATCAATCCTTCAAAGTTATTGGTACTACCATTGCTGGAAGGATTGTTGTTGAAAGTACGGTTCGAGTTGGAACCGCTTGATTGGAAACGATTAGGTGGGTTGGAAGAATTGGTTTGTTGTGCGTTTTGGTTTTGTTTCCACCTAAGGTTTGGGTGATTTTTCCATAAGGGGTTGTATGAATCACCGTAGGGGTTTGGCTCGGGTATGAAAGTGTACCACTTGTCTCCCGCTCCGTCGGTACGCGAGGATGCGTAGTCCGCAAAAGCTTGTTCGGGGAGTTCCATGCAATCACGAGTGTCGTGGGGACCACTACATAATTCACATGAAGAAGTGATTTTGTTCACTTGGCTTGAAGGTTTAGGAGCCTCGTAGGATTTCATAAGAAACTTGACTTGGTCTTCAAGTTCTACGATCCTACGGACGGAAGTGCTTGAATTGTTCGAAGGCAAAGATATTGCCTTGACCGTTTTATTCAAATCACGGGGATCACTCCAACTTTCGTTGTCATAAAGAGCAAGATCTTCTAGGAGAGCCCATGATTGTTCCGCACTTAGATCACGTAGCTTACCACCGGCCGATTGGTCAATGGTTTGCCTCGTGGAGAGATTGATATGGTCATAGAAGATTTGGACTTGGAGACAAAGTTCTATGCCATGGTGAGGGACTTTTTGGAGTAAGTCCTTGAATCGAGTCCATGCCTCGTAGAGGGTTTCGCCTTGACGTTGTTGGAACATCAAGATATCATTCCTTAGCTTGGTAGTTCTTCCTGGTGGGAAAAACTGAGCAAGGAAACGAGTGGTGAGATCATCCCAAGAGGTGATGGATCCTGCGGGTAGACGCTCTAGCCATTGACTAGCTTGGTCCCGCAGAGAGAATTGAAAGAGACGCAGTCGGGTCGTCTCTCGCGTGGCAACATCAAGGTCTATGGAATCAACGATTTTGAGAAAGTCCTTGAGATTTTGGTTAGGATCTTCGGAACGAAGTCCATGGAATGCGCATCCGCTTTGCACCAACCGGATGGTGTCGGATCGCAAGGGAGTGACATTGGCTCCTTGAGTGAGCTCAATGGTGTTTCGATAGCCATGGTGGCTAGGACGGGAGTAGTCTCCTAAGGTACGGGCTCTAGGAGGTGGGTGTTGTTGTGGTGGTGGGTTGTTGGGATCGAGGATATTACCACCTTCCACGATGTCGGATGGTAATGGTTACGAACAAAGAAACGAAGAAAAAAGATAGACTAAAGAAAATCTAAAAATAAAATAAAAATCTCACTAGAAAGGAATCTAGTGAGTAGACCTAATAAAATAAAAATTCAACCTAAACAATAACTATTCCCCGGCAGCGGCGCCAAAAACTTGATGCGTGGTTTTGCGACCTTACAACAGGTTTTACCTCTCGAGGGATCTCAAGAGGCTTGCAATCCCCACCAGGCAGTGTACCTGACCGATGTAGTATAGTGTAGTGGCAAGTACCGGGGGATTGATCGTTCTCTAGGGGAATAGTGTCGTTAGGATTGAAAAACTACTCTAATAGGTCTAAGGGTGAGGGAAGATTCTTTTTGTATTTTTATATTTTTATGAAAGCAAGTAAAATCTCGGGTTTGAAGGAGTGGGCGGAATTAGTTGCTAGTCAACTAACCCAAATAACTACAAATGCAAAGAAAATAAAATAACTGAAATAAAAAGGTTGTGGAACTTATATGGAGAGAAATGTGTTTACTTAGATTTCCTTACTCCCTAACTATCTTTTACCGGTTGATTAGTGTGTATTAATTGCGTGGATGACGGGTGTATTCCTTAATACCAATCGTGGGGTGGCGTACGTACTTCCCCAACTCTACAAGCTCCTACTTCACTCCTATGTCGAGCCGGCTAAGAAGCTCCTAACATGGGATCACTAGAATTCGCTCATGCATTAAATACAACCATAAAAACCTTAGTACGCATTGGTTCATGTTTCTTAAGACGTTCAAGCAAGTTACCGTATAGGAGGTTAGCCAGTTTTCTTAAGCCTAACATCGATAAACAATCATCCAATACAATTAATAACACACCAACAACCAATAATCAATAGTTAGGTTTCATTAGATCTAAGCAAACACAAGATAAATCTAGCCTAGCATGTTAATTAAAAGACAAGAACAAGATATAATCAAACAACACATAGACATATTGAATGATTAAATGATTACTTATCTTCAATTAAACATGGGAGATCCAAGGGTATAAAACCCTTCAAAATGGCAGAAAATTCGTCTTAGGGTTTCTCCTCACAAAGTTGCACACACCGAATAAAAATTGCAAAACTATATATAGAGTTTAATAGCTGACGGCGTCACGTTGTAGGAGGTGACGCCGTCACCTCGCCGTGGCTAGGGTTCCCGGATGGTCTTCCTGACACCGTCCCTTTTTAATCCTCCAAAATCCGCTCTGGCCTATCAAGGGTTGACGCCGTCAGAAATGTGCTTGACTCCGTCTCTCTTTAACTTAAACCGTGATGGCCTTGATCACCTTAAAGGGTGACGCCGTCAGACTTTCCATTGTAAAACTCTCTGGCGCGTCACGTGTATTTTTCATATCCACCTCTTTTGCCAAGCCATGACGCCGTCAGGAGCAATCCTTGACGCCGTCAAGTGTACTTTTCCAGCAGTTTTGGAGACTTTGTCGTTTTCTTCACTTTTATGCTCCAAAAACGTCCAAAATGCTTCCTTTTCCAGATTTCTTCTCCAAAGTACCTAAAATGACAAAAGAAACGATTTAGCGCAATATTTGATCAAATAAATACGATTTAGAGCTTAAATGACCCCCTAAAAGCGGTACACTTTTCGCTTCATCAATATTCATATTTACATATTAAACCATTAATTATCAAAAATTACATATTATACCCCTTACTTAAATATTTATATGAATTACCCTTAATTTTACATAATTTAAAAAACAAGTCCCTCCATTTAATTAATTTATAAATCGGATTTAATATTTAAATAATTTGCTTTTTAAACCTTTTAATTGCAAAATTTACACATATTACCCCCATATAATATTTTATACAAATTACCCCTGGGCCAAAACATGTTACCAAAATAGCCCACATGTTTATAAATTTACAAAACACACCCTAGACTTTTAATTATCAAATCGGTAAAAACATTATACCATATAAACCCTAACCCTAATTTCCCCAATCATTACCACTCATTAATTTAACCTTAAGAACACAATTATTACATCAATTGATAATCAAGAATCAAAACCCTAATATATAGGATTCCTATATTATTTTAAACCCTTTTTTCTTAAAAAAAATCCGATTTGAACAATAACTTACCAAGCGTGATCTAGGCTTCAATAAATTCAAGTTGTATTTTTTTGGTGTTATATGAACTGTATAGGATCGAGGAAAAATATTTACAAAGTCCATAAAAATCACATGGTCGATTTGTGTTTTATTACACGTTTTTAGGGTTTTTAACACGTTTAATTCTAAACGATTAAAATAGCATGCATGGATCATTATATTCATTTTATATAGATCATATATGATGTAATTAGAGTAACAAAAATACCAGATGATTTTTATGATGATCGAATAAGGTGTGGGGATTTTATACCTCTCGCTAGAACAATTCGACACCAACAAAACTCCTGTGAGTACACCAGCGATCCCACGACCTTAGAACTATTTTTCACACCTTCCTTAGACTTGAAAGAACCCAAGAAAAATATGCAAAAGCCTCCAGAAAATCGTATGGAGTGTAGAGAGTTTTTGTTGTTGTTTTTAGGGTTTTAAGAATTTATAAAAAGGAAATACTAAGAAGCCGTGTATATAGATGAGGAGGGGGAGGGAAATTCGGCCCATATGATTTGTGATAAGGCCAATTATAGATTTTAAAAGATCTTCCCTTTTTTATGTAGTATTTATCTCTTTTTTTATTTGATTTTAATTAATTAACAAATAACTAAATATATATATATATATTCGGCCTATGTAATATTTTTATGTGCGTTAAATATTTTTAGGACCTTTGAAATATTACAATGTTCAAGAAAAAATTATTTTACTTCATATGGTGTTAATTTCCAAGTGTTTGGGATTTAATTTGTGTTTTATATAATTATTAAGTGAAATTTTAAGCTCGGGTGTATTTTGGTAATTTTGCATGTTTTGAAATTTCGGGTATTACAACTTCTTCCCCTCTAAAAGAAAATTTTCATCCTCGAAATTTGAAGTCGCAAAGTCAGACGAAGTCGTAGCAAATCGCAAAAAGGTCGTCAAAACATTCTCACCCCCGGGAAGGTTCATTCAAAAGGATCTTCAAACCAAATAGTTTCTCATGACTCAATCAAAACAAGGTGGGTTCAAATTCTCAGAAGGAGACAAATTGGGTTGATTCTGATCAAAAGGTCCATGCAACATAAAATGGATGATAGATGTATTTTCTAAAAAGCTCATACGGAATGCGAACAAGATTTCAAATCAAATTAACTGTATCAACAGTAGAGAGCTCTACAAAGAGTTTAAGATTTATAACTGAGGTCAACAGAATGCAAAACGAGAATTCAAACTCATCCAGTCATCTAATGAACAAAGGCAGAGTATACGCATAACGGTGAAAGCAGATTAAACGCATAGGTGGAATGAACCTAAAGTCTCACTACGTAGATAATCTCAAACAGCTATCAGAATTCTAAGGCTTCTAAGGCACTTCTCAAAATATCCTATACCCACAACAAGTGCACGTTATATGACGTAAGTATTATCACGTTGGCCAGACGTCATAATACTGGCATCATATAAATATGCCCTCATGATGGTCATACTTTATCTCGAGTCGTGAGCAAAACAACCTATCTTAATCCACCTAGTACTTCTATAGTCTCAGAGGTCAATAAAATCAATGTCTAAGTCAAGAGGGAAAACAAAACTACTCGCAAGTGTATCGGAATCCCAGATTGCCTAGCAGAAGTAAGGTACGTCGTCCACAAGCATCAGATCTTCCACAATTCGCCAAAATTCCCCAAAACAAAGCCATCATCGAACATACGAAAAATAAACACGGAACTGAAATGTTTCTAGGGAACTTAAATCATTAGAGGATCTTATTACTATATAACGAAACTTAAGTGAGTCAATGGAAGTGAAAGTTAGTCGACGATAACTTCGGCCTTCACAAAATCAATTCTTCCAAACGTAAAAGGTCTGTTTCAAAAATCCGTTCATTCAAAACATCCAATCTCTTCAAGTCCGGTTAATCCGTCTTCGTTTGTCCATCAATCTGGAAGTGAAACAAAATCGTGAACTTGTGTCTGGTTCATTAAGCCTCCTGTAGTTCTTCTTGGAATGTGATGGAGTAATGTGAATTTCTGGCACGATCTTTAAATTCCTTCATCATCCAGTCTGCCTCCGCTCTCAATTCATCTTAGTACAACCAAGATGAATAGGGAAGTGAGACTACACGTCCTCATCAGCTCCAGGTTCGCCATCTTGACTAGATTTTTCTTCTGCATCGCCAACGCTTCTGCCTTGTAAGGAATGTCTTCACTCTTCAGGGTAGCCACCGCTGTTGTCAACTCCAGGTCAGTCAGTGAAGTAATTCTTCTGATATGTTTCTAGTTGTCTCAACAAATATCAACCTCCCAGAATGCACAAATGATCGTCCAATTTTAAGAAGGTGCAAAAATGATTTTCATGCTCTTCCTCGTCTCCGAATGTACTATTAAGTCATACAATGACCATTTGCCCAAGTACTCACGAGAAAACGTCATTTATCAAATTCACAAAACAGTCAGAGCTTTAGCTAATACTATTAGCGTCACTAACCGTCATAGCAGTCGTTACGAATACGGAAGGCGATTCCAAGAATAACCTCAATTCATACTTCCATCTGAAGGGAACTTCACGCTCTGAAATTGAACAGGTACATAGTCGTTTCAGGGTGGAGAAATAATGGTTCCTAATACGGTTCAGCTTCTAGAAATCAATACATATCCCCTGTCACCATCCTTCTTTATCGCGAACGAAACTGAAACACGCCCAGAAGATACACTTAAGCAAACTCACTTCCTGGTCTTCGGTTGCTGTTCTTCCCGGTTGGTCAAATCAAATGGTATGATTCCGGACACATCTGAAAGACATCTTTACTTGGTGACTAGACAATCTCTCGGTATCATGTCAAATCCTACTTCACACTCCAGTGGAAAACATGGTGGTTCAACCAGGAATCATATTCAGAAAATTCAGGGTGCCAAATAACTCTCAAGATAAGGTTCATTCATTGGTGTGCGAAATAGGTTCTAGGAAAACTTCATAACCGCGAAAGTAAAGCACGAGTCTCCAGAGTAATAGTGATAGCCAAAAGTTTAACAATCGGTAATCATGGTAAGGAGTTCAAAATTGTTTCAGACGCCAAAGGTGAGACATAGGAGGATAGTTGTCAATATTTTGAATGCTCAATCAACCAATCCCTTATCAGAATAAAATCGAAGTTAACTATCCAAAGAAAGACAGATCAACATAGCAAATCTTATCGTTCAAAAGTGAGAGGAAAAACATTCTTATACTCGTGGTTAAACACCACAAGACTTCTCATAGGGATAGAGATGGATAAGACGAAATCAAATAGCGTCTTAAGATTCATAGATGCTTATCAAAAGCAAGAGACAAATAACAGAATGTATCAAGTACGTCATCACCATGGAGATTCTCAGAATGCCCGAAGAGGCATCAAAATGATTAACAAAAGGATCAGAGGTCAGAGTCGGAATCTGAAGATAAGGATCAAATAGTGTCAGGCAATTACTATGCAATTCTCAATGCCTTCAAGATTTATTTAGGTTTCAAATCTTAGGTGGTGCAAGGCATAAGCTTTCAATCTCCAAAAGTGATCTCAACAGGCTTTAACCAAAAGCAAGGCACGAATCAGAGTGATGCGGAAGCAATAATACTTAAACAAATGCCTTATAGTCTACCCATTCCTCACTGGTCAAAACTTAAGTTCATATTAAGAAATCCTAAAGCAAGTTCTCAAGGTGTTCTCCTATGTTCTTACAGTGGAAGCCTAATGGTCCAAAACTCACAGGTCAAGGGTAAATGTATTACAAGTCGCAGCCTGGTCTCTGATACCATAAATTGTAACACCCCAACCCGACAAGGGTAGAGATGTCGCAATAATGGTTTCATATCAGAACAAACACAAGCATATGACATAAATAATACAAAATGAATTCCAATGGTTACAAGAGAAAATCTGAAACTACAAGGTTACAAATGAGAAATACAATAACTTACTAAGTCTAAATATAAGTTCTTCTAGTCATCTCTAATCCAAAATAGCTAGTAAGGTCTTCTAAGTCCAAGGTACTCTCCACTCATACCCAGCTTCCAAACTAAAACCTGCCGCAGGAAAAGAAATGCGGCTGAGCTTAAAAAGCCCAGTGAACAGATATAAAGGTAACAAGCAGTAATAATGGGATAGTGAAGTAAGTGAAACAATGCAAGGTATAACAAGAGTTAGGAAAGAAAGAAGAATAAAAGGTTATGCAGATATATCAAGAGTTAAGAAATAGTTACAATAGATAAGAGAAAAGGGAACAATAATCCCAACCCGAGCCCAAGTCATTTCAAGTCAAGTATGTATCCGGAGGGATGACCTCAGAATACTAAGTAAAAGGTTATAAGGTAAAGGAAACAGTAGTCCACTACGAGCCCAGTAACAGAAACAGTATCAATATAATCATGTAACCATATAATCATATAGAGGGGAGACCTCTCAGTAACCAGTAATTATGAGGGGAGTCCTCAATCAGTAAATGGAGTAGCTAGCTCCCAGTATGTGAAAGACGTGTATCGCACACACCATCAGTCACCAGTAATAACAGTATATAACAGAAACAGTAACAGTATACAGTAACAAATCTAGGATGCATCCATACGCCCCAGGTGGCCAAGGTCTGCCTCTACGAAATAAATCAGTAACAAGTTAGGGACGGGATAGGTCATCACTCTCCTACCCTAGAGTCATGCCATCGGTGCATCAATGACATGGACATGAAACCCTCATGCCTAGTGAATGGCTCGTAGTCTCAAACTGTGGGTCAATGGTCAAGTATCAAATGTCCAGTATCCAGTTCAGTTTCATATTAGGTAGTTCACGTCCAATTTCCATTTTAGTTATATCAGAAAGTCCATATCAGAAGTTCATATCAGAGGGTTCAATATCAGAAGGTCAAATATCAGAAGGTTCAATATCAGAGTTCACAATTCAGGAGGGAAACATAGCAAGTTCACAAATCAAGGGGAACATAGCAATGGCTTAGGGAAATCCTATAATGAATCAAAAATCCAGAATGTCATGAGAAAGGAGACACCCTTACTGAAAAAGGGTAGAATATCTGTACCTCATACCGCAAGTGAAAACACATCTAGAAATATAAAGATCGGAAACAAACTCCATCTTCAGCGAATCTACACGAATACATGGTCGTCTTACAATTAATATCTTATTTAAATCAGATTTCTCATTTTAGTCGGCTTTCTATTTTTAGCAGGTTTCCATCTATAGCAAGTTTCCATTTTTAGAAAGTTTCCTTATTTAGCAAGTTTCCAAAAATAGCAATTTTCCATAATTAGACAAATTCCATAAAGTAATTAGGTTAAGTCATCAATTAATTATTATTATGGAAATAGGGTTCATTTTAGCAAGTTATAATAGCTTAGGGTTAAACTTGACAACTTTCCATATTTTAGGGTTTCAAATGTACATATGCCAAAGTTAAGGTCCAAAATGCAAATATTACAAGTTATTCATTTTAATCCATAAGTTTACCATAATTACAATTCCAATCCTTTAATTTTACAATTTAAACCCTTTAATTAACTTAATTACAAATTAAACCTTATAATTTATCAAATTATAATTTAATCCTTATAATATTCATATTTACACATTAAGCCATTAATTATCAAAAATTACATATTATACCCCTTACATAAATATTTATACGAATTACCCTTAATTTTACATAATTTACAAAACAAGTCCCTCCATTTAATTAATTTATAAATCGGATTTAATATTTAAATAATTTACTTTTTAAACCTTTTAATTGCAAAATTTACACATATTACCCCCATATAATATTTTATACGAATTACCCCTGGTCCAAAACATGTTACAAAAATAGCCCACACGTTTATAAATTTACAAAACACACCCTAGACTTTTAATTATCAAATCGGTAAAAACATTAAACCATATAAACCCTAACCCTAATTTCCCCAATCATTACCACTCATTAATTTAACCTTAAGAACACAATTATTACATCAATTCATCATCAAGAATCAAAACCCTAATATATACGATTCCTATATTATTTTAAACCCTTTTTTCTTAAAAAAATCCGATTTGAACAATAACTTACCAAGCGTGATCTAGGCTTCAATAAATTCAAGTAGTATTTTTCTGGTGTTATATGAACTGTATAGGATTGAGGAAAAATATTTAAAAAGTCTAGAAAAATTACATGGTCGATTTGTGTTTTATTACACGTTTTTAGGGTTTTTAACACGTTTAATTCCAAACGATTTAAATAGCATGCATGGATCATTATATTCATTTTATATGGATCATATATGATGTAATTAGAGTAAAAAAAATAAGAGATGATTTTTATGATGATCGAATAAGGTGTGGGGATTTTATACCTCTCACTAGAATAATTCGACACCAAACAAACTCCTGTGAGTACACCAGCGATCCCACGACCTTAGAACTATTTTTCACACCTTCCTTAGACTTGAAAGAACACAAGAAAAATATGCAAAAGCCTCCAGAAAATCGTATGGAGTGTAGAGAGTTTTTGTGGTTGTTTTTAGGGTTTTAAGAAGTTATAAAAAGGAAATACTAAGAAGCCGTGTATATAGATGAGGAGGGGGAGGGAAATTCGGCCCATATGATTTGTGATAAGGCCAATTACATATTTTAAAAGATCTTCCCTTTTTGTGTAGTATTTATCTCTTTTTTTATTTGATTTTAATTAATTAACAAATATACATATATATATATATATATATATATATATATATATATATATATATATATATACTAGACTTCGAAGCCCGCCCGCTGGGCGGGCATGACTTATAAGCATAGACTGGTTTATTTTAGTCAAATTTAAATTATATATGTAAACACAATATAATGTACTCCCTCCGTCCCATAATAAGTGTCCACTTTCCAAATGCACAAAGTTTTAGAAAATTCCACTAACCACACTCTCCACCAATCAAATATCACTATTACCCACTAAAGTCTCTTCTCATTGGTTGAAAATATTCCCTGGACACTTAATTTGGGACATCCCAAGATTCCATTATGGACACTTAATATGGGACGGAGGTAGTAGTTGTTTATATTTGTTGTTTGGCCTTTTTTTTTTATCACTATCTCCTTAACTATTAGTTGTATGAGAGTGAAACATTATACTTTACTTACCGTATGAAGCATATAATTGTGTCGGATTGCCGTATGAAGCATATAATTGTGTCGGATGGAATTCACTATTATTGAAAGAATTCACTTAACCTTTTAATACATTTTTAGGTAATTATTTTAATTTGTTACTTCAAAGAGAATAAATTTGATTGTTAAATTTAATAAACCGAATTATATTTGAAAAAAAAAATGTGTATCTGGGTAAAGAAAGCATGAATCTGAATTCACTATTATTGAAAGAATACAATTAACCTTTTAATACATTTTGAGCTAATTATTTTAATTTGTTACTTCCAAGAGAATAAATTTGATTGTTAAATTTAATAAACCGAATTATATTTGATAAAAAAAAAAATGTGTATCCGGGTAAAGAAAACATGAATCTACAATCTTACATTTATGGTCAAAGTTTAATAAGAAATACTTAAAAAGATAAAAGTGGACACTTGTTATGGGACGGAGGGATTATTATTGGTAATATTATTTTTTATGGCTTGACATTGTATCTGAAAAAAATTAAGATAACATCTTTGAAGAACATGCAAGTTGCTTAGCATACTCATTAATAAGCTAGAGTTGCTAGTCTTTTCATATTGCCAGTTATAATTATCTCTGTATCTTCTACACACTAACCATCATTACGTTATTGAAAAAGTAACTGTTCACTTCTCAAAATATCCTTGCCGGAATCAAGAAAAGGTAAACAATGCAATCTTGATCTTACATTTCTGATAACGTTTTTGGTATCATTTGTTGTTTAATTTAGTTTATGAAAAATGAAAATCTGAATCGTCTGAATATTTAATAGCTATCAAATTGTAGTTCTGTATTTAAGCTAACAATCTGTAGTTGCATGTAGTGTTTTTTTGTGTCTGATCATGTATTACAATTAAATTGAATAATCATTTTACGTTTTTTTCCTATGAACATAGTAAGAGAGAATATAGTTGATAGGGTGTTGTTTTTTTGGGCAGATGTTGATGTAAAATGTTTGTTATAGTGACCCATTGTTATCATGGTTATAGATCATGTTGGTTGTAAGTTTGTCGAGATTTTTCTGGCTAAATTTATTTTTGTTGAAGGTAAAATAAGTAGTGTAGACTCTACAGTAGTTCCGCGAGTGTACTTTTTTTGTTATGTTTTAGATTAAGTTCTGATAAACTTGAATGATTATTTTACGAACATGTATTTTAGGAAACTGGTTAGTTTGTTAGGATATCGGTGAAACATGTTGGTGCGGCGTTGTTTCATAGTGGGCAAAGAAAGTAGTCCAAGGTCTGAGCCAGTTGTTTTGTGTAATATGAATGTCCCGTTATTGCATTTTACATGAAAAACGGCTGTAAATATCTTTAAGTGTATGCACAATTTCTTCATAATCTGTTACCAAAATTTGGTTTTGAAGGGTGAGGAGATAACAAAGGTTTATCTGTTAGGGATTTCAGGCTACATTAACGCAGTTGTTAAGCTTAAGAATAACTCAAGACTACCTAATGATATCAATAGTTACGATATTCACGTGATCATATAAGTTTTGTTCTCCTTTGGTTTTTTAAGTCGTCACTATTTCCTCCTTTGTTATTCACATGAATATGAAGCACTTTGTGTGAACTTATAAAGGCAGATATATTTGAGGGTATATATATACTTTACAAAATGCTTCATCTTCGTGTGAAGAAGAACCGAGGGGGGACAGAAGCAAGTAAATATAAAGGTATCGGGACAGTGTAAGGATGTAACTGAAGTTTGTTTTGAGTTGCTGTGCACCAATGTAATTTTTAGTTGTTTTGAATTATTTTAATCCTTGGCGGTTAGGTGTTTTATTTTACATCGTGATTAAAAATGTAATGGCGTTGTTGATTGTTTCATCAAATAGTTGTTGGTATATTGCAGTTGTATTGCAATGTTATATATTGCAGGGACTAAAATTTGTTTTGTAAGGATTGAAAGTTGTTACTTATGTTGATATTGAAGTGAGCCGATTAAGGTGGGATATAGTTCAGGGGGTGGTTACGTATGATTCTAAGCTTTCTCTTCGCTCTTTTACATTAAATGTGGTTACGAAGCTTCTAAAGTGGGTGCAAAATTTTTAAAAAATCACATGAGGCACTGGACTGTGATTTATAAAGGGTCTGATGTATTTCGAACTTTGAATGTGTATGATATTCGAGTGGATAATTACTGTTGTGATTTGTTAATTGAATCGAATCTGGTTTTACAACGTGATTGTGCCTGTTGTAATACCTAATCCAATTGTATTGGCCTGACAGTTTGAATCTTCAGGACTGAAACAACGAAGATGGATCAGCAATTCTTATGTCGTTTTAATCTGGGAACCAACCCAAAATACCAGGTTCACATTCGTGTATATATATATGATTGTTGAATTTTTCCTGATGATATTATGCACTTTTAGTAACACAGGATTATAAGTGTATAACTTATTGAAACGGTTTGTTTTGCAGATATTGCCTAAAGTTTTCAAGGAGAGATTTTACGATGATGAAGATTATATTTTTGTTAATGGAAATAACAGACGCAGATATGTGTGTTTAGTTAGGGTGGTTGAAGGTGAAGTTCATGTTCATGGAGATGAGTGGGGAAGCTTTGTTGAAGATAATGTGCCATCATCAGTCAAAAGACTGCATTTTGTGAAGGAGGGATTAGACACTTTCTACGTCACTGCGTATAATGAGGATGGTAGTGAAGGCCCTGGTTACGATAGGCGAGTTGTTGGGTCTAGAGTTGTGCGGTGTTTGGCCAGGTTCATGGCTGGAGGACAGGTATGAATGTTTTGTCTTTTCACTTATACATATAGATTGGAATTGAGCGTATTTGTATACATTATGAGTTAACATTCAACTAAAGTGAGTACAATATAAGTTGGTAAAAAAAAACTGATTCTGAGCATCATTTTAACTCCTTTAATTGAAATATAATACATATTAATTAGATGCCTGCGAGGAACAAACTGTGTTTGTATCATGAAAATTATCGATTTGTTTGCTTAGTTAGCCTATTTTCCTGCTTGCGTAATGCAGATTCTGCCGGGAGATTTTCTTCAAGATATATGGAAAGAAACGTTCAAAATTTATGCTAACGGGTTGAGGGTCAAGGTGAGACATGAGAGGGTTCAGCTGGATGCAAACAGTGTTGTAAGGTCTAACAGATTGTTTGGCAACCGATGGGACAGACTTGTCGATGACTTGGAAATTGGTGTAAGACAGCCCATGGTATTCACCAATCTAGGGGATAATAAATTAAGCCTGGCGCTATTTCGTAAGGATGGCACATGCTTGTATCCAGAGACTGTTTACCCAACATTGTTGAGGTTACCTGGTCGTCGAATACCATTGTATGCCATCGAAGGTTTGTATACTTTAATGTTTCATCGTGTGTTTCAAATATAATAAATGTGTTGTAAGACGTTGTGCGTTTTTATTGAATACAATTTCAGACAAAAGAGCCCATTATATCTGCACCTGGAAAGGACATATCAATCACAATGATGAGAATGTTGTCTTTTATGTTGAGCTGAATGGAGTCGTCTTGGAGTTCTACAATGTGGTAAGTATTCAAGGAATATGTAGTAGTATTCTTGATTTATCCCATTTAGCTTCTATATATTTTGTTATTTGTTGATGTTTGAAGTCGCCCCTCCCTCCTTTATGACAGACTGTACCCGTGGATTTCGCTGGCCATCATCAAATGTATGCATACAATAAGGCGCTTCTGGTGCATGATGATGAGAGGTTTCCCGTGAAGGTCCGTACAGTAAACGATACCCAAAGAACAAATAGGGAACATCAAGTGAAGCTGACCGAGAATTTTAGAGCGTTTGCGAACATGTGTGGGTTCAGGACTGGTAAATTGTTGCGGTTCAGATTTGTTAACACTATTCTGGAAACTGTGGAAGGCCAGCAAAATGTGATTCTGGTATTTCACGTTTGTTAAGTTTATCAAAACATCGTATTAGCTTTTGGCTATATATTTTCTAGACAGTTTTAGTATGGATATATCTCCCGTAGGTATGCATGGGTAGGAATGTTTTTTTTGTTGTTTGTTTATATGACCCTTAGGCGTACGAATATAAGGTATCAAACTAATGCATATGACAGTAGTATGTACATGGTATTTGGACACTAACAGCACGCTTAACAACTGCAACTGATAATGTGTTGTTATGCACTTTTGCAACTGGTTATGTGCTGCTATTTCCTGTTATGATGTTTGTATCATATTTAATGGTAAATTTATCTTTGTTATAGTACATTGAAAAAAGGCTTAGATAAGGCTTTTGATTATATATGTTTAATTGATACTTTGTAAGAAAAAAAAAAGAAAAACACAAACCAATGTGAATGAAGGATTGATACTGTTAATTTGTATAATTACTATACATGTTTAAACGTGGAACAACGCTTCTGTATAGACAACATCAGCTGTTGTTTCCGAATATTTCTCATCCTCATGACAAAAAAGTATGTTGAAATTTTATTCGTTTTGACGTGAGATAACACCTTATAAACCTCCTTGTGTGAGAACACTGTGAATTGGAGTAACAACCACGATCTCACAGAAGTTGTGTAAACAATATGGCATTGATTATACCGACATGGTCAGGTATTGGTGACATGATAATATTTTGTTGGAAATAGGTTGGTTTATAGACGTCATTGTTCAATTATAGGAAAGTTATTTAAACTATCGTACCAATATGATTTTTGGAATAAGGCATTAGCATATTGTCTTCGAATTCAGTTTTTATCTGTTTTAGCTATTTCTAATTGATAATATCCAAAATGTGGAGTATTTTATTCTGTTACGTTCGGAAGTACTGAACTTTCTATAAGCCTTTTGTTGATAGTCAATTGTGGTATCGTATAGTGGTCCCATAGTTGCGGATATTGTAGCGACGCGTGTATAACGATGTGTCTTTAACTATTTGTGATGACAAGAAGGATTTGTCGTAAGTAATCTAAGAGGGATGATATGTGATTATGCACCATCAAGATTACCTTTTTCAATAAACATTTCGTATATATTTAAGTAAAACTTAAATTCGTTGGTATAAAAAGTACAGTGCAACATTGCAGAGACCCCGTAACAATAATAGCATACCCGCTACGAAAATTAAATTTTTAAAAAAAATTTAACATTTGAGCAAATACTACATCAGTCATATATAATCAAAAACCAAAAAACACAAACTACTTTCGTTGGTATAAAACGCACCTTACACAAAACACAACGTACTAAATGTATTTTTTTTTTGTTTTTTTATTTTTTTTAACTACGGGTGATTGAAGTATCTTTTGATCATTATTAACAATTCATCAACATGTTCAAATCAAATCCGTCCATTCTCAGTGATCCTTCACTCTCTTTTTTACGTGATTATTTCAAAAGGTATACTAATACAATGGCACCATACAATCAAAAACCACAAAACACAATGTACGAACTGTATTGTTTGTATGTTAAGAAATTGCATCCATGTAATGCTTGATGTAAGCGTGTTTTTATGTAAATACATCAATATTTGTTTTTACAAATGATTGTCCATTTTCCTTTTATATTAAAGTCAACAGTCAATGGTCGCGTTTTTATGTAAATACACCAATATTTGTTTTTACAAATAATTACCCATTTTCCTTTTATATTAAAGTCAACAGTCAAAGGCCTATAAGTGAAAATAAATTTGAGTTAAAGTCAATAAAGTAACTTTCCTTTTTCTTGTTCACCATATTAGACAAACAAACATAGCATATAAAATATCAAACCTGCACCGATCAAAATACTCGTGTCTGTAAAAATCAAGATAGCCGATTTTTAGATACGCGATTTTTAGAAGCATAATAAGACAATACAATTGGTATATAGGTGATTTTTTGTTGGATTTACATTCTATCTGTTATACGGAGTATGTTATAGATTGTAATGGTTATAGTTTAAGATGGCTATAAGCATTTGGGAGTATTGTGTTTGATCTTATCCTCTGCTTAATTTCATTAATCATCATATGAATCAGTTTTTTAGGAGCATAATAAGAGAATACAGTTGGTGGATAGGTGATTTTTTGTTGGATTTTCATTCCATCTGTTATATGTTATAGGATGTAATGGTTATAGTTTAAGATGGCCGTGAGCTTTTGGGAGTATTATGTTTGATATTATGCTCTGCTTAATTTGATTAATCATCTTATGAGTTAACGGTTATAGTTTAAGACGGCCGTGAGTTTTCGGGAGTTTTATGTTTGATATTATCCCCTGCTTCATTTGATTAATAGTTAGTTTTTTAGTAGCATAATAAGAGAATACACCAGGTAGATAGGCAATTTTTTGGTGGATTTACATTCCATCTGTTATATGTTATAGGCTGTAATGGTTATAGTCTAAGATGTCTGTAAGTTTTTAGGAGTGATGAAGCGAAAAGTGTACCGCTTTTAAGGGGTCATTTAAGCCCTAAATCGTATTTATTTGATCAAATATTGCCCTAAATCGTTCCTTTTGTCATTTTAGGTACTTTTGAGGAGAAATCTGGAAAAGGAGGCATCTTGGACGTTTTTGGAGCATAAAAGTGAAGAAAACGACAAAGTCTCAAAAATCGGCTGGAAGTTACCTTTGACGGCGTCAGGATTATCCCTGGACGGCGTCATGGCTTGGCAAAAGTGGTGGATGTGAAATTTACTCATGATAAGCCAGTGAAAATTGCATGGGAATTCTGACGGCGTCACCCTTTAATTTGATCAAGGTCGTCACGTTATAATTTAAAGAGGGACGGTGTCACGTTCATAGTCTGAGGGCGTCAAGCCTTGATAGGCCAGAACGGATTTTGGAGAGCTAAAGAGGGACGGCGTCAAGAAGGTCATCCGGGAACCCTAAAAGCGGTGAGGTGACGGCGTCACACTCCATAACGTGACGCCGTCAGATCTAAAAATCTATATATAGTTTTGCAATTCTTTGTCATTAGTGTGGAACTTATTGGGGAACTTTGTGTGTGAAAACCCTAGGACGAATTTGGCAGCTCTTTCAAGGCTTTTTGCCTTGAGATCTTCCATGTTACATTGAAGATAAGTTATCAATTAATCATTCAATATGTCTATGTGTTGTTTGATTCTATCTTATTCTTGTCTTTTGTTTAACATGTTAGGCTAGATTTATCTTGTGTTTGCTTAGATCTAATGAAACCTAGCTATTGATTATTGGTTATTAGTGTGTTATTAGTTGTATTGGATGATTGTTCATCTATGTTAGGCTTAAGAAAACTGGCTAACTTCCTATTCGGTAACTTGCTTGAACGTCTTAAGAAACATGAACCAATGCGTACTAAAGGTTTTTATGGTTGTATTTAATGCACAAGCGAATTCTAGTGATCCCATGTTAGGAGCTTCCTAGCCGGCTCGACATAGGAGTGAAGTAGGAGCTTGTAGAGTTGGGGAAGTACGTACGCCACCCCACGAATGGTATTAAGGAATACACCCGTCATCCACGCAACTAATACACACTAATCAACCGATAAAAGATAGTTAGGGAGTAAGGAAATCTAAGTAAACACATTTCCCTCCACATAAGTTTTCACCAACATTTTCATTTTTGTTATTTTATTTTATTTGCATTCGTAGTAATTTGGGTTAGTTGACTAGCAACTAATTCCGCCCACTCTTTCAAACCCGAGATTTTACTTGCTTTCATAAAAATATAAAAACATAAAAAGAATCTTCTCTCACCCTTAGACCTATTAGAGTAATTTTTCATACCTAACGAACACTATTCCCTGTGGAGAACGATCAATCCCCCGTACTTACCACTACACTATACTACATCGGTCAGGTACACTGCCTGGTGGGGTTGTAAGCCTCTTGAGATCCCTCGAGAGGTAAAACCTGTTGTAAGGTTGCAAAACCACGCATCAAGTTTTTGGCGCCGCTGCCGGGGAATAGTTATTGTTTAGGTTGAATTTTTATTTTATAGGTCTACTCACTAGATTCCTTTCTAGTGAGATTTTTATTTTATTTTTCTAGGATTTTCTTTTGTCTATCTTTTTCTTTGTGTCTTTGTTCGTAAAAGAAATTTCCATTGACTCTTCCGTTCACCATTATGGAGAACGTGAATCCACTACATAATCTACCCCTTCCACTCCAAAATGACATCTTTATGTTCCGTCGACATAATGGTGAATCTTTTTCCGATACATGGACTCGTTTCAAATACTTATTAAAAAAGGTCTTTCATCATGGTCTTGACTTATTGTTTCCACTTCAAATCTTTTACACTCGTATCGACCGCCAAACCCAGCAGGAGATTGAAAATATGGAAGATGGGAAAATGTGGGATTATGGTGATGAAGAGGCATGGGAAATCTTTGAGATTCTCGCCCAAAAAAGAAGTGGAACATGTGACCCAAAAAATGCAAGCTTAGACCTATTTGGTATTTGGATAAATCAATCGGAAGGTTTGTTTAGGAATGAGGTGGGTAGAGTTGAGGTACCTAAGTGCATGTCATGGTTAGGCACTACCATAATACTAGATGAACACATAGGTGATCTTAATGAGATGGAGGATATAGTAGAAAACCCAAGCCCACCAAGTACCCCACAAGTCCCACCATCACTTGAGGCATACACACCACCCGTGACTTACCCGGAAGAAGTAGAAGAGACTTTAGGAACCCCAATGGAGGTAGAACCCTTGGACCAAGCACCACTAGAGGATATAGGTTTGAATACTTGTAGTCATAACCTTTCTTTTAGTTCTATGGAAGTTCCTAGTTTTGATGAACCGCTACCTAATCTTCCATCCTTAGATGTGAATTTAGGAATTGAAAAAGGTCCCGATCAACCCATCAAACCATATAGTCCGGATAGTCTTACGTTGGAGGTAGTAGACTCTAGGCCATGTGGAGTGGAAGCTAATATAGGAGTGAACCATGACCTTACATACTTACATCACCCATTCATGATTGATCACAAGAAACATTATGGGTTTAAACCGGGTTTATTAGGTCAAGATGGATTCCCAACTAGGAGTCTCTCGAAGTTGATAGAAGATGATCCCTTTTTAGGAGGAAACTCAAAATCACCCATTGACCAAAGTGAACTAGGCAAGGTTATGATGAAAGGAGCACACCCCTTTGAGCATATAATTCATCCACCACTCTTTCCTCACGTGGCATACTCCTACCGAGCTGGTGTGTATCGCTACTATCACCCGCACTTAATTCTAAGTGTAGGGAAAACCTCTCCTTTATCCATTAAATAAGGGTAGAGTCAGGCTCATGACTCGAACAAAAACAAGCGCTTCTTGGGAGGCAACCCAAGCTTTATTTGCTTTATTTGTTTGATTATTTGTTTGTTTAATTTTATTTGTTTCCGTATGCATGTTTAAGTTTTATTATTATTGATTCATGTTCAAAAGTAATTTGTGAAAATGCTTTATCTTGTTTTTAACTTCGTCTTAACTACATATAAAGGTATTTTGCAAAAGTTAAGTGTAAGGGAAATCTAAATCGGTTTATTAGAACACAAATGAATATGAATCATAATAATAATAAATTAACATACATATTAGTATTTGTTTGAGTCAAATGCTTGTATCGAGTCATAATGATGTTTTGCAGGATTTCCAGGAAGTAAGGTATAGAAATTTCCAAAAATTTTCCGGAAACGTAACATGAGAATTCTGTCAGATCATTTCTGACGGCGTCAGGAGTTACAACCTGACGGCGTCAGGTTTAATTTTCTGAAAATTTTTGAAGGTTTTGTTTTCATAAAAAGTTTTTATTAAATCTCTAACTTATAATCTCCAGGAATCTGCAAAATTATCATTCCACAAGCATTATATCCTTATATATAGATTTTATCCCGCCGATGTTATGCAGGTTTTCGTGTTTGTTTTCTCAGGTTTAACAGGTTATTTTGGACAAGGAAATGTTTTGGATCAAGCTTTTGGCGATGCATTAGTCATGGAGCTTCAACATTACTTTGGAAGAAGATCTAACCGTGTTACTTCATTATCCACCGAGCGAATCAGGGGAGTATTTGATTTCATTCTTTTACCTTATTTACTTTTACATTTGTTATTTGAACATTGGGGACAATGTTCATCTTAAGTGTAAGGGGGGGTAAAAGTACGATTAGAGAATGCTCTTACGCTTGATTTTTGTTTGTTTAATAATAGATGTGTAATAAAACTGAGAGAAATACCTGTTAGGGCAATTTTAGTGCCAAATTTAAAATTTTTTACAACATTTAGGAGTGAAACTTTGGTCTTAATGAGCGTCTCACGGATAGGAGTTATATGACTAGCACGAAACCGTACCACTAAAAAATATTTTCCACCCCCAAATATGTGAGGTTCGCCCCTAGAATTGGTAGGAAAAGCATTTATGCTATGATGTGTGTACCGGTAGCACTTAGATTCTAGAACTTGGGTTAGGACCATTCCGAGGCCACAAGTGAGACTACATTCGTGTAGTTAGATTTACTACATGATAAGAGGCATTAGGATTAACCCATTGTTTTACACCTGTGTTTTTGTTATAATTACATTGGCTACATTGGTCAAGTAATTCCCCCACACCCTTTGCGTTGTACTCATTTTTAGTACACGATACCCCTAGTACACCCCTCAGAGCCTATCTTTTCGTTTCGACCTTTAAGCATTTTACTTAAAGGAAGAATTTGTTTACACCCCACTAAAATGTACACCCAAATCGCCTTAGCCTACCTTGTATGCACTTATCTTTAGTGCATTATTGTGACAACATTTGTTTAAACCCAAGTTAATTATCTAGTTGATTACATGGTTGCTAAGTCGAGTCATATCTTTGTACATATTGTTTTGGGACGATTGGGACTCATGGGTAAAGTACTAGTGTAATGGAGTAATGGGGAAGAACATCATTTATTACCCCCATATGTGCTAAATATTTTAAAAGTACTCCAAGTGTTTTGATTATCTTAATTCGAGTCATTAGAATAGTTATTTGTAAAGTTATGTAAAAGTTCAAGTGTAAGGGGATGCAATGCCCCTATGATGTATTATTTTGGATGGTAGGGCAAAAGTGTATGTCTAAAAAAAAAAAAAAAAAAAAAAAAAAAAAAAAAAAAAATCGAAAAAATCAAGAAAAAATACAAAAAAAAAAAAAGAGAAAAAGAAAAGTAGAAAAAACATACGGACTACCATCCCGTTTCATTTTATGTTTATTTTATGTTTTTGTTATTTTGTTTTTAACTTAAGATTGAGTCAAGTCTTGGCTTAGCAACATTGTATAGTACATGTAATTGATCAAGATCTTTAACTCGCCACCAGTAAAATATCCTTTATCCAACAAAACCGTGTTTTCCTTTTCCCTACACCTAACGTTATAACCCATGTAAAAGCCCTCTTTGATAGTTTATCTTAGGTGCTTACGCCTTGTGGAGGAGGTTTTTGATCCTTTCCCAAGCCTATGGTAATCTATTTGCTATGACAGGTAGTGAGAGATATTATCCGTTTTCATTTATGAGATTTATTTTGATGACACTTGAGAGATGTGAGTATCTAAACACTACTTGTGAGGTGCTAGTTTATAATCTCCGTGCTTATTATGATTAAAGTGGAAGGAATATTTGTTGTAATTACTTTTATGTTAGCATTAAATGACCCCTAACTTGTGTTTTGATTAGAATAAAAGCGCATTTGCTTGAGGACAAGCAAATCTCAAGTGTAAGGGTATTTGATGAAGCGAAAAGTGTACCGCTTTTAAGGGGTCATTTAAGCCCTAAATCGTATTTATTTGATCAAATATTGCCCTAAATCGTTCTTTTTGTCATTTTAGGTACTTTTGAGGAGAAATCTGGAAAAGGAGGCATCTTGGACGTTTTTGGAGCATAAAAGTGAAGAAAACAACAAAGTCTCAAAAATCGGCTGGAAGTTACCTTTGACGGCGTCAGGATTATCCCTGGACGGCGTCATGGCTTGGCAAAAGTGGTGGATGTGAAATTTACTCATGATAAGCCAGTGAAAATTGCATGGGAATTCTGACAGCGTCACCCTTTAATTTGATCAAGGTCGTCACGTTATAATTTAAAGAGGGACGGCGTCACGTTCATAGTCTGAGGGCGTCAAGCCTTGATAGGCCAGAACGGATTTTGGAGAGCTAAAGAGGGACGGCGTCAAGAAGGTCATCCGGGAACCCTAAAAGCGGTGAGGTGACGGCGTCACACTCCATAACGTGACGCCGTCAGATCTAAAAATCTATATATAGTTTTGCAATTCTTTGTCATTAGTGTGGAACTTATTGGGGAACTTTGTGTGTGAAAACCCTAGGACGAATTTGGCAGCTCTTTCAAGGCTTTTTGCCTTGAGATCTTCCATGTTACATTGAAGATAAGTTATCAATTAATCATTCAATATGTCTATGTGTTGTTTGATTCTATCTTATTCTTGTCTTTTGTTTAACATGTTAGGCTAGATTTATCTTGTGTTTGCTTAGATCTAATGAAACCTAGCTATTGATTATTGGTTATTAGTGTGTTATTAGTTGTATTGGATGATTGTTCATCTATGTTAGGCTTAAGAAAACTGGCTAACTTCCTATTCGGTAACTTGCTTGAACGTCTTAAGAAACATGAACCAATGCGTACTAAAGGTTTTTATGGTTGTATTTAATGCACAAGCGAATTCTAGTGATCCCATGTTAGGAGCTTCCTAGCCGGCTCGACATAGGAGTGAAGTAGGAGCTTGTAGAGTTGGGGAAGTACGTACGCCACCCCACGAATGGTATTAAGGAATACACCCGTCATCCACGCAACTAATACACACTAATCAACCGGTAAAAGATAGTTAGGGAGTAAGGAAATCTAAGTAAACACATTTCCCTCTACATAAGTTTTCACCAACATTTTCATTTTTGTTATTTTATTTTATTTGCATTCGTAGTAATTTGGGTTAGTTGACTAGCAACTAATTTCGCCCACTCTTTCAAACCCGAGATTTTACTTGCTTTCATAAAAATATAAAAACATAAAAAGAATCTTCTCTCACCCTTAGACCTATTAGAGTAATTTTTCATACCTAACGAACACTATTCCCTGTGGAGAACGATCAATCCCCCGTACTTACCACTACACTATACTACATCGGTCAGGTACACTGCCTGGTAGGGTTGTAAGCCTCTTGAGATCCCTCGAGAGGTAAAACCTGTTGTAAGGTTGCAAAACCACGCATCAAGGAGTATAATGGGAGTTTGAATCTTGTTGAAGGCAAATAAAGTAGTATAGTTTCGGATATAGCTACATGACACTAAAAATTATAGGTGTATGTAAAGGATTTTAAACAGGTTGTAAGTAGATGTACTTGGTTGGGTGTTGATGAAAAATACGTTTGTGTTGTTGTTTAACGCGATTGTTAGTAGTATGCTTGTAGTTTGATATGAGCGGTTAGTTATTGCAGTATGCTTGTAGTTGTTATTTGCAATATTGTATTTCATGTTGTTATAGACTGCCATCGCCATAGATAACGGGGATTGCAAGCTTTGGAAAGTTTTGTAGGTCGATATTGCTGATGAAATTAAAATAGTTTAATATCGAAAATAGCTATGTGCTTGCATGGTTTTATTTGTGATCTCGCTTAAGTATTGATTAATTTGACCCGTTATTTTGCGAGTACGTTTGTTATGAACGGGTACCGTTACATTGTTAGATGGCTGTTTTAGGGAATCAAACTTCACAAATTTTTTTAAAAGAATTTTCAAGTGTTAGCGTTGGAAACCTTTTGCTTTTGTCTTTGCGATCGATTGAAGTGTTGTATCGTACCGGTGGTGATCGGCTATTTACGGGAATCTTTGGGGGGAAACGGATCAGTGTGTAGATCCGGGCATCCTTGAACCATAAATAGTCGGTTTACTCAACCCTGTAGAATTGGGCTCAGATATCGGGCCTCAGATTATTCATCTTACTTGTGATTAAGCCACGGCGGATGTAGTCTGTACTCCCGATCAGGCTTGAACTACACGGGAAACTGCTATGACAGCTTCTGATCTTGCGAAGACTTAATGCATGGTTGTACGCGCAATCTTGCAATTTCTTTTATAAAATGTTGTGAACTCTAAATTCTCACTAATACCCTGTGTATGTATATAATAAAGTAGCTTGCAGTTGAAAATATTTCCATGATTGCATGTTTTTTTGCTGTTACTTTTTATCTTGTCAACACATTAATTAGGAAGGGGGCTGTTACATAGTTAGACTCACACACTTTTAGTGTTGTATCATTCCGGTGGTGATTGGTTACTTGTGAAAATATTTGGGGTGAAACGAATCAGCATGTAGATCCAGCATCCTTTAATCGCTATCGCGTAATTCCTTTTTTAAGATGTTGTGAAGTATAAGTTCCCACTAACAGTTAGTGAATGGATATGATAAAGAATATGTGAAGTTTAATTTAAATTGATTTTTGTTTTCAGTTTATATATTACTGGTTTTAAAGTCGTTATGGTTATCTAAGCTTAAATTTTGATTAGTTTGATTCCTTATCCTGTCAATATGTTTATTAGAAAGAGGGACTGCTACATTGTTAGATGGTTGCTTTAGGTAACCAAGCTTCACGCAATCTTATAAAACAAATTTCAAGTGCAATGTGTCCATCCTGTACACTCATAATACCTTTTTAAATGCGAAACAACGCTTCTTTATAAACAACATTTGTTGTTGCGTTTGTGTATTTCCCCTCCTCGTCGCAACAAAGTACCTTCAAGCCTTTCTTGTTCTTGACCCGAGACACTGCCACATAAAGTTGTCCGTGTGAGAACACTGGTCGTTGGAGAAACAGCCCTACTTGCGTCAGTGTTTGTCCTTGACTTTTATTAATAGTCATTGCGAAGCACGGTGATACCGGGAATTGTCTTCGGTTAAATTTAAAAGGTATTTTCGTATCTGAAGGACTCAAAACCATACGTGGTATGGCGCAAATAGTGCCGATACTTCCACCTGATATGATTGTTGCTTCAATTATGTTAGTACCAAGCCTCCGAACTTGGAGTCTTGTTCCATTGCACAAACCAGCTATTTGATCAATGTTCCTCATGCACATAACAGGCGTGCCTATTTTTAGTATCAAGGAATGACGCGGCAGACCGGATATTTTAATGCTGTTGAGAAACTCACACGTATATAAATCCGGATTGAAGGTGGTGTCTTCGTCATCAATACCAATTGAGTCAGAACTTAAGTAAGTCTTCTCATCTCCTTCAAGTAGCCCAAGCATTCTGTCGTTGATCATGTCCACAAGGTCGTGAGTCGGTGCCAGAATAGCCCTTTCTTGGAAATAGGTCGGCTTATAAAGGTTCCTGATTAAATCCGGGTAAGTTTTATCTATTATTGTACCAACATGATCTTCGGAATCAGGAATCAACATATCGTTTGTGAATTCAACCTTTGCTTCTCCATTGTTTTTACCTCCGATTGTTCCATTCCCAATAGATAATATCCAGTCTGCAAAGTCTTGTATTTCTTTGCATTCTGAATTATTTGAGCTTGTCCCAAGACGCATGTTAACAGTCAATCTCAGTACTGTAGAATGGTCCCAGAGATACGAAGAGTTTATTGTTGCATGTACCACATCGTGTCTTGAACCGTCCGTTATGACCGGTAGGATTTGACGAAAGTCACCTCCAAACAGAACTACTTTTCCTCCGAACACCTCTTCCGACGGGTTTGACGGATGTGTCCTACATATGTCTCTCAGTGTCCTATCGAATGCTTCGTAACAATGTCTATGTGTCATTGGAGCTTCATCCCATACGATTAGTTTGCACACTCTTATCAATTCGGCTAGCTCACTATCCGCTGGAATATGACACATGGAATCGTCGACTACGTTGATGGGAATTGCAAATCGAGAATGAGCTGTTCTTCCCCCTTCCAAAAAAAGTGCGGCTATACCACTCGACGCGACATTTAATACTATATCTCCTTTTGATCTAATTGCTGAAGATAATGTCTTGTAAAGGTAGGTTTTACCCGTGCCGCCATATCCATATACGAAGAACATGCCCCCTGTTTGGCCATTAATAGCGTCCATTAAAGTATTATATATACTCCTTTGCTCGCCTGTTAATGTACTAAATAGCATGATGTGTTGTTCACGTAATTCATCTTTGTTGTATTTTAACTCATCCACTACCAGCCTGCTATAATTTGCCATAAATAACATTTCGTTTGGGAAAGGCATGTTTGGGATGTTCCTTAAACTCTTATTGTTAGAAAGAAGCATGTGCTCGATATATGTAAGGCATATGTTCTTTCTTTGCTCGTCCGAGAGTTCCAAATCTGCAAAATAAAAATTTAAATTAACTGTATATTTTTTACACGCTTTGCATATAAGTTGCAGTTAACATATTTTATTGTATTCAAAACCTCGCACCTGGATCATTCCGTTTTATTCGTTCTGCATGTAGTACATCAGTAGCCATTACTTCCCACGTCTTTTCATAAACATATTCTGGTCTGGACATGCAATCTGTCATAATTAATATGACATAAAACTTCCGCAGGTAGTTTCCAGTTCCCCATAGACTGGCTTCTAACAACCCGTCGATATATTCTTTATCATCTTCCAGTAAACCGCGTGCCTGGCAAGCCTCTTTATATGTACAGTATGTAACACCTTCAAAATTTTTAAAGTCGATCCAATCTTGTGCGCCTGGAACCTTGTTAATTAAAACTCGTAAATAGAACAGCTCCCCAGTTGCTGGCGACACATGATGTACACGCCCAATGGATGTCCCTTTCTGCCTTCTTACCCAGACTCTCTCTTCCTGCTTCCATACATAGTGCTGTGGAAACTCGTGATAAAGCAATTTCCTCGCTTGTGCATCCGTCTTGTTTGTTTGCATCCATTGTACAAATTTCTTGTCATTTACGGATGCTTTATCCAACGTACAGTCAATGCTTTCCGCCGAATCAAATATAACAGATTGTTCACCTTCCAAATGAAACGGCAAGCGCTCAACGGGAGGGAATCTGTAATGGATTTCAAATTTGTAAAAACTCCATGCTGCTTCACATGCTGAAAGGTATCGACAATCATAATAATCTTTAACTTCGTCAATCTCATTGTCTTCCACAGCCGCAGTCACCCTGTCTGGACCTTTGTTTATATATTTGAAGAGATATTTTATGGAACCCATCTGGTTGCACCATTCCACGTTAATATGCGATTGGTAACGTCTAAGCAACCCTGGATTGTAAGGTACCACGTACCCGTTGTGTAACTCTACCCCACTCTTTGTTACAGAAGAACCGTCGTTCCTCCTTCTGTAAAGTGCATAACCACTATCATCTATGACGGTTGCATCGTTAAACTGTTTAGGGAATCTCTTCGTGCATTTGTTTTTTACTGTACACGGGCAAGTTGGGCGTTGGGGGCCACACGGGCCATGCATCATATGATCAGTAATGATCTCATACAGCTCAGGATCGTCTTTTTTATCTGGTATTTTTGCTAAAATAAAGCGATCAATTTGCCGTGTCGTTTTGATTTTATCACGTTCTTCCAAGAAAAGCAGTATATGGGCATGTGGTAAACCTCTTTTCTGGAACTCGATGGTGTAAACAGCTACAGTAAGTTGATAATGTTAACTACAGTATATAATCATGTACTCGTGAGCCCATAAATAAGCTTCAACAAACACCCTCTCAGTTGTTGTTTGCAGAATGTTTATTTGATTGTTGCGTTTTTTTTAAGTCAGAGTAGGTGTTAAGAAAAAGCTATAGTTAGATAGATGTAAAGATGATACCTGCTTTCAAGTGGCCAAAATAATGCCGGTCTTTAAAATCTTTCATCAGACTATCCAGCTTTTGTTTAAACACTCTGGCTATTGCATTTGGTCTATCTTCAGACTTCAAGCCCCTATCTGCGACAAAACGTGCAATTTCCGGCCAATTTGGATTGCATGTAAATGTGATAAAAAGGTCGGGATATCCATAAACTTTGCATATTGTCATGGCATCTAAATAATTCTGCATCATATATCTTGGGCTCCCGGTAAATGACGATGGTAATATAACTTTTTTACCTCGTAACATGACAACAGAATCTTCTTGTTCTGCCAGTTTTGCGAGCTTAGAGTATGTCTCACTTCTCAAATCCTTCTGTTGTTTTTTAACAAACGACATCCTTTCAGATTCAACCATAGTGTACGCATCAACGATAAATTGTTGGCACAACCTCCTTGCATTGAGTATCATCGAGAAAACACCTGTCCTTTCTTGAAGTCGATACGCAAAATACTCTCTCATTGTTACTCGTGTTTTCTTGTTTGTTGGTGTATGATCAGTAACACCTACATGGTATATATCTGTCCAGTAACCATCTTCTGCATACGGGAACAACAATAGGTATTATAACGCCAAATATGATGGGTGCAATTCACTGATCCTTTTAAGACCGCCTTCTTGTAAGTGTAAAATAATGTCTCTTTTATTAGTTGTTGCGTCAAAATCCCCTACTATCAGACCTCCAATTTCATCAGCTGTAGGTAGGTTGTAATTTCTGCCATCTCGCTGTCTTGTACCGATAAGGCGCATCCTGTATTTGTTTTCGTCATTTCTCCTGACCAACCGTTCTTCAGCCATTCTGAACTGACCTACTAATGGATTGATAATATCCAGCATGTCGCGTAAATCAACAGTCAATTGGTGGTCTACAATATAGTTGCTCGATGTTGACGTGCTGTCAATAGTGCTGTGTAAAAGTAACATAATTATATTAACATTCTATTGTTTATGTGATGAATGCACTATCAATTAAGGTTGTCATACCTGACGTTATTAATTCTATTCTGTATTTCATCCTTTGAGTCGTAAATATATAGTTGCGCAAAAACAGGTTTTTTATTTCCCTCTGGCAACAAACTCCCCATTCTATGGTAGTTTTCCCCTTGTATCCTGTAACAATAGGCTCCATACCCTTGATTAACAGATGTGTCCTGCTTTGCACCCATGGACGTGAATGCAAACATCGAATTGTATCGCCTAATGTTATCAACGAAATCTTTGCTTTTTGGATGTTCACCAACCATAAGTTGCCTCAACAATTCAGGTGGATTCTTAACTTCATTTCCTAATTTTACTTTGCCTCTTCCACAGCATATAGAGTATGACTCTTCGCCTGTAGACGGTGAGCCCACCATAACCTCGGCATGCCATAATAGTGCGTCACACGATTGGCATGTGAAAATAGGATCCCCGTGGTCAAAATAATCTGTAAAGAAAAAACAGATTAACTGTTTTTTTTTTTTTTTTTTTTTTTTTTTTTTTAAATCCAAAGGTATTTTTTGCTGGAACGAAATGTTGTTTTTACAGGGGCTTGTCTAATGGCTGTACCATTGGATATGCCTTTAAATGATTTTTTTTGTGCTTCTTGATTGTTCGCACAGCCTGTAGTTTTTAAACCCTCACGTCTAGGTATTTTCTGCGCGGTTGTTTTTAAGTTGTCCTGTAGCCTATGTGACCTGCGTTTTGGAGTATGCACACCAGATTCAATTGTTCCCGGATATCTGACCTCTTTAGGCAGCGCTGCAACAAATGTGAGTGAATTAACATATATCAATAAAAGTATTGCTTAATTTTCTGACGAGGGAATGATAAATTTATTACGTGTTTTGGTCGCGTCTTTGAATGGCCGCCCCCGTGGTCTCTTTGCCGGTACTGGAATTTCACAGTTTGTTTGTTGGTTGATTCCTTCTAGTGTTGATCTGGTTTGAGACGGTGTGCGAGTTGGACGCACGTTGAAATCACCTGTATCTGCCGTAAATTGGGGATGAATTAATGTATTTTTAAAAATGTCATTCTAAACAAATATAAGGTGTATACATCGCGTTGCTTAAAATAAACTAATTGAATTACCTGCTTGGATTGGATATAGGAGTGGCCGGCCGATGTGTCCAGGTGTTATTGTTCTCTTTTGAGAAGGTGTGCGAGTTGGCCGTATGCTTAAATCTATGTTATCTGGTGTAGTTTGAAATTGCATTAATATAATTAAACAAATACAATTGTAGACAAATATACGTTTTAAACATCATGCTGGGTAGTTTTAATAATTATGTTACCTGTTTGTACTAGATATTTTGTTGGCCGGCCTATGCTTTCAGATATTTTTCCTTTAGTTTGAGAGGGCATACGAGTTGGCCGTATACTGAAATCACTGGTATCTGGCGTAAGGTGAATTCACACAAATATAGTATTATAGTTAAACAAATGTAATTTTCAAGTACAATTAGGTTGTAAATATCATATTACATAGTTATAGCTATGTGAATAACCTTTTTGTATCGGATACACAAGTGGCCGGCCTATATGTGTGCTTGTTTTTGATTGCTTTTGCTTCTTTCTTCCTAGAGGTTGGAGTGCAAAATCATTTGACATAGTTGTCATGTTGGTGATGTAGCAACTATAATGTAAAGGTGTCTTTGATGTATATGATACGAAATGGTTAAACAAATTAAGTATATGCTTAATTTCTATATAATTCGTAGAATAAAATGAATATGTTTCAAAATTGATCAAAATTTGATATTCCATAATTATAGGTTACTATATGATCATCTATTACTATATAATAGCATATATGATAGCAAAATATAATGTTATTTGTTAACAATATACTGTACTATTTATTCGTTTTAAACACAATTTTATGCATGCGAATGATTTGTATATATGATATATGTATAGTATAATATAATTACCAAAGTTTGAATGTATTTAGATAAGTCCGACTATTTAGATAAGTCCGAAGATAAATGTCATTTGGACACATTAATCACAATACTAAATTATATTAGTAACGATTTTTTAGTATATAAGCGTGTTGGTATCTTATTTTAGGATATGGTTGTGTTTTAGTATTTTTGTTTTTTCGTTTTTTCCTTCCTTTTTGTTTTTATTATAATTTTTCCTTTTGTTAAATTCGTAATAGAAACGTAGCAACAATTGCGCAAAGGATTTACTCCTCAATTGCGATAAGTTTTTCCTCAATTGCGATAACAACCATTTTTTCAATTGCGATAACAGTGATAAGACATAACTATAGAATTGCGATAAGTAGAATTCCCCTAAATGAGAACTTTTTTAAAATTCACGTGATAACTACTATCATGTTCTATTACTTCTGCTCCACAGAATTGTTAATGATATTGATGCGTGGTTTTGCAACCTTACAACAGGTTTTACCTCTCGAGGGATCTCAAGAGGCTTACAACCCCACCAGGCAGTGTACCTGACCGATGTAGTATAGTGTAGTGGCAAGTACGGGGGATTGATCGTTCTCCACAGGGAATAGTGTCGTTAGGTTTGAAAAACTACTCTAATAGGTCTAAGGGTGAGGGAAGATTCTTTTTGTATTTTTATATTTTTATGAAAGCAAGTAAAATCTCGGGTTTGAAGGAGTGGGCGGAATTAGTTGCTAGTCAACTAACCCAAATAACTACAAATGCAAATAAAATAAAATAACTGAAAATGAAAAGGTTGTGAAACTTATATGGAGAGAAATGTGTTTACTTAGATTTCCTTACTCCCTAACTATCTTTTACCGGTTGATTAGTGTGTATTAATTGCGTGGATGACGGGTGTATTCCTTAATACCAATCGTGGGGTGGCGTACGTACTTCCCCAACTCTACAAGCTCCTACTTCACTCCTATGTCGAGCCGGCTAAGAAGCTCCTAACATGGGATCACTAGAATTCGCTCATGCATTAAATACAACCATAAAAACCTTAGTACGCATTGGTTCATGTTTCTTAAGACGTTCAAGCAAGTTACCGTATAGGAGGTTAGCCAGTTTTCTTAAGCCTAACATCGATAAACAATCATCCAATACAATTAATAACACACTAATAACCAATAATCAATAGTTAGGTTTCATTAGATCTAAGCAAACACAAGATAAATCTAGCCTAGCATGTTAATTAAAAGACAAGAACGAGATATAATCAAACAACACATAGACATATTGATTGATTAAATGATTAATTATCTTCAATTAAACATGGGAGATCCAAGGGAATGAAAACCCTTAAAAATGGCAGAAATTCGTCTTAGGGTTTCTCCTCACAAAGTTGCACACTAATGACAAAAAATTGCAAAACTATATATAGAACTTAGTGGATGACGGCGTCACGTTGTAGATCTTGACGCCGTCACCTCGCCGTGTCTAGGGTTCCCGGATGGCCTTCATGACGCCGTCCCTCTTTAGTGCTCCAAAATCCACTCTGGCTTATCAAAGGTTGACGCCGTCAGAAATGGGCTTGACGCCGTCTCTCTTTAACTTAAACCGTGATGGCCTTGATCACTTTAAAGGGTGACGCCGTCAGACTTCCTTTGTAAAACTCCCTGGCTTATCATGTGTATTTTTCATATCCACCTTTTTTGCCAAGCCATGACGCCGTCTGGAACAATCCCTGACGCCGTCAAAGGTACTTTTCCAGCCAATTTTGAGACTTTGTCGTTTTCTTCACTTTTATGCTCCAAAAATGTCCAAAATGCTTCCTTTTCCAGATTTCTTCTCCAAAGTACCTAAAATGACAAAAGAAACGATTTAGGGCAATATTTGATCAAATAAATACGATTTAGAGCTTAAATGACCCCCTAAAAGCGGTACACTTTTCGCTTCATCAAATACCCTTACAATTGAGATTTGCTTGTCCTCAAGCAAATGCGCTTTTATTCTAACCAAAATACAAGTTAGGGGTCATTTAATGCTAATATAAAAGTAATTACAATAAATAATCGTTCCACTTTAATCATAATAAGCACATAGATTATAAACTAGCACCTCACAAGTAGTGTTTAGATATTCACATCTCTCAGGTTTCATCAAAATAAATCTCATAAATGAAAACGGATAATATCTCTCACTACCTGTCATAGCAAATAGATTACCATAGGCTTGGGAAAGGATCAAAAACCTCCTCCACTAGGCGTAAGCACCTAAGATAAACTATCAAAGAGGGCTTTTAAATGGGTTATAACGTTAGGTGTAGGGATATGATAAACATGGTTTTGTTGGATAAGGGATATTTTACTGGTGGCGAGTTAAAGATCTTGATTAATTACATGTACAATATGGCGTTGCTAAGCCAAGACTAGACTCGACTTAAGCTAAAAACAAAATAACAAAAACTTAAAATAAACATAAAATGAAACGGGATGCTAGTCCGTATGTTTTTTTCTACTTTTCTTTTTCTCATTTTTTTGTATTTTTCTTGATTTTTTTGATTTTTTTTTCATACACTTTTGCCCTACCATCCAAAATAATACATCATAGGGGCGTTGCATCCCCTTACACTTGAACTTTTACATAACTTTACAAATAACTATTCTAATGACTCGAATTAAGATAATCGAAACACTTGGAGTACTTTTAAAATATTTAGCACATATGGGGGTAATAATGTTGTTCTTCCCCATTACTCCATTACACTAGTACTTTACCCATGAGTCCCAATCGTCCCAAAACAATATGTACAAGGATATGACTCGACTTAGCAACCATGTAATCAATTAGATAATTAACTTGGGGTTTAAACAAATGTTTTCACAATAATGCACTAAAAATGAGTGCATACAAGGTAGGCTAAGGCGATTTGGGTGTACATTTAAGTGGGGTGCAAACAAATTCTTCCTTTAAGTAAAATGCTTAAAGTTAGAAACGAAAAGATAGGCTCTGAGGGGTGTACTAGGGTATCGTGTACTAAAAATGAGTACAACGCAAAGGGTGTGGGAGAATTACTTGACCAATGTAGCCAATGTAATTATAACAAAAACACAGGTGTAAAACAATGGGTTAATCCTAATGCCTCTTATCATGTAGTAAATCTAACTACACGAATGTAGTCTCACTTGTGGCCTCGGAATGGTCCTAACGCAAGTTCTAGAATCTAAGTGCTACCGGTACACACATCATAGCATAAATGCTTTTCCTACCAATTCTAGGGGCGAACCTCACATATTTGGGGGTGAAAAATTTTTTAGTGGTACGGTTTTTGTGCTAGTCATATAACTCCTATCCATGAGACGCTCATTAAGACTAAAGTTTCACTCCTATATGTTGTAAAAAAATTTAAATTTGGCACTAAAATTGCCCTAACAGGTATTTATCTCAGTTTTATTACACATCTACCATTAAACAAACAAAAATCAAGTGCAATTGTATTCTCTAAAGTATCGTATTTTTACCCCCCCCCCCCTTACACTTAAGATGAACATTGTCCCCTATGTTCAAATAACAAGATGTAAAAGTAAAAAGGTAAAAGAATGAAATCAAATACTCCCCTGATTCGTTTGGTGGATAAAGAGGTAACATGGTTAGATCTTCTTCCAAGAGAATGTAGAAGCTCCAAGACTAATGCATCGCCATAAGCTTGATTCCACAAACACCTCCTTGTCCAAAATAACCTGTTAAACCTGAGAAAACAAACACGGAAACCTGCATAACATCGGCGGGATAAATTCTATGTAAGGATATAATGCTTGTGGAATGATTATTTTTGCAGATTCCTGGAGTTTATAAGTTAGAGATTTAATAAAAACTTTTTATGAAAACAAAACTTTCAAAAATTTCAGAAAATTAAAACCTGACGCCGTCAGGTTGTAAAGCCTGACGCCGTCAGAAATGATCTGACAGAATTCTCATGTTAAGTTTCCGGAAAATTTCTGGAAAAACCTCTACCTTACTTCCTGGAATTCCTGCAAAACATCATTATGACTCGATACAAGCATTTGACTCAAACAAATACGAATATGTATGTTAATTTAATATTGTTATGATTCATGTTCATTTGTTCTAATAAACCGATTTGGATTTCCCTTACACTTATCTTTTGCAAAATACCTTTATATGTAGTTAAGACGAAGTTAAAAACAAGATAAAGCATTTTCACAATTTATTATTGAACATGAATCAATAATAATAAAAATTAAACATACATACGGAAGCAAATGAAATCAAACAAACAAATAAATAAACACACAAAGCAAATAAAGCTTGGGTTGCCTCCCAAGAAGCGCTTTTCTTTATTAACGAGTCTTGTATCTAGACTCAAAGTCACGTACATTACGTGATTCCATCATTGGTCACGGTTCCTAGTCCATTCTCCTTTGATTCTCTATCAGAATCACTTTCATAGTAAAGGTATTTCGGGTCCTCGAGATCAAAAGGATTGTTTTGGTATTTAGAACTAAGCGCCTTATCATGCTTAAAGAATCCACTCGACAGGTCAAAAGTGTCCTTACATCCCCTTCTCATATCATCATCACATAACACGAGTTAGGAACTCAACCCATCGAGCCCTCCATAATCAATATCCTTGAATTCTCTCATCTTGTAAGGCGTTTGGTATGAGATTTCCCTAATCCCATTGGTGAAAGTCATGATCCCATTAAGCTCGTCCACAACCAAGCTTGTGGCCTTGAAAAAAGGTGCCCCAAAAACAACTTGTGATAACCTGGGATCGATGTACTTTTCGATATTATCGACGATTGCGAAGCTCATAGTGAATGTCATATTTCCTACAAACACCTGTACATCATCATCTATGCCAATGTCATCCTTTCCTTTATGAATCATTCCCCATCTGCAAATGTTGTTATAATGAAACAAGGACATCACATTTTTGGGTAAACATGTGTCAATGTAAACATTATAAAAATGCTTGTGACCAATCATGCAAGGTATCTTGAGATTATTCGGATCACGTTGCTTAATTCGGCCAGGCCTTCTACCGTGTAGCCCCCATGTGTTGCAAATTGCTGATGGTTGATACTCATACACTTCTTCACTGCCATTTCGAAAAATCACTTTCCTGACACCATCGGTAAATAATGCACTACTATCATCCTCATCGAGTATCACTCCCGTTGCTTTTATAAATGGTTTGCCTAGAACAAGGCTAGTTAAGGATGGGCTAATGATAGAGTTCATGTTATTAAGTACAGTTAGCTCGATATGAAAGAGGAAATTTTCTATCACAATTGGTACCCTTCTTATTACCCCTATGATATTAAACCCTTCATATGTGACCTGTTTGGTGAAGGCTTCGTTATATAGAGAAAGGGATATTGCATTCATAGAAGAGTTGGGGTTTATGTAGGCATCTTTTATAAACTTTTTCCTAGTGGTGCAAGATATCTTAAAGACCCTGGGAGCGCCATCCTCTATTCTCTCTCCAAATCCCATAGGCAAATTTGCTGTGCCCCTCTCAAGTTCCTCCACCAGGGGGTGGTCTAGCAGTCCTGGGGGCCCATGAGGCATTTCGGATTTCCCTTCTGACCCCTCCTCATCACTCACTTCTCTTGTACTCGAGTTCTTTGGTGAGTCTAGATAGTCGCCGGGCGCCTCGGGGTTCTTTTCGGGAACTTCATCCTCCATTTCATTGTCCACGTTCTCGGTTGATTGTTGGTCCAGATCGGGTTTAGGAATAGGTATTGTTGTAATGGTGTTCACGAAGTGGAGTGGTTTTGAAGGGGTATGAGTATCTCCAGTTTCTTTTCCGTTTTGTGATATGTGTTTGAATAGTTTACTAGGGTGCTTGATTTTTACAGGAGGGGGTGTTTGGTGAGTCACCGTGACAGATTTGATCTCATTAACTCGTGCCAACTCACAAGTTGACCTGCCAGCAATGCGATCATTGATAACCTTTAACAGGTTATCAACCTTGTTGTTCATATCGACTTGCTGTTGTCTGAATTGATTCTCAAGTTTGGAGAGCTGTGTTTCTTGAGAGAGAATGAATTTTTGCAGTGATTCCTCGCGATTTTGTTGTTTATGCGTATGCTGATGAGGATAATGGTCAGACCAGGTGAGTGGGGGAGAGTCATTGAATGATACGCTTCGAGTTTGGTTCCAACTAAAATTTGGCTTACTCTTCCATGCCTCATACCTATCTTCGGAATTCTTGGGTCCATAATTAGTGGTGAGCCACTTATCTCCCGCCTTATCGATTCGCGAGGATGCGAATTCTTTGAAAGCCTGTTTGGGGAGTTCCATGCAATCATGAGTGTCGTGGGGACCACTACATAATTTACACGAAGAAGTGATTTTGTTCACTTGGCCTGAAGGTTTAGGAGCCTCGTAGGATTTCATAAGAAACTTGACTTGGTCTTCAAGTTCTATGATCCTACGGTCGGAAGTGCTTGAATTGTTCGAAGGCAAAGATATTGCCTTGACCGTTTTATTCAAATCACGGAGATCACTCCAACTTTCATTGTCATAAAGAGCAAGATCTTCTAGGAGAGCCCATGATTGTTCCGCACTTAGATCACGTAGCTTACCACCGGCCGATTGGTCAATGGTTTGCCTCGTGGAAAGATTGATATGGTCATAGAAGATTTGGACTTGGAGCCAAAGTTCTATGCCATGGTGAGGGACTTTTTGGAGTAAGTCCTTGAATCGAGTCCATGCCTCGTAGAGGGTTTCGCCTTGACGTTGTTGGAACATCAAGATATCATTCCTTAGCTTGGTAGTTCTTCCTGGTGGGAAAAATTGAGCAATGAAACGAGTGGTGAGATCATCCCAAGAGGTAATGGATCCTACGGGTAGACGCTCTAGCCATTGACTAGCTTGGTCCCGCAGAGAGAATTGAAAGAGACGCAGTCGGGTCGTCTCTCGAGTGGCAACATCAAGGTCTATAGAATCAACGATTTTGAGAAAGTCCTTGAGATGTTGATTAGGATCTTCGGAACGAAGTCCATGGAATGCGCATCCGCTTTGCACCAACCGGATGGTGTCGGATCGCAAGGGAGTGACATTGGCTCCTTGAGTGAGCTCAATGGTGTTTCGATAGCCATGGTGGCTAGGACGGGAGTAGTCTCCTAAGGTACGGACTCTAGGAGGTGGGTGTGGTTGTGGTGGTGGGTTGTTGGGATCGAGGATATTACCACCTTCCATGATGTCGGATGGTAATGGTTACGAACAAAGAAACGAAGAAAAAAGATAGACTAACGAAAATCTAGAAAAAAATAAAAATAAAAATCTCACTATAAAGGAATCTAGTGAGTAGACCTAATAAAATAAAAATTCAACCTAAACAATAACTATTCCCCGGCAACGGCGCCAAAAACTTGATGCGTGGTTTTGCGACCTTACAACAGGTTTTACCTCTCGAGGGATCTCAAGAGGCTTACAACCCCACCAGGTAGTGTACCTGACCGATGTAGTATAGTGTAGTGGTAAGTACGGGGGATTGATCGTTCTCCACAGGGAATAGTGTTGTTAGGATTGAAAAACTACTCTAATAGGTCTAAGGGTGAGGGAAGATTCTTTTTGTATTTTTATATTTTTATGAAAGCAAGTAAAATCTCGGGTTTTGAAAGAGTGGGCGGAATTAGTTGCTAGTCAACTAACCCAAATAACTACAAATGCAAATAAAATAAAATAACTGAAAATGAAAAGGTTGTGAAACTTATGTGGAGAGAAATGTGTTTACTTAGATTTCCTTACTCCCTAACTATCTTTTACCGATTGATTAGTGTGTATTAATTGCGTGGATGACGGGTGTATTCCTTAATACCAATCGTGGGGTGGCGTACGTACTTCCCCAACTCTACAAGCTCCTACTTCACTCCTATGTCGAGCCGGCTAAGAAGCTCCTAACATGGGATCACTAGAATTCGCTCATGCATTAAATACAATCATATAAACCTAGTACGCATTGGTTCATGTTTCTTAAGACGTTCAAGCAAGTTACCGTATAGGAAGTTAGCCAGTTTTCTTAAGCCTAACATCGATAAACAATCATCCAATAGAATTAATAACACACTAACAACTAATAATCAATAGTTAGGTTTCACTAGATCTAAGCAAACACAAGATAGATCTTGCCTAGCATGTTAATTAAAAGACAAGAACGAGATATAATCAAACAACACGTAGACATATTGATTGATTAAATGATTACTTATCTTCAATTAAACATGGGAGATCCAAGGGTATGAAAACCCTTAAAAATGGCAGAAATTCGTCTTAGGGTTTCTCCTCACAAAGTTGCACACACATGACAAAAAATTGCAAAACTATATATAGAACTTAGTGGCTGACGGCGTCACGTTGTAGATCTTGACGCCGTCACCTCGCCGTGTCTAGGGTTCCCAGATGGCCTTCTTGACGCCGTCCCTCTTTAGTGCTCCAAAATCCGCTCTGGCTTATCAAAGGTTGACGCCGTCAGAAATGGGCTTGACGCCGTCTCTCTTTAACTTAAACCGTGATGGCCTTGATCACTTTAAAGGGTGACGCCATCAGACTTCCTTTGTAAAACTCCCTGGCTTATCATGTGTAATTTTCTTATCCACCTTTTTTGCCAAGCCATGACGCCGTCTGGAACAATCCCTGACGCCGTCAAAGGTACTTTTCCAGCCAATTTTGAGACTTTGTCGTTTTCTTCACTTTTATGCTCCAAAAATGTCCAAAATGCTTCCTTTTCCAGATTTCTCCTCCAAAGTACCTAAAATGACAAAAGGAACGATTTAGGGCAATATTTGATCAAATAAATACGATTTAGAGCTTAAATGACCCCTTAAAAGCGGTACACTTTTCGCTTCATCAGATATATCAAATATTTTTGTACTGTTCGATGTTTGCATGCTCATTTTAATAGTGAATTGTATATAATTTGTATATTATGTTTGTAATCAAACAATAAAGCACACAGTTATTTAACACACATCAAATTGGTTATCAAACAATAAAATTATGCAACCATCAAAGTCCATACGTAATTATTCAACACTTGCATTGGACACCAAACAATAGAATTTTAATAAATTCAAACCTATCTGAAAATAATGTCGACACAATAAAAAAATTCACTATGAAAGTTACATTTGTTTCATGATATTCTGTATCTTTTCTTGGCACTCCAATATTTCTCCACGTCGGTGATCAATATCATCTTTACACTTTAGTATTGTTTGTTCGTCACTTCTGATTTCTGCTTCCAACCATGCTACATGTCGTCTAAGCTGAGCAACATAACGTATAGGTAGAAAATACCTTACAGGCCCATGGTCACCTCATGAATTAGATGATAGCTGTTTTGGTGGGGAATTACTTCTTGAGCGTTTTCCTGGTGACTTTGATGGGGAAATAAACAAACGCCCCATGGTATGTTTAATGGCGTGTGATATTGTATCGTCTGTTATAGATGACGAAAAGTTAAATATTTTGTATTGAGGATATCTTAAATCAATATAATATTTTGTATACCATATTTATCTAATACTATATAAAACGGTTTGTATTGAGGATATCTTAAATCTATATAATATTTTGTATACAATATTTATCTAATACTATATGGTAGCATTTATGTTAACAAAATCTTATAATTAGATAAATGATAAACGAATTTCTACTATTGAAACAATATATGTTGAATTATTTAAATGTAATTAAATTGGAATTATTGATCCAATTCACTTCTTCTATGATCTATAATTATTTCATAATTAAATTTTTCTACGAACAATAAAATAATTTCAAGCAACAAAACATTTATTATCCAAATAATTAAGATAGCAATTCAAATAACATTACATTATTAATGTAAATTAAACTTTAAGAAATAAACAAACTTTTTTCAATATCTTTGTAAACATCATCAATCTTTTGCCGTGTTTCTGCAATTGTTGCATTCCGGGCAGCAATGACGTCAATTAGCCAAAAACGTTTGAAAGCATAAAGTACCAAAAACAACTAACTTATTATTCAAACTGAAAGTAAATAAATTCGTGAACATGTGATTTCAATCTTCATCGCTGAAGAAGTTTAAATCCACAAGATAATCACCAGTTACCTCATGACCCATCTTTCGTAATTCATTAATCATAGCCTCTGTTTTTAAGACCCTCAATTGAACGCTGTTAAGAACTTGAAGAGACTCCTGAGGATCCCAAACATTTAATTTAAGCCAATCGAGTAGAACAGATTCGGGCAATTCATCTATTGAATCAAAAGTACATGGAGTAATAAGCATATTATGTAAACATACTTTTTTTGGAAAAAAATATTAAAAATCCTATATGAAAATACCTCCATTAGTTTGAGAAGGATCACCTTCTTCAATAACTGATGCAAGAAATCTCAGTGCATCATCCACCTTAGTATTTGGCTGTTTACTGTGCCCCTCGTGGACTCCATCTCCCAATTTTTGCTGTGCCACACCTTCTTTTCCAGGAATGGCATGCGCTTTGTTCTTTGAATCCTGAGCTTTGTTCTTTGAATCATGGTGAGGCTGTGAACTGCTTGCAGCTTGACAGATTTTAGGGTTTGATGATTCCATTATCTAAATATGTGTTGATCGACATTATTGAGTTATCCATTATATAATTTCTAATTGGTTCGAAATTGTTATTATTGGGCCTTTTTTTATTGTTTTCTTTTGGGCTATCATATGTTTTGAGATTTTGTAAACATTTAAAAAAAATAAAATCAAAAAAGAAAAGAAAAAAAGTAAAAATAAAAACGTACACACCTACAAATCTTAAAATGGAAATCAAATATTCATAATGAAAACTTGTAACTTATAAAATAACAATAGTCTTAGACAAATTAAATTAACGAAACCAAAAAACAAAAGCAATATAAGATATTGTTATGTTGGATCATATTTCATCCTCGCTATCATCGTTCCCACTCGTGCCATAATCAGTAGAGTCGTCGTTAATAAAGCTATGTGTATCATCATCATTAGAATCATAGCTGACAGTATACGCGTTTGAAACGGACTCCCAGATTTCTTCGGTGACATTACTGATGTTAAAATTTTTACCGTCCACTTTTCCATCAATATCAGGCAGCTCATCCCACATGTCTTTTTCAACCATGTTATGTTTGTCGATTGTCTCTCTATCATAAGCCTCATAATCTTCGACACAATCCTCATCAATATACGTATATTTTGAATCTCCTACGAAAATGTCAAGTGTAAAATTATATAAGTAAAATGTATGTTTTAATCTCAAACGTGTTTGACAAATTACCAATAAAATATAAGTGTACAACTATTTTTGTAACAAACAACCTGTCGAGGAGTCTTCAACGATAAGTTCGTCAGGGATAGTGTATCTAGGTTTATAATCTTTTATAGGATAGAAGGGCTCATCAAGATCATCTATATTAACCCACACACCTTCTTCAGATACACTCTTGTTGGTATCATTTTCATCTTCCGTATCTTCATCATAGAGCATATACCTTTGTCGGGTTGATAATGTGGAGTATTGTGTTGTTTCTGAACATGTAAATGCAGTTGGTCTTTCACCCCCATCCATAGTATTCACATTTGTTGTTTGTGACTTTCTATCATCAGATGAGGCTAGATCTACAATTTGTTTTGTTTGTGTTTTTTCATCGTCTGATGAGATGAGATCAACAACTATGTTGTTGACTAACTTGCCATATTTAGCCAATCTACGACGTTTGTGTGCAACTGGGATAGGCTGCAATTATTGCAAAGGTAGTAAGTTCTTCATATTGATAAGTATTACATAATATGCATCACATTTATATTGGAATATGCTGCAAGTATTAGAAAGCTATTCAGTTCTCACCAATGATTACTTTGTCCTAACAAAATATTACATGAATTAATCAAAAATACCTCCTTATCAGATTGACACTTATAATAGTCAAACTTGCATATGTTTTCACCGGTTTTAGATTTCGCATTCAACAGTCGTCGACTGTTGTGTGTCAAACAAACAACCTAAAGAGTGCATAAGAAATCTCAGTATAAACAAATATTTTATGTATAATATGATCAAAAAAAAACACGTAATTAAAATTCTACGTGATACCTCGTCTTCAGTCTCATGCAAATCAACATCATTGTCAAATATTTTGCAAACATATGGTTTGTTTTGTTTTTGTTTATTCCATCTTGAAATAGTTGGATAACCACTGACACCAGCAGCATAGATCTGCACACATTGTGTTAACAATTAATATTGCATATCCAACAAAAATAAATGTCAATAATAAACACGTTTATGTTATAATACCTCGTCGTCAGATGGAACAACCTGAAGATATTTAAAAGTAATTAGATTTGGTGATTAATGAATGTGTCATAATACGAAATTATGTTAGAATACGGTCTATGATAATATACTGCTGTGTGCAAGATATTTCAGTATCATACATTAATAAAGTATCAATTATAAGCCTCTTTTATGCAGTTAACTTGATCAGTTTTTTATCATTTAAAGGGGAAATAATCAATCAATTTTTATGTCAAATCAGCATATCTGGGTACAAATCATGCTAAATAAGATCAGATATTCTGTCACACATATGATTTAAATAAAAAGTTAAGTTATTAGCTATTGCACCTCTTCATCATCCGAGATAACAATGGTCGGTATATTCTTATCCAGTGAAGTATTGTTTGGAGATGGAGGACTGTGTCCTGTTTTCGGATTACCCTGCTAAAAGTTTTGTGATTAAAGTAATTATAGCTTATATGATAATTAATAAAACACTCTTAACTTGATAAAGCATACGTAACTTATAAGTATATACCTTGTTTGATCGTTTACACGACATTGTGTTTACTTCTCGTCAACAACAACTGAAATTATATGCTCAGCAACTAACATGTGGTTTAATTTATAGAGTTTGAAGATGACCACTAATTGTTAAATTTTAATATGGATAAAGTTTATAACTATATTTAAAACATATTATGCTTTAAATATAAACGTTTTATTTTTTTTTAAAAATTTATATTGGGTGATTATCATAAATATATACATATACTTTTATTATCATCTCTTAATAAGAGCAAATCAGTTGATTTTAGTAAGTAATATAACTTTATGGTTTTGGTTTGTGATTATCATAAATATATACATATACTTTTATTATCATCTCTTAATAAGAGCAAATCGGTTGATTTTAGTAAGTAATATAACTTTATGGTTTTGGTTTGGCCGATTATTTTTATTTTTTATTTTGGGTGTTTATACTAAATACATGTATGATTTCATGTCTATATTTTTATAAGTATAGTTTGGTTACCTTTCTAAATGAATATGGTTTTTATTATAGTCAAAGATTGTGATTATAATATACAAAAAACATGTTTTTATATTTTATATTCTACAACTTAAGCTTTAGATAAAAAACGTGAATCATTATAATTTCCTTAATTTGTTGAATGAATATGTGTTGCACTATATAGACGTGATAAGAATTTTTATAAATAACATTACAATCAAGCAGTTAGTATCAAATTTACGATTATAAACCTATAACACCAAAGGTTAAACATGCCATACATGTTCATTCAATAAAATTAAAATTTTAAACAAACAAAACCACAAAAAAATTGTTCATGGTGACAATAGAATTCCAAAACAGTTAGATTTCAAAACAGATATAACATATCAAATTAAACTTTATCTGATGAGAATGCCAGATGGAGTTCATCGTAAGAATAGACTTCTAACTTTTGTTTCTTCCTCCTTTGTCTCCTAACAGGCTTAAATTCTCTCAAAAACTGCTTATATTTTCTCCTCTGCTCTTTCATTCTTGCCTCTTCATCCTTGATTTGCTCCCACTTCCTTTTTTTAATGGCTTGCCTCTCCGAAACCATCCAATCATAGATAGACTCTATGCTTTCTTCCACCTCTTCACCATGGTTACCTTGTACTTCAACTACATGGATATTCAGGCCATTTTTAAAACATGAACATAACATTGGAAAACTGTATTTCAGAAAAACTAATATATGTTTGTTTACCTTTGTTTTCACGCATTTCTTTCACTTTGCTTGATGCAACATCATTCGACCTGGTGTAAAGACGATATTAGCATTCATTATTTTATGAAATACATGAAATCTTAACATACATTAGTTATACACTTAGTAGGTTTACCTTGGAGCCATTTTCATATTGTTGCAAAACAGAATAGGCGTGCAAAGATCAGCAGTTTTTTTTTACTTTGATAATTAATTTGCATTTTATTTTAGGATATACATACATATTTTAAAAATATATGTATATGATTGTGTTTAGGTTTTGAAAGAAACATGAATAAGATATCTTATTAACATATTTTTTTAATTTTTATTGTGTTTAATCCACATATACGTACATAAATTGAATTACATTTAGATTACAAGCATGTTTTTAGATTTTGTTTATATGGTCAAATATATATTAAAAGAGAAAAGAGTTGTGTGCAAAAACATTCATGTAAATTGTGTAAAAATTGTACCAAACAAATTAGTAAAAATCAAACATTGTGTATGGAAAAAACTACAAAAACAACTTAGTTAAAATCATTCATCTTCATGGCATTACTCTCCTCCTCGCGAGCACCGGACTTGGCTTGAGCACACAGATCTAACAGCAAATCAAGCAATGCCCGATGTCTTTCTTGCGTTTTTTTCAAAGCATCAAGCGAATCTAATGCGACCCCACGGTGTCCTAATGCTTCCATGTCAGCTATCATAACTTGGTTCTTCGCCATCACCCTCCTGAGATGCTCACAGCAAGCATGTATCAATTTTGCACATGCCGAGTCCTCATCTGCCTGCTGCACAAACCACAAGCGCATACAATCATGCAACTTGGACGAGCCTGCAATTTTCATTAGATCATATAAAATTTGGAATTGCGCCATTGGAAACATTATGCAAGCTGATTTACATCTTTCATTGTATATTTATTGTATTTAAATACTAAACGGCGTCTACATACATTTAAACTTTGGTAATTATCTTATACCCTAGAAATATGATATACACAAATCATTTCCAGATATAACTTTATATTTAAAACACAATGATAAAATTTAATTAACATATATGTTTATATCTTGTTAAAAAAATGTATGCTATTAAATAGTAATAGATAGATATGGAATACAAAATTTTGTTTAAATTTAAGTGGTATTCATTATAGATTATACAATTTTTTAACAAATTAAACATATTCAATCTCTTTCAACGACCATTTGTTATATAAACAACTTTATCGAATTTACAATATAGTTGATTCATTAGTAGCAAGGTAACTATATCAAGTGATTTTGCAATTAGACCGAGAGGATAACCAAAGCGAAAAAGAACCACAAACAAATACTTTAAACATTATTAGTATTAACAATTTCTTAATAGACTCAATTGTTTATTGCATGTGATGTGGAATATTGTTCGTTTATAATAACAACTGTAAATAAAAATTAAAAATTCATATAAACAAAACATCGAGTATCCTAAAACTATTGGAAATGGTATGCATGGCCTTTTAAAAACTAAGTTTATTCATGTAAATAGAAAATATAAGATGTCACAACTCGTAATTCCAGGCCATTTTTCCGAACCTCGACAATTTACTATTCATCGGTTACTATTCATTGTTTACTATTCACCGACCACTATTCATCATTTTACTATTCATCGTTTTCGGAGTCCGTTTGTGATTCCGAGAAGTGCCACTATTCACATGACACTATTCATCCCGAGAGAAAAACACTATTCATGTTCATCATGCATCATTTCAAATTACGTATGCTTAATTTGTAATTAACGATTACCACTCAGTTTTACTACTAACAATATACCCGATACTCTCGTCTATGATCCTAATATATTTTCATACTCATTATAATGATATAAAAATTATATTATTAATTTACCCGGTGTTTTGAGACCTGTTGCTATATTTCCCGGTATACGCTGAAAATTTCATCGGATCACGATATCTCAACCCGATAATTATTCTGACACCCGATTCTTGTCAGGAATATATTTTTACAATTTATGCAACTTCGTCGTATTTTATTTTGCTTCGTTGATATTTATTTCAAGACAACTCGGTACCCGATAACACCCGAAGTATACATTAAAACAACTAATACTTGCAATATCTACAAAATATCTTCTTTTGCCCAAAAACTTGGCCAAAACCCACGCCCCCCTCATGATTATTCTCTTCCATTTTCTTACTAGCCATACTTCACATTAATGAGAGTTAGTAACCTTTTATTTATTTTATTTTCATAACAACACATATCAACACATATTATAGTTACCAAAGATCAAACTCATTTTCTCTCTTGCCTTCTCCATACCCACGGCTCAAGCAAAAACCAAGGAAGAACCCATAATTTTTCATAGCTCAAGTAATCTACAAGTCTCATTTAGCTATCTTGTTAAGGTTTTGAAATAAAAACCTCAAGATTGGCATTCATTTCTCTTCAATCTCATCATACATTGTAAGTAACCTCAAGAACATTTATTTCTCATGTTTTCCTTTCATTTGATCTATATGATCATGTATTTTCATGTGGCTTTTGTTAAAAATGCAAGTTACATAAGTTAATGATACCATTTCTTTTTTTAAAACTATCTCAAATCACTAGATCTATAACTTTCACTATGATCCTCATGAATCACACTATATTTGGTGATGTTTAGGACCCCATGACCCTTTGAGAAGGTGTATGGTAGATCAAGAGTACTTGTGGAGTTGTGTGGAAGTAGTTTGATTAAGTTTTGGACTAGAAAAAGTGTATTCTTAACCCCTATATATACCTACTGCCACGAATTTGATTTTCTGGAAAACTCAGAATTCTGTGAACTATTTTGGTCTTAATATTTAGAAAGTACACTCAAAAACGAGAACGTGGGCGCTTGAATCACTAAAATCCGACTTATAACGAAGAAGTTATGAATTATTTAAGTTACGCGACGAAAACTATATTTTTCTGAGAAATAGGTGCTGATTGCCGAACATTAAAGGGTAAAATGAGTCGTTAGCCGTGATCTAGTTGAGCCGAGACATTGAAAATATGTTAGTTTATGTTGAGACGAACGCGTGGACATAAAGAACATTGAAAACGAGCTTGTAACGACCGAGATACGAATTTTTGAAGATCCGACGATATACACAAATTTGGACAGCCCACTTTTTATAAGAAAATAAAGTACAAAAACTAGTATTTTCATAACTTGAAACATTGATAGCCGTTTACCAAATCGATCGAGGCGCGGTTGATTCAACGTCAAAAGTAACGATATTGAAATATTGTTATAAGGTTTTTAAGAACGTCAAGTCGGAATACTAACATATAAAGTATATATATTTTCGCGACTAGTTTTACACGGCCAAAGTGGTTATATCTTCACAAGTCGTATAAAGTGTTATTTTGCGACGAAATTAATATATTTGACTATATTACACTGAATATGGATCATGGAGTATCGTATCAACATATTTATACGAAAAGTAGTATACGACTTAACGAGATGTTAAAAACGTATTTTTTCGACAATAAATGATATTTTCAAAAGAAACGAGTGGTATCGTTAACATACGTAATTGCATGTGTAGCATCATTTCATCTGCTTACATTAGATCATATCCTTATATTAGGTCGCGGTTAGAGACCGAGCCTCATTTCATCATACTCATCATTATCATTGTGCTATCATACCAGGTGAGTTCATAGCCCCTACTTTTACTTGTTTTATAACTGTTTTGGGGGAGATACATGCTTAAATTGTTTGCTATTACTCAAGACGATTTTACTCATATGCTATGCTATACTTTTATACACTTAAACATGATGTGTAGCTTTATTACGATATATGACTTAATGTGGAAAACTATTCTATACGCTATATTCTTTCACCACTGTTTAACTCCTGTATGGAGCCGACGGAGAGGTATTGATAGTACTATCGGGTTGACACCCCCACCCTTGGCCCGCGATTCATGGCCTTGGGTGAATATAATCCAGCTATGAAGCATTCTTGCTTATTCTTGTCGTGAGGTTCAGTAGGCTATTAAACTTTACATTAAGCGTGCATATATCGTATACACATTTGACTTAATCATACTATATGTTAGCAGTGGGTTGTAAACACACAGGTTGCGAGTCTTGTATGTCTGGGGCTTGGAACTGAGTGGATTTACAATGCCTTTGCTGTGGAAACATTCTTTGAAGGCTTTTTCAACTATTTTAATACAAACTCTATGAACTCACCAACCTCGTGTTGACACTTTAGCATGTATTCTCAGGTATTAAGCAAAGGCACGCTACTGGAGGTTTTGGCAGGGCACGGCATGGTCATAGAAGACTCTGATATTCATAAGGGACCGTTTTAAATGATATTTTCAAGGGCCTAATTCCGCACTACTTTTTACAATGTAAATCAACATTTTTGTTAAACTATTTTGTTCTAAATGAATGAGATGAAAACCGTTCTTTGCACTTGTGTTATGATACCAATTGAGTCGCACCCCAGCGACATGTATGCTTCCGCTGGACTCGATTTTGGGGGTGTGACAGATTGGTATCAGAGCCTTGGCTATAGAGAACTGGGTAATTTTAAAACCTAAACTATAGCTACTTTTACGAAAACTTAACCCTATGACCGCCACGTGCCTGCCTGCCAAGCTGATGCCTCATTGTGGTTTGTTGCTGACATATTTAATAAGATTTGTGTCTTATTACCAAATCATTTATACTCACTTACTCTCTTTGATTTCTATAATTGTATTCCATATAAGTATGCTTACATATCATGCACGTCGCAGCGTTATACCTTTATCTTACGTAGTTTCATCATTCGACCTCAAGCCTGATCACCTGCCTTAGTCTTTTGAACCGCCCTTTATATGTGAAGGACATAGTATTATTATAACTAAGCTGAGTATTCCAAAATTCATTGAACCTCGGTGGAATATAGACTCGTCACCTATATTCAACCCGGGACAGTTGGACATAGGCTGACTACCTATGCCCTGCTCAGAGATGAATTTTGCAATACTGAGAGTAGTTATAATGGAATTATGTCCGGATTGATTGGATCGGTGTAAGCAATTCCATAATCGAGCCAAATTTACAAAAGACCTCCTTCAAACCACTTGTTCCTAATTTGATCTAAGTGACAGTTCTTGTTTGATGAGTTGCGAGGATCAAACTGGAATCAAGTTGTTACCCGAGCCGATTCAGTTTAATCTCATGACAGTTCTTGTTTGATGAGTTGTGAGATTAAATTTGAATCGACAACCTCAAATCGATTTAGCCTAATCCCATGACAGTTCTTGTTTGATGAGTTGTGGGATTAAGTAAAAATCGGTTACCTAGAGGTCTTTTGAAGGCTTTGCTCGATCATGGGAAAGTTTACCCCCATCAAACCCGACCACGAGAACATACGTACGTAGAACGAGCGAGCTGAATTCAGGGACTGAATTCCTTTAACGGGTGGAGACTGTCACAACTCGTAATTCCAGGCCATTTTTCCGAACCTCGACAATTTACTATTCATCGGTTACTATTCATTGTTTACTATTCACCGACCACTATTCATCATTTTACTATTCATCATTTTCGGAGTCCGTTTGTGATTCCGAGAAGTGCCACTATTCACATGACACTATTCATCCCGAGAGAAAAACACTATTCATGTTCATCATGCATCATTTCAAATTACGTATGCTTAATTTGTAATTAACGATTACCACTCAGTTTTACTACTAACAATATACCCGATACTCTCGTCTATGATCCTAATATATTTTCATACTCATTATAATGATATAAAAATTATATTATTAATTTACCCGGTGTTTTGAGACCTGTTGCTATATTTCCCGGTATACGCTGAAAATTTCATCGGATCACAATATCTCAACCCGATAATTATTCTGACACCCGATTCTTGTCAGGAATATATTTTTACAATTTATGCAACTTCGTCGTATTTTATTTTGCTTCGTTGATATTTATTTCAAGACAACTCGGTACCCGATAACACCCGAAGTATACATTAAAACAACTAATACTTGCAATATCTACAAAATATCTTCTTTTGCCCAAAAACTTGGCCAAAACCCACGCCCCCCTCATGATTATTCTCTTCCATTTTCTTACTAGCCATACTTCACATTAATGAGAGTTAGTAACCTTTTATTTATTTTATTTTCATAACAACACATATCAACACATATTATAGTTACCAAAGATCAAACTCATTTTCTCTCTTGCCTTCTCCATACCCACGGCTCAAGCAAAAACCAAGGAAGAACCCATAATTTTTCATAGCTCAAGTAATCTACAAGTCTCATTTAGCTATCTTGTTAAGGTTTTGAAATAAAAACCTCAAGATTGGCATTCATTTCTCTTCAATCTCATTATACATTGTAAGTAACCTCAAGAACATTTATTTCTCATGTTTTCCTTTCATTTGATCTATATGATCATGTATTTTCATGTGGCTTTTGTTAAAAATGCAAGTTACATAAGTTAATGATACCATTTCTTTTTTTAAAACTATCTCAAATCACTAGATCTATAACTTTCACTATGATCCTCATGAATCACACTATATTTGGTGATGTTTAGGACCTCATGACCCTTTGAGAAGGTGTATGGTAGATCAAGAGTACTTGTGGAGTTGTGTGGAAGTAGTTTGATTAAGTTTTGGACTAGAAAAAGTGTATTCTTAACCCCTATATATACCTACTGCCACGAATTTGATTTTCTGGAAAACTCAGAATTCTGTGAACTATTTTGGTCTTAATATTTAGAAAGTACACTCAAAAACGAGAACGTGGGCGCTTGAATCACTAAAATCCGACTTATAACGAAGAAGTTATGAATTATTTAAGTTACGCGACGAAAACTATATTTTTCTGAGAAATAGGTGCTGATTGCCGAACATTAAAGGGTAAAATGAGTCGTTAGCCGTGATCTAGTTGAGCCGAGACATTGAAAATATGTTAGTTTATGTTGAGACGAACGCGTGGACATAAAGAACATTGAAAACGAGCTTGTAACGACCGAGATACGAATTTTTGAAGATCCGACGATATACACAAATTTGGACAGCCCACTTTTTATAAGAAAATAAAGTACAAAAACTAGTATTTTCATAACTTGAAACATTGATAGCCGTTTACCAAATCGATCGAGGCGCGGTTGATTCAACGTCAAAAGTAACGATATTGAAATATTGTTATAAGGTTTTTAAGAACGTCAAGTCGGAATACTAACATATAAAGTATATAATTTTCGCGACTAGTTTTACACGGCCAAAGTGGTTATATCTTCACAAGTCGTATAAAGTGTTATTTTGCGACGAAATTAATATATTTGACTATATTACACTGAATATGGATCATGGAGTATCGTATCAACATATTTATACGAAAAGTAGTATACGACTTAACGAGATGTTAAAAACGTATTTTTTCGACAATAAATGATATTTTCAAAAGAAACGAGTGGTATCGTTAACATACGTAATTGCATGTGTAGCATCATTTCATCTGCTTACATTAGATCATATCCTTATATTAGGTCGCGGTTAGAGACCGAGCCTCATTTCATCATACTCATCATTATCATTGTGCTATCATACCAGGTGAGTTCATAGCCCCTACTTTTACTTGTTTTATAACTGTTTTGGGGGAGATACATGCTTAAATTGTTTGCTATTACTCAAGACGATTTTACTCATATGCTATGCTATACTTTTATACACTTAAACATGATGTGTAGCTTTATTACGATATATGACTTAATGTGGAAAACTATTCTATACGCTATATTCTTTCACCACTGTTTAACTCCTGGATGGAGCTGACGGAGAGGTATTGATAGTACTATCGGGTTGACACCCCCACCCTTGGCCCGCGATTCATGGCCTTGGGTGAATATAATCCAGCTATGAAGCATTCTTGCTTATTCTTGTCGTGAGGTTCAGTAGGCTATTAAACTTTACATTAAGCGTGCATATATCGTATACACATTTGACTTAATCATACTATATGTTAGCAGTGGGTTGTAAACACACAGGTTGCGAGTCTTGTATGGCCGGGGCTTGGAACTGAGTGGATTTACAATGCCTTTGCTGTGGAAACATTCTTTGAAGGCTTTTTCAACTATTTTAATACAAACTCTATGAACTCACCAACCTCGTGTTGACACTTTAGCATGTATTCTCAGGTATTAAGCAAAGGCACGCTACTGGAGGTTTTGGCAGGGCACGGCATGGTCATAGAAGACTCTGATATTCATAAGGGACCGTTTTAAATGATATTTTCAAGGGCCTAATTCCGCACTACTTTTTACAATGTAAATCAACATTTTTGTTAAACTATTTTGTTCTAAATGAATGAGATGAAAACCGTTCTTTGCACTTGTGTTATGATACCAATTGAGTCGCACCCCAGCGACATGTATGCTTCCGCTGGACTCGATTTTGGGGGTGTGACATAAGAGGACATGTAAACTGTAGATAGATTGCTCCAAAAAATAAGGGTAAACACACAATAAAATGTGAGTTGTAGATAAATAGTTCAAAAAGAATAATCATAAGCACACAATAACATGTGAGGTATATGAGAGTTGTAGATAAATTGTTCAAAGGTTATTTTTAAAAATGTAAAGAGACATCAATCATCCTCTTGCTTTTCTTGTTCATCAGAGTCATTAGCTTGTAATCTATCATCCAATGCTGCAGGGACACCATTGTCGTCGCACGTCATGTCTTTGTGTTCATCATCAGATCGGCTAAGAATATCGTTAGTGGCATCACCGTACACTGATGGGGTATCATCTAATATGTCTACAGATGGAATTACATCTTCACCTGTGGGTTCCTATTACATTTTGCAAAAGAAGTAAACGTTTATATTGTATGGTTGGGTAAATTTCAATTGTGGTAAAGGGCATTTAAAAATAAAATGCACACTACCTCATTTATATCATCAGATCATGTTTCGGATTCATCATCAGAACACACAGAATCATACTCTAAATCTTCATCTTCCTCATCGTCATCCTATTTTATATTATGCACAACGATTAGTACGCATTTGTCTGCAGGCATGTACCATTACTAAATATATCAAAACAACTAATAACAAAACCTGTTCTTCCATGAAACCATTTGATGTGTCTCGCGACTACTAGTTTTAAATTTATAACACGAATTACCGAATAAAGCTAAGAACACACGGGCAAGTATGACCCTTTCGTATGTAGCTAGTTTTGTTTGGTAAGCCGAGGTCGTTCACTGGGATTTGGGTGTTTTCAATTGTGAAGAATCTATGTAACAATAAGCAATTAAAAGGTGGTAATTGGTTGTCACGACCAAAAATACCATATAAGCAACAAGTAACACTAAGAATGATGATTATGTGAATTCAATAAGATTAAAAACAATACTTGTTTGGAATTAGTGTCTATCTCAATGGAGTGTATGGAGTATCGGGTAGATATCAAGCAATAACAAACAAAATCTAAGTTCATACAATTCCAATTCAATGGGTGATATCATGAAATTGCATACATCATGGTTTAAACTAACACTTTCGGCCTGTTATTATAAACCAATTCATTATAAACCATTTGTTAGAAATATTAGTTTTACCAATTTGTTCATAAGAATCCTTTCGACCTAAACAAATCCATTTAACATGTTTATTCATAGTTGTCAATTATGAAATGCCAAACATATATGCGCATTAACATTTGGAACAAATCATAACAAGAAGTTCTTTCGACCTTATAAACCCGGTTATGATTCATCAACAAGTTATTTAGACATGTTACTATTCAAACAAACTTATAAGCAAAACCATAATTCTATATTGCAAAATACCAAACACTCCATATCAATATTCACATGATTCCAAACAAGTATAAATAGAACTAACCACTCATGTCAACCAAAGACATAAACTCATAAATCATATCAATAACAAACATCTTGAAATATAAAAGTAACAAAGTTTACCCAAAGTATGGATTACAATAGGCAAAGGTGAAGGATTATAGCAACCTTCAAGCCTCCAATCAACTACAACTTCTAACCAAGCCGGAAAATCACACCCGAACACTTCGTCAAGCACTTGAGCACTACTTCTGGAAATGGCAGAGGTTTGTGGCCTTTTGGGGTTGATAATAGTTTTTGGAAATTCGTCCTTAAGGTTGGAGGCTAGAATATCACACCCAAAACCATGTCAAAATGGTCTTATTAATAGGTAGAAGTCACCCTTAGCCAACAAGTAAGTTACTTGGGCACAAAGGGTCATAAAAATGCAGGTTTAGGAGTTAATAGAGGCATATGATCGGACTTGGGACTTAATGGCACTTAAAGAAGCATTAAAAATAACTTGGAGAAGGCAGTTTCAGCCAACCGATCGGATGCGGGGCAATACCGATCGGTTGGAGCTCTCGTAAAAGTCAAGTTTGCTCCATCCGAATCGGATGCGGGCTCCTACCGATCGGATGGAGCCTCCTGGCCAGAAGTGATAAAAACCAAAGTTGTAGATCTTTCTCTTAGCTTTCCGTGGGCGCTTGAATCACCTAAATCCGAGTTCGTATGCTCAAGTTATGGCCAAAAAGGTGGAGGTGTGTCGGGAACAACGAGTCTTCGATTATTTCTTCGTTTAAGCTTCTTTTCTTCATTTCTTTCCTCGTTTTCCCTCTTGTGCTTTATTCTTGAGTCTTTGGAGTGACAAACTTCATGACTTTATCTTCTCGAATATACTCCAAGAGACTCGCTTTTGTCGGGAATTCTTCGTACATGCATAAATCTTCGTTTATTGATCATTTATTCATCTTTTTCTTCGTTTTCTTGTACTTGAGCTTCCATGAACCTAAAACATAAATTATACTTGATTAAGTACCATAAGTTCATAAAAGTGACCAATATATATGCATAAAATCTACAATAACGCTCCTAAAAACATGTTAGATTTGAGCGTTATCAAATCCCCCACACTTGAACTTTGCTTGCCCTCAAGCAAATCTAAGAAAAGAAAAATTTTAATTCAAACCTAAATGACAAAACGAAAAGAAAAATTAAAAAAAAAAAAATTTGAAAACTTTAACGAGGCCTCCATCCGATCGGTTTGCACTTCCATCCGATCGGATGGACAATTCGTAGAAACATGCAGCATGCCAGCTGAATCGGATGCTCTCACATCCGATCGGTTGGACAGATCATAATTTTTTACTTTTGTTTGTTTTTTTTTTTTTTTTTTTTTTTTTGTTTTGTTTTTTTTTTTTTTGTATTATTATTATTTTTTTTAATAATAGAGAAAATTAAGAGAAAATGAGCGAAAAATGAGCGCAACTCCCCCACACTTAAGGGTTTGCTTGCCCTCAAGCAAATATTAAGAAAAATAAATCCCACATGGTGCATGAAAAATGATTACAAAAATTATGATGCAAATCCATCAAGTACAAGTACAAGATACGATTCATCATTTTTAAGCGCTAAGGTGAAAAACCGAGATGTATGAAGATTTTCTTGCTTGAGTAACATTTCTAAACACCTCACGAAAAAGAAATGAAGTATAATTCACTCAATCACTCATTTATTTAGGTAGTGGAGTATATATAAGAGAAATCACACTCATTGCTCAGTCATGATCCGTTTATTACCATAGGCTTGTACAAGAAACAAAACTCCACCGACATGGCGTAAGCACAAAGTGTAAACATCTAAAGAGGACTTTTATTCGGGTTTAAGGCTTAAAGGGTTATATCAGACTTACGTGCAACTATCTTGTGCAAAACATAATAGCTCGCTAACAACGAATTCTTGCATCACCAAATAACGGATGGTCACTAGATTGTACCTTGGTTCGCTAACAACGTTACTTGCATAACGGATGGTCACCAAAACACGCCCTAGCTCGCTAGCAACGCTACCTAATTCCTCAAGAAATCGGATGGTCACTACATGTCAATACACTTGATAATTTCACAAAGTTAAAAGGGTAAGGATAAGGCATGGGAACATTTATGAAATTGGTTTTAAAAGAAAAATAAAGTCAAGTCTAATACCCATGTTGCTAGTTACTAAACAATCCGCAAACCCGTAAATGATTATAGTTAACAACCTTTTCCTCTTCACATATCGATCACCAAATATATATGTATATCATGTCTTAGCACATTGGCTAATCGATATCTCAAACATACTTCATCTTCCTTCATCTTCATAATAATATAGCACATTGGCTATAATTGTCATCACACATATTTTTTCTTTCTTCTTTTTTTTTCGATGACTTATTCATTTTTTTTTTTTTTTTTTTTTGCACATTATTTTTTTTTCAACACCTCTCTTCCATACATCACATCTCCCCCACACTTCGCATAAGCATACACCACAAAAATACAAAATATGAAGCGGGCCCTCTCCATCTTCGTCGGAATGGCACACACGAATGACAAAGTGTCGCTAACTAATAATCATCAAAAACAATCCAACAACCAAGCAACTAGCAACCAACCGTTTAGACTTCGACAAAGGGTAAGGCTAAGGTTTAAAGTGTAAAATATATATATATATATATATATATATATATATATATATTTTTGAATGTAACAAAAATCAAAAGGATGGCTCGGAGGGTGAATTAAGGGTATCTAGCGCTAAAGATGAGCGCTAACAAATGGGTCCATATGGGAGGTTAACTAACCGATGTGGCTAGCTAATATATCATTAGATGCAAAATGAAGGCCATTTGGTTTAATCCTAAGGGTGCCTCTTTATCACACGAATACACTTATATCACACGAATGCGATCTTACTGCGGTCTGGTAATGATTTACAAGTACAAGTTCTAGAATAAATAAAATCACCGGCACACTCATAGCAAAAGAATCAAGCATAAAAGATGTATGCTAAATATAGAACAGGCTCAAATCCTCACAATTTAGTGGAAAGGGCTATAATATGTGCTAGCAAATGTTATCGATCCCAGAATGGATTGCAATATTAATCGGGACACATCTCAGATTTTTCAAAAATATATATTTCACCATCGGAATTATCCAGTTATTCTAATATATTATCCTAAAAGCGTGAAAACAATTAGATCACAAGGGCAAACAAGCATACAAAATTTTAAATTGGCCCAAAAAATTATAAATTTGAAAAGCAGTTTCGTTTTTCCACTATCTAACTTTCCCCCACACTTAAGTTACGCATTATACTCATTGTGAAAAATAAACTTCAAAGCATGTAAAATAGGGAAAATAAATAAGTAAATAAATAATCCAAGAGAAACGAAACTTCCCGGGCCAAGAGAATCACGATCGAACTCCATATGATAAGGTGCTAAGCAAATGCTAGCATAAGCTTGTGATATCAATCGATTTCTCATTCAACAAAACATCTCCACACCAAGTATAGTGTCACCAATAATCCAATCTCCAAGAGCTTATTAAATCTGCAAAAACAAACTAAACTACAAAAAACACGTAAAATCCTAAAAACTCACTTTCGTAGGCATCACGGTTGCATTTAGCATATGCAACAAGCCTTTTAAACCCCTCGGTGGCCCGAGTGGACGAGTGAAGTCTCGTGAGGGTTTCCAGTGAACATACCCACAAAGTTCAAAACATTTTTTTTTATTATTATTATTTTTTTTTAAACAAAACAAATTTTACTTAAAACTTTTTATTGAAAAAACAAAAACCCATAATGTAATGAACACGAAAATAAAAACAAGTAAATAAAACACACAAACACATATTTACACAATAATATATTAGCATGTAGCACCCCCACACTTAAGATTTTCCAAGTTTTGAAAAGAATTTCTGCAAAAAGGGTGTACATGTTTATTTAAAACAGAAATAAGCAAATAAACAAGTAAAAGCTCGGGTTGCCTCCCGAGAAGCGCTTAATTTATTACTGAGTCATTAGCTAGACTCTTCCCCGAATTAGGATTCTTTGACGATACGGTTCAAATGGGGAATTTCGGTTCTTAAACGTTGAGGGTATGTGATCTTTGGTATGTACTTCTCAAGTGACGGGAATTCTTTTGATTTGACCACGTGATAATCCCTTTTCGTTATCTTGAACGCTTGATCAATTTTATTAAAAACGAAGTCATGTGGCGAATCTTTTTGATTTTTCTGAGGGTCATCGGACTTTCCACTCCTCGTGAATGTGTCATTCACGTTTTCAATATGAGCTGGAGGAGGTGGATCAGTCCTACCGTTTTGTTTTGAAGAAACTGGATTTTGTTGATTAGACCACTTGACTAGCTTTCTTTCCAATTCTCCACTCCTGTAGGGTATCTTTGACACTCCTTTTTCATCCTTTTCAATCTCTTTCTCTTTCAAGACTTCATTTCCAACGCCTCCAGTTGCATTGAATTCATCATGTGTAAACATCTTCTCTCTTACTAAGGGTTCAGTGGTTGGGATATGCTCGGTGCAATCCTCAAGAAAAGGTGACATGGTTGGTGAATTAGACATGATTTGGTTTGGGTTAGGCATGGTTGGAATGGGTTCCTCAATAACTTCAACATCACCCTTATCATTCTCGTTTCGGATTGATGGTGGTTTGTAGACAAATTCATGTCTTGGATTGGAATCTGTTGTATGAGGAAGTGATTCGGTACAATGGACTTCTTGCTTATCACCCAACTTCTTTTCCACCACATGGTTCTTCATACTCTCATTTGCCTCCATCCATTCTATCATCTCCTCTGGTGAGGTTTTGGAATATTGTGATGGATGTGGCATTTCATCTTGGGGTAGGAAGTGAGGATGGTCATGGTTCGGGTTTTGGCTTGAATAGGAGTACCAATTTCTGGAATTTTGATTGTGATATCCGTCATGATATCTTGCTTCATTAGGTTCAAACATCAGCATGTCATCATCCGTGTGGTAATCTGAAGCATTGTCATCTTCATCGTATCTACGAGCATCTCGTATCTCCTTCAGCTCTTTCCTTATGTTCTTGAATTCATTGTCCATATGTCTAGCTAGAGCTTCCAATTTATCCATCAATAAGGAATGATCGGAATTGACGTTGCTTCCACCGGCGGAAACAACGGTTTTTGGTTTTGGCACGATTAGAGAATTTTCAGAAAAATTAAGCTTGAGTTGGACCTTGTCCTCGAGGAGTTTGAATGCTTCGTTGGGGGTTTTATGGAGGAAAATTCCTCCAGCGTCGAGAATTCCTTGAGTTGGATCGTCTAAACCATGATAGAATGTTTGAATTATCTCTCCTTTGGTTAGACCGTGTCCATAACAAGTGCGAAGCATATTTTTCATTCGGAGCCAAGCATCAACGAGAGTTTCATGATCGAGTTGGTGAAAGTTGTGAATTTCATTCAGGAGACATTTAAACTTAGCGGGAGAAAAGTATCGGCTAATAAAAGCTTTTCTCATCTCTTCCCACGTAGTAATTGTTCCTTCATTTAATTCGTTCAACCAGATCTTGGCTTCTCCAGTTAATGAGAAAAGGAAAAGTCCTCAATTTAATCGCTTCCTCTTGATTTTCACCATATTGGAATAGGTTATTAATCTCAAGAAAATCAGTGATGTGTTGGTGAGGATTGGACCGGATTCTCCCATCAAATTGATTCTCGCGAATCATTTGTATGTGGGTACCCTTGATATGGAAATTGTTGGAAAGAGGGCGTTGAATAATAGCGGAACTAGGAGTTGATGCAACGGTCCTAGTGCTTGACCACATGGGTTGATCATCGGGATCAATGACGATTATGGTTGGGGAATCGGGTGGAGTTTTGACTTTCTCCTTAAATATGTTGAGTTTTGTTACAACGACAAGTTCCTCGATGAACGGATGTTTGGTGTAAGGTTCGGGTGACTTGATTTCGATAAAGGGTTCAAATGAATCGATCTCAGAAAAAGGCTCGGATGACTCGATCTCGGGGGGTACATTTGGTGTATTATCGGGTTTACGAGTCTTCTTTTTGAACTTACGTTTAAGTTCGTGAAGTGGACCAACGATTTGTTTACCCCAAGAACGCGGGTTTATACAAACCCGGAGCGATTTGCAAAAGGTCATTGAGAATTACGAATAAAAAGTGAAAAATAGAAACATAATTAAAATGAACATTAAGAAAATCTTTTTGTATTTTTTTTTAAGATGACGTAAACAAAAAATAAGTTATCTACTTTTAGAAAAATGTTACTATTATTTATTATTACTAGTTACTACGAGAAAACTTTGAAAAATAAACTAGTTATGACTTCTTTTTTTAAAGATGTTTAAACAAATATAACTAAATAAAACTTGTAAAAGAAATCTACGGAAAAAGAAACAAAACTAGAAATCAAAAGAAAGAAGAAAAAAAAATAAATAAACAAAACAAAGAAAGCAAGAAATTTTTTTGTTGGTTTCTGAACAGGACGGTTCAACCGATCGGCATAGGCTTCCAGCCGATCGGTTGGAGGATTTTTGTTGGGCGAAAACGGTCTAGCCGAATCGGATACGGGCTCGTACCGATCGGTTAGATCGTTTTGATTTGGGAAGTGAGTCTGGCCGATCGGTTGGGTGTTCCAGCCGATCGGTTGGTTGGCTCGGATTTTTTTTAACAGCAAAGGTGGCACAACTAGGGAATGATTAAAACACAGATTCAAAGCACACAAAAACACAAACAAATCCCCGGCAGCGGCGCCAAAAACTTGATGTGTCTCGCGACTACTAGTTTTAAATTTATAACACGAATTACCGAATAAAGCTAAGAACACACGGGCAAGTATGACCCTTTCGTATGTAGCTAGTTTTGTTTGGTAAGCCGAGGTCGTTCACTGGGATTTGGGTGTTTTCAATTGTGAAGAATCTATGTAACAATAAGCAATTAAAAGGTGGTAATTGGTTGTCACGACCAAAAATACCATATAAGCAACAAGTAACACTAAGAATGATGATTATGTGAATTCAATAAGATTAAAAACAATACTTGTTTGGAATTAGTGTCTATCTCAATGGAGTGTATGGAGTATCGGGTAGATATCAAGCAATAACAAACAAAATCTAAGTTCATACAATTCCAATTCAATGGGTGATATCATGAAATTGCATACATCATGGTTTAGACTAACACTTTCGGCCTGTTATTATAAACCAATTCATTATAAACCATTTGTTAGAAATATTAGTTTTACCAATTTGTTCATAAGAATCCTTTCGACCTAAACAAATCCATTTAACATGTTTATTCATAGTTGTCAATTATGAAATGCCAAACATATATGCGCATTAACATTTGGAACAAATCATAACAAGAAGTTCTTTCGACCTTATAAACCCGGTTATGATTCATCAACAAGTTATTTAGACATGTTACTATTCAAACAAACTTATAAGCAAAACCATAATTCTATATTGCAAAATACCAAACACTCCATATCAATATTCACATGATTCCAAACAAGTATAAATAGAACTAACCACTCATGTCAACCAAAGACATAAACTCATAAATCATATCAATAACAAACATCTTGAAATATAAAAGTAACAAAGTTTACCCAAAGTATGGATTACAATAGGCAAAGGTGAAGGATTATAGCAACCTTCAAGCCTCCAATCAACTACAACTTCTAACCAAGCCGGAAAATCACACCCGAACACTTCGTCAAGCACTTGAGCACTACTTCTGGAAATGGCAGAGGTTTGTGGCCTTTTGGGTTGATAATAGTTTGTGGAAATTCGTCCTTAAGGTTGGAGGCTAGAATATCACACCCAAAACCATGTCAAAATGGTCTTATTAATAGGTAGAAGTCACCCTTAGCCAACAAGTAAGTTACTTGGGCACAAAGGGTCATAAAAATGCAGGTTTAGGAGTTAATAGAGGCATATGATCGGACTAGGGACTTAATGGCACTTAAAGAAGCATTAAAAATAACTTGGAGAAGGCAGTTTCAGCCAACCGATCGGATGCGGGGCAATACCGATCGGTTGGAACTCTCGTAAAAGTCAAGTTTGCTCCATCCGAATCGGATGCGGGCTCCTACCGATTGGATGGAGCCTCCTGGCCAGAAGTGATAAAAACCAAAGTTGTAGATCTTTCTCTTAGCTTTCCGTGGGCGCTTGAATCACCTAAATCCGAGTTCGTATGCTCAAGTTATGGCCAAAATGGTGGAGGTGTGTCGGGAACAACGAGTCTTCGATTATTTCTTCGTTTAAGCTTCTTTTCTTCATTTCTTTCCTCGTTTTCCCTCTTGTGCTTTATTCTTGAGTCTTTGGAGTGACAAACTTCATGACTTTATCTTCTCGAATATACTCCAAGAGACTCGCTTTTGTCGGGAATTCTTCGTACATGCATAAATCTTCGTTTATTGATCATTTATTCATCTTTTTCTTCGTTTTCTTGTACTTGAGCTTCCATGAACCTAAAACATAAATTATACTTGATTAAGTACCATAAGTTCATAAAAGTGACCAATATATATGCATAAAATCCACAATAACGCTCCTAAAAACATGTTAGATTTGAGCGTTATCAAATCCCCCACACTTGAACTTTGCTTGCCCTCAAGCAAATCTAAGAAAAGAAAAATTTTAATTCAAACCTAAATGACAAAACGAAAAGAAAAATTAAAAAAATTTTGAAAACTTTAACGAGGCCTCCATCCGATCGGTTTGCACTTCCATCCGATCGGATGGACAATTCGTAGAAACATGCAGCATGCCAGCTGAATCGGATGCTCTCACATCCGATCGGTTGGACAGATCATAATTTTTTACTTTTGTTTTTTTTTTTTTTTTTTTTTGTTTGTTTTGTTTTTTTTTTTTTTGTATTATTATTATTTTTTTTAATAATAGAGAAAATTAAGAGAAAATGAGCGAAAAATGAGCGCAACTCCCCCACACTTAAGGGTTTGCTTGCCCTCAAGCAAATATTAAGAAAAATAAATCCCACATGGTGCATGAAAAATGATTATAAAAATTATGATGCAAATCCACCAAGTACAAGTACAAGATACGATTCATCATTTTTAAGCGCTAAGGTGAAAAACCGAGATGTATGAAGATTTTCTTGCTTGAGTAACATTTCTAAACACCTCACGAAAAAGAAATGAAGTATAATTCACTCAATCACTCATTTATTTAGGTAGTGGAGTATATATAAGAGAAATCACACTCATTGCTCAGTCATGATCCGTTTATTACCATAGGCTTGTACAAGAAACAAAACTCCACCGACATGGCGTAAGCACAAAGTGTAAACATCTAAAGAGGACTTTTATTCGGGTTTAAGGCTTAAAGGGTTATATCAGACTTACGTGCAACTATCTTGTGCAAAACATAATAGCTCGCTAACAACGAATTCTTGCATCACCAAATAACGGATGGTCACTAGATTGTACCTTGGTTCGCTAACAACGTTACTTGCATAACGGATGGTCACCAAAACACGCCCTAGCTCGCTAGCAACGCTACCTAATTCCTCAAGAAATCGGATGGTCACTACATGTCAATACACTTGATAATTTCACAAAGTTAAAAGGGTAAGGATAAGGCATGGGAACATTTATGAAATTGGTTTTAAAAGAAAAATAAAGTCAAGTCTAATACCCATGTTGCTAGTTACTAAACAATCCGCAAACCCGTAAATGATTATAGTTAACAACCTTTTCCTCTTCACATATCGATCACCAAATATATATGTATATCACGTCTTAGCACATTGGCTAATCGATATCTCAAACATACTTCATCTTCCTTCATCTTCATAATAATATAGCACATTGGCTATAATTGTCATCACACATATTTTTTCTTTCTTCTTTTTTTTTCGATGACTTATTCATTTTTTTTTTTTTTTTTTTTTTTTTTTTTGCACATTATTTTTTTTTCAACACCTCTCTTCCATACATCACATCTCCCCCACACTTCGCATAAGCATACACCACAAAAATACAAAATATGAAGCGGGCCCTCTCCATCTTCGTCGGAATGGCACACACTAATGACAAAGTGTCGCTAACTAATAATCATCAAAAACAATCCAACAACCAAGCAACTAGCAACCAACCGTTTAGACTTCGACAAAGGGTAAGGCTAAGGTTTAAAGTGTAAAATATATATATATATATATATATATATATATATATATATATATATTTTTTTTTGAATGTAAAAAAAATCAAAAGGATGGCTCGGAGGGTGAATTAAGGGTATCTAGCGCTAAAGATGAGCGCTAACAAATGGGTCCATATGGGAGGTTAACTAACCGATGTGGCTAGCTAATATATCATTAGATGCAAAATGAAGGCCATTTGGTTTAATCCTAAGGGTGCCTCTTTATCACACGAATACACTTATATCACACGAATGCGATCTTACTGCGGTCTGGTAATGATTTACAAGTACAAGTTCTAGAATAAATAAAATCACTGGCACACTCATAGCAAAAGAATCAAGCATATAAGATGTATGCTAAATATAGAACAGGCTCAAATCCTCACAATTTAGTGGAAAGGGCTATAATATGTGCTAGCAAATGTTATCGATCCCAGAATGGATTGCAATATTAATCGGGACACATCTCAGATTTTTCAAAAATATATATTTCACCATCGGAATTATCCAGTTATTCTAATATATTATCCTAAAAGCGTGAAAACAATTAGATCACAAGGGCAAACAAGCATACAAAATTTTAAATTGGCCCAAAAAATTATAAATTTGAAAAGCAGTTTCGTTTTTCCACTATCTAACTTTCCCCCACACTTAAGTTACGCATTATACTCATTGTGAAAAATAAACTTCAAAGCATGTAAAATAGGGAAAATAAATAAGTAAATAAATAATCCAAGAGAAACGAAACTTCCCGGGCCAAGAGAATCACGATCGAACTCCATATGATAAGGTGCTAAGCAAATGCTAGCATAAGCTTGTGATATCAATCGATTTCTCGTTCAACAAAACATCTCCACACCAAGTATAGTGTCACCAATAATCCAATCTCCAAGAGCTTGTTAAATCTGCAAAAACAAACTAAACTACAAAAAACACGTAAAATCCTAAAAACTCACTTTCGTAGGCATCACGGTTGCATTTAGCATATGCAACAAGCCTTTTAAACCCCTCGGTGGCCCGAGTAGACGAGTGAAGTCTCGTGAGGGTTTCCAGTGAACATACCCACAAAGTTCAAAACATTTTTTTTATTATTATTTTTTTTTTAAACAAAACAAATTTTACTTAAAACTTTTTATTGAAAAAACAAAAACCCATAATGTAATGAACACGAAAATAAACACAAGTAAATAAAACACACAAACACATATGTACACAATAATATATTAGCATGTAGCACCCCCACACTTAAGATTTTCCAAGTTTTGAAAAGAATTTCTGCAAAAAGGGTGTACATGTTTATTTAAAACAGAAATAAGCAAATAAACAAGTAAAAGCTCGGGTTGCCTCCCGAGAAGCGCTTAATTTATTACTGAGTCATTAGCTAGACTCTTCCCCGGATTAGGATTCTTTGACGATACGGTTCAAATGGGGAATTTCGGTTCTTAAACGTTGAGGGTATGGGATCTTTGGTATGTACTTCTCAAGTGACGGGAATTCTTTTGATTTGACCACGTGATAATCCCTTTTCGTTATCTTGAACGCTTGATCAATTTTATTAAAAACGAAGTCATGTGGCGAATCTTTTTGATTTTTCTTAGGGTCATCGGACTTTCCACTCCTCGTGAATGTGTCATTCACGTTTTCAATATGAGCTGGAGGAGGTGGATCAGTCCTACCGTTTTGTTTTGAAGAAACTGGATTTTGTTGATTAGACCACTTGACTAGCTTTCTTTCCAATTCTCCACTCCTGTAGGGTATCTTTGACACTCCTTTTTCATCCTTTTCAATCTCTTTCTCTTTCAAGACTTCATTTCCAACGCCTCCAGTTGCATTGAATTCATCATGTGTAAACTTCTTCTCTCTTACTAAGGGTTCAGTGGTTGGGATATGCTCGGTGCAATCCTCAAGAAAAGGTGACACGGTTGGTGAATTAGACATGATTTGGTTTGGGTTAGGCATGGTTGGAATGGGTTCCTCAATAACTTCAACATCACCCTTATCATTCTCGTTTCGGATTGATGGTGGTTTGTAGACAAATTCATGTCTTGGATTGGAATCTGTTGTATGAGGAAGTGATTCGGTACAATGGACTTCTTGCTTATCACCCAACTTCTTTTCCACCACATGGTTCTTCATACTCTCATTTGCCTCCATCCATTCTATCATCTCCTCCGGTGAGGTTTTGGAATATTGTGATGGATGTGGCATTTCATCTTGGGGTAGGAAGTGAGGATGGTCATGGTTCGGGTTTTGGCTTGAATAGGAGTACCAATTTCTGGAATTTTGATTGTGATATCCGTCATGATATCTTGCTTCATTAGGTTCAAACATCAGCATGTCATCATCCGTGTGGTAATCTGAAGCATTGTCATCTTCATCGTATCTACGAGCATCTCGTATCTCCTTCAGCTCTTTCCTTATGTTCTTGAATTCATTGTCCATATGTCTAGCTAGAGCTTCCAATTTCTCCATCAATAAGGAATGATCGGAATTGACGTTGCTTCCACCGGCGGAAACAACGGTTTTTGGTTTTGGCACGATTAGAGAATTTTCAGAAAAATTGAGCTTGAGTTGGACCTTGTCCTCGAGGAGTTTGAATGCTTCGTTGGGGGTTTTATGGAGGAAAATTCCTCCAGCGTCGAGAATTCCTTGAGTTGGATCGTCTAAACCATGATAGAATGTTTGAATTATCTCTCCTTTGGTTAGACCGTGTCCATAACAAGTGCGAAGCATATTTTTCATTCGGAGCCAAGCATCAACGAGAGTTTCATGATCGAGTTGGTGAAAGTTGTGAATTTCATTCAGGAGACGTTTAAACTTAGCGGGAGAAAAGTATCGGCTAATAAAAGCTTTTCTCATCTCTTCCCACGTAGTAATTGTTCCTTCATTTAATTCGTTCAACCAGATCTTGGCTTCTCCAGTTAATGAGAAAGGAAAAGTCCTCAATTTAATCGCTTCCTCTTGATTTTCACCATATTGGAATAGGTTACTAATCTCAAGAAAATCAGTGATGTGTTGGTGAGGATTGGACCGGATTCTCCCATCAAATTGATTCTCGCGAATCATTTGTATGTGGGTACCCTTGATATGGAAATTGTTGGAAAGAGGGCGTTGAATAATAGCGGAACTAGGAGTTGATGCAACGGTCCTAGTGCTTGACCACATGGGTTGATCATCGGGATCAATGACGATTATGGTTGGGGAATCGGGTGGAGTTTCGACTTTCTCCTTAAATATGTTGAGTTTTGTTACAACGACAAGTTCCTCGATGAACGGATGTTTGGTGTAAGGTTCGGGTGACTTGATTTCGATAAAGGGTTCAAATGAATCGATCTCAGAAAAAGGCTCGGATGACTCGATCTCGGGGGGTACATTTGGTGTATTATCGGGTTTACGAGTCTTCTTTTTGAACTTACGTTTAAGTTCGTGAAGTGGACCAACGATTTGTTTACCCCAAGAACGCGGGTTTATACAAACCCGGAGCGATTTGCAAAAGGTCATTGAGAATTACGAATAAAAAGTGAAAAATAGAAACATAATTAAAATGAACATTAAGAAAATTTTTTTGTATTTTTTTTTTAAGATGACGTAAACAAAAAATAAGTTATCTACTTTTAGAAAAATGTTACTATTATTTATTATTACTAGTTACTACGAGAAAACTTTGAAAAATAAACTAGTTATGACTTTTTTTTTAAAGATGTTTAAACAAATATAACTAAATAAAACTTGTAAAAGAAATCTACGGAAAAAGAAACAAAACTAGAAATCAAAAGAAAGAAGAAAAAAAAAATAAATAAACAAAACTTAGAAAGCAAGAAAATTTTTTTGTTGGTTTCTGAACAGGACGGTTCAACCGATCGGCATAGGCTTCCAGCCGATCGGTTGGAGGATTTTCGTTGGGCGAAAACGGTCTAGCCGAATCGGATACGGGCTCGTACCGATCGGTTAGATCGTTTTGATTTGGGAAGTGAGTCTGGCCGATCGGTTGGGTGTTCCAGCCGATCGGTTGGTTGGCTCGGATTTTTTTTAACAGCAAAGGCGGCACAACTAGGGAATGATTAAAACACAGATTCAAAGCACACAAAAACACAAACAAATCCCCGGCAGCGGCGCCAAAAACTTGATGTGTCTCGCGACTACTAGTTTTAAATTTATAACACGAATTACCGAATAAAGCTAAGAACACACGGGCAAGTATGACCCTTTCGTATGTAGCTAGTTTTGTTTGGTAAGCCGAGGTCGTTCACTGGGATTTGGGTGTTTTCAGTTGTGAAGAATCTATGTAACAATAAGCAATTAAAAGGTGGTAATTGGTTGTCACGACCAAAAATACCATATAAGCAACAAGTAACACTAAGAATGATGATTATGTGAATTCAATAAGATTAAAAACAATACTTGTTTGGAATTAGTGTCTATCTCAATGGAGTGTATGGAGTATCGGGTAGATATCAAGCAATAACAAACAAAATCTAAGTTCATACAATTCCAATTCAATGGGTGATATCATGAAATTGCATACATCATGGTTTAGACTAACACTTTCGGCCTGTTATTATAAACCAATTCATTATAAACCATTTGTTAGAAATATTAGTTTTACCAATTTGTTCATAAGAATCCTTTCGACCTAAACAAATCCATTTAACATGTTTATTCATAGTTGTCAATTATGAAATGCCAAACATATATGCGCATTAACATTTGGAACAAATCATAACAAGAAGTTCTTTCGACCTTATAAACCCGGTTATGATTCATCAACAAGTTATTTAGACATGTTACTATTCAAACAAACTTATAAGCAAAACCATAATTCTATATTGCAAAATACCAAACACTCCATATCAATATTCACATGATTCCAAACAAGTATAAATAGAACTAACCACTCATGTCAACCAAAGACATAAACTCATAAATCATATCAATAACAAACATCTTGAAATATAAAAGTAACAAAGTTTACCCAAAGTATGGATTACAATAGGCAAAGGTGAAGGATTATAGCAACCTTCAAGCCTCCAATCAACTACAACTTCTAACCAAGCCGGAAAATCACACCCGAACACTTCGTCAAGCACTTGAGCACTACTTCTGGAAATGGCAGAGGTTTGTGGCCTTTTGGGGTTGATAATAGTTTGTGGAAATTCGTCCTTAAGGTTGGAGGCTAGAATATCACACCCAAAACCATGTCAAAATGGTCTTATTAATAGGTAGAAGTCACCCTTAGCCAACAAGTAAGTTACTTGGGCACAAAGGGTCATAAAAATGCAGGTTTAGGAGTTAATAGAGGCATATGATCGGACTAGGGACTTAATGGCACTTAAAGAAGCATTAAAAATAACTTGGAGAAGGCAGTTTCAGCCAACCGATCGGATGCGGGGCAATACCGATCGGTTGGAGCTCTCGTAAAAGTCAAGTTTGCTCCATCCGAATCGGATGCGGGCTCCTACCGATTGGATGGAGCCTCCTGGCCAGAAGTGATAAAAACCAAAGTTGTAGATCTTTCTCTTAGCTTTCCGTGGGCGCTTGAATCACCTAAATCCGAGTTCGTATGCTCAAGTTATGGCCAAAATGGTGGAGGTGTGTCGGGAACAACGAGTCTTCGATTATTTCTTCGTTTAAGCTTCTTTTCTTCATTTCTTTCCTCGTTTTCCCTCTTGTGCTTTATTCTTGAGTCTTTGGAGTGACAAACTTCATGACTTTATCTTCTCGAATATACTCCAAGAGACTCGCTTTTGTCGGGAATTCTTCGTACATGCATAAATCTTCGTTTATTGATCATTTATTCATCTTTTTCTTCGTTTTCTTGTACTTGAGCTTCCATGAACCTAAAACATAAATTATACTTGATTAAGTACCATAAGTTCATAAAAGTGACCAATATATATGCATAAAATCCACAATAACGCTCCTAAAAACATGTTAGATTTGAGCGTTATCAAAACTTGTTCTTCCATGAAACCATTTTTGAAATAGTTGATTGTATCAACATCTTCGGTCACCTTTTCCGCTCGATATGTGTAACTGTTATTGTCATGGTTAAATTCAGAGAAAAAATTTTTGAAGAGATACTTCCTGCCAATAATTTGATTTAGGACATCTGGAAAGTATTGTTCCGTGTCCATGCCCTCTCGTTCCATGATTTCCCATGCTGTTGTATGTGTCATTTTATGCAAACTTTTGTCAAAAATCACGACCTGTGCTGTACCACTATGGTCAAATATGCGTGCAATGATTTTCAACCTACAAATGTATAAATTTATCATTAATTGTAAACTGTTCAAACATGTTGCATTATTTATTCCACGTTTAAGGATAGTTCCAAAATAATTTTATATAAAGGATGTTTTACATACCTAAACGCAACTGCATACGTTTCCCCATGATTTTTGCAATGCCACAACTGCTTTTTATTCCTTGTTCCCGAGTTCCTTTTTGAAACAATTGGCGTTACTCTGGTATTGCACGTTTTGCAACCCGTGTAAACCCAACCATCCTCACGTTGTATACTATGCACCGTTGCATAAACTACATAGTGTGATTCCTGTATTCAAATACAAAACCATATATAAACATTACTAACGCAGTCTTAATCAGTAATTCAATTAAATTTATATTACATATCGAATAACAAATTTTGACTCACCGGCTCAATAGTTCGAATGGTTCCAACAACTCTCTTTACACAACCGTGCATAAACTCCGCAGGTGTAACAACACGATTATCAATTGAATGCTCCCCAATTTTGAATTCATCCGCATTGTACCCATCCTGCTCCTCATACCTGTACAGTGTATAATTAAGTTTCTTAATATATTTAACATGTCCTCGATCAACAAACTAAAAAACATATGTACAACATCGTTGTGATAACCTTTTCTGGAAAGACAACAATTGTGGAACATCCCTGTTTATAAATATTCTCGTGCCAAACAAAGCATTGTGTATTGACGGCTTGTCTGTGTCACAAAACAAATAGAAACAATTTTAAAAGGTATTAATATGGATTAAATAATTTCTTTTGTGCCAATTTTTCAATACATATTTCTAAAAACTCACTATCCCAATATTTCACTTTTGCCAACATCAAAAGAATGTCTATATGACCAAGCTCATCACGCTTGTTGTCGTAGTCATTCCACATTAATGCCCAATTATCCCAAAATGTACAGTCAACTCTTAAAGACCTGCACAACACAGAATAAAATCAATATATGGATACAATAGCACACTATTTTGTATACATTATTTTAATTGATCAAGAGTGTGTAAAATATAGTTACTCGGCGTCCTCAAGAACAATTGTCCTGCGCAACTTATGACCACCGGAACTGTTCACGTTAACTATTTTACCAATGGCTACAACTGTACCAACAACATCTGGAAAAAAAAGGTGTTTATCAAATTTCACAACTAAAATTTTCAATAATATCAAATGCTATTATTACTGTTTATATAAACACGTACCAACACAATCATGATCATGATACTCATTGTCTGTATCGAGGATACTCGAGAATGGCTCATTAATGAACCCAATAAAGTTATCATCGATGTGATCAATCCGGGTAACCTCGGTTCCCTTGTAAAAACATATTTTCCACTGGTTTGGTAACAAAGGTAATCGTCCAGCATTTTCAGCTACCCCAAAATTAGAGATTATGTAACACTGACCCTCTTGTAAAAGAGGTTCAAACTTAAACATAAACTCCTTTTTGATATAAATTTGGATACGATTTGACTGTTTATACAAACCAAACATTAGTGATACATACTAAATATATTCAAATATAAATATCTAATAGCTAAACTGAAGTTACCTCCTCGTCCTGGAAAACACAATCAAGACTATAAGGATCATGTTCTTCGTTAAGTCTATGTGAATGCCATACGGATACACACCTTCCTTTAATAGCCATGTTTACATTCATCGAATTTATATCTTTAATGAGAATCATATTCCGTTCTTTCATTACTAAACATGTAAATCAAAGTTATATTCTTTTTTTAATGCATAAAAATCATATTTTATAATTGAACAACAATTTTAAACAAACCTGTTGTAGAACTTTTAACACTGGACATGTTTCTCTCATTGTTTTTTCTTGGGTGAGAATTGCCTCCTATAGATACATAAAGAAATCTCTACCATGTAATTTATATAAAGCAAATGATTCAAAATTGTGGTCACTTATAGCATTAATAAAAAACCTGATGGAACTTTTCCATAATACGATATAGATTTCTTGTTCATATGTGAGGGTGCAGACGAAGATGCTACCCGGTGTCTCAAATCATTTTGCTGGTGTTTAATGTATGTAAGTCCTTTAGATTCAAAGCTTGACATTGTTTTCCCTAGCAACAATGATAAAATAAATTTATGTATAACATGCATTGATAAAGGATTGTAGTCTTAAAAACAAATATTCATACCTGGCCGATGTCCATAGTTGGAAGAATCATTGTTACAATTTTCATACACGGATCGTGTTTCAACATGTGTTGACTGACTAACGTCTCTTCTCTTAAGGCGTTTATTAAATACTGTTATTTAATGAATACATATCAAACACGGTTTAAGATATACAAACACGAACAATTAGTATATTATAACCACGCTTTATACTATTAAAACAACTAATCCAGAAACATATTACCTTTATGGATTAGATGTGACCCAGAGGACGATGAGCTGCTTCCAAAACTTCTCTTTGTTGGTGGTTTAGACACTGAAATTCGCAACAACATAACAATTAATTATATATAAACACATAGTATTATTGTTCTAGTTATTGGGTGATTCAAAATTCTACCTTTAGATTGAGCGACAGCATCAGAAATTGATTCACTGAAATAACACCATATGAAGTAAAATATATTGCTTGTTAAAAAACGAAAACTCAATGAATCAACTGTGCTATTGAACTATACATTCTGAAGAGGTACTTGTGATCTGCTTGGCTGACCCTCGTGTGAGCCTCGTAGAGTGCCTTTGATGGTGCATGATGCAATATACGTTTGATGCAATATAGGTTTATATGAATACTGAAAATAACTGATCTACATCCATAAGTATATATAGTGTCAAATAAGGGGATGATATTAACCAAAAAAAAATTTAAATAATGATAAAATAAAAATAAACAAATAGTTATTTTAAATATGGGAACTAAATATTTGTGCAAATTACATTCTATACTTATCTTCCAAATCAAATATATGATATTTAAAATTTGTATGATATATCAAAAAAATCGGAAAAAATCTTAATAAATCCGACATATACTCTAATTTTTGAATATCATATATTTTAAAAAATAAACGTATCTTGTTAAAAAAGTCATTGTATACAATAAACTAAAAAAACAAAAATTCCAAAATTAACATTGACCAAGAGACACATATATAATTTTTTGGATGATATAACTCAAAAAATAATCTGGCCCAATGGTAATGTCGTTAATATACATGCAACCTTATAATCAACCAAAGTTCGAATCCACCAATAAGTTTTTTATATAACAATTCGGATTTAATAAACATAAATTTCGGATTTAATAAATATTCCGAATTTTATTTACACTAAAACACTGCTTAGGTGGCATTAATGGCCGCTTACTGGGCAATCCAGCTGCTTATTCATCAATCAAGCTGCTTACTGGGCAATCTTTTATTTGATGACGTCATGTCCATATTGTTATATATATATATATATATATATATATATATATATATATATATATAATATGTATATTCGGCCTATTTAATATTTTTATGTGCGTTAAATATTTTTAGGACCTTTGAAATATTACAATGTTCAAGCAAAAATAATTTTACTTCATATGGTGTTAATTTCCAAGTGTTTGGGATTTAATTTGTGTTTTATATAATTATTAAGTGAAATTTTAAGTTCAAGGGTATTTTGGTAATTTTGCATGTTTTGAAATTTTGGGTATTACAGTGATAACATGTTTTAATTCAATTTCAAGTTAATTCTAAGATCCAATTATGCTTAAATTTTATAGTGACATTTGTTAATCAAGTTTGACTAGTTGTTAGTAATTATAAAGGTCGAAAGGTTTATTGTTATTTAACTAGTCATAATCATTTGTCTATGAATGATTGTTTTTACCCATTATTCTTGGTTAAACAAAGAAACTTAATTGTGGTTGTAATAAGAATGCTTTTGACTATCAAATTGGATTGATTGAAAACTACCTCGAAGGTCGAAAGATTAGTCATTTACAGTCAATTGTATCCTTTTTGTCTATGATCGGTTGCCTTTTGTATTGACCATTTACTAAGCAAATTTGATAAAATAAAAGAATGTTTTTGTGTTTAAGTTTGTGAAACTAAAGTGAATCAAACGTATGAAACTTGAATTGATTGGTTAAACTTAATGCTTGTTTTTATAAACTAAAATCTTGATGAAGGTTTAACTTGTAAGAATAATAGATTAGAATACTAACTATCATAACCAACATGTTAAGAAGAGTTATCACAATCATACTTATCAAGAGTAGTAAACTAGTCTAAGCAAGTGTAGTTTTAATCATTTGAATTTTCAGTCTCATATTTATTGCTTATTTTTTAGTACCTTGGGTTCACTATTAGTAGATTTAACACTTACATCTCAATTCAAACATAAATCCCTACGAACGATCCCGACTTACCATCATAATCTTTCTATAACGGACGAGTTCACTTGCTCGTATGTGTTATTTATAGATTTGGTAAATCATTCTTATAAATTTAAAACTTGTACGCAACGTAACACATCACTCATCTGCAACAATTTCTGTAGGAGCACTAGATTGAGGTATCTCAGTGCCCTTTCTTGTAGGCTTCCTAGGTTTTTGAGTCTTTTGAAGTTGAGATGTTGATGGTTGTTAAATGGTGGGTGTCCTTCGGGGATCAGTGGGAATGGCTGAACCTTCACCCATTTGTGGTTGGTTTTGAACCAACATTGTTGGAAACAAAAGTGTTACTCTACCAGAAAAACCTTTGCCTACCCTTCTCATATTTGAAAAAAACTTTTTAGTGTGAGAGGGTGCAATATATATTCTCTTATGAGTTGGCTTCTCAGCAAAATGTTTGTCCAACAATACTTGTAAAAACCTTGGATACATTAAAAAATTTCCAGACAAATTATCCAAGTTTCTAACCATACTATCAAAATTTAATTTTGAAAAATTAAACTTCTGGTTTGTAGCTAAGCAGATAATGGTAGATGCCATAGTCTGCTAAACTCATTCCATGTAGTAGTCTTTAGACTTAAACACTGTAAAATATTATGAATTAGAAATTTCCATTGAGGGGAGAAGAATGCTTTATAAAAAGTTAGTTTTTCTGAAATTTTCTCATACCCATCAATGTAAGTTATTCAAAAATGGTAGAATTAGGAAAACAATCAATACCTTCCTCATCTTCCAGTTGAAGATCTCATCTAACAGATGATTCAGTGATGATTATCTCCTTGCCATGTACTACGGCATGTAACTGTACTTCCTCATTGATTGTTTTGGCCACAGCAGAAGACCATAACTGTTCAATACAGGAAACATATATAGTGGGATTGATAGTTAACGCGTACCTTATAGGGTGTGCATTCAGAAAATCCACTATTTGTTCAAACCCTTCACTCTCTATGGGTTTAGACAAAAATGCGACCAAATTGTGTAAATCAGCAAACTTTAGATTCGCCATTATGTTGGGTTTTGAGATTGGATGATAAAATTGATTTAGGGTTTGCAATTAGAGAGTATTTTGAAGAATGAAATCGATTAACTGATTGTTTGAATGATTTAAACCCTTAATTGATGTATTAACTTTGAGTCACCAGCATTAACTCAAATTCCATTCCAAACAACTTTTTCGTCAGCATTCTAACACTTTTCTTTGCTTATCCTGCAAAATGTTAGTCCAAAAACCAAGAAAGCACAAGCCATAACAATTTTCACAATGATGACAATATTGATGATACCTAACAGTAGTAAGTATAACCAATAGCAGAAACTCTTAATGACTTGAATAACAATACTAATTCATACAAAACTCTACAAAAACATAAAGAGATAAAAGACTCTAAAGATTTAACATTTCAATACTAGCAATCAAATATTGAAATCTACTTACATTAAAAGCTTTTGTAAGCAAATCTGCAACATTTTTGTCAGTATGGATTTTGACCATTTGAATCAATTTCTTTTCATTGCAATCTCTAATAAAATGATGTCTGATCTCTATATGCTTTGTTTTGAATGAAAAACTAGATTTTTAATTATGCAAATAGTACTGTTATTGTCAATAAAGATCTTGGTATGCATAAAATTGTACCCATTATCAAGTAGCTGTTTCTGAATCCAAAGCACTTGTCCACAGCAACTTGAAGCAGCCACATACTCAGCTTTTTTTTATGGAATTTGCAACCACTGTCTGTTTCTTCCACCGCCATGATATTAATCTACATCCAAGGAATTGGCAACCTCCTGTTGTAGACTTCCTATCCAACCTTGCTCCAGCATAATCACTATCAGTGTATGCTACCAAATCAAAAGGAGAATCTTTTGGATACCAAAGGCCCAATTTTGGTTGACCTTTTAAGTACCTAAAGATCCTTTTCACAGCATGAAGATGTGAAGCCTTTAGATTGACTTGGTATCTAGCATAGGCACACATTGCAAACATGATATCAGGTCTTGAAGATGTAAGGTACTATAATGAACCAATCATTGACCTATACATATGAACATCAACTTCTTCACCATCTTCATCCTGGAGCAGAAGTTTTTGAGTTTCCAATGGTGTGCTTGCAGTCTTGACTTCTGTAAACCCAAACTTCTTTAAAATTTCAACAACATATTTATCTTGACTAATGAATATGCCATCATTCTTCTGCTTCACTTGTAATCTCAAGAAGAATGTAAGTTCTCCCATATAACATCTGAAACTTCTCATGCATCAACTTCTCAAATGCAATGCATAGCTCCTTATTTGTTGAACCAAAAATGATATCATCCACATACACTTGGACCAGCAAAATATCACCTTTGTGCCTTTTGATAAATAAGGTCTTGTCAATTTTTCCTCTTTGAAACCCATTGTCCAACAAATATGTTGACAAGGTTTCATACCAAACTCTAGGGGCTTGATGTAGTCCATACAATGCTTTTTCAACCTTGTATACTCTATCAGGAAAGTCTGGATCTTCAAATCCTGGTGGTTGACATACATACACTTCTTCTTCAATCTTCCCATAGAGAAAATCATTCTTTACATCCATTTGATACACCATAAAATCTTTAAATGAAGCATAAGCAAGAAATAGTCTAATTGCTTCAATTCTTGCAACAGGGGTAATGACTTCATCATAGTCAATCCCTTCTTCTTGTGTGTACCCTTGAGCAACCAATCTTGCTTTATTTCTTATCACAATTCCCCTTTCATCCTTTTTATTCCTGAAAACCCATTTAGTGCCTATAGCCCTTTTTCCATTAGGTAACTCCACCAAAGTCAAAACTTCTTGTAACTTGAATTGTAGAAGCTCTTCCTGCATAGCCTCTATCCAGCTTGAATCCTTTAATGCTTGAATTAACTTTTTGGGTTCTTCTTGTGATAAAAAGCAAGCACTTGATCAAGAGGATGATTTTTATATTTGTTGCTGAGTGAAAATCTCCAATCTTTGACATCTTTCTTGTATGTGTTGCTAACAAACCCATGCTCCTTTAAATTCTTTGACATCTTTCTTGTATGTGTTGTTGAGTGAAAATCTCCAATCACTTGATCAAGAGGATGACTTTTATGAATTCTTATAGTTGGAGTAGGACTGACTTGGATTGTTGTATCCAAATTGTTCATGTCAGCCACTTTTCCATCATCTTCATCACCACTTGAGTAGTCAAATATGCTAGTATCTTCCAAAGCAGACATTTGTGGATCAAATGGAAGTTCAATGCTTACTTTTCCACTAACAGCATTAACTTCTATGCCAACAGCATTAATAGTTGAACTAACAGTATTAGCATTGTTAGTGTTGTTTCCATCACTAGCAGTACTAACATTATTAGTGTTGTTAACATTATCTTCCTTCTCTTGATCATCACATTCACTTTCTGTCCTTGAATCTTCATTAACCTTCTTTTCATCATTACTTGAAGGTTTGAATCCATCTTCTTGAGAACTCTTTAGATCTTGGGAGAATGGTAGATTAGCAATCCATAATGGTAGCAAAATGTAATCTTTGACAAGTTCTATCTCCTTTCTAGCTTGACCTGCATTATCACTTGCTTTTGTAGAAGTAAAACCATTAGACTGTGTACCTGCAACAATTGGCTCATAATTCATTGTTCTTGTTAGTGCATCAATATCAAATAGCCAAACTTGTACACTACCTACAACATTAGGTGTACTCTCACTAAACCTAATATGCAAGTTCTCTTCCACTATCCTTGTTCTACAATAAAGGCTTTACTATTCAAAGAGTATCCAACAAAGAAACCTTCATCAGCCTTACCATCAAATTTGCCTAAGTGATCTATGGTATTGAGAATGGTAATAGGACACCCAAATGGTCTCATAAAACTTAAAGTTGGTGTTCTGCCATGAAAAAGTTCATATGGGGCCTTGTTATGAGGCTTAACTACTAACACTCTACGTTGCACATAGCAAGTAGTACTAATTGCTTCTGCCCAAAAAGTAGTTGGCAACTTAGAATCAGCTAGCATAGTCCTAGCAGCCTCAATTAGTGTCCTATTTCTCATCTCAGCAACTCCATTTTGTTAAGGAGTTCTAGCTACACTATATTGTCTCAAAATACCCTTCATCTCATAAAACTGATTCATCTCTCTATTTTTGAACTCAGTCCCATTATCCCATCTAATCACCTTAACCTTGTGATCTACTAGATTTTCTATTCTAGTTATAAAGGACTTAAGAATGCCACTAGTCTCATCCTTAGTAGCTAGAAAGAAAACCCATGTAAACCTACCGAAATCATCTGTGAAAACCAGGCAATACATTTTTTTCATAAAACTTTTTACAAATGTTGGACCAAACAAGTCCATATGCAACAAATGTAAAGGTAGACTGATTGAGTTCTCTGTTTTGGACTTACAAGAGGCTCTGTGTTGCATTCCCTTTTGATAAGCAACACAGGTTTGATCATTTTCAAAAAGTTTTGAAGGTAAACCTCTTACAAGATTTCCCTTGACCAATTTATTCATGGTTTTAAAATTTAAGTGACCTGGCCTTCTATGCCAAAGTTTAGTTTCATCAGATGTGGCTTTTGCAAAAATACAAGTTAAACCTCATTTAGGAACTATGTTCTTTAAATCAACACTATACATATTGTTCTTTCTAGGAACTCTGAGTAAAACTTGACTTTCATCAATTAACTTAAAGTTTGGAAATAAAATAATACATTCAGTGTCATTAAAAAGAACACTATTCTTTTTGTCACACATTTGTGAGACACTAAAGAGATTAAACTTTAACTCTCTCACAAAATACACATTTTCAAAATCTAAATTACCAGTTTTAATGGTACCTTTTCCTGTGATTTTCCCTTCTTTGAGGTTCCCTCCAAGAGCAACATATCCTCCATCTATCTCTTCATAGTCTGTAATATAGGACATGTTCCCTGTCATGTGCCTTGAGCATCCACTATCAATCACTCCTTGATCCTGTAAATCCATTTGTTGATTGCCCTGCACATTAGGTAAGAAAATCAGTTTCTTTGGGGATCCAAGCCATCATTGACTTGGATATGCCTTGTTCATCAACATAATCAAACTTTTTTAGGGTGATTGATGCACTGTTGTGTTTAGAAACATGGTCTAAAATTTTATGCTTTGGTTTCCAAACCCAACAAATTGAGGCCTTAGTAGCATTAACATTATTTCCCTTAACAGCATTAACTACTACTTTTGGCCTAGCGATATTAAAATTGTTACCCCTAACAGTATTAACCCTTTGATTAACATTATTGTTTTTAAATGATGTGTTATTATGAATAGGCCTCTTAACAGTTGAATGTGCTATTTTAGAAAGATATGACATTGATCTAGCAGCATTCACTATTGTTTTTTAGTGAGCAGCATTAACTTGTCCAGCAGTATTAACCAATACTGTTGTTTTTGAAATATTTTGTCTCGCAGTATTAATTGATACTAAGCCAGACTTCATTAGTACTGCTCTTGGAACCATGTTCTTTTTAGTACAGGGTGAGTCTTTTTAGGAAAATTTTGATGATTCACCCTTTGAGCATTGTTCCAAAAAGGTTTTACCATCCTTTGATTTTGAAACTGTTTTTTATGGTAATTGCAATCAACCTGCAAATGATCAAAGCTTCCACACACATAACAGGCTTTATTAAACATCTCATAATTACTTCCTAGTTTTTGAGACATCGTATTGTTCCAATTTATTTGATTGCCTCTTGGACTGTGAGTGTTTTGCCTAGGTTGCTCAACATATTTAACAGTTTTCCTAGCAGTTTTTCCTTGTTGTTTAGATTTGACAAACTATATCTTTGCAATACTAGGCCTAACTGTTTTTTTTATCAATTTTAGGTTGAGACACATCCTTTTTCTCATCCTCTGACACCCAGTCTTCAATAATTGGGGCATCATCATTCTTCCTATCTACCTTAGGCTTTTCCTCTTAGCTTTACTTTTCTCAACTACATGCTCATTAAAAAACTCATCTAAACCAGTAAAAGACAAGTCATGTGTTGGAGGCATGAATTTTCCTGTGTAGGGAGGTGAAATTGCATTATAACTTTCATAGCCTAAACCTTTCTTGCAATTGTCAACAATCTGACCCTCTATGAGCTTGTTTAAACTTTTAGATGCATGTTCAAATTTATCTACATTAAGTTGAATGCCATCTTTTTCTTTTTGAACTATTTCAAGCTTCTTCCTAAGCTCTCAAACAGTGATTTCTCCTACATGAATTTCAAATTCTAAGCGCCCTTAATCTTTTCTCCATAAATAGACTCATTTGTTTTATAAAATTCAAGTTTTTCTTCTACTAACTCTAAACCTGTCTTATAAGCTAGGACCATTAACTCAGATTTCTTAAAATCTTTTAACAGTTTATCATATTAAGATTTAAGAGATTCGTCAGTTTTCAAGAAAGATTTTGAACAAATAGAATCATTGGATACCTCTAAGTTAGAATTAGAAGATGAGAAAGCCATGAGTGCATAATTAGGTCCTTCCTCTGCCTGATCACTCCAGTCATAACCACCAAGACCATCACATGACACCAAAGTTGTGGACGTAGTTGTTTCCACAGGCACACTCCTTCTTGAGCTTTCCTTGTTCTTGTAGTCTTGATTTCTTAGAGCTCTGCACTCCCTAGCAAAATGTCCCCTCTTGTGGCAGTTGTAACACTCCACTTTGGACTTATCAAAACCTATAGTCTCATTGCCATTAACAATAAGCTTTCTTCACGTATTCTTACAAAAAACTTCTGGCCCTCATAGTCAACATGGCCATTTGCCATCTCAAATCCATCTTTTCAATGTCATCTAGATGGATTTGCTGCAAGTCCTCATGTGCAAGTTGAGGACTATTTGGTTGACTAGCAAAGAATGAACAAATAACAACATCACTCAAGTTATCAATATTAGTAGAGTGAGCAGCATTAACCTGAGTGCTAGCAATAGAAACTACATGAGCAGTGTTAACTACTTTAGTAGTATTAACTTCTCCATTAGTGTTGCTAGTGTTGTTATTAGAAGAGGACACAAAAGACATGTGCTGTGTGCTTGAACTTGAGTGATGCAGGATTTCTGACCAGGTTTTAATATTTATAGTTATCTCATCTACCTATAGTCAACCTTATGCACTCACGGGCAGTGTACCCAATTATTTGTAGTGTAGTAATCGGTAAAGCCGAGGTCGTCCCAAGAGCTATGCGTGTGGATTCTAACTTAAGTCTATGTCACGTTTTAAAAGGGGTTTTGAGTTGTTTGATTAATTAATCTAATTAACAGAAATGAAATGCTGAAAGTAAATTTAGTTGAATGCAGTAGGGAGAAAATGTACTAGCCTAGTTATTCATCCTATGATGCAATGACTATGTTCTCTAATTAAGCTTCCAATTGCTACAATTGGGGCATAAGATTCACTAGACTCCTTTGGTCAATTCATCTAGCCTATATCCCTAGAATCCTACTCAGATATTCATAGGTCTGATCCTAAGTGATTATCAGAGCTTGCAGGTAGACTATTTCAAGTCATTAAGTGCCGTTACATACTAGATTTATTCTTTGTGTGATCCGGCCTCTCGAATCTTAGACCACACATCTAACTTCTTAAGTTCATCCAACACGAAAGGTGATCCTTTGGTCAATTCGCACACAAGGAATTGGTAGTCCTATTGTCAATTCCTCGCAACTCACTACTCTAGGGTCCTATGGTCAATTCTCCTATTGTAATAAGTACAATCGTCCTTCAAAACTATCGAAGCTAGAGGATCTTATGAAAAACTAAGCATGCACACACTAGAACCAATAATAAAAGCACGAAAACATAATCAAAACAGTAAAGGAATCATAACTAGGGTAGCACCAAAGGTGCTTAGCCAATTACATTGAAAAGTACAGAAGATTCAATGTTTTTCATGGTAATGAAAGACATGGAATCGTAAATGTAAATTGAAAATAAATCGCTAAAACTTATTGATGTTATGTCGTGATCTCTCCCTTGGAAAATGCTCCGAATGCTGCTAGAGATCGTCCTTGTGGAACCCTACTTGTGGAAACCGTAGAGGGGGGTGAATAGGTTTCCATTTAAAAACTTAAAAACTTTTTGTATCAAACACCCGATCAAGTGTGACGTAATATGAAAAGTGTCAACACTGATCATATAACATCTAGAGATGTTATAAAGTAAACTACACAAGCACAATCAAACCATGACACAAACATAATCAGCATAACATATGCAACAAGCCACACAAACATAAACGCAATGCAAATTTAAATATAAAGCGATAAAGAATAAAATGAAAGTAAATATATAAGTAAGAAGGCACAAACCGGACACGATGATTTATAGTGGTTCGGTCACGAAGCTCCTCTTCGCCCTACTCCACTCCCCGAGTACCCAACTTGAGAGTTACTTCACTAATCAACAAGCTCCCTTCAGGCGGAGAAAACCGTACAACGTCGCTTATCCAATTTCCGACACTAAGCTAAATGTCGAGTGCTAATCTTAGCTAGCACCAATCTACCACGATCTAGCCGATCTACCCTTGATCCACTTGATCAATACACAAGCCCACAAGCTACAAGAGATCTCCAAGATCAGAAGGATTTACTCCCACTTGACTCGATCTACCCGATCTACCCTTGATCCACTTGATCAATCACATAAGCCGAATGGCTTGAAGAGATCTCCAAGATCTTGACAGGATCACAATGATCTACTCCCACTTGACTCGATCTACCCAATCTACCCTTGATCTTCTTGATCAATCACACAAGCCCACAAGCTTCAAGAGATCTCCAAGATCTCGACAAGATCACAATGATCAACCCTCACTTGACTCAATCTACCCTATCTACCTTTGATCAACTTGATCAACACACTAGCTCACAAGCTACAAGAGATATTCAATATCTCTATAAGATCACAATGATCTTCCCTTACAAACTCTCAAAAGAAAGATAGACTTGATGTATACTATGATATAATAAAGTGTGTAACAAATGTTACAAGTGCTCTACCTACAACTACAACACTTTGTATCTTCTTGGATACCTTGTGTTCTTCTCTTGCACTAGAAGAGGAATGAAGAGGATCTCTTGGTGGGATGAAAGGATCACTCTTAAACAAACTAAGACTCTCTAAATGATCAAAGAAAGTGATCTAAGTGAGGAGGGATTAGACCAGAGAAAACTGACTGGAAAAATCAAGTTGGAAGTGTAAAATGGTCCACTATTTATAGGCAAAGAAAAACTAGCTGTTATGAGGACACGGTACCACTAATTGTCACACGGTACCACTAAATTTAGTGGTACCGTCGGTACTTTAGTGGTACCGTGGACGCTCCTCCGTTTGTTTTTAGTAGGGAAGGTTTATTTGGGAATGTTTGGAGCTGTTTGGGGGGAGAAATGACTGTTGGGATTTTTTAAACTTATTTTTCAAAATAAAACATTTATTTTTAATTCAAAAATAATTTATAAAATATATTTTTGAAAGAAATGTTTTGTCACATTAAAAATGTGAAGTTTAGAGAAAAATATAATCCTTTGATCATTTGTCAAGTAGTAGATTTGTTTGTCCATACCTTGAGTGATTTACGTCGGGATGGAAATCTACGACTTTGTTGAAGCATACTTGAGACATCGAGAGGTGTTGATGTAAGTATGCATTGATGATTTGTGTTAACAAGTAACTTGCACATTTTAGGTTATGCATTACAAGTTACATGTTTGTCATTATTAAAACCGAAGAAACCGTTTAGTTTAAATATCGTAATATTTGCACTAACAATCTCCCCCTTTTTGATGATGAAAAATATGTAAACCGTAACACATAGTAAAATGTAAAAGTTACCTGTTTACACTCCCTTCTCCCCCTTTTGTCGAAGCAAAAAGGTAGTTGCCTCGAGCTCTCCCTTGAATTTACTCCCTACTCCCCCTTATTGAACTACTATCCTTTCTTCCCAAAAATGCGAGCTTGCATCATCCCAGTGAAGTCTTCTATCACCACTATTAGAAACACTCCGTGCTATGTATTCAAATACTCCCGAGCTCCCCCTAGCTCAATGCTCCCCTATGGTAATTGAATCCCCTTGTTTATTCACCTTAGTATCTAGCGAATCCATGGATCAAATTTTACAAAGGCTTTTCCTACATCAAGGGTTAGCTTCGTGCAACATAATATATAAAAGAATAGGAGCAACATTATAGGGATAGAATACACATAGCAAGACATGCAAGGGTTAAACTATGTTAACACGTAAGTGTCACAACCCGACCGACAACCTAAGGTGTAATTGTTCAATCAATCACACTAACAAGAACGAGATTCGTTCGTTGACTGACACACAAAATGACTTCTTCCAAGTTGTCATTGGGAAGGCAAGTTCTAACAAACCTTTTGAACAACATAATCATCTACCTAAGATGATTGGTGTTAGGATGGTTTAGATTAATATATCGTTTGCACTGACAATGAGATGCATGATATATTTCAAAAGAGAAAAAATTATGCATGTGATCCTAACAGGATTGGGGTGGATATCTCTAACGGGGTTGAGGTAACGCAGTTCTAGATTTCTAGTTTGGATGATCCTAGTTGTGTGTTAGAGATAATTTGGTGCATGAAGGGTTTCGTGTGATTGTGAGGATTGAAGGTTGTTGAACTAACTATCACTTATCCAAAGTGAGGAATAGTTGTAAGGTTTGAGTGTGATGATCGATGGGTTGAAGGTTCTTAGACTAACTATCACTGTCAAGAGTGAAGTGTAGCTAAAAGGTTTGAGTGGGATTGATATAAGGGTTGAAGGTTTTGAAACTAAATATCACTGTCAAGAGTGAAGTTTAGTTATAAGGGTTGAGTGTGAAGATGAGATGCAAGATAAGCTTGCAATGGTGAAGCCTGATATAGGCAAGAGTTGTGGGATTCGAACTAAAGTTGGTGGTGGTGTCCTATGGTGTAGTGAGGAAATCTTAGGGTGTATGTGAGTTTGCAAAATTTTGCAGGTTTGAGGTTAGGGATGCAGGGATCTAGAAGAGACAGTGAAAATTCATCAAACATAGGCACGATACCACTAAATACCACACGGTACTGTTAAATTTAACGGTACCATGTCCTATTTAACGGTACTGTGACCTGGAAGTCACGAATTTTCCTGTGCAGCCTAGTTCTGGGCAGCTAAAGGGAAGTTTTCTAGGGAATAAGAATCACATTTGTGTGTTCTTGAGAGTGTTTGTTGAAAGACTATACGAGTGTGTTTTTGCTCCCCCTTAATCTATGACCATCCGAACAAGTTGTGTGAAAAAAATAAAGAGGAAAACAAACGTTGACGGAAGCGATGAGCTTAGTAAAGTCATGACAAGTGGTGGATAGCATACAATAAACTTCACCTTTGAAGTCACGTAGCTCTTCTCAATCATTGTGAATATTCATAGAACATTCATATGATGAGGCATATGATCACGTAGAGATATCCTAAGGGTTAAGAAGATAAAATCTTCAGGGTTGTGAGGTTAGTGATAAGGTTCTAGTGGGGTTATCTCAACTTATCCTAGCGGTTCTTCGCTTGAAGTGTGTGGAAGGTGAGTGGGATACGGAAGCATTGGTAGTGTAAAACTAAGGTTGAAAAGTGTAGATAAGTTGGGAAGATAATGGATACGGAAGTAACCATACATATGGTGTGTTCAGTACCATGTGAAAGTGAAAGGGGAAAAATCTAAGGAATCAGAAGATAGACAGAATCTATTCTGATAGGAGATGGTTCTGGTTTAAGACTACATCGAGTGGGTTTTGATAGTGTTGGTGAGAATTGAAAACAAGATAAACTGTCTCAGCAGACAACGGTCCGACGGTGCCGTTAAATTTAGCGGTACCGTCCCCTATTTAAGGGTACCATGACCTTAGATTAAAGGAATTTATACCGAATAAATTCTTTTATGAATGAATCCAACGGGATTCGATGAACGTTGATCGAGAACGAGAGATGACATTTAATTGCATTTCGCAAATTAAATATACTTTAAATATTTCGGATGAAATATTTAAGTTGTCATTGGAATTTAAGAGGATTTTACGAATAAATCTCGCTGACTTAGTGAGACTTTTCGACACGAGGAGAGAATTTATACCTAATAAATTCTTTTTACGAGATGAACGGTACTAGACGGAAATAGATGACTCTTATATTTCCGAGGAAATACATAGGTAGTCATTATAGAGATGTGATGGATGACTTAATATTTCCAGTGAAATATTTAAGAAGTCATGAGACGAGACACAAGATATGACTTCAATATTTCCAGTGAAATATCTAAAAGTCATGGGACGAGATAGAGGGAATGACTTGATATTTCCAGTGAAATATCTAAAAGTCATGAGATGAAATAGAAGAGATGATCTCAATATTTCCTAGTGAAATATTCAAGTGATCATACGAGGAACGTGAGAGATGACTTAATATTTCCAGTGAAATATTTAGAAGTCATGGGATGAGACACTAGGAATGACTTGATATTTCCAGTGAAATATCTAAAAGTCAAGAGACGAGACGTAAGGGATGACTTCAATATTTCCAGTGAAATATTTAAGTAGTCATGAGAGGGATTTAAAGAATGACTCAATATTTCCAGTGAAATATTTAAAGAGTCATGAGACGAGACGCACGAGATGACTACAATATTTCCAGTGAAATATTTAAGTAGTTGATAAAGCGAAAAGTGTACCGCTTTTAGGGGGTCATTTAAGCCCTAAATCGTATTTATTTGATCAAATATTGCCCTAAATCGTTCCTTTTGTCATTTTAGGTACTTTGGAGACGAAATCTGGAAAAGGAAGCATTTTGGACGTTTTTGGAGCATAAAAGTGAAGAAAACGGCAAAGTCTCAAAATTGTGCTGGAAAGTACCTTTGACGGCGTCAGGATTTGTTCTTGACGGCATCATGGCTTGGCAAAAGTGGTGGATACGAAAATTACTCATGATAAGCCAGAGAAATTTGCATGGGAATTCTGACGGCGTCACCCTTTGGAGTGATCAAGGTCGTCACGACTTAATTTAAAGAGGGACGGCGTCACGCCTAATTCTGACGGCGTCAAGCCTTGATAAGCCAGAACGGATTTTGGAGAGCTAAAGAGGGACGGCGTCAAGAAGGCCATCCGGGAACCCTAAAAGCGGCGAGGTGACGGCGTCACACTCCATAACGTGACGCCGTCAGATCTGAAAGTCTATATATAGTTTTGCAATTTTTTTGTCATTAGTGTGGAACTTGTGTGGAACTTTGTGTGTGAAAAACCCTAAGACGATTTTAGCAGCTTTTTCAAGGCTTTTTGCCTTGAGATCTTCCATTATACATTGAAGATAAGTTATCAATTAATCATTCAATATGTCTATGTGTTGTTTGATTCTATCTTGTTCTTGTCTTTTGTTTAACATGTTAGGCTAGATTTATCTTGTGTTTGCTTAGATCTAATGAAACCTAGCTATTGATTATTGGTTATTAGTGTGTTATTAGTTGTATTGGATGATTGTTCATCTATGTTAGGCTTAAGAAAACTGGCTAACTTCCTATTCGGTAACTTGCTTGAACGTCTTAAGAAACATGAACCAATGCGTACTAAAGGTTTTTATGGTTGTATTTAATGCATGAGCGAATTCTAGTGATCCCATGTTAGGAGCTTCCTAGCCGGATCGACATAGGAGTGAAGTAGGAGTTCATAGAGTTGGGGAAGTACGTACGCCACCCCACGATTGGTATTAAGGAATACACCCGTCATCCACGCGATTAATACACACTAATCAACCGGTAAAAGATAGTTAGGGAGTAAGGAAATCTAAGTAAACACATTTCTCACCACATAAGTTTTACCACCTTTTCATTTTCGTTATTTTATTTTATTTGCATTCGTAGTTATTTGGGTTAGTTGACTAGCAACTAATTCCGCCCACTCTTTCAAACCCGAGATTTTACTTGCTTTCATAAAATTATAAAAACATAAAAAGAATCTTCTCTCACTCTTAGACCTATTAGAGTAGTTTTTCATACCTAACGAACACTATTCCCTGTGGAGAACGATCAATCCCCCGTACTTACCACTACACTATACTACATCGGTCAGGTACACTGCCTGGTGGGGTTGTAAGCCTCTTGAGATCCCTCGAGAGGTAAAACCTGTTGTAAGGTTGCAAAACCACGCATCAAGTTTTTGGCGCCGCTGTCGGGGAATAGTTATTGTTTAGGTTGAATTTTTATTTTATAGGTCTACTCACTAGATTCCTTTCTAGTGAGATTTTTATTTTATTTTTCTAGGTTTTCTTTAGTCTATCTTTTTTCTTCGTTTCTTTGTTCGTAACCATTACCATCCGACATCATGGAAGGTGGTAATATCCTCGATCCCAACAACCCACCACCACAACAACCACCACCTCCTAGAGCCCGTACTTTAGGAGAGTACTCCCGTCCTAGCCACCATGGCTATCGAAACACCATTGAGCTCACTCAAGGAGCCAATGTCACTCCCCTGCGATCCGACACCATCCGGTTGGTGCAAAGCGGATGCGCATTCCATGGACTTCGTTCTGAAGATCCTAATCAACATCTCAAGGACTTTCTCAAAATCGTTGATTCTATAGACCTTGATGTTGCCACTCGAGAGACGACCCGACTGCGTCTCTTTCAATTCTCTTTGCGGGACCAAGCTAGTCAGTGGCTAGAACGTCAACCCGCAGGATCCATCACCTCCTGGGATGATCTCACCACTCGTTTCCTTGCTCAGTTTTTCCCACCGGGAAGAACTACCAAGCTAAGGAATGATATCTTGATGTTCCAACAACGTCAAGGCGAAACCCTCTACGAGGCATGGACTCGATTCAAGGACTTACTCTAAAAAGTCCCTCGCCATGGCATAGAACTTTGGCTCCAAGTCCAAATCTTCTATGACCATATCAATCTCTACACGAGGCAAACCATTGACCAATCGGCCGGTGGCAAGCTACGTGATCTAAGTGCGGAACAATCATGGGCTCTCCTAGAGGATCTTGCTCTTTATGACAATGAAAGTTGGAGTGATCCCCGTGATTTGAATAACACGGTCATGGCAATATCTTTGCCTTCGAACAATTCAAGCACTTCCGACCGTAGGATCATAGAACTTGAAGACCAAGTCAAGTTTCTCATGAAATCCTACGAGGCTCCTAAACCTTCAAACCAAGTGAACAAAATCACTTCTTCATGTTAATTATGTAGTGGTCCCCACGACGCTCGTGATTGCATGGAACTCTCCGAACAAGCTTTTGCGGACTACGCATCCTCGCGTACCGACGGAGCGGGAGACAAGTGGTACACTTTCAAACCCGAGCCAAACCCATACGGTGATACATACAACCCCTCATGGAAAAATCACCCGAACCTTAGGTGGAAACAAAACCAAAACGCACAACAAACCAATTCTTCCAACCCACCTAGTCGTTTTCAATCAAGCGGTTCATCCTCGAACCGTACTTTCAACAACAATCCTTCCAACTATGGTAGTACCAATAACTTTGAAGGATTGATGTCCCAATTTATGGCATCTCAAGAAGCTCGGATAGCTAAGTTTGAATCCGAATTCAATCAACAACAAATGGAGATGACCAATAAAATTGACAACTTATTGAAAGCCCTCAATAACCAAGTGCTATCACCTCCACATAAGGACGCTAGGAACACAAATAGCGGACCCCAAGTAAAAGACCCCTCTTCATCCAAACACGTCCACTTCGTCAACGTTGTCACTATCAAACCAATTGATAGGAATGAGGATAATAGTGAACCTGAGGATGAGGTTGAGAAAGTCGAGGTTGATAAGGAAGTAGGGAAAGGTGAGATTGAAGAAGTAGATAATGATGAGGACTACTTCAATAGGCTACCCACTAAGGAAGAGCACGCATATCATACAGACTTATTCGATGACCCCAAGACACCATACTTCCTAGGTAGACCAATCATAAAAATAGGCGATCCTTCTAATCTCAACATACCATGCAACATCGGACATTTGCATGTGTGGAAAGCTTACATCGACCTTAGATCGCCCATAAACATCATGACTAGAGCCCACTACAACTTGATAATGAAAAATCAACTTGGGTATAGGATGTTCCCTGACAAGGGTTGGATGAGTAACTTCACGGGAAGAGTTAAGGGATTACCGGTTTATGTAGGAAACTTCACCTATGTCACCTAATTTGTAATTGTAGAAGATATCCGCCCAGTAGTCGATGCATCCTTAACTCAAGTGGTTTTTGGAAAACCATTTGTTGAGGTCTCTAGAATGACTTATGAACCTTCCTTAGGGATAGTTAGATTTAAGGATGAGACCGATGAGGTAAACTACCAAATGCCATATAAGATAGAACAATTCCAACACTTGTCAAATGTTGAGAAGGAGCTTAAGCAAGCAGTCTACTATAGGAATGATGGAGATAGAAGTAAAGGAGTAGACTATGTTATGGGAAGGATATTCGGTTTCTACAAGGATTGTTTGAAATTAAGACCGGAATATAGAACCGGACATGAGGATGACCTAGAAACCGTGACCAATGATGGAATCACGTAATGTACGTGACTTTGAGTCTAGCTACAAGACTCGTTAATAAAGAAAAGCGCTTCTTGGGAGGCAACCCAAGTTTTATTTGCTTTGTGTGTTTATTTGTTTGTTTGTTTGTTTTTATTTGCTTCCGTATGTGTGTTTAAATTTTATTATTATTGATTCATGTTCAAAAACTAATTTGTGAAAATGCTTTATCTTGTTTTTAACTTCGTCTTAACTACATATAAAGGTATTTTGCAAAAGTTAAGTGTAAGGGAAATCTAAATCGGTTTATTAGAACACAAATGAACATGAATCATAATAATAATAAATTAACATACATATTAGTATTTGTGTGAGTCAAATGCTTGTATTGAGTCATGATGATGTTTTGCAGGATTTCCAGGAAGTAAGGTATAGGTTTTTCCAAAATTTTTCCGGAAACTTAACATGAGAATTCTGTCAGATCATTTCTGACGGCGTCAGGATTTACAACCTGACGGCGTCAGGTTTAATTTTCTGAAATTTTTGAAAGTTTTGTTTTCATAAAAAGTTTTTTATTAAATCTCTAACTTATAATCTCCAGGAATCTGCAAAATTATCATTCCACAAGCATTATATCCTTATATATAGAGTTTTGCCCGCCGATGTTATGCAGGTTTTCGTGTTTGTTTTCTCAGGTTTAACAGGTTATTTTGGACAAGGAAATGTTTGTTGGATCAAGCTTATGGCGATGCATTAGTCATGGAGCTTCAACATTACTTTGGAAGAAGATTTAACCATGTTACTTCATTATCCACCGAGCGAATCAGGGGAGTATTTGATTTCATTCTTTTACTTTTTTCTTTTACATCTTGTTATTTGAACATTGGGGACAATGTTCATCTTAAGTGTAAGGGGGGGTAAAAGTACGATTAGAGAATGCAATTGCACTTGATTTTTGTTTGTTTAATAGTAAATGTGTAATAAAACTGAGATAAATACTTGTTAGGGCAATTTTAGTGCCAAATTTAAAAATTTTTACAACATTTAGGAGTGAAACTTTGATCTTAATGAGCGTCTCACGGATAGGAGTTATATGACTAGCACAAAAACCGTACCACTAAAAAATTTTCCACCCCCAAATATGTGAGGTTCGCCCCTAGAATTGGTAGGAAAAGCATTTATGCTATGATGTGTGTACCGGTAGCACTTAGATTCTAGAACTTGCGTTAGGACCATTCCGAGGCCACAAGTGAGACTACATTCGTGTAGTTAGATTTACTACATGATAAGAGGCATTAGGATTAACCCATTGTTTTACACCTGTGTTTTTGTTATAATTACATTGGCTACATTGGTCAAGTAATTCTCTCACACCCTTTGCGTTGTACTCATTTTTAGTACACGATACCCCTAGTACACCCCTCAGAGCCTATCTTTTCGTTTCAACCTTTAAGCATTTTACTTAAAGGAAGAATTTGTTTACACCCCACTAAAATGTACACCCAAATCGCCTTAGCCTACCTTATATGCACTCAATTTTAGTACATTATTGTGACAACATTTGTTTAAACCCAAGTTAATTATCTAGTTGATTACATGGTTGCTAAGTCAAGTCATATCCTTGTACATATTGTTTTGGGATGATTGGGACTCATGGGTAAAGTACTAGTGTAATGGAGTAATGGGAAGAACATCATTTATTACCCCCATATGTGCTAAATATTTTAAAAGTACTCCAAGTGTTTCGATTATCTTAATTCGAGTCATTAGAATAAGTTATTTGTAAAGTTATGTAAAAGTTCAAGTGTAAGGGGAATGCAACGCCCCTATGATGTATTATTTTGGATGGTAGGGCAAAAGTGTATGAAAAAAAAAAAAAAAAAAAAAAAAAAAAAAAAAAAAAAAAAAAAAAAAATCGAAAAAATCAAGAAAAATACAAAAAAATGAGAAAAAGAAAAATAGAAAAAACATACGGACTACCATCCCGTTTCATTTTATGTTTATTTTATGTTTCTGTTATTTTATTTTTAGCTTAAGATTGAGTCGAGTCTTGGCTTAGCAACATTGTATAGTACATGTAATTAATCAAGATCTTTAACTCGCCACCAGTAAAATATCCCTTATCCAACAAATCCGTGTTTATCATATCCCTACACCTAACATTATAACCCATGTAAAAGCCCTCTTTGATAGTTTATCTTAGGTGCTTACGCCTAGTGGAGGAGGTTTTTGATCCTTGCCCAAGCCTATGGTAATCTATTTGCTATGACAGGTAGTGAGAGATAATATCCGTTTTCATTTATGAGATTTATTTTGATGACACTTGAGAGATGTGAGTATCTAAACACTACTTGTGAGGTGCTAGTTTGTAATCTCCGTGCTTATTATGATTAAAGTGGAACGAATATTTGTTGTAATTACTTTTATGTTAGCATTAAATGACCCCTAACTTGTATTTTGATTAGAATAAAAGCGCATTTGCTTGAGGACAAGCAAATCTCAAGTGTAAGGGTATTTGATGAAGCGAAAAGTGTACCGCTTTTAAGGGGTCATTTAAGCCCTAAATCGTATTTATTTGATCAAATATTGCCCTAAATCGTTCCTTTTGTCATTTTAGGTACTTTGGAGAAGAAATCTGGAAAAGGAAGCATTTTGGACGTTTTTGGAGCATAAAAGTGAAGAAAACGGCAAAGTCTCAAAATTGTGCTGGAAAGTACCTTTGACGGCGTCATGGCTTGGCAAAAGTGGTGGATATGAAAATTACTCATGATAAGCCAGAGAAATTTGCATGGGAATTCTGACGGCGTCACCCTTTGGAGTGATCAAGGTCGTCACGACTTAATTTAAAGAGGGACGGCGTCACGCCTAATTCTGACGGCGTCAAGCCTTGATAAGCCAGAACGGATTTTGGAGAGCTAAAGAGGGACGGCGTCAAGAAGGCCATCCGGGAACCCTAAAAGCGGCGAGGTGACGGCGTCACACTCCATAACGTGACGCCGTCAGATCTGAAAGTCTATATATAGTTTTGCAATTTTTTGTCATTAGTGTGGAACTTGTGTGGAACTTTGTGTGTGAAAAACCCTAAGACGATTTTAGCAGCTTTTTCAAGGCTTTTTGCCTTGAGATCTTCCATGTTACATTGAAGATAAGTTATCAATTAATCATTCAATATGTCTATGTGTTGTTTGATTCTATCTTGTTCTTGTCTTTTGTTTAACATGTTAGGCTAGATTTATCTTGTGTTTGCTTAGATCTAATGAAACCTAGCTATTGATTATTGGTTATTAGTGTGTTATTAGTTGTATTGGATGATTGTTCATCTATGTTAGGCTTAAGAAAACTGGCTAACTTCCTATTCGGTAACTTGCTTGAACGTCTTAAGAAACATGAACCAATGCGTACTAAAGGTTTTTATGGTTGTATTTAATGCATGAGCGAATTCTAGTGATCCCATGTTAGGAGCTTCATAGCCGGCTCGACATAGGAGTGAAGTAGGAGTTCATAGAGTTGGGGAAGTACGTACGCCACCCCACGATTGGTATTAAGGAATATACCCGTCATCCACGCGATTAATACACACTAATCAACCGGTAAAAGATAGTTAGGGAGTAAGGAAATCTAAGTAAACACATTTCTCACCACATAAGTTTTACCACCTTTTCATTTTCGTTATTTTATTTTATTTGCATTCGTAGTTATTTGGGTTAGTTGACTAGCAACTAATTTCGCCCACTCTTTCAAACCCGAGATTTTACTTGCTTTCATAAAATTATAAAAACATAAAAAGAATCTTCTCTCACCCTTAGACCTATTAGAGTAGTTTTTCATACCTAACGAACACTATTCCCTGTGGAGAACGATCAATCCCCCGTACTTACCACTACACTATACTACATCGGTCAGGTACACTGCCTGGTGGGGTTGTAAGCCTCTTGAGATCCCTCGAGAGGTAAAACCTGTTGTAAGGTTGCAAAACCACGCATCAGTAGTCATGAGAGGGATTTAAAGAATGACTCAATATTTCTAGTGAAATATTTAAAGAGTCATGAGACGAGACGCGCGAGATGACTACAATATTTCCAGTGAAATATTCAAGTAGTCATTAGAGGAGTACGAGAGATGACTTTAATATTTCCAGTGAAATATTTAAATAGTCATAAGATTTATGGAATATGTTCCATCATTCCTAGACCTAGACGAAGATGGTTAGAGGATTCTCGTTTGAGAGGTTTGGTTGATTTACGAATTTTGATGTGCTTCGCACGCGAGTGTTTCACAGGCTTTTAAAAGACGTAAAGCAAAGCCTATGGTGCTGATTTGCAGTAGTGTTTGGGATCTTAAGAAGTGTATATTCACACGAGGATGAAAGGAACTACTAATCACTTATATAGTAACTCGTGAGTCCCTTGTCACCCGAAGGTTGATGTTAGCTTTTAGCTTTTGGATGAGCGTTTTAACATATGTTGTTAAAAGGCTTGAATATGATGTTTCGGATATGACATTTAACAATTGTGATCGCAAGTTAAACTTACTTGAATATTTCGGATGAAATATTTAAGTTGTCAAACCTACTCCGAGTTCTACTAGGTTTGTATCAAACCTTCCCATGAAAAAAGGGTGTATTACTTGGAAGAAGGCGAAGTGATGACTGGGGAATTAGGACAACTTCGCGACTACTTTAACTTATAGGTTTTGACACTAGTGTATGACTCTATGACTTCTAAGGTTTCATAATGATAGGCATACCTAATTCCTAATGTGTTAAAAGGACATAGTGTGGGTGCAAACTTTACAAGCAAATCATGTAAAATGCACATAAGGAATAAATGCAAACATCATGCAAAACATGATAATCATTTAGCATTTAAGATCATAAAGACATTTAATCATATCTTACGAGAACATGTTATCATTTTGAAACACATATGTGGGATGCAAGCAATCTAGGTTTACTAAGGAAGATCCTAATTACTGCATGTTCAAAATGAAATCCTAACGGGAGATAAAGTTCACCGATGTAAACTATCTCGAGTCAAATGTAGGAATAAAAAATTTTCAAGTTAGAGAATGAGTATGAGACTATCACTAGTGGTGCTCAATTCAGGCTAAACACGACCATTTTTACGGGTTATACCACGAACCCAACTTCTTTCTTGGAAGCAATTCAACCGTTAGGTCAAATTGAATTTCTTGTGCGATAAGTTCTCCAGTAGTCATTCTCATGTTAGAAAAATTCAGATTCCTATATTTGCCTATCGAAGTATAGCAAATATGATATTAGCTTATTTCGATAATACATGGCCTAATATGACTCAACTAACCATACTTTGTAAGTCGGTTAAGAAAATGACATGTCTTACACAACTCCTAACAAAGGCGAGCAAAATGTTTTTATATCGTGTTTGAGATTTAGAGTCTATTTTGTGGAGATGGTGCATTTTATGATCTCTTGGATAACACCTTTGTTTGTTAAGTTGTTGCATGTTATTTTAACATGATTTAGTTTCCTAGAACCATGAGATGCTCTAATGTGCTACAATGTAGAATCTACTACATCGAGAGTGTTTCAAGAATGCTCCTTTGCATATCTTGAGAAAATAATCTAGTAAAGGTTATTTACCTTAGTAGATCTTGTGAGTATTATATTTGAAATGAGACATATCACTGGTACAGAAAGTGGCTTTCGTCACACCAAAAATGTGTGACGATATGCATATAGTCACACATGTTTTTTTGGGTGTGTGTGATGAAAAGTTGCGCCACCATAGGTAGCATATGGTCACATTGTTTAGTTTGTGGCCGTTTTCATTGAAAAAGAGTGACCAAAACCCGAATATGTGTGACAAATTAGGCACAAGTTTTGTTGGATTTATCAGTATGTGTGACTATTTCCCATCCTATGGCCACATGAATATATAATAAATGTGACGTTTGTGATGATTTAGTCACACAACGTGTGTTGTTTTTTTCGAGTTAGTCACATACAATTTAAAAAACAGTGGCCAAAAGTGTTAATAAGTGTGACCATATGCTGTTTAAAGTGAAGAAATGTGTATTTTGTGTGACTATTGATCATCCAATGGTCACATGAATTTTTAGTTTGTGTGGCCTTTTGTAATATTTAGTCACACAAAGCATGTTTGTTTTGGGTATTTAGTCACATACAATTAAGCATAAAGTGGCCAAAAGTGTTAATAAGTGTGACCATATGCTGTTTAAAGTGAAGAAATATGTATTTTGTGTGACTATTGATCATCCAATGGTCACATAAATTTTTAGTTTGTCTGGCCTTTTGTAATATTTAGTCACACAAATCATGTTTGTTTTAGGTATTTAGTCACATACAATTAAGCAAAAAGTAGCCAAAAGTGTTAATAAGTGTGACCATATACTGTTTAAAGTGAAGAAATGTGTATTTTGTGTGACTATTGATCATCCAATGGTCACATGAATTTTTAGTTTGTGTGGCCTTTTTTAATATTTAGTCATACAAAGCATGTTTGTTTTGGGTATTTAGTCACATACAATTAAGCATAAAGTGGCCAAAAGTGTTAATAAGTGTGACCATATGATGTTTAAAGTGAAGAAATGTGTATTTTGTGTGACTCTTAATCATCCAATGGTCACATGAAATTTTAGTTTGTGTGGCCTTTTGTAATATTTAGTCACACAAAGCATGTTTGTTTTGGGTATTTAGTCACATACAATTAAGCATAAAGTGGCCAAAAGTGTTAATAAGTGTGACCATATGCTGTTTAAAGTGAAGAAATGTGTATTTTGTGTGACTATTGATCATCCAATGGTCACATGAATTTTTAGTTTTTGTGGCCTTTTGTAATATTTAGTCACACAAAGCATGTTTGTTTTGGGTATTTAGTCACATACAATTAAGCATAAAGTGGCCAAAAGTGTTAATAAGTGTGACCATATGCTGTTTAAAGTGAAGAAATGTGTATTTTGCGTGACTATTGTTCATCCAATGGTCACATTAATTTTTAGTTTGTGTGGCCTTTTGTAATATTTAGTCACACATCGTATTAAACAAAGAGTGACCAATAATGTTGATAAGCGTGACCATATTATGTGACTGCATCTTTTAGTCACAGGGTTACTACTGGTATTACTAAGTTAGTACTGTTGGAGCAGAGTTGCTACTGCTAGTACTAAGTTATATGTGTGTATATATATAATATATATATATATATATATATATATATATATATATATATATATATATATATATATATAAAACATTATTAAAAACCACAAGAAATTTCAAATTGAAGTAAACTCGAATGTATATAACTGAACAGAATATACAATTGTAATGTCGTACTTAATTAATCAAATTCTCAAGTACCATAATCTAAAGACTTTTGACTCTTCACCGGCTTAGCAGCGTGTTGCCTTAAGTCGTTAACAGATATATATTGTTTCTTCGATGGTACCGGTGGTACACATTTAGTCACAGGGTTTGTTGGTTTAACCTGTAGTAAACAAAAGACGCTTCTATCAAACATTGAATTAAATATGAAGAATTATATATATGTAGGTTGAAAAAACACATGTATGTACCTCCTCTTCAAGAATAACTTGATCCTTTGGCCATGCAATGAAACCACTTACGCACTCCTTAACTGTTTTTAACCCATTATTTGCTACGTCCGGTATGCATGCTGCATCAACTAACGATGAATCAATTGACACTCTGTAGCAATCATTTGGGAGTGGTCGGTTATGCAGCATTTGCTTTCCATTAGCCTGGTATACGGTACCCAAAGCAACGATATTTGTTTTCTTTACGTGCCACAGTTTGCACTTAGATGTCTACAAAAAAAGAATTTTTGCATGTATATATCAGAAATTATTTAAACAAAAGAATAACAAGAAACATGTTGAAATACATACTGTTAGCAGTTCTTGTGTTGGAGACACATTTTGTTACGATTGGGAATCCGGAGACCCGTTTTGTCGCTTCTTAGGCTTTGTCTTGGGTCCGACAGTTTTAGCAAGTTCCTATATGTATATATAAAACACGTTACATTATTTAAACAAAAGAATAACAAGAAATATGTTGAAATACATACTGTTGGCACTCCTTGTGTTGGAGACACATTTCCCTACGATTGGAAATCTGTAGACCCGTTTTGTTGTAACTTAGGCGTTTTCTTGGGTCCGACAGTTTTAGCAAGTTCCTATATGTATATATAAAACACGATACATTATTTAAACAAAAGAGTAACAAGAAACATGTTGAAATACATAATGTTGGTACTCCTTGTGTTGGAGACACATTTCCCTGTGATTGGGAATCTGTAGACCCGTTTTGTTGTGACTTAGGCTTTGTCTTGGGTCCGACAGTTTTAGCAAGTTCCTATATGTATATATAAAACACGTTACATTATTTAAACAAAAGAATAACAAGAAACATGTTGAAATACATACTGTTGGTACTCCTTGTGTTGGAGACACATTTCCCTGCGATTGGGAATCTGTAGACCCATTTTGTTGTAACTTAGGCGTTTTCTTGGGTCCGACAGTTTTAGCAAGTTCCTATATGTATATATAAAACACGTTACATTATTTAAACAAAAGAGTAACAAGAAACATGTTGAAATACATACTATTGGCAGTGCTTGTGTTGGAGACGACACATTTTGTTGCGATTGAGAATCTGGAGACCCGTTTCATCGTGACTTAGGCTTATGCTTAGGCCTGACAGTTTTAGCAGGTTCCTATACGTATATATAAAACACGGTACATTAGTCGATCAGGTATGTAAAATTCAAAAATCAAAGGGGATGTTTTATTACTTACCATTGTTTCCGTTACCTTTTCAGAAGTTTCAAGGCCATTGGACTTCTCCTGAATTCTCGCATCTTTAGCACTTACAACATCACTTGTCTGAGTGTCGTCCACCTCATTAGCGATGCTCTCTATATTGTCAATGGCCATTGGAGTCACCTGCAATATAAATTAAGAAATACATTGACTCATCAGTTTATGTTCAATGCCTAGTATCATTAGCATCAGTGGTGTTAGCATTAGAAAATGAAATTGTTAACAACATAAAAAATGGCTTACATCTGAGGCTATTGGCAATGGATCAGATGGAAAAGTTATATTGATCCCTTGTTTATTCAACTGTGTCATCAGTAGAGCAAGCACTTTATTTTTCTGTTCCACCTCACCGAATAATTTCTTGACCTGCAGATCTTTTTCGGTCATCTCGGTGGACAATTTCTTGACCAATTTATCTTTTTCTTCACGCTCGCATCTCTCATTATCCAGTTGAGTTTGAAGTAACTCAAGTCTTTCATTGGCTTCTTGTTTTCTTCATGGAAGGTCAAAATATTTCTTGTATGTTACTCCACCTCCCACTCCTCTGGCATAACCACCCTTTTCCTTACGAAGGACAACTATCATGGCATCAGTGCCATTATCAACACTCAAGGTTCCTTCCTTGATCTGGTCATCAACTGCTTTCTGCACAAAAAATATAGGAAATGTTGGGATTAAAAGTCTTCTTGATGTTGTTAAAGTAACTGCTGCTCATATTTGTGTCAATGCTGCTCAGCTGGAGTTAGTGCTGCTCATGAACTTCAATGAAAAATATACTACTGCTAGTACACAGTTACTGATGTTAGTACGCTGTTAATACTGTTGGTATACAAGTTACTACTGTTATTACACAGTTAATACTGCTTCTATATAAGCATAATAATAGAATTTGCAGTCAAACTTACAAGTTTATCACCCATTGATCTAATATCATCATCTGGGTATTCGCCGTCTTTGTTTACCCTTCCTTTCAACCACATTACATCACGCGGGGGTTCTTCATCCGCTTCAATCTCTTTATTTTGGATCTAATAAACATCAAATGCATACACATGTAAAGTTAAACCAAGATAAACGAAAATATGAGGATGCTTACACATGTACAGTTAAACCAAGATAATCAAAAATATGAGGGTATTAATGCAAATGTGCAAATTGGGCAATCTCATACTGATCGTCTCTCAATTTGTAAAATAAACATTATGTAATCTTACCATTTTCTCTTTGGCATAAACATATCCACCTCGTCCCATTTTATGCTGATAAATAGTTTGGGAACGCGCCATTTTAGCTTTATCAGATTTCTCCTTAAAACACAAAATCATAAGGCGTTTAGATGCGGTAATGCTGCAAACTAAAAATTATAAAATGACATATAGACTTAAATAAAGATGACTAATTAAAACCTTGTATGCATCGGTGGTCGTGTAGTTTACAAACTCGACCCAGTCTTCTGAATCCATAATTGTACTATACAAGCCCGGGACTTCAGTCAGTTTGGAAGGTGTATTTAGGTTGGGCAAAATGTAGTTGCATTTGAGCTTCATTCTGTAATTCCTTAGCAGTTGACCAAGACGAGTCATTATCAATTTTCTGTATGTCACGTCATGAGGGGATCTAAATACACTCCTTGTGTTAGAGATACTTTGAGTAATACTAACTAGCACGCGGAATTTACTAGCTAATACTTAGAAGATTGTTTGTTGAATGAATGTATGGAACAATGAATGTATTAGTATGAACAATGAAGACAATGGTTAATCAAAATGATTCAATATTATTAATCAATAATATGAGTGATCTTAACTTATCACTAGGGTTTACAACCTTGAATCTTTTAAAAAACAATACGTTGTTCTATATCAAAAACCTAACCTATGTCCTCCTTTTATTGACTAAGGAGTCCTTTACAAGAAAACAAATATTCGTATAACTCTATAACTATAAGATATTCACAATATATATTCTATATTTATCTGCATACTTCTGTTTTCATCACATAATCAGTACTAACTATCAATACTAGCAGTACTAACTTACTTAGTACTATTAGTGTAATCTTCAGCAATCCTTCAGCAGTTGAAACTTAAGCTTGACAATTTGTACTGTTAGGATTAATTCCCAACAATCCTCCCCTAAACTTATGATTTCTCTCCAAATCACTAAGTTTCTTCTTGAATTAAACTTTGTAAATGATGGGGGGATTCTTCCAAACACTTCATCTTCTATTCTTCCTTAGAGCTTCATACTGATCATAGATTCTTTGAAGTAAATCCTTAACCACATCTGAATGTCCTTCACATCTGAGTTTTGTGGTAATCATCACAGCTAACATTTCATAACTCAATGGATATTCTAACTCAGCTAACATGAATATATCTACTCCACTCTGTGTTGACAAATGATGTACATTGCAAGTACTATAAAATTCCCATGATGTAGTCAGATCATAATAAGGAAAATTCCAATAAACATCTTTAGGATCTAGCTCATACAATCTTTTGAATTCAACCCATAGTTCTTGCTCCTCTACATCTGTCTTCTTCTTTATACTGAGCATTTCTTGTACTAACCTCCACAGAGTATCCAAATCTACTCTATCACAAATTCTTAGCAAATTTCTAAAATTCTTGAACACTGTTGTCTCTCCACCAACTCTTGTAATCTTCCAAGCCTTTCCAAATTTGTCTCTGTAGATCTCCCAATCCATTATTGGATGTCTTGATTGAAGTGAGTCAACATGAAGAATTTCTAGAACTGTGACTAACATCTTACTCATCTGCTCTTGTGATAATTCAATTCTTTCTCTATGAACTTCCACTTTCTCAGTTGATTTCTTCTGAGTGGTCTTGAGTCTTTTTGAAGCTCTTTCCAACTCTGTATCCATAGAAACAAATTGTTTAGATCTTCCATATGCCCTGTAGTACAAATACTCAATCTCTTCATTAGATTTTCCCTTCAACTGATATGCCTTCCAACCAGCTTGATTTCTCATATACATCTTCATCCCACCTATAATATGTGCCTTGGTTGGTTGTCTCTTCCTCTTCTGACTTGATCTAATACTCTTCGTGATGTCACCCAAAGCTACTTCTTCATTCCTAGAGTAAATGAAGTCTGCAAGTATTGCTAATCTTGCTTGAATACTTAGACTCTCATCTGCAATTAACTCTAAAGCTCTTTGTCTCACAACTGGATCAGTATTAATCTGATATTGTATCTGCTGTTGGGAATTAAATATTCTGAAGTTAGAGTATTAGAAATTACTCTAAGTCAAAGGTACTGCTAGTACATCAAGGTACTGCTAGTTCATGATCAAGGTACTGCTAGTACATCAAGGTACTGCTAGTTCAAGTTGAAGGTACTGCTGATCAGTGACTCATAGGATAAGATCGAAAAGATATTTATTGTATTTTGGTCAAACATATACGGTAGATAATATCTTACTCCATGTGCTTAGTTAACAAGTTGTATACATAGATACATGTTATATCTTATGTACTGACACCAATATGAATAAGTTAAACAAGTAAGTCGGTCAAGACTTTTAAGCAATTTGTAAAGATCTTTTGCAACTATAAAAGAGATCTTAGTCTAGTGAATATGTGTGTGAATATCTGTTAAGACATAGAACAAACAAAAATAACATATTACAAATCTAGAAGTATAAGATTCAAGGTTTTTGTAACCCTAGTGAAAAACACAAGATCACTCGTATTATTTGGAATAATATTGAATCGTTTAGTGAAATACTTTCTTTGTTCATTGTTAAGTAACAAATATAATTCTTCCATTTCCATAACATACATAACCTTCTAAGTGTGGTTAAGTAAATTCCGCGTACTTAATCATATTAACTCAATATATCTTATACACAAAGACACAAGGTTTAACCACCTTAACCGTGTATCAAACAAGAGGTCCTCACAGTTGGTATCAGAGCTAGAGGTTGATATATTTGATTTAGAAGAAACAGAAATGGAAGCTCAGGATGTTCAAACAAATGTTGCTGCAAAGTTGCCCATGATCAAACCCAATGAGTTTGAGTTATGGAGGATGAGAATTGAGCAATATTTCATGGTCCAAGATTATACCCTTTGGGATATAATTATATATGGTGATTCCTTTTCACCAAGCTACTCAGAAGTTGTCCTAGAAGGTAAAACAAGTAGGAACAGAAATACTGGACCAGTGTCAAATGAAGAGAAGATACTGAAGAGAAATGATCAGAAAGCAAGAAATTTGCTGCTTATGACCATTCCTGGTGAGCAGATGCTATCATTTAACAAGTATCTTGATGCAAAAACTCTTTTTGAAGAGATTTGTGCATATTTTGGTGGTAATGAAACTACCAAAAAGACACAGAAGACACTACTAAAGCAACAATTTGAAAACTTCACTGCTTTTAGTAATGAGTCTCTTGATAAGCTATTCTCTAGATTACATAAGCTTGTCAGTCAGTTAGCTGTGTTGGGTGTTGAGACAGAGAAGGAAGATCTCAACATGAAGTTTTTAAGAAGTCTACCTGATGAGTTCCACACTCATGTCATTGTCTGGATGAACAAACCAGACATTGAAACAATGAAGCTCAATGATTTGTACAACAACTTCAAAATTGTTGAACAAAGTCTTAGAAAGTCTGGAACTTATGGTACTAGTTCTGGGAACGTGGCACTCTTGTCATCTCCTAGTATTGGTAAGAGTGAAGAGGTAGATGAAGGTGAAAGTGCTCATTCTACAAGTTCTCACAAGGATGTTGCTGGTCTTGGAGATTCAACATTCTATGCCTTTATTACCAGTCAATCTAATGGCTCTCCTCTCAACCATGAAGATCTTGAACAGGTAGATGGTGATGATTTGGAAGCTATGGATATTAAATGGCAGGTTGCTTTGCTTAGCATGAGGGCTAAGAAGTATTGGCAAAGAACTGGGAAGCAGATTACCATAAATGGTAATGACACTGCTGGGTTTGATAAGAAGAAAGTAGAGTGTTTCAACTGTCATAGGTTAGGACACTTTGCTAAGGAGTGTAGAAGCCCAAGAAAGCAGGAGAATAGAAACACATGGTATAAGCAAGATAGGAGAAAGGAAGTTACTGTTGAAGAGCCAAAGGCTATGTTGGCTATTGATGGTATTGGTTATGATTGGAGCTCTATGGCTATTGAAGAGGATGCACCACCAAATGCTGCTCTTTTGGCCAATGAATTTGCTCTAATGGTTCATTCTGATTCAGAGGTAAACAATATTACATCTTGTACTGAATCATGTCCTAATCTTAAAGCTTATGAAGACCTTAATAAGAGATTTGAAGCTCATAAACAAGAGCTACTTGATTCTTTGTTTAATTTGGCTAATCACAAAAGAGGTCTAGCTGTTTTAGAAAAACAAGTCTTACATTTTAAAAATAATGAAATTCATTTTGCTGATGACATCAATATACTAAAAAATGACATTAAGATCAGAGATGAGTGTATTGTTGAGTTGAATGATTCATTAGCTAAACACAAAAATGAAAGAGAAAATGTAAAGGTTTCTGTGGATGTTTTAGCACATTCCTCAGAAGGATTCAATAAGCTTTGGGAAGCCCAAGTTATTGATAAGGTTAATTCTGGTGTTGGATTTAAGTCTGTACCCCCACCATACAGAGGTGTTCATTCACCTCCAGGTATTGATTTAGCACACACAGGGTTACCTGAGTTTCAAGAACCAATCATGGAATATGGTTCTAAGGTCACTAAATCTCCTAAGATAGAAAAGGTAAGTAAAAGCTTAGATAAAACTTTATCTTATCAGGACAAGGTGTCCTTTATTAAGAAAGGAGATGCTATAGTTGTTGAAGATTGTACAACTGATAGTGATAGTGATGAAGAAGAACAGGTTATGTCTAAACCTGTATTGGTTAAGAAAGTAGGAACAAGTCTTCCTAAGATAGTCAATCACAACACTAACAGGCCTAAGTCAAATGTTAAGACAGTTAGGAAACCAGTTAGATATTGTGAACAATATAGAACTACAAACAAGCCCAGAGGTAACCAAAGGAATTGGAACAACCTCAAGTCTAACCAATTAGGTGATGACTTTGCATTTTATAATAAAGCTTGTTATACATGTGGTAGTTTTGACCATCTTGCAGCTTTCTGCAACCAAAGGGTAACTGGGTATGAATACCATAGGGTGAATTACAAAAGGCAAACTCCTCAAACTCTTTTTCACTCTAATACTCATAGATCTAAACCCAGAACAGTCTCAAACAAGTCTGGACTCAAAGGTACTGATAGACAAAAAGGTTCTGTTAACAAAGTACTGCCAGTTCAAATTAAAGGTACTGGTAAATCTAAAGGTACTGTTAGACCTTTGATGACTGTTAACCCAAAATCAACAGCTAAGGATGCAAAAACAACTTTCAAACATGCATCTAAAACTGTTCTAAGGCCCATTCAATCAAAAGCAGTGGTCCACAAACAAATTTGGAGACCAAAGGGTGTGACTTCAAAGTTAGCAGACTCTGCTGAACATGTTATTCACTCTGCTGCTAAGGGTAATAGGGCAAATGCTGTTAAGGCCTCAGCATGTTGGATTCAAAAATCCAATGTTGCATCAACAGTCCTTAAAAGATTAAATTACATTGATGCAAGAGGCAGATCCAAGTCAGTAATGGCTTGGATCCCCAAAGAAAACTAACACTCTTATTTGTGTGCAGGAACATTCTATTGATCATCAAGATCAAGGATACTCAGATAGTGGATGTTCCAATCACATGACAGGCAACATGTCTTATCTTTCAGACTTTCAAGAATTCAATGGAGGATATGTTACCTTTGGAGGTGGTTTTCGTGGCAAAATTTCTGGTAAAGGTACTATTAAAACCGGAAATTTAGATTTTGAAAATGTGTACTATGTACAAGAGTTAAAGTATAATCTTTTTAGTGTTTCACAAATGTGTGACAAAAAGAATAATGTTCTTTTTACTGACACTGAATGTCTTGTTCTATCTAAGGATTTTAAGATGCCTGATGAAAATCAAGTACTTCTTAGAATTCCTAGAAAGGCCAACATGTATAGTGTTGATATGAAGAACATCATTCCTAAAAAGGATTTAACTTGTCTTGTATCAAAGGCCACATTGGATGAATCAATGTTATGGCATAGAAGGCTTGGTCATATTAATTTCAAAACCATAAATAAAATTGTTAAGAATGGTTTGGTAAGAGGTTTACCTCACAAAAGATTTGAAAATGATCAAACATGAATTGCTTGTCTAAAAGGCAAACAACACAAAGCCACTTGTAAGCCCAAAATTTTTAACTCTATCAATCAGTCATTGTTTATGCTGCATATGGACTTATTTGGACCAGTTTCAGTAAGAAGTATACAACATAAAAAATATTGTCTTGTTATAACTGATGACTATAGCAGATTTACATGGGTTTTCTTTTTAGCTACTAAGGATGAGACATCAAGCTTTCTTAAGGAATTCATTACACTGATAGAAAACCAAGTAAGCAAGAAAGTAAAAGTCATTAGCAGTGATAATGGGACAGAATTTAGAAATAGAGTTATGGATGATTTCTGCAAAGAAAAGGGTATTAGGAGAGAATATAGTGTTGCTAGAACACCACAACAGAATGGAGTGGTTGAAAGAAAGAATAGAACACTAATTGAAGCTGCTAGAACAATGTTAGCTGATTCCAAGCTACCTATAATCTTTTGGGCAGAGGCAATTAACACTGCTTGCTATGTTCAAAATAGAGTTTTAGTTGTGCAGCCTCACAATAAGACATCATATGAACTCTTTAATGGTAGAACTCCTGCAATAGGATTTCTTAGACCTTTTGGATGTCATGTGACAATTCTCAATACCTTAGACCATTTAGGAAAATTCGATGGTAAAGCAGATGAAGGTTTCTTAGTTGGATATTCTCTTGTTAGCAAAGCTTTTAGAGTTTACAACTTAAGAACTGAGAAAGTTTAAGAAGAACTACATGTGGAGTTTCAGGAAAACAAATCCAATGTAGTAGGTCAAGGACCCAAATGGATATTTGATCTTGATTATCTAACAAACTCTATGAATTATTTACCTGTTGTTGCAGAAACTAATAATTTTTCAGGTTCACAAGCAACAAATGAGGTGGAGTTAGATAAAGATCAATCTGATGTCATTATGCCATTGTGGTCAAGTACCAGTGTGGATTTAGCTTCAAACAATGATGAATCTTCTTCTGGTAAAGCCAAAGAAGATGTTGAGGCTCAAAGAAAAGATGTTGGAACAGAGGAACAACTCAATATGTTGAATATTGAAAGTACTGCTGAGACAGAGCAAGGTACTGTTAGTACTTCTCAAGGTACTGGTAGTTCATTTGAAGGAACTGTTAGTTCAGTTGAAGGTACTGTTGGTTCTTCACACTCAAAAGATGCAGAGTTCCAAGAAGATGAAGTGGATTTGACTAATCTTTCATCATCGTATCATGTTCCCACTACACCACACACAAAAATTCACAAAGTTCATTCCCTTGATAATGTGATAGGAGATATACAATCTGGTGTGAAGACAAGAAGACAACTAGTCTCTTCAGACCAAAAAGGGGTTCTTGATGCCCTTTATGCTTCAAAACAACATGAACTTTCAAACTCATGTTTATTTGTATGTTTTCTCTCTCAAAAGGAACCAAAGAATATTCTTACAGCCCTAGATGATTCAAGCTGGGTAGAGGCTATGCAAGAAGAGCTTCTTCAGTTCAAGATTCAAAAGGTTTGGGTGCTAGCTGATTTACCTACAGGTGAGAAGCTAATTGGCACTAGATGGGTTTTTAAGAACAAAAGGGATGACAGAGGAATTGTGATCAAGAATAAGGCTAGACTAGTAGCACAAGGGTACACACAAGAAGAAGGAATAGATTATGATGAAGTTTATGCTCCAGTAGCAAGGATTGAGGCAATTAGGCTGTTTCTAGCTTATGCTTCATTTTTAGGCTTCACAGTCTACCAAATGGATGTCAAAAGCGCATTTTTATATGGTGAAATTGAAAGAGAGGTGTATGTTTCACAACCTCCTGGTTTCATTGATCCATTACATCCAAACAAAGTGTACAGAGTAGTGAAAGCTCTCTATGGCCTTCATCAGGCACCAAGAGCTTGGTATGCAACACTTGCTTCCTATTTATTAGAAAATGGATTTCAAAGAGGAAAGATTGATCAGACACTTTTCATCAAACAGCACAAGAAGGATCTTCTATTAGTACAGGTGTATGTGGATGACATTATCTTTGGATCTACAAGGAAGGAAATGTGTTTAGAATTTGAGAAGCTTATGAAAGATAAGTTTCAAATGAGTTCTATGGGAGAACTTACATTCTTTTTGGGTTTGCAAGTTAAGCAATCATCTGAAGGCATATTTATTAGTCAAGACAAATATGTTGCAGAGATACTTAGAAAATTTCAATTTGCTGATTCAAAAATAGCAAGCACACCAATGGACTCAGAGAAGCACCTTCTGAAAGATGAAGATGGAGAAAATGTAGATGTACACAGTTACAGATCTATGATAGGCTCCTTGATGTATCTTACATCATCTAGACCTGATATCATGTTTCCTGTTTGTGTATGTGCAAGATTTCAAGTTACTCCAAAGGTTTCTCATTTAACTGCAGTCAAGAGAATTTTTAGATATCTCAAAGGTCAACCAAGGTTGGGTATATGGTATTCTAGAGAATCTCCTTTTGATTTGGTAGCATATTTGGATAGTGATTATGCTGGTGCTAGCTTGGACAGAAAGTCAACAACTGGAGGATGTCAATTCCTTGGGTGTAGACTTGTCTCATGGCAGTGTAAGAAGCAAACAAGTGTGGCAAATTCAACAACTGAAGCTGAATATATAGCTGCTGCAAGTTGCTCTAGTCAAGTTCTATGGCTTCAAAACCAACTTCTTGATTATGGGTACAATTTCTTAAACACTGTTATTTATATTGATAATAGTAGTACAATTTGTATTATTAAAAATCCTGTACAACACTCTAAAACAAAACACATTGAAATTAGACATCACTTTATAAGAGACTGCAATGAGAAAAGATTAATTCAGGTTCTTAAAATTGCTTCAGAGCATAATTTTGCAGATCTGCTAACAAAAGCTTTTGATGTTTCAAGGTTTCAGTACTTGGTAGCAAGTATTGGAATGCTTAATCTTTAAATTTTCAATATGATGTGTTTTTGTACATAAAATTTTGAAAGTACTGCTGGATTTATAAGGTACTGCTATATCAAAATTTGAATTGTGTTATTCATACATTTGGTTTTATGATTATTCTAATACAAGACAAGTACTTTGTACATTGTTCTTTTGGTTTTAGACTAACTATTTCAGGTATGAATATGTGAACACAAAGGATATCTCAAGTGAAATGGGAACAGCAGAATTCTTATCAAATTGCTGACCATTGTAGATTTATGATGGACTGAGTTTAGGAATTAAACCTCCTTAAAACTTCTTTCTTGAAATCTAGTTATGATATTTCACAATTGAATTGATGACTTAGTTGATCAGATAGTAACTGATACAACTCACTTTCTATCATTTTATACTTTCAAGTATAATGAGTTAGTCTAAGGACATCTGATAGAAATAACAGCTAGTAAAAGTGAATCTAACACTTGTGTTGGAGGTAACAATTACTATGAGCTGGAAACCCTGTCAAGAAAATCTTTTGAATAGATTTATCTTTTCACAGGCAGTTAGTGATAACTGAAATACATTGGTTCTCACACAACCAGAGGTTATTTTTAAACCGAAATTTTGATTAGGTGACTGTTATTCACTTGATTTCTTCAAAATGGTTGGAAGTAGTATGATTTTTCAATTCTCAAAATCATGAACATACTACTAAGTTAAATGATTTCTTAAAAGGATTTTCAAGGATTCAGAAAAACCACACATTTGTTGGATTATGAATCAAAATGTCCACTGATTCACCTCTCATAGGAGTTAACACACCTAGAAGTGATGAGGACAGCAACTTAAACTTTTAATGAATTGATGGCTTCATGTACAATATTGTCTGACAACAAGTTCACATTGATGGATCAGTCAAAGGTACATAGTGAGATCTTCCAAACAAGGGGAGGAAATTAAAGTTATTTACTTCAGGGGAGGTTATAATCTCAGAGAAGGAAATATGCCCAGAAAAGGAAGAATAAACCAATATATGGAAGGAGAAGACAAGAGCATACAAGATGATGATGTAGAGGTTGAAAATGATTAGAACAGATCAAATATCTAGAAGGGATGAAGCATTTCTAAAGGAGAAAGTTCTATCTAGATCAAACGAAGGAAAGATTCAATTTCAGTTCATTATGTTTGTTTATCACTTGCAAAGGCATGCTGATAGATGATTTCACTTGTTGAAATCATTGCCTCTTACAATTCCTCCATCCAAGGAAATTGCACCATCTTTTGGTACAATGTTTTGATATTGCTGAAGTCAAAGAAGAACAAGGCAGATGAGTTCAGAATAAGAAGAATAGTTCAGATTCATGAAGTGTTTGAAAGATCTTCACAAGTCCTCATTTAATTCAGAAAACATGTTTGAATTAATTCACATGTTTAGGGGAGGATTGTTGGGAATTAAATATTCTGAAGTTAGAGTATTAGAAATTACTCTAAGTCAAAGGTACTGCTAGTACATCAAGGTACTGCTAGTACATCAAGGTACTGCTAGTTCATGATCAAGGTACTGCTAGTACATCAAGGTACTGCTAGTTCAAGTTGAAGGTACTGCTGATCAGTGACTCATAGGATAAGATCGAAAAGATATTTATTGTATTTTGGTCAAACATATACGGTAGATAATATCTTACTCCATGTGCTTAGTTAACAAGTTGTATACATAGATACATGTTGTATCTTATGTACTGACACCAATATGAATAAGTTAAACAAGTAAGTCGGTCAAGACTTTTAAGCAATTTGTAAAGATCTTTTGCAACTATAAAAGAGATCTTAGTCTAGTGAATATGTGTGTGAATATCTGTTAAGACATAGAACAAACAAAAATAACATATTACAAATCTAGAAGTATAAGATTCAAGGTTTTTGTAACCCTAGTGAAAAACACAAGATCACTCGTATTATTTGGAATAATATTGAATCGTTTAGTGAAATACTTTCTTTGTTCATTGTTAAGTAACAAATATAATTCTTCCATTTCCATAACATACATAACCTTCTAAGTGTGGTTAAGTAAATTTCGCGTACTTAATCATATTAACTCAATATATCTTATACACAAAGACACAAGGTTTAACCACCTTAACCGTGTATCAAACAAGAGGTCCTCACATCTGCTCTTCAAGAGATTCTTGTGCAATAATAGCATCAGAAGCCATTCTTTCTTTTTCCTTCCTTTGAGTTTCCATTAAGCTAGCAATCTCATCTTCATGCATTTTTCTTGCTACTTCTGCATCATAGTCAATCTGCATTTGAGTTTTAGGCTTGATTCTCTGTGGTTGTGGCTCATCTTCCTCAACCAGAATCCCTTTTCCTTTATTCTTAGCAGCTTGTACTACTACCTTAGCAGTTTGTACTGCTTCTTCAACATCAGCAGTACCTTCTTGTTTCTGATCAGTACAACTTTGTTCATCACTTTGCTCTTGCTCACCACCAGCAGTACCTTGTTCTTCAAAATTCAAAGTCCTACTCTGAGTTTGTGAACCGATCTTCCTTGATTTCCTCCTCTGTTTGGGAGAATCATCACCATCATCAGAACTATCATCTAAACCATCATCTGAAGAACTAGTAGAAATCACCATCTTTGATCTTTTGGACTTCTTCATTTTAGCTGCCAGTTTCTTCACTCTTAAGGTTAGCTTGGTGTAGATTTTGGCAAAGTTCCTTTTGTGGCTAGTAAGCTCTTCCTCTAGACTTTCCACCTTTTCAGACAATTTGGTACAGAGGTCCATCAATTCCTTTAGTTTAATACTGCCCTCATCACTTCTAGCTGTGTGACCTACTAGGAGAGGTGAATCAAGGGGCATAGACTCAGTTTCTACCCTAGTTTGACTAGGATGTACTCCTGAACCACCCAGATAGTCCATTTAGCCTGGGATTACACCACCTGTGGCAAGTCTTTGAGGACTTGGCACATTAAGTGTTGTCATGGTAGGGGTCTTAGCTATGTTGACACTTCCCTGCCCAGCTACTAAGCCAGAGACAGTAGTTTCAGCCCCGTCCATACTATCATGAAAGATAGGCTCATCTGCTTCAATGGTATGAGTAGGATGACTAGGCTGAGCAACCATAGTCTCCTTTCTGATTCTTCTCTTATAGGTTGTGGTGGTAGGGGGTGTATGAGTTATCTCAAGAACCTCAATGGGTGTGTGTTAGGGTTCAGTTGGGTATACTGACCCTTCACCCTTATCTATGTGTAGCATCTCAGGAAAGAGATGTATTACTACCCCATTAAAAAGTCTACTTGCCATAGCCATATTTTGAAAGAGTTTTTTCTGTAGGCAAGGTGTTGGAAAAGTTTCTTTATGCTGGTAAAGCAGATTCTTTTTCTTGTTCAAAAAAGTTTGCACAAATCTTGGATACATTAGAAACTTTGTTTTACTTTTCACATTATTGACCATACTCTCAAATATTAATTTAGAAAAATTGAAAACCCTGTTTGTAGACAAACATATGAGAGCAATAGCAATATTGCTATTGAATTGCTCCCATGATGTTCTTTTGGGACTCAAACAATGCAAGAGGGTATGGATTAGAAATCTCCATTGTGGGGAGAAACGTCCTTTTTGAAAAGTTAGTTTGTGGTTGGATGTATCATACCCCATTCTAGCAATTTCTTGCCAGATTTCTGTGCTTGGCATGTCATCGATACTATCTGAATCTCCTAACTTAAGATGTCTCCTAATAGTAGATTCAGTAACAATGAAATTTATGCCATCCACTTTAGAGTGAATTTCTATGTCTCCATCTTCACTAGTTATGGTAGTAGCAGTCTGCTAAAACTGTGTGATTTGAGAGACAAAAAGAGTAGGGGAAACAGTTAAAGCATACCTTATATGAGAATTGTTGAGAAAATCCACAATCTCATAGAAGAGTGGTCCATCACCCTGCTCTGTTTTCTCAAGAAAAGCAACTTGATTATGTGTCTTGACAAATTCCAACACAACCATGATTAATGATGCAAGTTAGATTAGAAAGATGATCGTTTGTGGTTTAACTGAGGATGGGAGAAGCCAATTGGGTTTTTATAAGATACTGTTAGGGTTTGAGAATTTTGCGTAAGAGATAAAATTATCTTTATAAAGACAATAAGTAAATATTTAGTAAAAAGATAATTTTCCTCTAGAAAATCCCTGTATATATGGTAAGAAATGGTTTTTACCCAACAGCTTGTTAAAAAAAATCTGTTACTGATACAACAGTTCCAACGGCTAGTTCAGCAGTACAAAGTTTACACTAGCAGTACAAACTTTGCACTATCAGTACTAACTTTTAAGAAAAAGTTTTAATGAGCAGTATAAACTTATGAATGATTTAAAACAATACTGCCCACACATAGTTTTTAGCAAACTATCAGCTATCAACGGATTTGATGTGTCTTTACCAACAACCGTTTGCTTTGGACTAGCCAACTCTTCACTGTTAGATATGGTGAGTTGATAACCATATAGTTTTTGGTAAACTATCAACCATAAACGGATTTGAGAAGCCTTTACCAGAAACCGTTTGCTCTGGACTAGTTGGTTCTTGATGTGGGTTAGACATGGTGAACCAATAACCATTTGTTGTGTGCACAGATCACACACTTCAAGCTTCAAATCACTATTTATTCCATAGCATAAAGCATTCAGTTCACAAACTCCATTCAACCTGCAATTGTTAGTCAAAAAACAGAAAACCAAAGTGCAAAGCACATGTCTCATAACATTATAAGCATATGACTAACATTGCACATAAACAAGGAAATCAGTTTCCTTGGGGAACCCAAGCCATCACTGACTTTGGTTTTCCTCTTGCATCAATATAATTAAACCTTTTTAGAATAGTTTGTGCACCATTGGATTGAAGTAGTCTCCAAACCCATGATGCTGATGCATTAATACCATTGCCCATATTTCCCTTAGAAGTATTTTTAAAACTACCAGTATTAACTGCTTGCCTATCAGTATGAACTGCTGGCTTAGCAATTGTAACCTTGGGTTTCCAAACTTGTTTATTAACCACTGCTTTGTTAACAAAGGGCCTTTTAACATTTGTTGGTGCAGATTTAAAAGTTGTTTTTGCACCTTGAACTGTTGGTCTTGGGTAAACAGGTCTAAATGGTCTGGCAGTATGAACTGCTGGTCTAGCAGTATGAACTGATCTTTGGCCAGATTTTAAAAGAACTGCTCTATGTATCATTCTAGCAATGGAAGGGTGATAATGAGGTCTTTCTAAGTTCACCCTAGGATTTGAATACCTAGTTACCCTATTGTTGCAATAAGCTGCAAGATTGACAAAGCTACCACATGAAAAACAAGCTTTCCTATAACAGACAAAGTCATCACCTAGTAGGTGAGACTTGAGGTTGTTCCAATTCCTTTGGTTACCTCTGGGCTTGTATGTGGCTCTATACATTTCACAGTATTTTACTGGTTGCCTAACTTTTCTCACATTGGTTTTAGGCCTATCAGTTTTGTTTTTGACCACCTTGGGAATACTAGTTCCCTCTACCTTAACACTATCAGGTTTAATCTTAACCTGATCACTCTCATCATCATCAGAAGTCCAATCTTCTATGGTTGGAGCATCTGAGTCCCTAGCAGAGGACACCTTGTCCTTAGTGAGTGAAGTATCACTTGCACTCTCAAAGGGTTTACTTTCTTCTACAGGCTTGTCAACTACACCATTATCTTTTGACTTAGGACCATATTCCATCTTGGATAGTTGAAATTCAGGCAATCCTGTGTGTTCTTGATCTATACCTGGAGGTGCAGGTATTCCTCTAAGAGGAGGTGGAACAGACTTATATCCTAAACCTGACTTAGCTTTGTTGAGAATTTGACATTCAATTATCTTACTTACACCCTTAGATGCATACTCTAATGTGTCTACACTCAATTGAATGTTTTCTTTATCCTGTTTAAGCTTTTCAAACTCTTCTCTTAAAAACTTAATTTCAGCATCTCTAAAAAATATATCTCTCTTAAGCACAGCTATGTCATCAGCAAATTTAGATTCATTACTCTTATAATAAACAATCTGCTCCTCTAAAACAGCTAAACCTCTTTTATGATTTGCCAAATTAAAAATAGTCTTGTTTAGCTCTATTCTCTGTTCATCATAGTGTTTCCTAAGAGTTTCTAATTCTTTTAAAGCATCACATGATTTAGAACATTTAGCAACTTGTACCTCAGAATCAGAGAAAGCCATGAGAGCCATCTCAGTAGGTGCTGCTTCCTCTTCTTCCATAAAGCTCCAGTCAAATCCTGATCCATCAATTGCTACCATAGCTTTTGAGCTTGAGTCAGTTATCTCCACAGTCTTGGTCTTTCCTCCAAAGCCTCTGCTCTTGCCATCTTGTTGTCTTGGCCTTCTGCACTCCCTTGAGTAATGACCCATCTTATGGCAATTATAGCATTCAATCTTTGACTTATCATAACCAGCTGTATCATTGCTGTTTATGGTAATCTTCTTCCCTGTCCTCTGATGGAATTTCCTAGCCCTCAAGCTAAGAAGAGAAATTTTCAATTTAATATCCATCTCTTCAAGATCATCATCATTGATTTCTTGAAGGTCTTCATATGTCAACATGGATCCATTATGCTGAGTAGTCAGGAATGCACAGCAAGTTTCTTCATCCAGAATGCCTTTAGTACTGCTTGATGTACTAGCATTACCAATATTTGAACTAGCAGTACCAACTGCTGAACCAACCTTCACTTCTTCCACTGGACTAGAGGTACTAGGAGATGACATAAATGCCATATTCCCTGAGCTTGAGCTTGTCCAGCAGTCTTCTTAACATCATGCTCCACTATCTTGAAGTTGCTATACAAGTCCATTAAGCTCATGGAATCAAATATCCGGCTTATTCTTCCACACAACAACATGCATAGCCCATTCTGATGGTAAGCTTCTTAGAAATTTTGAGTTGAGGTCTTCCTGTGGTATATCAATTCCAAGAATAGCAAGTTGGCTCACAAGCTTCTGTAACCTGCTGAACATATGATCCAGTGATTCATTGCTGGTTGCTGAGAAGTTCTCAAATTGTTGCTTGAGTAGAGTTTTCTGAGTCTTTTTGGTGGCTTCATTCCCACCAAATCTTGCAACAATGGCCTCAAATAATGACTAGGCATCCTTGAACTTGCTAAAGTTCAAGAGTTGATCATTGGGTATTGTCATCATGAGCATACTCCTTGCCTTGATGTCATTCTTCATCAGAATCTTCTCCTCTGCAGTAATAGGCTTTGTCTGCACAACCGTCTCTGTCTTACCCTCAACAGTTGATGTAGTAGTTGTAGGCTTGAATGAATTCCCTTCCTCTATGATTTCCCAAATTGCATAGTCTTGCACCTGGAAGTATTGCTCTATCCTTAACCTCCACATGTCGAATTCACGAGGCTTAAGAATTGGCAACTTTGTAGCAACATTGGTTTGGGTTGTCTCCATGTCCATCACTTCTTCTTGAAAAAGTTCTTCTGGATCTTCTAATTCAAAGTATCAGAACCTGGATTTGATACCACTTGAAGGGATCTAAACACACTCCTTGTGTTAGAGATACTTTGAGTAATACTAACTAGCATGCGGAATTTACTAGCTAATACTTAGAAGATTGTTTGTTGAATGAATGTATGGAACAGTGAATGTATTAGTATGAACAATGAAGACAATGGTTAATCAAAATGATTCAATATTATTAATCAATAATACGAGTGATCTTAACTTATCACTAGGGTTTACAACCTTGAATCCTTCAAAAAAGGTTAGGTTTTCTATATTAGAAAGTACGAATCTTTGTGAATGCTTCAAGGTTGTTAAACCCTAGTGATAGTCGAAGATCACTCGTATTATAATAATATTGAAGCTATTTGGTTGTTTAATCATTGTGTTCATACTTTCACTATGTCATACATACAATCATATACCTCACAACACACATAATCTTCTAAATGCTTTGTATTAAATTCCCCGTGCTACTTAGCATATACTTAAAGTATCTCTAACACAAGGTGTGTGTTTAGATCCTCTCAATTCACCTACTTCCAGGAAAGAATCTTCACACCTATCTGCTCACGAACCACATCTCCTAAAAAACTCACAAACACTGCTCTGTGTTCCCCTGATACCCTACCGAATGCATTGAAGGTTACCTTGAGCTTTATTCCACCAGGTTTGTCATACTTCGCGCGAAACTTTATTAGCCTGGTTGAGCCCCTCTTAGCTAGTATCTTCACTGGTTGGTTGGTTCCAGGCATATCTTCATCATCAGAATACTGTTCGGATTCATATCCTAAGGCGTTATCATCAAGCACAACATCATCAGGATGAAGCAAAGTTTGATTATCAACAATGGGTTCAATATCCATGACTCTTGAGCAACAAAGGGTAAAAGAAAATGATTATGGCTTAGCTTGGAGAGTAATGGTGATAGAAGATTTGATTTTTGTGTTTTCTTTGCAGTCTTTTTTTAAGGAGAGAAAAGAGGGTATACCACGAATATGAATCGTTATTCTTGGTAACTGCTTGTAATTAGGTGATTTAAAATATTTCGATCAAAAATTTGGCTCCAAGTTGTAATTTGAAATTAACAATTGAATTATTTGAAAATTTTGCCTTTGAACCTGTTAATTAAAGCATAAACTTGAATAAATCAAAATTTTGGCTCCAAATGTTATATATCATTATCTTAATAATCGCAAATGTACCACACTGTGCAACCATCACATCATCAGTACAAACTGCTACCCATTTAACAAACCAAAATACTTACATAATTACCATTTATTGTACCCTTACTAATTACATTTATAAAACACAAATTGCTACAATTTTTTTTTTTTTTTTTTTTTTTTGAACATTGAATACTTTTTATTAAGTAATATATTGAAAACCAAAACCAGCAAGTTGCTGGGGAATACAGAAAGGAGAATATTTAAAACATAATACAGTACATACATAAGGGAAAATCAGTATCCAAATTAAATGTCAGAATTGAACCATATACCATTTACAAAACACAAAAGCTGTTAATGTATATCCTAAACCCCTAAACCATCTTAGTCTTGCCTTTCCCATGGCTGCTAGAAGGTGCTCCAAAACCTATAGGATTCTTCTTACATGGCATTCCCAAGACAATATCCTGAGTAAATTTCTTTTTGTGTGCCTTTTCAACTAGTATTTGAACTTGCACAGGGAGAGCCAGGATAGGAGCTTGAGATGGGAGTTCCTCTGGAGGTTGAATGGCTTGGATAGGTTCCACTTCCCAAGTATCAGTACTTGCATCAAAATGTTGCTCTGGATAATACCAACCAAGGAGGCTAGGAAGGATGTTGAGAGCACCGTCATTTGATTCTGAACTGCTTGAATCAGAAGAAATTTGTATGACATCTACAAATAACAACTGTTAGATCAGTTTTATTGATTCAAATGTTAAACTATATCCCAATCAAAGAAAAACCTTTTGATGGTTTACCATTGCAGAAGAATCCATTGTGTTCTCATATTTTGGTCCTCTTTTGTGGTATCCCAAACAATGAAGCAATGTTGCACAAACTAGGCTGCATTTCAAGTCTCATTGGTGGCCAACTAGGCTGCAATTGAAGTCTCAATTGGACCTCTCAGTGTACTCACAAACATTGGACCTCTCAGGGTACTCACAAACAGTTCAAAAGACTGTATTTGTAGTCTCAATAGACATCTCAGTGTACTCTAATAGGCTGCATTTGGACCTCTCATTGGTGGCCAAGCACAAACAAGTCTGCTAGGTACTCTCATTACTGGCCAATCACAAACTAGGCACATTCCAATGCTCTCATTGATTTAGACCTCTCAGTGTACTCACAAACAGGCAACAAAAAATACTCAGACACAAAACACTTAATTATACATAGCATAACAACCATTATGTATACGAAAATCATAGTATGGAAAACAAAAAAAATAGAGCATACATTAAACATAGCATAACAACCATTATAAAATACAAAACAACCCCATTTTACAATAGAATTGATCGGTAACAACCACTAACATCACCATTTATAGATCAAAAGCCTGATACTAATTATTGTACAATCAATCATCAACTGATATGTGAAAACATTAAAAAACATACCTTTGTTGTTATTTGGATTCATTGTTTGCGTGCTTGTGTTTGCCAGAAGAATGTGTGTATTGATTAAGGTTTATTGATTATTGTGTGTGTTTACAAATGATCCGGTAAAGGGATTAATTGCCGGTTGAATATTGAATTTATGGTTTGGTTTAACCATAGCTGACGTGGCAAGATTTGTAAAAAAAAAAGGCTAATGGTGCTGACGTGGCGGTGAAATCCGGCTATAGCCGGTAACTAGGGATGGCAACGGTTCGGGTTCGAGGCGGGTTTTAGTGTACCCGTACCCGAACCCATTTATAATACACCCGTACCCGCCCCATATCCCACCGGATACCCGATTAATATTATCCATCGGTTTTTCGGGTTTCCCCGCGGGTATCAGTTATCCGTAGTTGAATATTATATGGACAAAATTGGCTGTATTAAGATTAAGTCACGCTAAAATCCACCGACAAAGCAAAAGAAAATACTCTAATATATTAAAATTTTTTAAAAGTTAAAGAAAATGAATATCGTATCAGACGATTTAACGCAACGTATCGCAACGCAACGTACTCGGCACGACATTCACCAAAAAAATCAAATGCGCAAGAGTTTTCAAAAGTTAATCATTCTCATTTCCAAAAATAATTTCGTTTTAGCCTTTTAAAAGGTTTTGGTATCATCATTCGTGTAGCAGTAGAGAACACGGACTCACGAGTACTCACTCCAAAAAAGCGAATAACCGATTAGTCGAGAAGAGTATTGACGATAACTCGAGTCGAGATGAGATGACGAAAAGAAGTCAAAGAGATAACTAACAACAAACATATCCAAAAAGGAGAGTCGATTGGTAATCGTCGGTATTTTCCCATAATCCCATTTTTAAGTAAAAGGTATATATACTTGTTTTATGATTTAAAACAAGTTTGGACTTACGACAAAATTAATCTTTGGAAATAACAAAATTTCTCCATGACTCTTTCGTTTATCGAACGTTTCAAAGTCAAAAGACTTTATTGAAAATCAATTTCCCGAGTAATTTATAATATAACGAGTATTTATACAAACCCTAAACCCTAAACCCTTAAAACTAAACCAATCCGTAACTCAAACAATAACCAAACGAATAGTCCAATAAATCCTAAACCCTAAACCCTTAAGGCGACATGAAGTTGCAGATCTGTTTCATCATTTCTTAATAGAGTTTCTAGACTGACCCTGGTAGCTGGATGGTCTTGAGGCAACTTACGCAACCTTTCGACCTCTGGAGCACGATTATGCATCTGTAGCATAATACGAGTTATCTCACCTAGCAAATTGTTAATCAGTTTGAGTTCTTTTTCTTGTTCATTGCGTAATCGGGTGAGGATAGCCTTTTGCACCTCTGCTGGTTCGTTAGCCATAGTGTTTGTGTTAAAATTAGTGATACTTGCGAGAGAGTTTTATAAGAAGTAGTGTGAGAAAATGAAGTGTTGTGAAAGTGGGTTTTATACTGGAAAGTAGCCGTTAAACTAGCCGTTGGAGGCTATTTTAAAATTCATATTCAAAGTAAAAGTAACCGGGCGGGATATATTTATAATTTATAAATTCTATTCAAATTCAATTCAATTTAAAATTTATAAATGAAACGGGCGGGTTATATTTTGAATTCAAAATGAAAGAATCTTGGGTGGGATATATTTATATCCGTTTCAAATTCAAACTCATTTTAAAAAACGTGTGGATTTCTAGCCTATAAATACCCAGACTTCTCAAACACATCTCACACACAAACACATTCAAACTGCTAAGATATTCAAGATCCAAACTTATCATTCCCCAAACTGCAAATGTCTTTCAAAAAAGATTTCTCACAACAATTCCCCATTCCTCCTCGCCAAGATTTTTCGCAACAATTTCCAAGTCCACCGCATGAAGAAGTCCATACTCCACCGGAGCATATCTTTCCGGTTTTCCAACCGAAAAATGTTCCGGTGAACAATCCACCGGTTGTCGACCAAGACCCAAATCCGTTTGGTTTAACAGAGGAACAACTCAGACTTATGGAGCAAGATATGGAAGTCCTGCTAGAAATGGAACAACGTGAACGAGAAGAGGAAGCTGCTCGTTTGGAGCAGCTAGCCAGAGACGAAGAACAACGTAGGAAGAACTGGGAAATGGGTTGGTTCTCACCTGATTCCTCTTCGAGTGAAGACGGTTATGTCTCAGATGATACCTTCCATTAATTTGTAGTTTCATTTCAATTTCTGTATCGTAGTTTCATTCGTAGTTTCGTTTTAATTTCCGTATCGTAGTTTCATTTGTAGTTTGGTTTTAATTTCCGTATCGTAGTTTAATGTATTTTTTCACAACAATTCCCCAGTCCTCCTCACCAAGATTATCCCGCTTAAGAACCAAGGGGGTGTTTTGTAAATTTTTTTTATTTTTTTAAACACAACGGATACATAGTACTCTAGAGGGGGTAGAAATGATTTTTTTTTATTTTTTTTATTTTTTTATTATAGCTCACCGTAACGTGGCGTTAAGGGGTTAACGCAGGTGTAGATTCCAACGAATGCGTGAATATTAGTGGCAACTCCAAAGAAGTTATTTCCCTTGTATTCGACTTCCTTCTTCATAATTTGGTTATAGCACTCCTTGGACATAATATTCACTGGTGAGCTTGTGTCGATAAAAGGATGGAAATCCATGAAACCAATCTTGCATGAGAGTTGAAGATTGTATGGGTTTCGGTGGTGAATCCTAGTTCCCATCCCAAAAAATAGAAGTTTGCCCGGTGGTGAACTCGTTTTTCCATGATCAGCATGCAAAGGGACCATTTCTACGTCATTACTGAAATCATCCGGCCCAATTCCTAATCTTTCTTCGTTTTCTTCATACTTAACAAAAAATTCAAAATCTTCTCCTGATGAAATGTCGTTGTGCTCAGTAAAATTTCTTGGAGCTTCATTTGTCAAAATTGCCTCCAGATTGTCTCCAAAGTCGCCTGTTTCTTGAACCTGATTTATCACACAAACTTTTTTGGGGATAGAAATAATCTCGTTAGCCCTAAAAGTTATAATTTCCCCATCTACTTCAAGGGTCATTTTCTTGCCATAAACATCAATCTTAGCATGGGCAGTGGTAAGCATAGGTCTTCCCAGAATAATAGGGATTTTTCCATCTTACGCAATTTCTAAAATAACAAAATCTACTAGAAAAACAAACCTATCAATTTTGACTAAAACATCCTCCATGATTCCCTTAGGGGACTGCATGGATTTTTCTGCCATATCAATATCCATTTTGATAGGTCTTGAACTTCCAAATCCTAGACGCAAGAACATAGAATAAGGTATAATACTTATACTAGCCTGTTAATCCCAGTTATGCACTTGATCGAATCCCTTAGCTTGTAAAGGTTTAGTTATCTTAGATAAATCTAAAACCACTAAGTATAGAAACTGTCTTGTGAGTTTATCAAATACAATACGGAATCTTGTACTTGATCTTAAGTAGAACTTTTTATCAGTGAAACAGTAAACAAAGAACACAAGTATATCAAACAAAACACTTCAATATTATTGACTTTAATACGAATACTCAACAATATTAGGGTTTTACAACATTGAAGCTATAACTCTAAGACTCAATGAATACGTATATATTTCTATGCCCTAGGACCTCCTTTAATAGACTAAGGAGTCCTAGTCGGCTTACAATAACTTTCTATGCAAGATAAATCTTTTTAGAATCTTTTCTATATTTATCTAAACATACTATACATATCAAACCGACTCTAATACTCCAGCAGCACTAATAAATAGTCAGCAATACTAATTTTTAGTCTGGCAGCATTAAGTCTTCAGCAATTGTAACTTATTACTAGTAGTACTAAGTTTTCGTCTAGCAGCATTAATTACTTAGTGTATATTTCCTTGAAGTTCTTAGCAGTTATAATATACACTATCAGTCTTAATATTCATAAGCAACAGTAACATCTTAACCAGCAGTAGTAATGACTTAAAGCATTTTCCATGTAATACCTGAGCAGTTGTAATCACATGAGTAGCCTTAACCATCTTGAGCAGCATTAACACCTTGGAAGCTTTAATTCCCAACATAGCCCCTAATTCTGCTAATGCATTGCTTATTTCAAGGTTACTGATAATACATGGAAGAGTGAAATTTATAACACCCTCAAAATCAAGATTTGCGGAAGCATACACATTTGGGTGCTACTAAATCGATAATCACATCACAAAGATATAGAGAACGGATTAAAAATACTTTTTAAAATAGTTTACATTTCCAAGTTACATTGTCATACATCAAGTACAATCTAAATAAAATGAAGCCCATTTAACAAAGCGGTCCCAAATTCAGAGTTTAACGCATAAGCAAAAACATTTCCAACAAACATATGACCATTTCCATGCCCTGCCTTCATTAAACACATTTTCAAATACCTGAGAAAAACATGCTAAAAGTCAGCTAACGCTAGTGAGTTCAAAGGTTTAAAGTAAATAAGCACGTATGAACCATAGCAAATAATTCAGCAAACACACTAATCCGCTATGCAAACACTAAGCTCATCCAACCGAAACTAGACAAACAATATGCCAAGCTGGCATAGCAAATAAAGGGTGCCCACGAGTGTTAATCCTCAACCACTCGGCAAATTCCGATATGGTATATGTTCGCGTTGACTATGCCGAGCCAACCGAACGGGGGAGTCACCCCCAATAGATCTATTTATATCACACGCGCTTCCCAGCAGGAATTGACGGTTGATGATAGTGGGCGCAATGGGATTCAGCTAACTTAGGTTTTCGCATACAAGTGTGTATAAAAACAAAGTTCATTTTGGTCCATGAAGACAGTTTTGCATGTTTCTCACCCCAAGGTTTATAAAAGCAATACGTATAAAAATGGGGCTATAAACTCACCTTAAAAACAATAGCAATCTAGTATTCAACAACAACTCAGTGCAACCACTCCGACACGCGACCTAGATCAGTATGGTAAGTCTTAGCGAAATATTCATGTTTTAAATGTTTTAACTCAATTGAAAAGTTTACGTGTGAACAGTACTCGTGTACTTCTTGCTTGTTGTGTGGTAAGGTACGTTTCAAAATAGTTTATCATATAAGACTCTTTGGTGATGGCTCATAGTGAAAGTGTACAGTGAATATACGTGTGACGGAACTTCCGTGCTTAGATCTTGACATGTCGGTGGTTTTTAACCGTAGGTATTTTGCCAGGAAGTTGGTGGGCTCTGTATTCTGAATCTATGTCCGAATTGGACAGTGCAAAGATGATCATTAATGCTGGGAGTTCGGATAACATAGCGTCCACGGAGATGGTGGATCAGTTGAGGCTGGGGATGCCCTTAAGTTCTTCAAGTCCGGATTCATGGATAAGCCTTCAGCTAAGAGAAGGAGAAATGCTATAAGTCAAAGTCAACTTCGTCTTCCGCTCATAAGTAAGCTCTTCTCCACGGCATATTTTGACTCTGATCTTCGCTTCCTTTATTCGGTTTCTGGTTCTTGGCTGAACCAGTAGGTTTCCCCCTGAATCAGAGCGGAAAGTTCGGATTTCGCTTCATTTTCAAATTGTTTCTTTCCCGTTTTCTGGTGACTATTGGTATGTTTAGTCTGAACATACAGGGAATTGGAGGTAGCATTCTACTGATGTTAAGTCAAGGACTGGTTTCTTCAGCCCTTTTTCTATGTGTTGGTGTTCTATATGACCGACATAAGACTCGACTTGTTAGAGAGCGTATCGCTATTCAAAAAAAAAGGTTTATGTAATCAGAAAAATGGTTATGGTTACGGAAACATTTCGTGTAGTGATATCGCTTTCTCTTTCTTAGCGCTCCGCCCCCCCCCCCCCCCCCCTAAAAGCAGCTACTGACTCGTCAAGTTGAGTCGACAGTGATTCTTCTTGTTCCGCCCCTGTCCTTCTCCTTAGTTTCTAAACTAGCAGAATCGCAGGACATCAAAAGTGGGAAGTTTCTTGTTGGTTTTTCTTCCTCACTCTCGAATAGGTGAACTTGGTTCGTTCAATTCATTCAAGGGGGGTCTTGAATCTCTCGAAGGGCTTTGAGAAGAGGGGCAACAGGGAAGATGCCGAGAATGGTGAGATTGATTACAAGAGCTAGTTTTAAAAGAATCAATCAATCAAGCTTGGACCCGTGCAATTAATATGATAATGGTGTTAGTGGGGTATTATTATATTATAAATATTATAATTATTTATAATATAATGATAATTATGAAGAAATTTATAAGTATTTAATTTTTGAGAAATTAAATAAGTGTAAATGTATAAATACCAAAAGTGTATTCACAAATCTTATAAGGTCTAAAAATATTAATTTAGAAGAATTAATATTTCTAATAATAAAAAATAATTCGTTTCGTCTTTTAGTCGGTTTTCATCCGAAAATATTCTAAGTGTCGAAATTTTAGAAAAATCGGGCATGACCCATTCGTTTATTCAAACTTTTCCATTTTACTCAAGTGTTGCAATTTCCTTAAATAATCCCTTTAGTTAATTATATTTGCAAAACTAGTCCAAAATGTATATTTATCGTTATAACTATATTTATCGTTACGATTAATTCTAAATTATAGTTTTCGACACAAAAGTCAACGTTTAGTCATAATACTTTCAAAAGTCAACCAAAAAGTCAACCATCATAAATTTGGGCCGAAAATCCTTTTATTTGACTTATTGGGCTTAAAGTGTCAAAACGAGTCCAAAATGGTTTTAAACGATATATAACGTTCTATTTCACAAAAATAATTATAGTGAGTCGAAAATGTTCCGAAACTCATTTTTGTCTCCCAAAATATATATTGGGCCGAATAGGCCATAATGGGTCAAATAATCCATTTTTAGTCCGAAAACTAACTAACCCTTTTTATTTACGTTATATTTTTCGGTAAGTATTAAATAAGCTAATAAGCACTTTAAATAAGCAATTCGGTCCAAAAAGTACAAGTAGGCCGAAAGTTTGATGGGCTCGGCCCATGTGTGTCGAGACCAAGTTTAGCCCAAAACAATTAAGTTGAAACCAATATGCTAGTGCTTATTTCAATAAGTTAACTAAAATAAACTAATAAGCATAAATTTCACCATTTCACCACTAGAGCCAAAACTTTATGTTTTTCAAATCCCCAGTAATTATTTATTTTAAAAGTGTGCCGATTTATATATACATACATACAAGTGTATATATCTATATATATATGTATATATATATATATATATATATATATATATATATAATATATATATATATACATACAAGTGTATATTTCGTCTTAAACTCGCGTAATTAACCTTAATCACTTTTGTATTATCAAATTAGTACCACAAGCAACAAGATTTACCACACAAGCAAGAAATATCACAATTTGTACAAATACTTCAAAAAGTCGAGCACTAACAATAATATACCAAAACTAAGCTTTTTCAAATTAACAAAACATATACATTTAACACTTGGTAACACTTTTAAACTTCAAGATAACATGGAATGAACAAGATTAGACAAGTTTTAGAGTATCCTTACAAAGAGGGTGTTTGTACATGACCAAGGAGACCAAGAAAATCCCAAAATGCTTCAAATTTACCCAAGATACGTTCCGATTGTTCCCAAAAGCTCAAAAGTACAACCCGGTTATCTTGAAACTCAAAGAATTTTTGTGGATCTTGATTTTTAGTTTAGTTCGTGAGTTTGAGATGAAGAGAATTTAGATGGCAAGGTTTAGATGATAGAATGAGTATGTGTATAAGTGTGTGAAGATTTAAGTTAATAAAAACAACATAACCTATGTCATCATCCACTAAATATCATATAATATTAAAAGTTTTGTCTCCGTGTGGGGGAGGGGAGCTGCAAATGACAAGAACAAAGGGGAGGTAAATTATTTTCGCTCCTCGTTGGTGTATCGTGTGTCGGTTTGAGCTTAAACGTTATCGTAAAGTCCCGGTTTGACCTTTTTGGACACGTATACACAAAATAAAGATTTTATTGACGTTTTCGTCAAAATTGTAATAAAATATTATTATTTGCTCAAAAATGCATTTATTTGACTGCTACTATATATACTGTGCTGTCGGTTCGCGTGTGGGGTTGCTTTTTATTAAATACGAGAAAGCTTCTCAGTTAATTACAAAACTTGTCAGTAACTATCAGAAATAGATTAATTTATGCTTACTGACAAAAATAAACTTTTTTAGCAGTGACTGTAAGCTACAGTATGTGGGACAGCTCCTAAAAATGCTCAGAAATGCTCGGAAACATGCAATTGCACATAGAAATGCTCGACTTAAAAATAATAAATAAATATTTATTATTAACTTAAAGTGTGAAAATTACTATTTATCACAAAACTCCCTGGGTCTTTTTCCTTAGGAGGTAATTCATTCCTCTAAATAGCAGAGTACCTAGCATTTAGCTTCACCGATGCTATTTCTTCCAATCTACCTTTCTTGTTGATTAATTCCTGCACAAATTGAATTTCGTTAGATTTATTTTTAATTGAATTAACCAAAGGTAAATTGACTGGAAGAGTTCCCAAATCATCAAGTAGGAGTTGTTCTTTGACAAGTCTCCTCTTAACTTTCTCGGAGAAAGCAGTTGGTTCACTTGGAGTTTCATCATTTGCAACTAACTTAGTTTCTCCAATTGTCACCGCATTGACAATCTCTTCATCAACTCTCTCGTTTTGCTTGTTCAAACAATCTTTTACGGCTTGGGCGCATTGTTCCACCTTCTTTTCGAGGTTCTTAATCCCGATATCGTGAGCTTTGAGTGATGAAATGGTACATTCAACAAAAAATTTCATCATTTCCTCCTCACGTGCTTGCCTCTTAGTGGATTCCTCAATGTACTTCGAAACTAGCTCCTCAATGCTAATTCTTTCTTTTGTACCAACCATGCTTTTCACTTCCTCTTTCCTTAGAGCCTCCTCTACCTTATTTCTCTCCTGTCTCCTTCTCTCCAACTCCCGCCCATAATCATTATCTCTCTTAATCATAGTCTTCATAACTTTATGTTTAAAATTATCCTTAGGTCCATATCCAGTTTCAACATGCCACTTATGACAGTGGTCGGCCATCCTTTGAATAGAATCCCAGGCTTTATTTGCCATCGTTCCCGGAATTGGTGTTTGAGAGTCTAGAAGTAGGCGAGTCTCGGCATCCAGTCCTCTGTAAAATATATAGATCATTTGATGCTTATTGAGGTCGTGCATTGGACATCGGTAAAGAAGCTCGTTATATCTTTCCCAAGCTTGATATAACGTCTCTTCTCTTTCTTGCACAAACCGGTGGATATCATTTTGAAGCCTAGCAATCTTAGATGGTGGAAAGAACTGTTTCATGAACGCTCTTCGGAGATGATCCCATGATGCCTTCGATTCGCAGGGAAGTCTACTGAACCATTTCCTTGCTGTTCCAGTGAGGGTCATTGGAAATACCTTGATCATAAGGGAATATCTTGAGACATTAGGGATACTAAAAAAGCTACATAAGTTCAGAACCTCCTCCACGTGCTCCCGAACATCTTCATCCTTTCCTCCGGAAAATTGTCTGTTATGTAGTTCTTGGATGAATTGGCTTGGGATCGAAAATCCCTCAGTCTCAGGGTTAGGTGTTGTATCAAAATTTCTTTTGCAGTCAACGTTTTTCCTACCCATATATTGCTCCATGGTCAGTCCGTTAATGTCGGGCTCTTCATTTGACTCTGGTTCAGAATCTGAATGTTCAGATTCGTAAAATGAGAAAATATTATGGACAGAGATCGGGGTGTTGTTTCTTTTAACCCGAAATTGCCTTTCCGGATTGTCGTACGGTGTGGCAAGGAACTGTCTAGAACTCCGATTTTTGTACCCTGACATTTGAAAAGATTAGAAGAAAAATAAAAAATTGACTTAAAATTAAAATTCCTAATATAGTTCCCCGACAGCGGCGCCAAAAACTTGATGCAGAATTTCTGACCAAGTTTTAATATTTATAGTTATCTCGTCTACCTATGGTCTACCTTATGCACTCACGGGCAGTGTACCCGATCGTTTGTAGTGTAGTAATCGGTAAAGCCGAGGTCGTCTCAAGAGCTATGCGTGTGGATTCTAACTTAAGTCTATGTCACGTTTTAAAAAGGGTTTTGAGTTGTTTGATTAATTAAACTAATTAACAGAAATGAAATGCTGAAAGTAAATTGAGTTGAATGTAGTAGGGAGAAAATGTACTAGCCTAGTTATTCATCCTATGATGCAATGACTATGTTCTCTAATTAAGCTTCCTATCGCTTCAAGTGGGGCATAAGATTCACTAGACTCCTTTGGTCAATTTGTCTAGCCTATATCCCTAGAATCCTACTCAGATATCATAGGTCTGATCCTAAGTGATTACCAGAGCTTGCAGGTAGACTAGTTCAAGTCATTAAGTGCCGCTACATACTAGATTTATTCTTTGTGTGATCCAGTCTCTCGGATCTTAGACCACACATCTAACTTCTTAAGTTCATCCAACACGAAAGGTGATCCTTTGGTCAATTCGCACACAAGGAATTGGTAGTCCTATGGTCAATTCTTACCAACCCTCGCAACTCACTACTCTAGGGTCCTATGGTCAATTCTCCTAGTGTAATAAGTACAATTGTCCTTCAAAACTACCGAAGCTAGAGGATCTTACGAAAAACTAAGCATGCACACACTAGAAGCAATAATAAAAGCACGAAAACATAATCAAAACAATAAAGGAATCATAACTAGGCTAGCACCAAAGGTGCTTAGCCGATCATATTGAAAAGTATAGAAGATTCAATGTTTTGCATGGTAATGAAAGACATGGAATCGTAAATGTAAATTGAATATAAACCGCTAAAACTTATTTATGTTATATCGTGATCTCTCCCTTGGAAAATGCTCTTTATGCTGCTGGAGATCGTCCTTGTGGAACCCTACTTCGTTCTCTGACTTTTTATGGTGTGAAAGATGTGTAAAATGAAGAAAATAGGGTTTGTATTTATAGGCCCGACAAAGCTACGGTGTAAACTCTAGGTATGGTTATGCCATAAATCTTTAAACGATCTTATAAGTTAGTAATATTTACGGCGTAACTTGATGGGTAGTTACGCCGTAATCTTCTTAGGTTAACAATTACATCGTAATCTTCTTGCTGGTTACACCGTAATCTCTTTAATCACTTCAATCAACATTCTGTGTAATTTCTACGCCGTAACCTCTTGCATGGGTTATGGCGTAACCTTCATAGTTACGAAATTCTTCTAAGTCTTTAAATTGTTACGGCGTAATCTCTTGTGGTAGTTACGCCGTAATCCTTGATTTGCGTTGACTTGGTCTTCATGTATAAATCCTTAGTTACGGCGTAAGTGGGGAGTGGAGCTACGCTGTAACTTCTTCAAAGCTAGCATACTAAAGTGTGTATTATATTAAGTACTTTTCCAATTCCGCGTCTCTTTTGCTCCTATGCTCATATACAACCTGGAAACGAAATATAAAGAAATCAAAGTATATATCCATATAAAACAATACAAATAACGAGTATATTAGGGGGAAATTGACACTAAAATATCAGGATTATTTGATGTCATCATTGAGCTAGACATCCCTTTAACTTCTGTTTCATACACCTTGAGGTTGTTATAGAGATCATCCATGCTCATAGTATCAAAATCAGCTTTATTCCTCCACACAACAGCATGTGTGTTCCATTCAGGTGAAAAACTTCTTAATAACTTTTGATTAACATCTTCTTGTGAAATTTTTTCACCCAAAAGCTCCAACTGACTTACAAGCTTTTAAAGCATATCAAAAGTTTGATCAAGCATCTTTGAGCTTGGAGCAGTGAAGTTTTCATATTGCTGTGTTAAGAGATTCTTTTTAGTCTTTCTTGTAGCATCATTCCCACCAAATCTCTTTTCTACAGCTTCCAGCAACAACTTAGCATCTTTCATAGAGTTAAACTTTAACTGATGTTAATTGGGAATGCCCATCATAAAAGTACTTCTAGCTTTCACCTCTAGTCTTCTCTGAGCCTTTTCTTCAGCATTTGCAATAGGCAATACTGTCTCAACACCTTCCACAACTTTTGTTTTTGGCAAGGTTGCACCATTCTCTATGACTTCCTATAGTGAATAGTCTATCATATGGATGTATTGTTCAATCCTTATCCTCCATATCTCAAACTCACCAGGTTTGAGCATGGGAACTTTGGATGCTGTTGGAGTATGCTCGTGTCATAATTAATAATTATATGGCTAGACGTATGTGAGCCTATGGGGTCACACACTTATACACAGAGACATCATATTATAGATTGTAATTATCGTATTTACAGTATATAAACGGCTATGTAACAAGGAAACTATAACGGGCCATAAAGCACTAAGTTAGACTTAGCGTTTTTGAATTGGACCAACAATGGGCAAGCCCATTGTGGGCCCACATATAGTTCGGCCTAAGTATAAGGGGTGGAAGGACTTTAGAAGTTGATTAAGGGTGCTAAGTGTAAATGTAAAGATGATAACATCAATTATAATTAATGGTTATCAATTACATTAACTAACACAATTAATCAAGGAGAAAATCTCTTCTCCTCCTCCCTTCATACCTACGGCACACACACACTTTCTTTAGGGTTTGTGTGTTTTTCCATCTCAATCAATTATACTCATTGTGTGTATCATTCTTTGAGAGTTACAAGGCCAAGACTAGCATCGTGTGGTGATCAAGGACGTGTAGTGTGGACATATCATAGAAGAGATCAACTTCATTGATCTCTTGGGTTTCTTGGTCTAGTCGAACCATAAGTATTGTTGGTGACTCCCGGATCACGCTACAAAGGTATAACTTATGTGTTTATTTTAATTGATTGATCATATGGCACTATGGATCCGTTGAATGGTGATGTTTTCCGCTGCGTGTATTTATTTGATATGTTATTATATTGCTACATCACCTATAGTGGTATCACGAGCCATCATATGTTGTCATATGATCATCATGTATGCGTAAAAATGGCTAAAAACATGTTTTTTTAATGGATTTAAAAGTGGGATTTTAAAACAGCCCCTAGGGCTTATATATTATGAATATGTCGAATTTAATAAGGTCTTAAGATCTGGACTTTTTGATCCTATGGCCATTTGTTATGCATACGTTGTTTGTTTACTTGATCGGTACCCGTAAAATGGCCTAAAAACGCGTTTTTTGGAAGATTTTTAACCCGATTTCAAATCAGCCCATGAGGCTTATTTTTCTGTGGTAAAATGGTGTTAAGAAGGTCCTAACATCAGTGGGGTTTGAGTCTTTGGCCATTTATCATGCGTACCATTTGGGGTTTTAATTCTTGTTAATTATTTCTTCGATTCGTTGGCTAACAATTTTAATTCTTGTTATTGATTTTGTTTTCCATGGAAAATACATGCATGTTTGTCCATGGAGTTAGCCAACACCATGTAATAATCTTTATTTGAATGTATTATTATGTGTTCATATGCAAAGCCGATGAAAACCTAGACCACTTGTACGTTGTGATTGTGATTGTTGGTTGTTTTTTCTTGTTTTGGGGTTTGCCATTGTTTCGGCACTTTTGTAATGTAATTCATTTTTGGTGTAGCCAATGTTTGGGCATTTTACAGTAGATATAAAGTAGATTAGTTGTATTTTACTTTATATGTATTGTAAACAAGAGCTTGGAAGCAAATGGCGAAAGATTGAAGAGTTGTAGACTGAAAGTTGCTGCTGGACACCTGTTGGGAAAACGTGATTACCTGCTGATTGGTAAGGTATTTTTTTCTAAAATTTTTGGTGCAGGTCCACAATACATAGGGCTACAACTTTGTCAACTAGGCCGAATCATGAGGAGGTGATCTTCCTGGGCATTTGGGCTTTGCAAAACAGAAAAACTGGGCTGACAGAAACTGAAGTTCATGTGCATAATGGGATTTTTACTTGCTCATGATTGTCTTGGAGCAAGTGGGAGCCCTCCATGTGGTTGTGATATATGTCCCTAGTTGACTCTTGGTTCTTGTGATGGCTCACAAGACCAAGCATAGGATTTTCATCGGTTGAGGCTTTGCATATTGTGGTTGTATGTTTGTTTGGTTGTTTCATGTATGTTGTGACTACATGTAAAACGAAAATTGTTTTCTTAAAACTTAAAACGAAACATAAACCATTTTGAACTAAGTCTTATGATTTAGTTTAACTAAGTTTAAATATGATTTGAATCTTAAAATCATTGTTTTTCAAAATAACACTTAAACTAGTTAAGTTGTTTATTTATTTATTTATTGTATTGTCCAAACTTAATAATCCACTTAGGATTTATATTAGTCTTAAAAATGGACAACTTGACACACATAAATTAAAACAATGATTAGACTTAAGTTAAGAAATGTTTTTAACTTGTGCTACGAAGAATGAATGCATGCTTCTTTCGTACACGTTTTTGATTCACATCAAAATATTTTACCCGTCAAAATTTAAGTCGTGCCGTCCAATTTTGAGGACACTTGCAATTACTTTTTGCCTATGCGTGGGACCTAGGTTGAATTGTAACCCAAGGTGACTATTCTCTATGCGTGAGACCTAGATATATTATCACACGTTTTCAAATTGGATGACTTAATCGAGTTAAGCGGTTAGACCTTGACCCGAGGCAAAGATGGGACTAAACATGCCTACATGACACTAGTTGTTTGACACTAGATGCCATGAGTCCCATAAGGATCTAAGAGTTGTACATGTAATACAATTGGTGATCGTCGCCTACCAATTGAATCTACTATTGCTAGCAGATCAACTGATGTGATAGTAGAAGCACAATGTGGATCTTAGCCTTTTCGTAAATTAATTGTTTTATATTATAAACATGGGGTAGTTAATTTATAAAAGGATAATTATCGAAAATACTAAAATTGAACTTTGTAAATTCAATTAATGAATTAATGCAACACAACCGTAAACAAAAGTTTGTTCTTTTCTTGTTAAAAGTACGAACTGAGTCGCTCTTTCCTTGTAAGAAAGAGACTTGTTCCTATCCTTTTTCTTTATGAGGAAAAGCCATAATAGGAATATTTGAATTTTCCTAATTCTAATCAAACTCAAGGAAAACCTACTCTAGAAATCGTGATGTCTTGTAAAAGTCAAAACGGTTAAGTATGGTTACACATCTTATTCCTTCAACGTTGTTTTATAACCCTTGTTTCGGTTTTGAAACATTGAAGAAATATAAGATATTTGGACAACCAAGAACACGTGCACTTGACTAGACCTCTTTGGTCAGACCTTAGGGCCATTTCAACCCATGGCGAATTTTGCTCATTCGTCAGACCTTTGGCGATATTTGCATGTTCTTGCTTGGTCAACCTATTTCGTACTAGCTACCAAACTAAAATGAGTTTAAATAATTAGAAGACGGAAGTATCAATAAACTGCAATGTGGTAAAGGCAATTACTAGCATGATTACCTAGCAGTTTGCCTTAACCCAATATGCCTACTAAGGTCCTACATACCCTTGTGGTAAAGTAGACCAATTATGGAGGAAATGCATACCTATTTTCAAGTTAAAATAGCAATGATGGCTAACCCATCATCTATATGTTAGAACTTGATGTACTTTCTTGAATACCTAAGTACATGTTTACTAGTCAAAGTGACTCACATTAGCAATAATGTGTAGATATTCAAAGAAAGATGGAAAGTATCAAATCGCTACTCACTCTCCACTGGTGACGTAACACATTGTAATGTTGTCTAATCCAGTGGGAGCTACGTGATTATATTACTGGTGACGTAACACATGTAATGTTGTCTAATCCAGTGGGAGCTGTAAGCTTTATTACTTGCAAGTTGCCCATCTTATTTTCAGATTGTCTTGAAATAATACATTACTTTCCACGTGTTAAGCATCATAGTTTATATAAGAACCATTACATAAGTTTTATATGATAACTTGTCGCGTTCCTGATGTTGCTTCCTGAAATGTTATCTATAAAATTGTTATGCATGATTCATTATTCAAACGATAAAGTTCTACATATCTATATTTTGATTTTTGACTAAAAATCATATGTTATCTTATACATTGTCATATTGCTCATACAAACAAACGAGCGTAGTGTTGTTTGCATGCTCTCACGATGTTGTGCCAAGCACAAGTGGGAGAAATCTTAATTATGTGCAAGGTATAACATATAACAATATGACTAATAGTTTTTCTTGACTGCAAGGTAAGAAACTAAAATTCTACTAGGACTTCTACACATAAAATGTATGTTGCCCTAATTAGAACAAATATCAAGATATCATGAAAAGCTACTTCAACATATTCACTGAATTGTTTAGTAAATATGATTATGTTTTCTTGTAAACTCATAATCATGAAGTACAAAATTAACTTGAATATACTATTGAGGCCAAGAGTCGGCGCTCGTAATTACTTTAGTTGAATATGTTTAGGTCTCTTGTAAAGACACAAACATCAATTCCGTTAATTCTTGAAAGACTTACAACGTAAAGTAAGACGTTGATTTGTTATGTCTTCTTGTTAGGACATGTACACTTACGACGTATAATATTAAATGTTTATGTTTTCTAGTCAAAACATACACATGAAGTAAAGTATGCAATAGGCTAAAATTACTATTGATACCATCTGGTTTGACTTGGTTGGTAGATATGTAAGCCCAAAAGTATAAGTTCATCTAATGAGTTGTGTGATAGTCTCACAACGTCAGTCCTCATGGAATACCACAACTTTATGGTATGTCCATCATGGAAAATCAAACACTATTGATATTGTTTGATCTTTGATAACTTAAACTGTTTTACCTCCAAAGCTATCAAGGTTAGAAATTGGATGTGCCATGTGTACACTCAATATGATTCCAACCCAGAAGAAATTTAAGACACCATTGTATTATGGCATGGGATGAATCTCATTATGTCTTAATTGAAGTTCTGAATTTGTTAACTACTTAAGAGTAAGTAATTAACAAACTAGAGTCAAGAACTAACGGTGTATTTTGGATGTCCCACTTGAAAACAATTTATTGTTACTCAAGATGCTTAGTATCTAGAGATTAGTCTCTACATACAAAAGCAAGTGGGAGTACCTTTAGACCTTGAAGTTGTTCAAGAACTAAATACACAACCTACTGAGTACACTTGCTAATGTCATACTAAGGTTGAATATGGATATGTTAAACCATAGATTGATATCTCTCATTCATAAATCCACAAGGATACCTCTTGCACCTGAATGATATAGTTTTTATATCAATGCCGAGGGACATAAGTTAGAGGATCATGGTGAACCCGCTAACTACTGAGATGCATTATCAGATATTGTATCTGATGAGTAGCTCAAAACTATGAATGTTAAGATGCAGTCCTTGAAAGACAATCACTCGTGGAGTTTGATTGATATCTTACTAATCAGTTAGACTGTGAGGTTAAGAATGAGTTTCTTGATAAGAAGACTCAAAAGGACAAACTTGTACACACATTTAATTCACGTGTAGTAAATGGAGTTTACTCGTACTCAATAAATTGACTATGATTAAATCTTCCTAGCTACAAACATTAAATGTATAAAGACGATTAATTGTCATACCTGATTTCATGTATATGAAATATGACAATAGGATATCAAAACACTTTTCTTGTTGATTACCTTTGCGAGGACGATGAGTAATCAAAAGGGTTTATGAATCCATGTAATCTTTATTAAGTATACAAGATAAAGGAATCCATGTGTGGATTAGATCATGCATCTAGGAGTAGAGATCTTGTGTTAATCATAAAATCATTAACTTGATTTTGATTAATAAGATTACTCCTAAGTACACTGAGAGCAAGTTGGAGCATTTTATTTATTTTCTTAAATCTCATATGTCATTGACATATTAGAAACAATATTCCACCTAAGCTAGACTTTAATCCTTAGCTTGGAATGAAGTTTCTCTTGAGGGATTTATAAAATAAAACATATAACCTTGTTATATATATGTTTATTAGAATAAACATAATCGGTTATTAAGTCTAAACACAATATGACACGTTATTGAGGGGAGTCTCAATGATCAATCTTACTTGATGAGATTGAACACATGATTGGAAATCTTAAGTTTGACTGAAGGATTCATCATGTAAGTCATATTAAGCATTGGACTATATATTTATCATTTGCATGAATGCAAGATAAGTTGATAACAACCAATATCTAAGTGAAAGTCGTTAGATAATTGTTAAACGAACATTATATTGGACCTGCATAGGACCAAAGATATGTTCAAACGTTTACGGATAATTGAGGAGCTCTGTTTTGTTTGCATACGCTGATGCTTATTTAACTGAGATAATACTCAACCCTAGTCATGGTAGGATGTCATCATGAATGATGACATTGCTGACTAGATGTGCTCGACTGAGAGCATTAATGCGTTATACATTAAAAGAATAAGAATACTTTATAGTTTGAGAAACCATTCAGATGACTATCTAAAGTAGGTGTTTTGCTGGCTTCAAACACCCTATGGAATGTATTGTTGCGATACTCGTCTTGTACTTGAATGTGCACACACAAAGGACAATCATCATTCAAACCTTTCATGAGTTTTGAAACAAGTATTCTCAAAGTTTACTCAGATGACTACTTGTTGTCTTGTACAACATGATTCGATCATGGTGGGAACATCGGATCCCGACCTATGAGTAGTCTTATGCATATCTGTTTTTAGTATGTGGATAATGGAACTGTAAGCAGTCGTGTTATACAATGAATTGATATACCGGGTATGATCGTCTTCATTTATACTACTGTGTTCTATATTTGCATGTTTAATCCATGAATAATTTATTTATTCTAAAATTATCCATTGTCGGTTGACGATACGGGAGTATCATCAAATTAAGACAAATGTGAGCGTGTTGGTGATTTATTTGCCACACTCACATGTTGTTCATTGGGATGAACATTGGATTGACCCAACCTACGAGTATTCACTACATGGATCGTCGTCAATAGTGAATCTCGCAAGAGGTTATGTCTCTTATCCTCATACTTGAGATGCAAGCAGGTCTTGCACGTGTGGAATTTCATTCCTTGATATGGTTAAACGCTATCCTGAATAAGGTAGTTATAAAAGCCATTATCAGGAGTGATATAAAGCATGTGAATGACACGTGTAGTCAAAATGGGATTTGTTCCTCCACTTGTTTTGGAGTTAGATATTATTGGGCCCCTCGATGATTTGAACAGATGTTTGTATGGCCGTACCCAACTGGGATTAAGATGAATCTTAAATCCACTTGGTAATCTAGTTCAATATCTATATCGAGAAACATAATAGTTGAACAATTAAAATGACTTTTGATCCATGTCTAATGTTCAACACGGTATCTGTAACAAAAGGATAGATGACATATAAACCATCTGAAATGAGACGTTTATGAAACTAACCTCACATATTTCTGGGGGCAGTGGCGTGTTGCTAGACGCTAACCATTGCTTGTATAATTACTTGATTATTATGACGTCGCAAGTGGGAGCTGTTGGAGTATGCTCGTGTCATAATTAATAATTATATGGCTAGACGTATGTGAGCCTATGGGGTCACACACTTATACACAGAGACATCATATTATAGATTGTAATTATCGTATTTACAGTATATAAACGGCTATGTAACAAGGAAACTATAACGGGCCATAAAGCACTAAGTTAGACTTAGCGTTTTTGAATTGGACCAACAATGGGCAAGCCCATTGTGGGCCCACATATAGTTCGGCCTAAGTATAAGGGGTGGAAGGACTTTAGAAGTTGATTAAGGGTGCTAAGTGTAAATGTAAAGATGATAACATCAATTATAATTAATGGTTATCAATTACATTAACTAACACAATTAATCAAGGAGAAAATCTCTTCTCCTCCTCCCTTCATACCTACGGCACACACACACTTTCTTTAGGGTTTGTGTGTTTTTCCATCTCAATCAATTATACTCATTGTGTGTATCATTCTTTGAGAGTTACAAGGCCAAGACTAGCATCGTGTGGTGATCAAGGACGTGTAGTGTGGACATATCATAGAAGAGATCAACTTCATTGATCTCTTGGGTTTCTTGGTCTAGTCGAACCATAAGTATTGTTGGTGACTCCCGGATCACGCTACAAAGGTATAACTTATGTGTTTATTTTAATTGATTGATCATATGGCACTATGGATCCGTTGAATGGTGATGTTTTCCGCTGTGTGTATTTATTTGATATGTTATTATATTGCTACATCACCTATAGATGCAGCCACCATGTGTGTAGAATCTTGATCCATATCTTTTAGCAAGATCTTATGTATAAAAACATATTCTTCTAGATCACAGCTTCTCAATAAGCTCTGATACCACTTGTTGATCCCAGTTGAACTTGATCGAATTCCTTAGCTTGTAAAAGGTTTAGTTATATTAGATAAATCTAACACAACTATAGTAGAAACTGTGGTTGAATGTATTAAATATTATGCAAAATCTAATCTTTAATATTAAGAAGAATTGTTAATGAAACAGTTAAATAATAAACATATAATTCAACAAACAAACAAGCTTCAATATTATTAATAATAATACGAATACTCTCAAAGTATTAAGGTTACAAAACCTTGAAGCTAAGAATTATACGACTTTGATACTTTTGTGAGATATGTGTATCAAACTCTATGCCCTAGGAGCTCCTTTTATACACAAAGGATTCCTACACAGCTTACAATACTTTCCTAAGTATATCAAATCTTTTCTATAAATTCTAATACATATCTCATAAGCAGTACTAACAAAACGCCTAACAGTACTAACTTACACTAACAGTTGTAACTTTGTACTAGCAGTCTTAACCTTGAACATCACTAAGTTTGTACTAGCGGTCTTAACTTTGCACTGGCAGTTGTAACTTCACTTAGCGCATATTTATTGAAGTTTCTCAGTAGTACTAACTTTGTACTAGCAGTTGTAACATTTTCTGAGCAGCAGTAACTTTACTTGAGCAGCAGTTGTGGAAAACTAGAAGGGGGGGGGGGTTGAATAGTTTTACGTCTTTTTAATTTTATTATGAAAACTTTGTTTACTTTTAAAAACTTAGATTCGAATTTATGTGAACTCCACTCTTGAACAATATGAACAAATATAAGTAAATCTAAATAAACAATGCAAGTAAAGTAATGAAATGAAATGAAAGATAGAGATGGAAAGATCGAACCGCGAGACAAAGGATTTATAGTGGTTCGGCTACAAGGACACCTTCCTTGCCCTACTCCACTCCTCGAGCACCTAACTCGAGAGTTTTCTTCACTATGTCAACAAGCTCCCTTATGGCGGAGAAAACCTTACACAACTTTCGCTTACACCAATTTTACGACACAAAGCTAAATGTCGAGTTCTAATCGTAGCTAGAACCAATCTCACAACTTTAATCACAACTTCTTCACGACTTCTTCACAACTTCTTCACTACGGCTTCACAACTTCTTCACAACGGCTTCACAACTACTTCACAACCTAGCACTACTTATATACTCTTCTACTTCCTTACACCTTCACTACTTACACACCTTAACTTTTTCACAACTTCACCACTACCACACTAATCTAGCCTAAACAATTATGTTCACACCTATCTAACAAATATACACAACTTATACACAAATGAATGAATGATTACACAAACAACTTAGGTAGCAAGATGATACTAAGTTGCAATACTTCTTCTCTAGTTGTTGAAGGAGTATTCTTCTTTTGCACTTGGATGGTAGAAGCTTGGATCACTTAGAAACCAATGCTTAAGAATATATGATCAAAGGATTTAGAAAGGATTTAGAAAGATAAGGAGAGATTTAGAACAGAAGGTTTGGGGTGCAAAAGGTGAGGAAAAAGTCCAGGATTAGTCCAGTATTTATAGGCAAAAATTGACAGCTGGAGGAGTGGGGCGGTCCCCTTAATTAGGGGGCCGGTCCCTTTAATTATTAAGGGGGCCGCCTAGTAAATTAAGGGGGCCGCCCAATCTGAATGTTGCTCAGCTTTGTCTTTTTGTGGGAAAGGTTTTTCTGGAACAATTTTTGTCATTTTTGGTTAAAAATTTGAATTCATATATTTATAATGGATTTAATATATTTACTTAATACCAAAAATGATTTTCTAAAAGATATAAAATGTTTGTGACATTTTATAAAAAATCTAGTGATTAAGAAAAAGTTCCTTTGATCATATAATGCATTAGGCATTTGTTTATTCATACCTTAAGTGATTAAGTTATTAAAATAGATATTTACAACTAAATACTTGTTTACGTCATAATCTTTCGTTTAATGATTTTACATTTTGTGATTATCAAAACGTAGAGGTATCGAAAAATATTAATAACGTTTTTAGGCATTATTTATATCAACAATCTCCCCCTTTTTGATGATTACAAAATCTAAAATCATTAACTTAAAAAATTAATTTTTAGACAAGTATTTAGTGAGTTTATATCTACTTCTCCCCCTTTTTGTAGAATCAAAATGGTTATGCCGACAAGTTTTAGATACGAAATTTGTCGGAACGAGAGCTCCCCCTTGATGTGTGCTCCCCCTTGTTTGAGGGCATCAAGGAATCGAGATATGGAATACTTGCAAGAAAAATATTAGAAGCACAAGCATACATAGCAAAATATGGAATATAAAAACAACAATCATGGCAAACAACAATCATGGCAAACAAATAGTAAGAACACATAGCAAGACATTCATCAATTTAAAGAGATTATGTGAAACACATAATCATTGCAACGACATTTAGTATGCTTGAAACGTATAACAAGAAAAAGGTCCTAAATTGCGAAAGAGAGCTTTCGGACTTGCTTGCGACACGAAAGCTTGGAAAATAAGAAACATAAGCATATAGTATGCTTAGATGGTTGATGGTAGAGTGTTTGGGATGGAATTGGTTGACTGAGGGTAAGAATGTTGGATTAATAGAGGTATATTTTTGGAGGTGGAGAGTTTGGAGCGGAATCGGTTGATTGAGGGTTAGAGTGTTGTGCTAGTGGAGGTGTTGGATGAGATTTAGTAAGAAGATACTCAATCCAAGTGAAATGTTTATTTAAGGCAATGATTTATTTTTGGAGAAGAACACAACAAGGACAAAAGTTGACATGATTATCAACTTGATTCAAGTTGTGGGGTTGATGTAAGCAATTTGAGTAGGGTAAGGATGGAGGATGGAGGTTGGCCCTTGTTGCGTTGTGCAAGGTGCATAGCAAGGAGATCACTATGGTCATGGATTTGGTTTATCTCTTCACGGAACTTTTCCTTTTCTGTGGGAATGTGGATTTGGTCATTTGGTGGAAGTGGATGAAATTGGGGTGTGTAGTTGGAAGTAAAGTTGGATGTTTGACCAATATGATGAGGGTTTTGAAAGGTTTCAATGAGGTTAGTTTAAGGTTGAGATGTGTAGTTTGGAACGAAGGTGGAGGTTGAGGTTAGTTTGTGATGAAGAAGAGCTAGAAGGGAGTTGATCCAACTTGAGTTGAGCAAGGTGTAAGGAAAGGAGAGCACTAAGCTCATGGGCTTCATTAAGTTCTTCAATGAACTTCAAGTGTTCGGAAAAAGGTGATGATGGTGGAGTGTGGTTATTATTTTGGATGGATGTTTAGATATGCAACATAGAAGTAGCATGTGAGTTGATAGGAAGTGGTGGTGATACTTTTTGTGGTGGAGACATTTTTTGAGTTTGGGTAATCATTAATGGATGAAAATGAAGATATGGAAGAAGAGGATATTCCAAGAGTGGTGAGTGTTTTGGATGGTGCATTGATAGGTTGAATAAGATGTGAGGTGTTGTGAATGAGATTGGGATTATTGTTTTGGGGTTGATCATGCTCTTCATATGAATCATATGAGTGAGATGAAGGTGTATTTTCGGGAGTAAAGATGGATGGTTGGTTATTATGATGAGATTTGTGAAAGGGTTCATTGGAATGAGATTGAGGATTGGGAGTATAGTTGGGAACAAATGTGGGTGGAGGTGTTGTTTGTTTAGCCACATCATTTGTTGAGATGGACTTGTTTCGGGGGTTAGGTTTTCTTCTCCAAACGGGTTTTTCGGTCATCCTTGCTAACCTTGAGGTTTTTCGCTTTGGTTTGATGGGAGATGGCATGATGAGATGATGGAAGATTATGAGGAATGGGAGTGTTTATAGTGTAGGATTGATGGGATTAAGGAATGGATAAAATTTGTTGGATGGATTGGAATAAGATATGTTTGTGAATTTTGGGAAGTTTAGGATGAAATGGGCTAAAAAATAGAAAAAGAAACAGCACCTTCGACCATCAAATGGCCGGTCCCCTTAAACATTAAGGGGGCCGCCTTATGATTTAAGGGGGCCGCCTTATGATTTAAGGGGGCCGCCCATCTATTGGTTCCCAGATTACTGGAAATGGGTTTTTGGCAGAAAATTTTAGAAAGGGTTGTGTTTTTGGCTTTAATTTCAAGCAAGTCCAACTCTTTGAGGCAATTAAGCATGTAATTTATGCAAAACATGTTAATTAAAGAAATTAAGCAAACAAGTAATTTCATCTAGCATGTAAACATACTCATCAAGCAAGTAATATATATGGACTAGGAAACAATAAACTACACCAGGTATTTTCTTAATTATATGTAAGTGGGAAGATTAATGAACTATTTGATGAATCCTAATGTGTGCCTATGTGCAATAAATGGGAACTTAAGATAGCATGGACTTCTAGACTTGTTACAAACAAAATCTTAATAGACAAACCATGGTCCGCTTGATTTTACTTAGTTCACTTATAAATGTCATGTACATAAATATAGATGACAAATATGAGATCACCATGCATGATTTAAAGAAATGTTTTTAGCATTATTCAACAATGTTTGAAAGTGGGTTTTTATGTAGATGTGAAAGTTTTTTGAATAAAATAGATTGGGTTTTATTTCAAAATGTGTTTATGAAGAATGGGTAAGAAAAAAAATATTCCCAATCTTAGACTTTGATCGAAACAGAATTATGGACATTGATTAAGAAGAAAAAAGAGATAGTAAAACATGTTAATAGAAAAGTGAAATAGTCATAAAAAAAATCATTTTTCCAAAGTGTGAAGTTTCTGTATATTTTTAAAGATACTATATTTTTGACAACAAATACTATTAATCCTAGATTTTAAAAAATGGTTGTTAAAGATCTCATGCTCAAGGGAATTAGTTAAGGCTATTGTCACATGCTACCCTTTTCTACATATCCTATGGTCATAAGGAAGTGATGACGAAATTCTATATGTTTGATGTGAGAGTGTTGAATGGAGTATAACCTAACATCTATAGCTCCTTTGTTGTCGCACACTTATCTAATTTGATGCCATAGTCTACGAGAGCTTGTTTCATCCATAGTTTTCTAACGCGAGAAATCTAATCTTACTTCTATATTAATGATTAATCCACTTAACTCATTTCACTTCATCACCATGAGTTTTCTAATAGTGGATATAGAAGATTTCCATTTTAAATGTTATAGCTTAAGAGGGCCAAAGGGAAAAGAACAAGTGATTCTAGGTTATAAGTAGATTCATATAAGCTATTATGTGTATATATATAACTAGGCATTATGAGCTAAATAGGCATGAAATAACTAGTCATTAATCTAAGCATATATTATAACAATGAGCATGAAAGAGAGGCGTACCTTTTGGTCTTCAACAACTATTCTTCAAGCACTTCAAAATAATATATTGACTAATAGAAGCCAATCATTTATGAGATTCCGAATTTCCCGATGAGTTGACAATTTAGCCACTTGGTCCCCATTGTCTAATTGGTCCAAAGTTGTTTGAACCAAACATGGTTTGTAATTGACTAAGATGCATATATGGTGGAAGTATTCCCCAAGGATTGAAACTTGGTAGATTTGAATAGTTCCACATTGGGTGATTATTATTATTAGGAAATTTTTGTCTACCTTGATTTCTTCTAGTTTGAGGGGTTTTAGATCAAGGATGAGGATTACTTGGTCTATTTGGAGGTGGAGTTTTAGATCTTAATTTCGGTTTAGAAAATCGGGATTCGGCTTTTAATGATGGTTTATAAAAACTTTTTACTTTCTCATCACTCGCAATAGGTATTTTTCTATATTTTATAAGTATATACTTAGGTTTTGACTCTAATGGTTTTTGTTTACTAGATTGACATTCAAACTTTGCATTTTTATTTTCACTAGTTGAAACATTATTTAAGTTGAATCCTAGACCGGTTTTATCTCCCGAAGTTCCTTGAACACTTATTATTTTCTTAAGTGAGTTACTACTATTTTTAAACTTGTCAAGTTTGGAAATTTCATCTTTAAGTTTTTTGTTTACATTTTTGACCTCTAGACATGTTTTACATTCTATAAAAACTTCTTTTCCTTTTTCTAAATGTTTGTAGATTAATTTTTAATTTGAGTACTTCATTTTCTAATCGATTATTAATATGTTTTAGTGATTTATTTTTAGCCATGACTTTTTGACCTAATTTGCATAACCTATTATATTCATTATCTAGGTCTTTTTTGTCTAATGATTGATTTTTGTCACTAAAGTATTCGGTTTCGGAAAGTACCTCATTTGATGTCTTTGCCATAAGACATTTTTCGTCGTTTGCTTTGTCCGCTTCGTCTTTGTCGCTATCACTCCATGCTCCACTAACAAAGGCGCTTTGATAATCATAACCGGTGGCTTTGGACATTCGCCAATGAGATGGTTTGGGCTTCCACATCTAAAGCACTTTCTTTTCCCGTAGTTATCATTCCTATTTCTTTGAAGCGATCTTCTTTCATCTCGTGGTTGTCTTGTGAATCTTCCTCGTCTCTTGAAAAATTTCTTGAACTCTCTTACGGCCATTGCATATTCTTCGTCTTCACTATCGTCACTTGAATCGTCATCATCACTAATTTCCTTTTTGGCTTTTAGCGCAAGAGACTTGATTTGATCTTTCTTGCTCTTGACCGTTTCCGAGTCTCTCTTTATAATTTCTTCATGGACCTTCAAGTTGCCGATAAGTTCATCAAGCGATAACGTCATCAAGTTCTTCGATTCTTCAATAGCCGTGACCTTCGCGCGCCATTTTTGCTAGAAAAAGTCTCATCAAGTGCTTTTAAACTTGTGATAATAGTGTTAAATTTAGCAAATGCATTATCAATAGATTCCTCTTCAGGAATTGTAAATTGTTCATATTGTTGAACAAGAAGATCTATTTTGTTGTCTTTGACTTGACTATTACCTTGGTGAGTGATTAATAAAGATTCCCAAATTTCTTTTGCGGTTTGACACATAAAAATTCGTTCATATTCTTTGCGTGGTAATGCATTATAAATTACCATTTTAGCCTCATTATTTTTTGCTAGTTTCTTTTTCAAATCATCATTTTGTTTTTCAAAAGGTACAATTTCATCTATTTTAGTTAAAGGATTATTTTGAATAGGGGGAAAATCACCATGAGTAATAATATGCCAAAGATCAAGATCTTTTGATTTCACATAAGTTTCGAATCTATTTTTCCAATAAAGAAAACCATCACTTTCAAATAGTGGTGGTCTTTGCATAGATTGCCCTTCTAAATATTTTTCGGATTCCATAGATCGTTTCAAGTTTTAAAATACAGTTTATTTTAAAAATCTTGTTTGACGTGGCTCTTAATACCAATTGTGGAAAACTAGAAGAGGGGGTTGAATAGTTTTACGTCTTTTTAATTTTATTATGAAAACTTTGATTACTTTTAAAAACTTAGATTCGAATTTATGTGAACTCAACTCTTGAACAATATGAACAAATATAAGTAAATCTAAATAAACAATGCAAGTAAAGTAATGAAATGAAATGAAAGATAGAGATGGAAAGAACGAACCGCGAGACGAAGGATTTATAGTGGTTCGGCTACGAGGACACCTTCCTTGCCCTACTCCACTCCTCGAGCACCTAACTCGAGAGTTTTCTTCACTATGTCAACAAGCTCCCTTATGGCGGAGAAAACCTTACACAACTTTTGCTTACACCAATTTTACGACACAAAGCTAAATGTCGAGTTCTAATCATAGCTAGAACCAATCTCACAACTTTAATCACAACTTCTTCACAACTTCTTCACAACTTCTTCACTACGGCTTCACAACTTTTTCACAACGGCTTCACAACTACTTCACAACGGCTTCACAACTACTTCACAACCTAGCACTACTTATATACTCTTCTACTTCCTTACACCTTCACTACTTACGCACCTTAACTTCTTCACAACTTCACCACTACCACACTAATCTAGCCTAAACAATTATGTTCACACCTATCTAACAAATATACACAACTTATACACAAATGAATGAATGATTACACAAACAACTTAGGTAGCAAGATGATACTAAGTTGCAATACTTCTTCTCTAGTTGTTGAAGGAGTATTCTTCTTTTGCACTTGGATGGTAGAAGCTTGGATTACTTAGAAACCAATGCTTAAGAATATATGATCAAAGGATTTAGAAAGGATTTAGAAAGATAAGGAGAGACTTAGAACAGAAGGTTTGGGGTGCAAAAGGTGAGGAAAAAGTCCAGGATTAGTCCAGTATTTATAGGCAAAAATTGACAGCTGGAGGAGCGGGGCGGTCCCCTTAATTAGGGGGCCGGTCCCCTTAATTATTAAGGGGGCCGCCTAGTAAATTAAGGGGGCCGCCCAATCTGAACGTTGCTCAGCTTTGTCTTTTTGTGGGGAAGGTTTTTCTGGAACAATTTTTGTCATTTTTGGTTAAAAATTTGAATTCATATATTTATAATGGATTTAATATATTTACTTAATACCAAAAATGATTTTCTAAAAGATATAAAATGTTTGTGACATTTTATAAAAAATCTAGTGATTATGAAAAAGTTGCTTTGATCATATAATGCATTAGGCATTTGTTTATTCATACCTTAAGTGATTAAGTTGTTAAAATAGATATTTACAACTAAATACTTGTTTGCGTCATAATCTTGCGTTTAATGATTTTACATTTTGTGATTATCAAAACGTAGAGGTATCAAAAAATATTAATAACGTTTTTAGGCATTATTTACTTGAGCAGCAGTAACACCAATATGAGCAGCAGTTGATCAAACAGCATCAAGAAGCCTTTAATCCCAACAAACCTTTTTTTTATTATGCATGTATAGATCTTAAGTTTGTAGAAGAGCAAAGGCTGAACCTATTTTCAAAATATAGGAATCTTGCCTTAGAACTGAACACCAGTAGGGATGAATTATTATAATGAAAACAAGCTAAGATAACTGTCGTTACTTTTCAACATGCAAAAAATGGGATTCTAAAAGAAAATCAAGCTCTCATAAAGGAACTTGATGATGTTAAGTCTATCACTAAATCTTGGTTCAATGGCTCAGATAGGGTAAGTTAGTGTATTAGTGAGCAAATACTTAAGCAAAAACCTAAGGAAATAGTCTTTGTAAGATCATCAATTGGATATAATCATGAGATGTCAAAAGACTAGGTCGATATATCTAACCTTGCAAAAATTCCTAATTGGAACACTGAACATGACTTAACCAAATCTAATGTAATTGAAAGCCCAAAACTTTCACTGAATGACATTGAATCTGATGCAGTGGATGAATCAGATTCATACCATAAGACTCCCTTACCCCCACTAAACAAACTTTAGGGAGTTGAATCAAGCTCAGGGATCAAAACCAAACCTAACTTATAAGCTGCTTCCAAAAGGAAAGCTTCTAAGCCAAAAGAAATCATCATTGATGGACAAACAAAATCTCATCCAAACCCTCCGTTCCTACTGATTAAAAAAAGGGTTAATACATACAGATGTTACTGAAGTTTCCAAAAAATTTGAAAAAAGTTACTCAACTTTTTTTTTGTTGAATTAGGTTACTATAGTTTCCCAAAATTTGAACCAAGTTACTATAGTTTTCCCAAAATTTGAACCAAGTTACTATAGTTTCTAAAAAATTTGAATTAAGTCACTTTGTCTTATTCGAAAATCACTTTGTCTTATTCGAACTGGAAACTTTAGTAACCTAATTCAACAAAAAAAAAGTTGAGTAACTTTTTTCAAATTTTTTGAAAACTTCAGTAACATTTGTATGTATTAACCCTCAGTTCCTACTGATTAAAAAAAATGTGTATCAACACCTAAACCTGAAATTCCATTATATGTGTTGATAAAGGAAATTCAGTCTTTGAATAAGAAATTTGATTCTATCACACCTCCTCCTGCAAAATCTCAAGACACTCCTACCAAAAACACCAAATCTTTAGCTGAATCATCTAAATCATTAAAATCCATACCCAAGTTCCTCAAACCCTATAAACTATTTGAATATAACAATCATCTATTTGATGACTGCTATAGAGTTCTATATTGTATGAAGTGTAAACAGGATAACCATATGACTTCAGAACACACACTTCACTTTGTCATAATGGGGAGTGTAAACAAAAACCCAAATTACAATTCCCTGATGGAAGTTCCTTTATTTGGAGTTCCTCACAAAAACCTCCTTACAAAGCTAAACCTTTTGCACCATGTATCCACTGTGGTTTCAATGATAATCACTATGATGATTGCTTTGAATACCTAGGGTGTGACATTTGTAAAAGCAACGTCACTGCACCTTTCATCATGAACAAATCATTCAGATCAGAAGAGAATAAAAGATTGAGTCTTCTCAGTCTAAAGAGCCCACCAAAAAGTGAGTTCACAAGAGAAACTGACTTGCTTTCTATTTGTGCAGAGTGACATCTGACAACCTATTTCATACCTAGACACCGGATGGTAGGTTTGCCTATTTGATCTTTAGATGATTTTTTATCTATGTTCATCTCAACTCTAACTTTTTATGTTTTGGTTGGGTTTATAGACGATATACAAAAAATAGTCTTTGATTATTCAACTTGGATGTGTCTTTATGTTTTGGTTGGGTTTATAGACGATATGGCAAAAGTTCAATATATATATCATATTTGTCTTAGATGCAATAAACCAATCTTGGTCATTCATTTTTTTATCAAAAAAAAAAAAATAAAAAACTTTCGCCCTTTTTTTAAAAATTAAATATCTCCCAAACCGTTAATCGTTACGCCAAAAAAAATCATACCATCGCGATGAGAATTAAATTATCTTTCTATAGATATACACTTTTATATACTTTCAACGAATTTTTTTTTCAAAGTTTCCGGCCAGAAAAATCACTTGTGATTTGTACAAATCACTTGTGATTTGTACAAATCACTTGTGATTTTTACAAATCACATGTGATTTTTCTGGACGAAAATTTTGAAAAAACAAAATTCGTCAAAAGTATATAGATGTGCATATCTATAGAAAGATAATTTAATTTTCGTTGCGTTGGTGTATTTTTTTTTTTTTTTGTTGGTGTATTTTTTTTGTAGCTTGAATATTTACCGTTTGTAAGATATGATGGTTTTTTTTTTTTTTTTTTTTTTTTTTTTTTTTTTTTTTAAAGGTGAAAATAGGTTTTTATTAATTTTGATAAAAAATAAATAGCTAATATTGATTTATTAGATATATGTCAAATACGAGATATATATTGATTTCAAGTATAGACGATATACAAAAAATAGTCTTAGATTGTTCAACTTGGATTTGTGGCCCATTTAAACTTCGTGTTGCCCATTGAACATTTTAACATTTTATTTCTAGCAATCTTGCTTAATGTTTATGAAAGTTCAAGTGAGGGCCATCCATAAGTTATGGCCCGACTCTTACTATGGTACTACTGTATATCTACATATCATGAGATATCATGGAATTGGAGAAGAAATCCAAGTGGACGTAGGTGAGCGGTTAAATTTAACTCACCGTTGGATATTGGACATCCATTTCAAAAGGGGTGATTAATGGTGATAGGGCTTCAAGTTTTCGGGCATGTTTGTGCAAACAAACTTATCCGCCTACCCAGTCATTTGCTCAAAAAGAAGTTGGATCAAAAGTGTAGATTGTCAGGGACATTTCAACTCTGTGTACCATAATGGCTCCCATCAACCCTACCTAGCAAATGTTTGATGCCTGTGAAATACCTCCACCCAATACCCAACCATGCTGCGGAACGGATTCGAACTCGCGTCCTTTGTTGGATCAAGACATCACATGGCTAAACCCAGGCTTCTAATGTAGCTGGTGGCCAACTCCGCTAGTCAGCTTGTTACTCAAAAGAAGTTGGCAAGAGAAGACGTGTCTTCGTGGGGGAACTGCCATATATTTATGAGATAGTACCAAAGGCAAAATAGTTCAATGGCAATTTTACCTTGGTATGTTTGTATTCAGATACAATATATTAAAAGCAATTCTGAAGATCGATTTGCAAACTGGCAAACATGCAAATTCGGCAAGTTGATATGCTTTGCTGACAAATTTTCGTTTAATTGTATTCAGTTGTCACATATAAATCAATAGCTAGGTTTTTTTAGTGATCGTAAAAGATAGGTTACTACTCTCTAGATCTTCTGGTAGCGCTATAATCATGAAATGGAAACTTCAATTGGTTGTCATCATTTCTATCATATTACAAATGCCAGATCAAATGCACTAGATAAATCATTGTTCTAGAAGGAAAAATGTACTTTTGTCCAACCCGTCCGTTCCACATCATCCGCAACGTTGACCATAATCCTTATGCCACCTCAAATAATCTCCATGCTTGGTGACACTAGCTACGATATAGCGATCAATTTGATGGTTTATGAATATATCTACCAGCAAGAACTGCAGCATCCATAACAAGACTTATTGTGTTTGTGACATCATTAGCATCACATGTATTGCCTTTAAATGTCTTGCTTCCTGCTTTCTTGAACCTTTCCACACATGATAACAGTCCTTGGTTGCAAACCTCACTCAAGTAGTTGTCTGCAAGTAAAATTTAACAATCAACAAAAACACAATGATGCTTGACAATAAATCATATATCGTCACCATCTGGTCCTTTGGCTAACAAGACAACAACTAAAGTAATTTCTTTGTATTCTGTTCATAATCTTTGTACATAAAAACATAATATTTGGCTAACCAGACAACAACTAAAGTAACTTTTTTGTAACCTTTTCAAGATTTTTGTACATATAAACACAATGTTGTTGTCACGCCTATTAGTATAGGAATATATTATGTCACATTAATACAATATCAAAAGTTACATTTATAATAAAATCACCTTCTTAAATATTGATATTGTTAAACATGCACTAATCTAATCTTAAAATATTGAAGTTATACGATACTAAATGTTCTAATCAGATAAAGGCCAATGAATAGTATGATTAATGAAACGATAAAAAACTAATATAATCATGATCATGTACAACTGTCACACTCGAATGAAGGCTTCTCGGTTAAGGAAGCTCGGAAATGGTTAAAAAGCAACAACTCAAACGAAGGTAATACGGTTTTTAATTGGTGTAAGTGGATCCCGAATAAATGTAACATCTTTATGTGGAGGGCTAGTTTGGATAGACTTCCGACGAAAAGTGCTCTTATTAGGCGAAACATTGACGTGGGGGATGGTTTATGCGTTTTCTGTTGAGAAACTGAGGAAACGGTAGATCATCTTTTTTCGGGCTGCCGGGTTGCGTGTGGAGTTTGGAGTGCGATTGCGTCTTGGTGTAAAATCCCTCGGTTCTTCGTCTTCTCAGTCAACGATGTCATACAGATCATTGATCACTTGGCAGATTCCGAGAAAAAGAAAGAGGTTGTCTTTGGTATCATCATTATTGCGTGTTGGAGAATTTGGAAGGCAAGGAACGAAAAGGTTTTCAACGGGGCGGATTCGAATGCCATTCACATAGTTTCGGATGTTAAGTTTATGGGGTATCTTTGGTATAGGTGTAGACACAAGAAGGGTTCGATTGATCGGAGAAATTGGTGTAATTTTCATTTCTCGTTTGATGTAATGTTTTTGTGGCGGTCCGTCTCTTTCTTGGAGATGGCCGTCTCGGTTTGTTTTTAACGAAATTCGCCTTTCAAAAAAAACATATACACATGACCACCTTTCATTCTGTATTTATAATTATTTATTAAGAAATTAATTCGGTGTAGAAAGTAAGCAGCAAAGTTGACATTAATAACTCAACCTCCAAACGTTACTGGAAACGCTCTTGTGGATCATTATTTTTTCAAGTATTTGGTGAGATTTCACTGTCAAATAATGGGATAAAGGTAACAAACCAAAAAAATAGTGAGAGAAACACATATCGTTAGAAGATAGTTCTCTTATCATTTTTGTCACATTTAACTATTTAACAAATTTAGAAATGCTGCATGGTGGTACTAATTATCAGTGAAATGCTCCATCCGTCCCAAAATATAAGTCCATTTTGAATTTTTCAAAGTCTTTTTTATTCCAACTTTTACCTTAATTATTTTTTTTCGTGTTATATAATACTTGATGCAAAATATATAAATGGATTTGTCTTGTACTATATATTTTATATAAAAATATTATCCAGTTTTTATAAGATAGTAATAATTATAGCCCTTTTTTGCCTTCGTAACTAAAATTTGTATAAATATGTTTAATTTGTATAATAAGTGTTGTGATAAAAATGAGTTTTTATAAATGAGTTTTTAGCATTCAAAATTCTCTTAACTACTCTTACTATAATTTGTTTGTTTTTTATGGTATGTAAACACTCTTTCTAAAACGGAATGAGGTAACTAGAAAGCATTACTCCAAAACACAATGCAATATTTATTTGATAATTGGTATGTGGTAGTATAATTTTAGAGGTAAACATATTGTTGGAAAAGCGACATTTTCATAAAAGTAACATTTCACTGTCTCTAACAACCCAAAATATACTTTATTGTATTTCTTTAATTGCAAGTAGCAATAAAATCAAATCAATGACCACTTTTCATGATATTTTAACATATCACAATAGGCCATTAGATATTTTATTCTAGTACAAAATTAAACAATGAGCAATTATTTCACTAGAGGTAAACATATCATGTAACATGACCAACTTTAAAACATATACCATTTTTTTTGTAAGTCAATATATTTTTATAAAATTAAAACTAGCAAGATACTAGAAATTAAAACATATATCATAGGTTTCTGTCTATTCTTTGGCCATATAATAAATATCAAAATCACTGTCACTGAAATTAGAGGCTCGATTAAATACTAGTTGGGTTAGATTTCATCAGTCACATGGTATTAAGTAGCATACGCACTTAATTATTTTCAGTGCCAACCTGTTTTTGGATCAAAAACTGAAATTTGTATTATTTGGAAGTTGCATCTTTATTATTTTTCTTTTAGAAAGCCACCAAACAGTATTTTATGGTCACAGCTAATAATTCTACAAAAACAACGAGATCAATACTCAGTCTCAATCATTACTGAGCGGTATATCAATATGAAGAAGTTAATAATCTTATTTTTCTTCTAGCAGTTGAAGTATAATTTTCTACCTACAAAAAGTAATTTATTCAACTTGTAAATGATATTTTATTTTGTAGATTTTTACTTCCAAGGGCCACGTCTAGCTAGCAACTTTAGGATAATTCTTATAGAGCATTCAATGATGTCTTATGGTAGATTAAAACATAAAGTACTAAACTGAATTAAATTTATATTTTAACTTTGTTAATAATCATTCAAAAATTATTATATCTACAAAAGAGTAGCAACGAACAAGATACTCACTGTGGTTGGCTGAAATACAAGCATCATGTTTCATACAACATGCATCAAGTTCATCACAAGGCTTCACTCCAGGGCATCCACTGTATAATATTCCACAATATTTTCCATATCTCAACAATGGTGGCACTGTCAAAAAATTATTAAAATTCCAAAATTATTATATTTTACATTATTTTAATTTTTCAAACTAAGTTGAGCTCTCTAAAAATAGTAGTAGTATTTATATTACCTTTACAGAAGGAGGATTCACATTTATTGCTACACTCCTTAGCCTAATACAAAATACTCAAGAGTTCAATATGAATCAAAATTCAAATAATAAAATATAACAAATATGAAATTAGTGAATATAGATTATGCTTACCAAAGTTAGGCCAGTGTTACCACCAACATGAACTTTAAGGGCAAGAAGGGAAATAGCAAAATAATTAAGTGTAAAAATGGAAACCAAGATAAGAAAATAAAAAGGTGATGTCATTGAAGAAACAAATATAACTGAAATATGAAGCATGGTTTTGCTTAAAGCTCTTACTTATAGGAGAAAATGGTTGGATGATGGGTGAGTAGGATGGGGTGGGGGGTAGGGTAGGGTAGGGAGTGGGGGGTTGGAAACTCATTAAAAGTGCTTGGTTTTCTTTGGTGTTGTTATGGGATTCTCGTGACATGTTTTTGGATATGTAGTGTGAAGTTCCCATTTCTCACCTTAACATGTGTGAGGATTTGGAATTTGGACTTGGATGATTATAATAGATACGTGTATTTTATGTATAGCTGGCGTTGAATTATATGAAAAAAAATATAAGAACAAGGGATAATACAAAGTCATAGCTTTAGAATCGTAAGGGTGATGTCAGTCGTAGACTCGGAATCATAGGAGGATTGCAGTGGGAGGATTTTTGAGGATTCAGAATCATGCCTCATTTTATTTATTTATTATTTATATATAATGTTATAAATAATAAAAATTATATTTAAACAATTTATTATTTATATATAAAAGATAAATAAAAAAATTGTTATTTACTTTAAATTAAAAAAATAAAAAAATAAAAAAAAATAAAATAAAATAAAAAAAAAACCCTACAAATATCAAAGGGACCAAACTGCAAAAGCCACAAGGACTAAATTGCAAAAACCATTTAATATGTATCATCTTCCCCAAAGATACCCCTTTCAATCATTCTATGTATACTGTATATTATCACAGGGAATTTAAAAAAAAAAAAAAATCAAAACCCAAACGGTCAAAAAAAGAGCTGTTGGGTTGTCTTTTTCCACCCTTGATTCTCCATAACTCGTCAGCTTGGCCAAGCTTCCCAGTCACTCGCCGCTGGCAGCAAGGGGGTTGGCGGCGGTGTTTGCCGACGGCCTCCCCCCAAGCCGCTGGCGGCAAACGCATCATTGCCATCGCCCTAAGGACGTTGGTGTTATGCAATGGAGCTCTTAAAGTCCTTCTCAGTGTCAAAGGGTCAGCGTCGCTTCTATGACGTTGATATTATCTGTGTATTTTGGTGTTTTTTATTGGGTCTAGCTTCAAGTGTTATAAATGTGAGTAAAATGTAGTTCGGTATTATTATCGATGTCATGCTCACTTGAAGATAACACAAAAAACAGTATCACAGTACCTGGAGCCCCAACATGCAAGTGAGGATTCGAAGTTTTTGAAGGCACAACTTATTCCCCCCCCCCCCTTCACTTTTTGCGTTTTTTTTTATTTTTATAATTTTGTTTATATAAAAAAACTATAAACCTGAAAGTGCGGAATAGAAAATATAAAGTTTAATAAGTCAAACGCTTAAAACTGTCAGAAATACGGAACAGAAACTGACAAAAAACTGTGTTATACTAAAAATAAATGAGAGACAAAAGGAATCTAGTACAAAAACCCTCCTGATGTGACATCATAGGAGGTTTGTATATTGTCCACCGATTTTTAATTAAGATAGAGTTTTGCATGTGTTTTCATAATGATTATATGACATTATAATCCAAATGCAATGATTGTATGATACTAAATACTATTACGTTGAAAAAAACATGATTTAAGAGGTCATGTTTGAATTTTATTTAGATACTATTACGTTCAGGGGAGGAGCCAGAAAAAATTTCAATGGGGGGCAAAATATGATAATTTTTAGAAACTACACTAAAAATTGGTCCGTTGGGGGGGCAAATTACAAAAATAGCCGAAAATTTTCAAAAATTTACACAACAATTTTTTTCGCCGGGGGGTCACGTGACCCCCCGGACCCCCCCTTGTCTCCGCCCATGATTACGTTGCAAAAAAACATGATTTAAGAGGTCATGTTTGAATTTTATTTAGATACTATTACGTTGCAAAAAAACATGATTTAATGATTGTATGCTCACTTGAAGATAACACAAAAAACAGTATCACAATACCTGGAGCCCCAACATGCAAGTGAGGATTCGAAGTTTTTGAAGGCACAACTTATCCCCCCCCCCCCCTCTCTACTTTTTGCTGTTTTTTATTGGGTCTAGCTTCAAGTGTTATAAATGTGAGTAAAATGTAGTTCGGTATTATTATCGGTGTCATGCTCACTTGAAGATAACACAAAAAACAGTATCACAGTACCTGGAGCCCCAACATGCAAGTGAGGATTCGAAGTTTTTGAAGGCACAACTTATTCCCCCCCCCCCCTTCACTTTTTGCGTTTTTTTATTTTTATAATTTTGTTTATATCAAAAAACTATAAACCTGAAAGTGCGGAAGAGAAAATATAAAGTTTAATAAGTCAAACGCTTAAAACTGTCAGAAATACGGAACAGAAACTGACAAAAAACTGTATTATACTGAAAATAAATGAGAGACAAAAAGAATCTAGTACAAAAACCCTCCTGATGTGACATCATATGGGGTTTGTATAATGTCCACCGATTTTTAATTAAGATAGAGTTTTGCATGTGTTTTCATAATGATTATATGACATTATAATCCAAACGCAATGATTGTATGATACTAGATACTATTAGGCCTCACGGAATGGTTCACGGGCTTCAAGCGGGCTGGGCTAACCCGCTGGGGAACACCGCCGCCGACCCAGCGGGTTGGAGATCACTGGTAGGACAGCCAGCTGCGGGTTGAGTTATATCTTCCAAAAGATGCTGCTGCTTGCCATAAATGTTCATTAAATTAAATGGGAAAAAAAAAATTTTGGGAGGGTTGAAAAAGTGATGAATGCCTAAGAATTAAGTTGGGAGGGTTGGTTGAGAAGGTTGGAAAGGTAAAATGAGTTGGAGAGATGTTATTGGTGAAATTTGGGAGGGTTAAATTTTTGGGCTTCATGACTCCGCCTTCCCAGATACTATTACGTTGCAAAAAAACATGATTTAAGAGGTCATGTTTGAATTTTATTTAGATACTATTACGTTGCAAAAAAACATGATTTAATGATTGTATGCTCACTTGAAGATAATACAAAAAAAAGTATCACAGTACCTGGAGCCCCAACATGCAAGTGAGGATTCGAAGTTTTTGAAGGCACAACTTATTCCCCCCCCCCTTTCACTTTTTGCCTTTTTTTTTATTTTTATAATTTTGTTTATATCAAAAAATTATAAATCTGAAAGTGCGGAACAGAAAATATAAAGTTTAATAAGTTAAACGCTTAAAACTGTCAGAAACACGAAACAAAAACTGACAAAAAACTGTGTTATACTGAAAATAAATGAAAGACAAAAAGAATTTAGTACAAAAACCCCCTGATGTAACATCACAAAGGGTTTGTATAATGTCCACCGATTTTTAATTAAGATAGAGTTTTGCATGTGTTTTCATAATGATTATATGACATTATAATCCAAATGCAATGATTGTATGATACTAGATACTATTACGTTGCAAAAAAACATGATTTAAGAGGTCATGTTTGAATTTTATTTAGAGTAAACTGTATAGATGGTCCCTGTTATGCGTTGACTTGCATCTATAATCCTTTTTTATTGCACTTGTAGTCCTTAACTCTGAAACTAATAACACTTATAGTCCTTACGTGTAACGAACGTTAAAACAGACTATTAAATCCACTCATGTGCAAGGCGGGCATTATAGTCATTTGTCCATCCTGTTATTCGTGTATGACCTACACAAACCTTGTGAGTTACGCTTTCTTTATTGTACTTTTATAATTAAGGGTAAATTACATGGATGGTCCTTGTGGTTTGTCAAAAATTGCGTTTGTCGTCCCTGAAAGTTTAAAGTTGCATAGACAGTTAATGATACCCCAGATCATACAAAGATAGATGAAGTTGAAAAACAACAAGTTAATGATGCAGTTAAGGCAGAATTAAAAGTGTTGGTATCGGGTGAAGTTGACCGGGCATTAGAAGCACTAATTCCTACACTTTTGGGTAAAGTTACATAAAATATACCATCCGTCTCAAAATTATTGTCAGGAGACAAAAATCACACAGTTTAATAAAAGTGAGACCACTATAATTTTCAAACACTCAAATAGAATATTCCTCCACTAACTTTTCTCTTTATTACTTAAAAAGGAAAATGGATAATTATTTTGAGACATCTCGAAAAAGAAATACGGACTATAATTTTGAGACGGGTGGAGTAATAATCAGGCAATGATCCATGAATTTGATAAGAGAAAAGAGGGTGCACCGATGGGGAATAGAGTAGGAAACACAAACAGGGCTAACCAGAATTTGGATAACAACGTCAGTTTGACCGAGAACAAGAAACCTAGAGAAATATACCTAGTCCTCAGAAACAAAAACATGACCAGAAAGATTTTTCTGTAAGGAGATCAAGGATATAAGATGAACAAAAGTCAAGATCAGAGACAGAGAGTAGTCAGAAATATGATTACCCTGTTTGCAGAAATTGTAAGAAAAGACACTTTGGTGAATGTCGTGCAGGCAACAACGAGTGTTATAGTTGTAGTCAGCTTGGTCATTTTAGCAGAGATTGTGTTACGCCGATGAGGGTCTGTGAGGTATGTTATGGAATAGATCATGACAGTAGAGATTGCCCAAGAGCGAAACCAGCAAGACAATCTGGTAGACAGATTAGAAATGTAGACAAGAAAGAACCAAGTAGTGCAAGTTGTCACCGAAATGGAACAGAACAAACAATTCAGAAATACTAAACATGTTATGAATTAGATGTTAAAACTAGTTTTATCTTAAAAATGGATGTTTGGTACTAAGTTTTTGAGGCATAATTAGACATGATACAAGTAACAATATTATGGAAAATGACACTAAACATGTTTAATAAGCTGGGGTATGAATGTACAAGTTATTAGAATTGGTGATGTTCATTTCGGGTCATGTCTTGTTTAAAAAAAAATCCAGTCTAGTCCGGGGGTTTAACATACAAATGTAGAAATTCTACTTACGGAAAGGGTTCAAGATGTAATATTTTTTACTTGTTAGTTTAGGATATGGAATCAGCAAGCATCCCTATAAGGTAAAATAAAATACCACCTGAAAAATATCACCAACGTCTATGATTCATAAAACTCTCCTGAAGCATTGGCAAAGATAAAGTAGGATTTGATTCAGACAACGGAAGAGAAAATGTCATCGTTAAATATGATGTAAAATCTTTTCTGATTCTACAAACACCAAATTTATACATTTTCTTGTTTTTTGGCAGTTTCGAAGACAAACTAAAAGGGAGAAAGAAGAAGAAGATAAGTGGGTAGTTGTATTTAATAGGGAATAAAAATGAATATTTAATTAAGGTTATCACTCCTGTGGTAATTCTACAAATAGCCGGAGCTTAAAATGTTGGGCTTTTTTAGCCCCAAAAGTCGCTTTCTCAAAATAGCCCAAGGAATAAGCGACTAAATGTGGGAGCGACACGTGGCATTTTTTTTTTGCCCCTAGCGAAAAGTCGCTTAAAAAGTGACTTTTTGGCTGCAAAAGGACACAAATAGTAAGTCGCTTAATTGAAAAAAAAGTCGCTTTAAGCGACTTTTTGAAAGTCGCTTATTTTCTGGGCTATTTTGAGAAAGCGACTTTTTTGGGGCCAAAAAAGCCCAACACTTTAAGAGACCGGGCTACTCCTATATTTAGCAAAATGAACCTTTAATTAATGTTATCACTCCTGTGGTGAAAGATCAAATTACCCTCACGTGTGAGGCAAGTGGGGCATCTTAACAATGAAACATGCGGACATTTAAAAAAGGTCAGGGGTGTTACTCTTTGCAACATTAAGGACTGTCCATGCAACTTTAAACTTTTAAGAACGACATATGCAAGTTTTGACAAACCCCGGGGACCATCCAAGTAATTTACTCTATAATTAATTATTGCATCATTACTTTTTTTCAATCACATTTTTTTTTACTTTTAATATCATTGGGCATTAAAACAATATAAATATCAAAAACCCAACACTCTCCTTTCTATAAATCACACTCTCATGTCTCATTTTATCCTACTATCTTTTCTCCATCTCCATTCTTTGTCTTTCTTTCTCTATCATCACACCATTATCTTCATCTCATTATAAAACGTATAACTTTTAAAACAACAAACAAATCATCTAAAATCCATATCTAAATAACCACTATTTGGTGATGAGAACTAGGATGATTTTTCTGAAATTGGTGATGTGTTTGTTTTTCGAAGCTGGTGATGGAATATAACTTGGTGGCAGTGGTTTTGAGTTTTAATTATGGTGTTGCTTGTTGTTCCCTTAAAACTGATAGTGTTAACTAAAAAGTTAAACTAATCGTGTTCCATGGTAAAGTAATGTATTTAAAAGACTTTGTCAAAAGAAAAAACGTAAAGTAAAAGACACAAGATTTTTTCAACGTTTAATTCTATTTGCAATTAACAAAGAATTATACCTAAGTGTTTGCGGAATAACACTTGGGATTGAAATGATAAGTATGGTATGACTCCTCACTAAACTTAAGTAGCAATACTCTGAACCAACTGAGCTATCTCAGGGACTAGGTTGCTATTTGGAGGATTAAAATTTGTTTGTGAATGTCTAAGCATTTAGTGCACAAACTTCTCAAACTTTTACTCCATCTTATGAATCCTATTTATACACAAGTATTTTACAACCGTTATGATAAATACAAAGATGACCTAAGCTAGTGTATTTTGTCTCTGTTACAAGAACCTATTTTGGGTATAGGACAATCTTGCTTTCTAAGGAACAGTGATGACGCTGTTCTGATCTTTAGCCTTTCAGGGAAAGTTTGACTTCAGCCTGATAATGACTTCTGCTTATCCTTTCTGTTAATGCAAATAAACCGTAAAAACGTTTATTAATATTTATCGATCTCTTTAAGTTTTGTTGATAACAAACATAACATTATGTAAAAGTATAAATCTAAACATTACATGTTCTTACATTTAAAATTTACCATTTACATGCTATAATTAAAGTATACTTCTTGTAATAAATAAAATGCATGAAATGAGTTGGATAATCCATAACCCATAACCCATAACCCATGGAGCTTGACCCATGACTCATTATATGACATCATGCATGACTTAAATAATGGGTAAAACCCATGACCCATGACCCAAAGTCCATAACCCATGACCCAAGATGTCTTTGACATCATTCATGACATCACTTGACCCATGGACCTTGACCCATAACCCAAAACCCAGAATTGTAACCCAAAATCTGAACTGGTACTACCAGATACCCGGATTACTTGGATTACATTGGCCGGATCCCTTTGGGAAGGGATCCGCCAGATGCGGGTGAACAGTGCTCAGAATTGCCTATAAATAGTGAGTCATTTCTCTCTTGTTTCTCACCCCACTTAGATATATCTTCTCTCTATATTCTAAGTTCTCTAACCTCAAATCTAAAGATCATTCTTGTAGCTCTCTTTCTCTTGTGTTCTCTAGGTTCTTATTACAAGACGAGATCACACTTTCTTGTATACGAGCCATCTCTCTTCTCAAGTTGCTCGAAACTCTCATCACCTCAAGATCACCAAGTTGTCTCTTGTTGTTGATACTTCTTCTTGTATTCTCAAAGTTGTTGTGTTAGTTGTATTGTTGTGTTGGTTTGGTCCGCCGTACTAAAGACTCGGTATTTAGCTTTGTACAGGAAAAAAGTGTAAGCGACGTTGTGAAGGTTTCTCCACCAGTTGAAGGAGCTTGTTGACATAGTGTTTACGAACTCTCAAGTAGGTGACTCGGGGAGTGTAGTAGGGCAAGAAAGGTGTCCTTGTAGCCGAACCACTATAAACAATTGTGTCACACTTCTATCATTTATCTCTTTACTTTCACGTATTTATTTCTTTACTAGTATCTTGCATTATCCATATCTCAACATCCAAAGGTTTCACATACTATCAATCTAAAAGTTTTTATAAACTAAATTTAAATCGGTAAAAACTATTCAACCCCCCTTCTAGTTTTCTACAATTGGCATCAGAGCAAGGTTTTATTAAAAGTTTTTAAGTAAATTGTATTTTAAAACTTTTTCGATCAAATGGATTTTGAAAACTACAAGAAAGGGCAATATATGCAAATACCATCACTCTTTGAAGCTAATGGTTTCATATATTGGAAAAATAGATTTGAAACATATGTGAAGTCTAAAGATATTGATCTTTGGAATATTATTGTTGATGGGTATTATGTGCCGGTATTTGAGAATATCTCTACCGAAAAAAATGAGGTTGGGTCCTCGATTTTAAAAGATGAACAAAAGAAAATGATTTCTAAAAATAACGAGGAAAAAATTGTTTTATACAACGCCTTACCCAAAAAGGAATATGAAAGAATTTTTATGCATAAAACCGCTAAAGACATTTGGGATTGTTTAGTAATTACTCATCAAGGAAACAAACAAGTGCAAAATAATAAAATTGATTTATTTGTTCAACAATATGAGCAATACTCAATATCGGATGATGAGAGTATTGATAATGCATTTAGTAGGTTTAATACTATTATTACTTCACTAATAGCACTTGACGAATCTTTTTCCAAGCGTAATCATGTCAGGAAATCCTTTCTCTTGACGAGCTAATTAGGAACCTCAAAGTGTATGAGGTAGTATTGGCTAAAGACTCCGAGGCCTCAAAGGAAAAGAACGAGAAGTACAAGTCACTAGCTCTAAAAGCTAAAAAGGAGTCTAGTGATGAAGACACTTCGTCCTCGGATAGCGATGATGAAGAATATGCCATGGCCGTAAGGGACTTTAAGAAGTTCTTTAGAAGAAGAGGAAGATTCGTAAAACAACCTTACGATGACAAGAAAGGCTTCCGAAAATTCAAGGAAGAAAAGAAAGTTAAAGATGACCGAAAGTGTTTTAGATGCGGTGATCCAAATCATTTTATAAGTGATTGTCCTAAACAATCTAATGGTGAGCAAAAGACATTTGTTAGCGGCTCTTAGTATCCTAGTGAAGAGGAGAAAGATGAGATTTGTCTTATGGCCAAAGAATCTAATGAGGTTTATCTAAAGGTTGATCTAGAACCAAATGAATGAATTAAAGACAGCGGATGTACAAGGCACATGACGAGTAATAAAAGCCTATTTTCATCTTACAAGGCTTGTGATGGAGGTAACGTAGTATTTCGTAATGGGAAAAGTAAGATCATCGGCAAAGGTACGATCTCACATAACTCTATAACCATCAATAATGTGTGTCACGTAGATAACCTAGGTTTTAACTTATTAAGTATTAGTCAAATAGTTGATAAAAAGTGTGATGTCTTATTTAGTGAGTCCGGTAGCAAAATATTAAAAGACGGAATAACCAAAGGAACAGGGGTTAGGAAACACGCTCTTTTTGTAATGAAAATTGGAAATTCTAAAGATAAACTTTGTCTAACTTCAATAGATGATACTTCGACCCTTTGGCATTGAAGATTGGGTCACGCCAATATGTGACTCATTGAATCTCTATCATCTAGAGAACTTGTTAGAAACTTACCAAAACTTAAATATGAACATCATTTTTGTGATGCTTGTAATGTAGGAAAGCAAGTCCATGCTATTCATAAAGCTATAAATATGGTTTCTACAACTAAGTGTCTAGAAATCCTACACATGGATCTATTTGGTCCATCGGCTATTCAAAGTTACAGAGGTAACTTCTATACTTTAGTAATAGTTGATGATTACTCTAGGTATACATGGACTAGATTTTTGAAAAATTAAACTGAAGCCTTTGATCATTTTGAAATCCTTATTAAGAAAATTCAAAAACAACTAGGTTGTCCAATAATATCTATTCGTACGGACCATGGTCGGGAGTTTGACAACGAAGTACAATTCGGAGCCTTTTGTGATGCTAATGGTATTACTCATAATTTCTCGGCTCCACGTACTCCGCAATCAAACGGGGTAGTTGAACGTAAGAACAGAACCCTACAGGAAATGAGTCGAGCCATGTTTAATGAACAATCAATACCTCAAAAATTTTGGTGCAACGCCGTCGACACATCAACATATATCTTAAATAGAATTCTCATTAGACCATTTTTAGGATTAACTCCTTATGAGTTATTAAAATGTAAAAAGCCGTCGTTAGATTATTTTAAAGTTTTTGGAAGCAAATGCTTCATTTTAAACACAAAGGATTATCTAACCAAATTTGATCCTAAATCCACCGAAGGTATTTTCTTAGGATATTCACCTAATAGTAAAGCATATGTAGTTCTAAATAAAGAAACTATGAAAGTAGAAGAATCTTTAAATGTCAAGTTTGACGAAAGTCCTCCTCCTAAATCTCAACCTCTCGTAGATGATGACATAATAGAAAGTCAAATTCATGAAAATCAAAGTAGTGAGATAGAAGACAAAGAAGATGAACTATTAGATAAAGAAATAGTTAACGTCAAAGAGTCTAAAGATCACCCACTAGAAATAGTTATAGGAAAATTAAATGAAAGAACATTACGGTCTCAAGCTCAAAATCAAAGTAATTTATTTTGTTTTGTTTCCTCAATAGAACCCATAAACGTAAAAGAAGCTATTAAAGACGAAAGTTAGGTAATAGATATGCAAGAAGAACTAAATCAATTTTGTCTCAAATGATGTTTGGAAACTATTTCCACCACCTAAAAATCAAACCATAATCGGTACAAAATGAGTTTTCAAAAATAAACTAGATGAAAATGGGATTGTCTCCCGCAACAAAGCTAGACTTGTTGCACAAGGTTATAATCAACAAGAAGGAATAGATTTTGATGAGACATATGCTCCTATAGCTAGATTAGAATCTATAAGAATCCTTCTAGCTTATGCTTGTGCTAAAAATATCAAGCTTTATCAAATGGATGTAAAAAGTTCTTTTCTAAACGGGTTCATAAATGAAGAAGTATATGTAACACCCCCTAATTTGTTTTGTGGCAGCGGAAAAATAATTAGGGTGTTACGGTGAGGATCGAGTTAAAATTTCAGAAAAACGGCCTGGAAGAGGCGTTTTGAGAGTTATATGTCATTCAAAATAATAGTTTTGGTACAAAGGAAAAATATCTGTTATGAAAATCCCACAAAAAGGTGGTAATTTGGAAAGAATGACATATTTGATTTTACACCGTTTTATTTATCAGAGTATAAGATGCCCGCTCCGTGTCTTGTCCTGCTCCGTTAATTACCTGAGATAAACATGCTTAAAACGTCAACACAATGGTTGGTGAGTTCGTGGAGTTTAATAGAAAATAACTTTCTTTCAATAAATTCAAGAGGTGTTCAATGATAGTTGAAATAAATACTATTATTTCCTGAAGTAAATAGTAAGTTACGTTGAGTAAAAATCCACAAGTAAATCGTACATGAACTCAAGTGATCATAAGTTTCAAGTTTTAAATGAAAACGAGCTACGTTGTTATACGCTCGAAATGAAATGATGCATCAACTTTTAAAAGTAACGATATACCAAGCAATTTGGGCTGTCTTTATTAGAAGTCACAACTAAGTCACATATGATAACAATTAAGTTTCAAGTACAGGGTTCATGATTCTAACACATAGAGAATACTTTAATCTAGTGTCTGAAATCTATCAGTGTGGAGTGGTGTTTAACTAAATACAGTTGTATCCTAATATATATGAAACATTCATATATTCATAAAGTTATATTGCCCTAAGCCTCATGACACGTAAAACGTTAATAGTGTACCGTAAAACGGAGGTGTTCATCAAATTAATGATGAAGGTTTTGCCCTCATGTAATAGGTGATTTGCCAATTCCTATTTTTCTCAAATATAGTGGATCACGACTAAATACGACTAACCATATAGGCATTCCGTCCAAGTATTTAGTGGGATAGGTTGTCAGCCTCTAACAGGTTTCGACGCTGTTCACTATATTCGCGCTCACCGCAGTGATTAATGGCTCATGATCGAGGGACTTTATGGCAATAAAGTAAACTTAGGCAATATAGGTTTCAGGGGTTCATGGAATATGCGTATTTTAGTCTTGGCAATTATTTCTAGTGAAATGTAGAAATATCATAGTAAAGTTAACAGTACATTCAGTTGCTATATGAATGCATATAATGGGTCTCAGTATCATGTTACAACAAGTAGTTTGAAAATGTTATCTCTCAAACACTGTGTTTCAGTTAAGCAAGCAATTTGCAAATATAACGAGCATATATCCCTTCCCAAGGGTGATCCAAAACATGTAAAACATAGTTGATAATTTTGAGTAAATCATGAGATTTTTCAAAGTATGAAAGTAACCTTAAAACAGTTAAAGCATGTATCTCCCCCAAAAGAGTTATTAAAACAATATTAAAAGTAGAGGCCACGACTCACCTGGAGCGTATCTGACAAGATAGAATTATTAGATCTATGAAAACGATCACGGAAACGTCTTCGATACGAAACCTGAATATGAGGGAAGTCTAAGATTTTGACTTACTACTAACAGTGAGTGTGAAAGTGAGAAATCGTATAACGATTTGATAATATGAGTGTGATATGCTTAAAATGCCTCAAGTTAAAAAAATAATATCATATATGATATTATCTTGATTCTTATATTAATCGACCCAAAATATTACCTCCTTAAATGTAATGGAATGATATGCAAGGTGAAATCGCTAAATTCCTAGTTATAATAAATAACGAATATTAAATAATGCATAACTAAAATGTAAAAATGCATATGAAGTGAGGGGTGAAAAATAGAAAATAAAATAAGAATGTCAAGTAAATTAATTGGTCCTTGTTCTTTCCAGATTTTATACTTTTTACCCTAACTGCGCTTGTGTCACATCGTTAGTCCTCGGTTAAGTCCATAGTCCATAAATAGTCCAAATCTTGTCCATATGTCCATATAAGGCTTGGAGTTAATTCAATGGTCAATTTAAGTCCTTTATAAACTGTTCTCACAGCTTCAGTCCACAAGTTTCATAGTTTGGCAATTTTAGTCCTTCCAGTTAGATCGCGTTACATTTTTAGTCCAAAATGTCAAAATGGTGGGGGACAATGTGGGCGTGTTTTTATAAGTTATATTTAAGATAAATGATGCTTATTTTAACAGCTTATTCGGCTAGTAGCTTATTTTTACACATTGGGCCCTTAACGAGCTACATAGCTAAGCCCACTAGTTGTTTTAGTTATTTTTCAAATATGGTTTATACGTTTCACTTGGGCTGTTTTAAAGGGTCGTAACTCCATTATTTTTACAAGATGTTTAAACGAAAAGTGTAGCTTGTTGGGAGGTCTACTGAGTCGTATAAAAATAACGTGTAGTGGTTAGATTGAATGTCGAGTTATGTGGTCATTTACTAAGCGGCTCGGGCTGTTTTATGTATACAATACACTTGGATTATTCTAAGTGTTTTTCCCATATTTTATTATACGTGTAAGTATGATTTAGATTGGCGATTTTTAAAGGGTCAAATGAGTTTATCTCTCCCCGATGTGTTCATGGAACTTGTAGCCTATAGTTGGGTTTATTGGATGGTGTAAAAACATTGGGTGCTCAATAAGCTAGGTCGTGAGTTATGGGGTCATTTAGTAGACTACGCGGACTGTTCTAAATGTATAAAACTTCTAAAAATTTCTAAGTGTTTTCAACTTGAGTTTGTACGTTGTGACATGAGATTTTATATACGTTCGAATGATGTTTAAATGGAACATGTAAGTATGCGTGTGGGGTGTGTGTAATTTGTTAAAACTTCATAAGAGTGAGTTTGACATTTTACTGTGAGTTACAAAGTTAGAACATACAAAAAGAAAATATGCATCGTGTCATATATATACGTTTTAGTGCAAACCCAAGTAGTGATGCATGAAATTTTTAACGTGCCATAGAGTGTGTTTGTTTTCTAACTCGTTCACAGTGTGGGTCGTTATTTCTTGTGGGTTCGTGAACTCAATAACAATATGTAAAAGAAGATAATACGTTCGATTGTGATATCTTTAATATGATGCATGACATGATATTATTAACGTGTACTAGTAAAGTGTGAGTTGTTTTCTAAATCTTCCTCAGTTGAAGTTGTCATTTCTTGTGAACTTGTTATGCATGATAACATTATGTAAAAAGAGAAAGATACGTTCGAATGCAAAAATGAAATATGCATGAAGGGTTTGTGTACGTGAGACATGAAAACAAGAGAAGGTAATAGAATACTTACTACACCTTCTAGAGGTGGTGAAGAGACTGTGGGAGTCGAGGAATGAAGGCAGTCCACTGGTATGTGCTTAAACACATACCATTTCTAGACCAAAACCGGACCCAAAAAGACCAAAAACCCGACCAAAATGCCAAATATATTGTGTTTTTGTGTTTTTACATATGCAGGCACGGATATCGAAGAAAAGGACAAAATCAAGCAAAGAACCGGAAAAACGAGCACGAGATATGGAAGTGTTATTTTCAGCCGATGCCGGGAAGCTTTATGTCAATCAAGTCCTCGAAGTTTCATCAAAGATCAAATTAAGCCCTTGGATCAATATTTGGAAAATGGCAGAAATAGTCCTTAAAGTTTCAAACTTTGCATCTTTGGTCCTTGGCTAAACTACATTTTAACCCTCCAAAACATTCAACCCCATTAAACTAAATTTAATCCTTTTACCCAATCCTTAACTTTAACACAACTCGACCCACTCAACATTAACACACCAATCCACAACAAACCCCAACCCACTACCCATTTAACCCCATCGCCGGCCCACATGTAAACAAACCGGCCCACACAAAAACTAAAATCCGACCACCCTCTTGCTAAAAACTAATACCGGGGTACACATTTGGTAAAAATCCCTTTTGTGTGGTCAAACTAAAAACACACTCTTATCTCTTTCACAAAAACAAACGCACCCTTATCCTACCGGTTTTTACTATTCCCCAAACCCTAGAGGTTTACCGTACACGAAATTACCACAATTAAGGGTAAGATTGTCATTGCACGGACTTCGAGGATGATCCTGACACAAGGAATGACACGTGGGGGCAGGCGATTGGACCGAACACGCACCACTTTTGATCGTACGGCCAGAGTTGAAGCTTGGAGATGAAGGGAAGATCCAAGGGTGATAGATAGCTGTGGACACACGCGGATCGCCAACGTGGACTCTCCAGAAGAATCGATCGAGGCCTATAAATAGCGGGATAACTCCTCAGATCGAAGGCTAGTTTTTTTTAGATAGATAGGATTTAATTTTAATTGTTTTATTGTTATTTTAAATTTTTCAGTCGAATTTAAATTTGTAACGAGAAGGCTTGTAATTGTTCTTTATTATTGTTTTAGATTAAAAGTTTTATTGTAATTTTTAGTTTTAAATCATTTTTAAGGATTTCCGAATTTTACTTTGTAATCTTATTTTGGTTCATGAAATTTTCAATTTCAGTTTAATAGTGGTTATTGAATTTTATTTAGTATTGTTTTTGAGTATTGTTTCATATAAAAAATATATATATATATATATATATATATATATATATATATATATATATATATATATATATATATATATATATATATATATATATATATATAGATATATATTATATTAAGCTGATAAGCTGATAAGATTGGTGATAAGCTGTGGAATGGTGATGAAAAGCTGAGCTGGATAATTGGGTTATTTTCTGGCTTATTTAAGCCTGGGTTCATATCAGAGTTTGGTTCCATTTGCAGCCATATATCTTGTGATCAACTTGTGAGTTTCATATTATTGCATTCATAAGTTGATTTAGAATTACTGCTTTATTAGAGCTTAGTTAGGATTGGCAATTACTTCTTAGTAAGTTTAGATAGTCAGTTAATTAGTTAAGTTTTAGGTTCATATCTTATTTCAGAAGTTTATAGTTTAAAGTTACAATAGCAGTTAGTTAAGGTAGTATTTGGTTTATATTTCTTGCAGAGTAATATGAGCTTGATATTGATTAGCTGAGGTTTGCTTGTGATTAATCTAGGGTATAAAAGCTAATTTTATCAGATTTCAAGAGTTCTTGCTTAATTTGAGGTTGTTGAATCAATAGGTTAGATATTAGAAATTGCTACGGTCTTAACATGCTTCTATAAGCTAAGTATTGTTTGAATGGTACTCTTTGGCATGATTAAGTGTATTGCACATTTTTTTTTTCTTATAAGATCTGTCAAATAGTGCAGCTGAACTTGTGGTTTTTCACTGCTGATCTAGGCCGAAATTAACTTAGCAATTAAGTTTTTGTGATAGGGCTTTTTAGATTTTAATAATTTTTGCTTGATAAGCTTTCCAAAACAGTTTTCATTTTTAAAATTGGTTAAGTTTTGAGCTTTTTATAAGCTCATGAAAAGTGCTTGTTAAGTTGTTAACTGCTTTAGAAAATAAAACAAGTTTCTGAGTTTGTCATTTTTAGTCCCTGTAGTTTCTGCTTTAGTTTAAATCGTGACTGAGTAGAATTTAGTATTAAAATAGTTTGTTTTCTGGCAAATTTAGCCCCTGTCTTTTATTAAGTCTAAAACAGTTTCAGTTTTGTCAACTTTAGTCCCTTAGTTTTTATAAAACTTTTATTTTTCCAAATTTTCTTTTATAATTTAGTTTTTCTAAACTACATTTTCAGTCCATTAGTTATATTTTTTTACTTTTGCATTTTAGTTAAATCATTTAAATAGTTTTAATTAGTTTTTAATTCATAAAAAATTATTTAAAAATCAAAAAATATTTTTCTTTTTCCAAAAATTTTCTTTTATCATTTTTAATATAGGAAAATTATTTTTATATTTTTAGGTTTTAAATTTCACAAAATCATTTTTATTTACGTTTTATATTTCGTCGCATAACGTTTTTAATTTCGAATTTTCGCTTTTAGATTTACATGCTTAGTTTAATTGTTTAATTAGCTTAATTAGTTGTTTTTATTTCATATTTAATTGTTCATAGTATAAAATCACAAATCAATCACTTTTTTTTCACACATTCACCACACGTATTCGACACGTTAACGACAACTCGATATTCGACCTTCGTTGGGAAACGACCCGGGGAAAACGCATTCGTTGAGTTTTACCCTTGGAAAAATAAAAATACTACAAAAAGATCGAATCAAAAAAAATGGCGCCGCTGCCGGGGAAGGCTTGAAAAGAGTTGGAGTTTCGCCATAAGAATCGTGTTTTGAAGATCCTTCCTCGGAAGTTTTCGTTTTCATAAAAAATAAAAATACAAAAATATAATAATTAAAAAAACACTTTTCCTAAAGTGTTTTCACCATTAAAAATAAATCCTCGGTCTTCCGTTGAAGGAGGGCGGTTGTAAACCATTCCGAATTACAACAAAACAAATCGTGAAATTGATCGTTATCGGATTACTTTATTACTACAACCTAATTACGGGGTTTAAGGAAGCTTGACATTAAATTGTCGAGCTGAAGAAGGCGGGTTTTTAAGCATCTTCGGAGCTACCTTTGCCTTCCCGCCACGCTGCGCGTAGTTTTAAAGGAAACGGTTACGGTTAACGTAACGGTTACCAAAAAGAAAATAAAGATTTTTGTTTTTCAATATATTAAAAAAGCCAAAAATAATTCCCAACCAAAAATACAAAAAAGATTTTTGATTTTCATTTTTGTTTTCTTTTTGGTGTATGCACACCCGATCTTCTACTTCTCACCCTCTTCTTTCACCGCTATCGAATCCCGAGAGGATTATTCGTCACAATCACCGTGTTCATTTCTCAACCGTTGAAGAAATGGCCGATGAACCACACAATCAACACCCGCCGGTGGGTGGTGATAATCACATGCCAGCTCCCGATCTCCGAACGATGGAGGAGCTGTGCCAACCCACAATGCACGGACGTGGTGGCCCGATTGCCCCCGTCAATATTCAAGCCGCCGATTTTGGACTTAAGCATCATATGATTCAACAAGTCCAAAACTCGTGCCAATTCCATGGCTTGCCGGGTGATGATGCGAACAAGCATCTTGATAAATTCATAACCGTCACCCAAAGTATGAAACAAAATGGGGTCTCCGATGACGCCCTTCGGCTATATCTCTTTCCTTATTCATTGACGCATCATGCCACCGCATGGTTTGATCGTCTTCCCAAGAACTCCATTCGTAGTTTCGACGAAATGGTTACGAAGTTCTTGGCGAAATATTTCCCACCATCGATGGTGACGAAATTAAGGAATGAGATTAGCAATTTCCGTCAGCTTCCCGATGAATCATTGTTCGAGGCATGGGAGCGCTACAAGTTATCGATTGATCGGTGTCCGAACCACAATATGTTATTGGTCACTATTATAGATACCTTCTATAACGGTTTGACATTACGACACCGTGATACGATTAATGCTGCTGCCGGTGGTACGTTTATGAAACGTCGACCCGAAGAGTGCTATGATCTCATTGAAAATATGACCACCCACCATAATTTCTGGGATTCCTCTGCCGAGAGGAATGAGTCAACAAGATCTAGCACTGATTCATCTACTTCCGAGATAGCCGCTCTTTCTAAACAAATGAATGATTTGTCTACGACTATCTTGAGAATTCATCAAAATCAGACTATGAATCAAAACAACAACAATCAAGTAAATGTTGTTAATCATAGTTGTGAGACATGTGGTGGTCCTCACCAATATTTCGAGTGCCCAGCCTCCGGTGGCTACACTCAAGAGAATGTGTATGCTGCTTCTGGAAATTTCAATCAAGGTGGTAACGGTTACCAACCTCAAGGAGACCGTAATCTCCTCAGCTACCGTTCTAACAATTTTCTCGGACCACCCGGTTTCCCACCAAATCAAAATCAGCAAGTGCAAAACCGTAATGTTTCAAATAATCAAAATCAAAATCGGGGCAATCAAGTTTATCAAAACCAAGGGAATTTTAACCAAGCCCCGAATCAAGGAAATTTTAATCAAGGAAATTTTCAAAACAACCAAGGTTTTGTTCAAAACAACCGAGGGCCAAATCTTCCAAATAATCAAAATCAAGGATTTGTGTCAAACCCATCGCCCTCGGATGAGTTATTAAAGCAATTCATTCTTCAAAGTCAACATCAACAAAAGAAACAAGAGGAAATGAATAGAATGATGATTAATCAGATAACCGAATTGAACAAACGTTTAAATGATCGACCCTCGGGTTCGGGTACTACTACTCTTCCAAGTAACACGATCGCCAACCCGAGGGGCGATGCTAAGGCGATCACTACTAGGAGCGGTGTTTCATATGATGGACCCACGGCTCCGGCTACCCCTTCTTCTCTACCTCCCAAGGTAGTCGTCCGTGAGACCGAGGTGACCAAGGACATGGAACCTCCTACTAATAACGGAGGAACCAAAGACGTCCAACCTCCGGTCGTCCATCCATCTGAACCGAAAAATGTTGAACCAAAAGAAAAAGCTCCTAAAGAAGCTCCCGTTAAGACCAATCTTCCGTATCCTTCGAGATTGAGTGATCAAAAGCTCCGCGATAAAGCTTCGAGTCAAATGGAGAAATTTTTCCAAATATTCCAAGAATTACATTTTGATATAAGCTTCGCGGACGCTTTGCTCTTGATGCCTAAATTCACTTCCACACTCAAAAGTTTGTTGAGCAATAAAGAAAAATTATTTGAAATGAAAAAAACTCCAGTGAACGAAAACTGCTCCGCGGCAATTCTCAAAAAGCTTCCGGAAAAGCTTGGAGATCCCGGAAAATTTCTCATTCCATGTGAATTTCCGGGAAAGGTTGAATGTCACGCCTTGGCCGATCTTGGTGCGAGTATCAACCTAATGCCGTTATCCATCTGGAAGAAATTGTCTCTACCCGATCTCACCCCCACTTGCATGACTCTCGAGCTTGCGGATCGGTCCATCACCCTTCCTAAGGGTGTAGCCGGAGGATGTCTTTGTAAAGGTGGGGCAGTTCCATTTTCCTGCAGACTTTGTGGTAGTTGATTTTGACGCCGACCCCCGGGTTCCTCTTATTCTCGGAAGATCATTCTTGAGGACCGGGAGGGCTCTGATCGATGTTTATGGTGAAGAAATTACTTTGCGGGTCGATAAAGAAAAAGTTACATTCAATATTAATCCGAACTCGCAACCTCAAACCGACAAATGCAATGTCGCTACGGTTGATCAAAATTCCGATCCCGTAATTGCTCCTAAAAGAGTTGATCCAAACCTTTCCAGATTCACGGTCAAGAGCATGTCAGAAAAACGTGCTGAGCTTAAGGCTATGAAAATCAATCCTGGATCGAGCAAATGGATTGAGTGTTGTGCTGCTAATTCTAAGAGTATTCTTGACGACGATGATGAAGACGAATCGGAGACTACAACGGAAGCGGTGGAAATTGCTAGCTCTAAGAGCACACCACTTGTCCCACCTCCAGAACAAGTTTATCACATCGAGATTCTTGATTCCGACTCTTCCCATCCTTCTCCTCCGATTGAGGGAAGTGTGATCTTGCGGGAAGAGGTCGAGGTGTTCTTCAAAGATGAATCAATTTCACCAGAAATTGATGATTCTTGTCTTAATCCGGAGGGAGATATTCTTTTTGAAAAATTATTAGACCAAAAGCCATCTCTTTCTCTCCCTCCGAAGGAAGTTGAAATCGATCTACCAAAGAAATTTGATGACCTTGTTCCCGAAACTTTCAAAACAACTATCACCAACCCTCTGTTTGAGTTCGAATCGGGGTTTACTTTGATTTCGGATAATCTTATCTTTGATAGTCAGATGGAGGAAAGTGATGAGTCTGTGACGGAACCTGAGCTCACAAATTATCATTTGATTGATTTTCTTCATAAGGAGTTCTCCGGTGAACTCACTCATTGCATATCTCCTCCAGATTACGATCAATTCTATTTTGATCCGGAGGAAGATTCTAGTCTGGGGGAAGGCATTCTCAATCATGAGAATTTTCTATTTGATGATTTAATCCCGACCCTCCCTCCCGACTCATTTCTTAAAAAAACGACCTTCATCGACAAATATCTTTTTGAAGATGACGACTTCATCATGATTGTAATCATGACCTTCTTTCCCTACATCACTTATGATGTTTCTTCTCTTCTCCGTTACTCCTTCGGGAGTGAGGACAAAATCTTTGACCCCGGTATCACCATTTCTAGTTATTCTTTCTTAAAAATACCGCGGGTATCTCATCGGAGTGGAACTTTCGTATGTTTCAGTGTTTATCCAAACATCTTGAACGAAAGTCCGATTGAGATTATTTCTTCCACTTGCTCCCCCAAGGACAAATTAATTCGGGGTCGAGTCAAGCTCATGTGACTCGGTTACCAAAAACAAGCGCTTCGTGGGAGGCACCCCATGCTTATCCTTCTATCTTCTTTTCTTATTTCTAATAAAGCAACATGAGGAGGGATCCCCTCTTCCGTATCTTGTGTTTCGTGTTTTCTGTGCTGTGTCCAGGAATGCCCGATGATGAAGACTCTCGTGCTCGTAGTTTCCTTCACTCCACTCGAGTTTCATCATTCGCTGCTCATCCGATATCCTAAAATCTTATCGTTTACATCTATCTTTTGGCATAATTAATAAACGGCCTTAGATTTTTGTAGGAGAACCCTTACCTTTAAGACATTGAGGACAATGTCTCGTTTTAGTCTGGGGGGGTAATCTTGCGATTTGATTTTTGCCTTGCAAATCTTGCCGTTTCCTCATGTAACCCCGTTTTTCCTCAAAAATTGAACTCAAAAATTGAAAAAAAAAATCCAAAAAATGAGAAAAATTTAAAAATTTTTTGCAAAAATATAATAAATTTTGACATTTTTGTTGATTTTCCGCTGGAGAGAGTAGGAATAAAATTCTGACTTGACCGGGCGTGTTGAGCCCTAGCTTGTCCCTTAACCGTTTATAATCTATAAGCCAGTGCTAGTCTTTTACACAAGGAGCTAGAAAATGCGAATTCTTTTTAAGAGTTTGCAAGTTCCCGTATTCGACTTTATATATGCATGGCTTGATTATAAGGCTAAGCATTCGCGGATCTTATTACTTAAGATTTTAAATTTGCGAAGAACGAGAAATGATAGAGTTGTTCATAAGTTAGATTGCTAAACGTGGAGTAGTTGGATCTCTTTAGAGCTCATCGAAGTTATTTGTGGCTTTTTGTTCCCATTAGCTTGTTTCACCTTAAAAAAATAGAAATCTAGGAATAATTAAAGCTATTTTGGTTTTGGCGATGATTAGTTTTTATTTCTTCCTTAGAGAATCCTTGCTTATGAAAGTTGGGTACACATCAAGGTACTGTCAGTGTTACGGTGTAATAGACTATTCCATCTTGCCGGCTCACAACCGATGTTGGGATTGTTATAAAAGCCGTAGGACTCGGGATTTGGCAAAATATAATGAATAATAAATAATAATAATAATAATCCAAAGCCATAAAAAGTTTTCTGCATCTTGCCGGTTCGCAGCCGATGTTGTAGACTTCTAATAAAGGCAGAGGAAAAATTCCAAGGTCATAATAGACTATCACATCTTGCCGGTTCGCAGCCGATGTTGTGATTGTTATAAAGGGCCAAGGATATAATAATATGTGCTTAATAATGTTAAAAATGCCAAATTTCGACTCCGAGGTGTCCTAATAAAGGCTTCCGTCTCTGGACTCGTAGATGAGTTGTTTCGGTCGCAAATAAAAGGGATATTCTCAAAATCGTGTTAAATCAGAGACCTTGATGTGGACCTTATTTTTGTATGCAACGGTTTTCGAGGGAAGGTTTGGAAACTACTTAGCGTCTAAACTAAGTATCTTTATCGGCTTAAAAAAATTATCGAAACGAGAATTTGAAGAAATTCATTTCTCACCAAAAATAAAATAAATAGAGGAAATTAGGAATTTGGGAACGAGAAGTCCACAATTAGCTTTCTGAGTAGTGTTGGCAATCTAACTTGTAAATAACAATGATTTCGTTTTTAAGCTTAGTTTGGGGACTCGTGAAAAATCGGGGACGACGAATTTTATCCGTATGGTCACTTCTTCATGAGTCGTGTTTCCTACTCGAAGACCCTAAAAGTTATCGAAAGATAATGATTGTCAACAAAAGCCGTCACTTGAATAATGAGAAAAATACAAAAATAGAATAAAAGGAAATTCGGGGAGTTTTTAGAACTTAAGATTTCTTGATCTCTTTTGAAAATTTTGCTACTTCTCAAAGTTAGTAAAAAGAGATTGGAAATTTTTGGTTTTGAAAACGTGTTCTTATAACATTGCATGAGGACATTGCAATAGCTTAGTCTGGGGGAATTTTGGTATGTGCTTAAACACATACCATTTCTAGACCAAAACCGGACCCAAATAGACCAAAAACCCGACCAAAATGCCAAATATATTGTGTTTTTGTGTTTTTACATATGCAGGCACGGATATCGAAGAAAAGGACAAAATCAAGCAAAGAACCGGAAAAAACGAGCACGAGATATGGAAGTGTTATTTTCAGCCGATGCCGGGAAGCTTTATGTCAATCAAGTCCTCGAAGTTTCATCAAAGATCAAATTAAGCCCTTGGATCAATATTTGGAAAATGGCAGAAATAGTCCTTAAAGTTTCAAACTTTGCATCTTTGGTCCTTTGCTAAACTACATTTTAACCCTCCAAAACATTCAACCCCATTAAACTAAATTTAATCCTTTTACCCAATCCTTAACTTTAACACAACTCGACCCACTCAACATTAACACACCAATCCACAACAAACCCCAACCCACTACCCATTTAACCCCATCGCCGGCCCACATGTAAACAAACCCGGCCCACACAAAAACTAAAATCCGACCCACCCTCTTGCTAAAAACTAATACCGGGGTACACATTTGGTAAAAATCCCTTTTGTGTGGTCAAACTAAAAACACACTCTTATCTCTTTCACAAAAACAAACGCACCCTTATCCTACCGGTTTTTACTATTCCCCAAACCCTAGAGGTTTACCGTACACGAAATTACCACAATTAAGGGTAAGATTGTCATTGCACGGACTTCGAGGATGATCCTGACACAAGGAATGACACGTGGGGGCAGGCGATTGGACCGAACACGCACCACTTTTGATCGTACGGCCAGAGTTGAAGCTTGGAGATGAAGGGAAGATCCAAGGGTGATAGATAGCTGTGGACACACGCGGATCGCCAACGTGGACTCTCCAGAAGAATCGATCGAGGCCTATAAATAGCGGGATAACTCCTCAGATCGAAGGCTAGTTTTTTTTAGATAGATAGGAGTTAATTTTAATTGTTTTATTGTTATTTTAAATTTTTCAGTCGAATTTAAATTTGTAACGAGAAGGCTTGTAATTGTTCTTTATTATTGTTTTAGATTAAAAGTTTTATTGTAATTTTTAGTTTTAAATCATTTTTAAGGATTTCCGAATTTTACTTTGTAATCTTATTTTGGTTCATGAAATTTTCAATTTCAGTTTAATAGTGGTTATTGAATTTTATTTAGTATTGTTTTTGAGTATTGTTTCATATAAAAAATATATATATATATATATATATATATATATATATATATATATAATATATATATATATATATATATATATATATATATATAGATATATATTATATTAAGCTGATAAGCTGATAAGATTGGTGATAAGCTGTGGAATGGTGATGAAAAGCTGAGCTGGATAATTGGGTTATTTTCTGGCTTATTTAAGCCTGGGTTCATATCAGAGTTTGGTTCCATTTGCAGCCATATATCTTGTGATCAACTTGTGAGTTTCATATTATTGCATTCATAAGTTGATTTAGAATTACTGCTTTATTAGAGCTTAGTTAGGATTGGCAATTACTTCTCAGTAAGTTTAGATAGTCAGTTAATTAGTTGAGTTTTAGGTTCATATCTTATTTCAGAAGTTTATAGTTTAAAGTTACAATAGCAGTTAGTTAAGGTAGTATTTGGTTTATATTTCTTGCAGAGTAATATGAGCTTGATATTGATTAGCTGAGGTTTGCTTGTGATTAATCTAGGGTATAAAAGCTAATTTTATCAGATTTCAAGAGTTCTTGCTTAATTTGAGGTTGTTGAATCAATAGGTTAGATATTAGAAATTGCTACGGTCTTAACATGCTTCTATAAGCTAAGTATTGTTTGAATGGTACTCTTTGGCATGATTAAGTGTATTGCACATTTTTTTTTTCTTATAAGATCTGTCAAATAGTGCAGCTGAACTTGTGGTTTTTCACTGCTGATCTAGGCCGAAATTAACTTAGCAATTAAGTTTTTGTGATAGGGCTTTTTAGATTTTAATAATTTTTGCTTGATAAGCTTTCCAAAACAGTTTTCATTTTTAAAATTGGTTAAGTTTTGAGCTTTTTATAAGCTCATGAAAAGTGCTTGTTAAGTTGTTAACTGCTTTAGAAAATAAAACAAGTTTCTGAGTTTGTCATTTTTAGTCCCTGTAGTTTCTGCTTTAGTTTAAATCGTGACTGAGTAGAATTTAGTATTAAAATAGTTTGTTTTCTGGCAAAGTTAGCCCCTGTCTTTTATTAAGTCTAAAACAGTTTCAGTTTTGTCAACTTTAGTCCCTTAGTTTTTATAAAACTTTTATTTTTCCAAATTTTCTTTTATAATTTAGTTTTTCTAAACTACATTTTCAGTCCATTAGTTATATTTTTTTACTTTTGCATTTTAGTTAAATCATTTAAATAGTTTTAATTAGTTTTTAATTCATAAAAATTATTTAAAAATCAAAAAAATATTTTTCTTTTTCCAAAAATTTTCTTTTATCATTTTTAATATAGGAAAATTATTTTTATATTTTTAGGTTTTAAATTTCACAAAATCATTTTTATTTACGTTTTATATTTCGTCGCATAACGTTTTTAATTTCGAATTTTCGCTTTTAGATTTACATGCTTAGTTTAATTGTTTAATTAGCTTAATTAGTTGTTTTTATTTCATATTTAATTGTTCATAGTATAAAATCACAAATCAATCACTCTTTTTCACTCATTCACCACACGTATTCGACACGTTAACGACAACTCGATATTCGACCTTCGTTGGGAAACGACCCGGGGAAAACGCATACGTTGCTTTTACCCTTGGAAAATAAAAAGTACTACAAAAAGATCAAATCAAAAAAATGGTTTGACCGGGTTTAGTTATTAGCGAGTGTGGGTGGGTCGGGTTTTGTGGGATGGGCCGGTTAGTTTAATGGAGTTTGGTGTTGGGTTATATTTATTGTTGGGCCGGTAGTGGGTTGATGTGGGTTGTGGGTTTAAAGAGTTAAAACTTAAAAGGGGTTGTGGATTTAAATGGTTGGGCGGTTTTCTGTTAAGGGATGGGTTAAGTATTAGGATACATTTGGTTTTAAACTTTTAATCACAAGGACTATATTTGTAAATCATGAAACCTCAAGGACCATAATTGCCACTTCTTCAAAGTTCATCCGAAGACCAATTTTGCCAACTAAAATAATCCAAGGGCTTAATTTGATAATTTCTGATAGATGGAGGACCTTGGTTGACTTGTTGACCATAATTTCTTCCCGGCATCGGCTAAAAATAACACTTCCATATCTCGTGCTCGGTTTCCCGGTTCTTTGCTCGATTTTGTCCTTTTCTTCGATATCCGTGCCTGCATATGTAAAAACACAAAAACACAATATATTTGGCATTTTGGTCGGGTTTTTGGTCTATTTGGGTCCGGTTTTGGTCTAGAAATGGTATGTGTTTAAGCACATACCATCCACATAGACGAGCTAGGACACGTTTTAACGTGTTGGATTTCTTACTCGTATTGCTTCCCCAAGAAGAGACAAACGTTTCTGGGTCTTAGGATTATTAGTGTGAGTGAGATTAGTGGAAAATGAGCAATGTAGGCTTCTAGAAGAAGGTGAGATATATAGAAGTAGGCGCGTATGTTTTGACTATATTACCCTCAAAGCTCAATCATTGAAGACCACTGTTCGTGACCAGTGTTTTAAAGTACTTAAATGACACGTTTCTGGCCAGGAGAGATCCTTGAAAGATATTGAGAGGTAGGTATGACTTATCTTTTGTGTTGGGAATACTTATGCTTCGGTTTGTATTTTAAAGTGGGTGTCAATTGAATTTATCGAGCCACACTTTCTTCTGCATTCCTAACTCCCTTATAAACATCTCATAATGCCAACCTGGCCATTAGAAAGCTATAGGAAAAGGCATGATTTGAAATGACTGTGTTTTGTGATTTTTGGTTATGCGACTCGGGTAAAATGGGACAAATAAAATGACTTTGGATACCATGGAAATGCTCGACATCTAGGTCCAAGGTTTGGCTCACATAGAGTTTAGTGGGTGATGATTAAGGTGAGGTAAAAATATTCGAGGGTTGTGTTTTGTATTCGGGATAACAAGGGCTGTTTTGGAGGAGGTGTGGGGTGTCGAATTTGCATAAAATAGCAAAAAGGGAAAACTGGTTTGGGGTTGGGCTTGGAACAGTGGGCTGCGTGTTGGTGATTGGGCTAGAATTATGACTTGGCCCGTTTGGTTGGTAGTAGTGAAAAGAAGAAAAATATAGTTAGGGTAAATAAAGTGTAATTAGTGAAAATTAAATAGTAATTAGTGAGATTTGTAACTAGTGTATATTGTGATTTGTGAAATACTAATTCTTGTGAACTAGTTACGTTTCATAATACATGTCGTGATCTAGTGTTGACATTTGGTAATTGTTGTGTGACGTGGTAGGAATAATATAATAAGTAAATAAAAATTTAAATTTCCCCGTAAAAATGGGTTTTATTAGACGGTAATACCGGATTATTATTAATCAATGAGATTCATTACAATGGATTTTTGCAGTGTCTTACATGAAGAAGTATACGTAGCTCACCCTCCAGGTTTCGTAGACTTTGAAAAAACATAATATGTATATAAACTCAAGAAAGCTCTCTACGGTCTTAAACAAGCCCTAAAGCTTGGTATGATTGACTTAAAACCTTTCTTATAGATAATAAATATACAATGGGTCTAGTAGATAATACATTGTTTACAAAGAAAAACCAATCACATATTATCATTGTTCAAATTTACGTAGACGATATTATATTCGGATCTACTTGTCAAGAAATGTGTGACGATTTTTCTAAAATCATGCACGACGAGTTTGAAATGATTATGATGGGAGAATTAAATTTATTTCTTGGTCTACAAATAAAACAATTAGAAGATAGTATCTTCTTTAATCAATTTAAATATATTAAAGAAATGTTAAAAAAATCTGGATTAGAAGATGCAAAACCAATGAAAACACCAATGTCTTCCGACACTAAACTTACCAAAGACAAGGACGGTGAATCCGTTAATGATACCAAGTACCGTGGTATGATAGGTAGTCTACTATATCTTATGGCTAGTCGGCCGGATATTATGTTTAGTGTATGTATGTGTGCTCGCTTTCAAGAAGATCCTAAATCTTCACATCTCGAAGCGGTCAAAAGAATTTTTAGGCACATTAAGGGTACAACTCAATTGGGGTTATCGTATCCAAAAGGTGCGTGGGTCGAAACTATTGTATATGCAGATTCTGACCATGCAGGTGATTATGTTGATCGCAAAAGCACAAGTGGTGTTTTTTTGCATTCATGGGATGTTGTTTAATATCATGGTTTTCAAAGAAACAATCCGCGCTTGCTATTTCTACCACTTAAGCAGAATATGTGTCAGCAAGGAAAGCATGCCAACAAGCACTATGGATGAAACAAGCTCTTGTCAACTACGATATTCATCTAAGCGACATTGCCATCCTCTGCGACAACAAAGGCGCCATCGACCTTAGCAAGAATCCCGTTTTGCATTCCCGCACCAAACACATTGAAATACGCCATCATTTTCTTAGCGATAATGTCCAGAAAGGAAACATCGCCATTGAAAAAGTCTTTTCCGAAGACAAAATTGCCGACATTCTTACCAAACCATTGAAACGTGAACCCTTCCACTTACTTTGATTAGGCCTTGGCCTTATGGAACAAACGTCTTGATCTTCCTTCTAACTTCTCTTTCTACAAGGTATGTATTTCTAATCGTCCCTTCTAAGTCTGGGATCTCTATTTCTTGCACAAATTATAAACATTCAAACGAATGAGGTTTTTGCTTACACATATATATTTTTTCACATCAAACTTTCTACAAAACAAGTTCCTCAAACAACACCTCATTCGACTTTCAAATTAAAAACTTCTCACATCTAGGTCATTCACATTTTTTCATAGTTAATACAACGTAAAAACCTTTTTATCATGCATCATATCATATATTTCTTGAATGCTAAAGGGAATACATAACCAATATGTATTCTCGGGTACATTCAAACATAGATACATTCGGGATATTTTTCATACAAGTTGAGAGTTTCTTGATATAGTTAGTGTCGGGAGGAAGATAAGCTTTTGGTCTCGAATACTTGGAACATTTTTATAAAGTATATATAAACATAAAAATGGTAAACTTTGACGTAGAGCTTATTTCGACATATAAAACTACCACACAAACGTAAAATGGTGATACAAACTTTTACAAAAGGCATGTGCATCATTTCATTTACATATAGCATATTTCTAAGACACTTCATTATTTATTAGGTAGTGGTCATGTGCCGTTGCACTTTGTTTCGCGACCAGTTATTTTCGTAACATTCCATTCACTCAAAGTGATTTCATAACCCCTATTTTACTTGTTTTGAAATACTTTGGGGTGAGAATACATGCTTGTTTTACTTAAATACATGTTTGTTCACTTGGACACATTGCTCGTTACTTATCACATGTTTAAACAATTTCAACTACTTTCATTACTTTCTTTCGGACACAAGTACTTAAAACACTTACGTGAGTTTATAGCCCCACTTTTACTTTTTTACTTGTTTTACAAACTTGAGGTGAGATCATGCTTGTTTTACTTTGGACACAACTACTCTTTTAAATTGTTACGAATTAGCCTAAGTACCGACAACCCACTATGCCCACTATCATAAACCATTAATATCGGGGTGACTCCCCCATTCGAGTTGACCGGATAGGCAAACGAACGTATACCATGTCGGATCTAGGTGTCTAGGGTTAAACACCTACTGGGCCACTATAGTATGCGCATTGATTTGCATACTCCACTGTCGTAGCTTCGGTGTCATGAGTCTTAGTGCAATCATAATACTTTCCCTGACATTGTATTCGTTACAATGATCACTAATACTTTTCATGGTACTGTGAGTGAAGCAATAGCCACTAATATTTTTTATGGTATCGTGAGTGAGGCGGTAGCCACTAATATTTTTATGATACTGTGAGTAAAGCAGTAGTCACTAAAATATTATTATCCACATTACTTTTACTCAACGATATTATTTATGTAAACCTATGAACTCACCAACTTTATGTTGACAATTTTAGCATGTATTTCTCAGGTTGTTGATTTATCTAGCTCGGTATGCATTGGACCTTTGCATATAGTCTCATCTCATGGGCATTTCATCATGAAGGTTTTCCAACAATATCATAACATTCGATGTGAACTTTGAACTACCTTTCATTTGGGACTTGTACTTATGTAACTAATAATTTTCAAAACTTATTTCATCGAATGTACTTTTAAAATGGCTCATGTAGAGGTCGTTCAATATAACTTGTAACTTTGTTCCCATGAAGTTACGCCCCCGGTTACGTTTCTGCCGCGACCTATTTTGGAGGTGTTACAGTGACCTCATGTGGTCTCTTTGGAACACAATCACATATAATACTATCAATCCTCCGCCCTAGAATCGTAAGGGATCATCAGGAAATTATGATTATATCGAATATTATTGTTTGTCATCTATTAGTTTCACTCATTTACAATATATGTTAATCCTATATTCAGATCATATATGGGTATGAGTCAGATGGGTTTAATTAACGGATTTTGGATTACAATCATCATTCAACTAGATTGCGACACTTATATGTGTATGTGTAACCGTTTGATTTTCACCCACCAAACATCGCTAGTAATATGTCGTTGGCCACCACTAGCCTTATATAACGTCGTGTGTTTAGAGAGAGAGTTATTTCGTAATAGTGATTGTGTTTTAATTTGTAAAGATATTGATGAGTGATGATGAATGATGGTGGCGGGTGATTATGATTATGGTGGATGGTGGTGAGATGAGAGTTGTGAAGGTTGGTGGGTGAAGAATAAAGGAAATGGTGGAGCGATGAGATGTGAAGAGTCATGATGATGATAGAAAAACAAGAAATGAAAAAGAAAGGGTAAAGAGACAATAATACCTCATGTGCAAGTTACATGTAAGGCTTTATTGGTCATACTTAATGGAGTAAGCTGCAAATTATGTCCATAACGTTTGTCATTTTTGCGAGAAATTTCCCCAAAAAAAAAATTATGCTAACTTTGTACCTAACGTTTGGACTTTTTGTGAAGAGTGCCCCTAAGGCTGCACTGTTCATGTAAATTCACGATTTTGGCTAACGGGCGTTACAAAATCCCGTTAGTTAAAGTCAAAGGCCATGTGAAATTACTAATTTACCCTCGTCTTCTTCCACACTCAAGAACATCAAGAACACTTCCAAGATTTTTAACCCCTCATTCACACATTGGCCTGATTCATGGTGGGATCTTTAAAAATATGACTTTAACACCAATCCAAATATACTAACATGAATACATGATTACATAATTAAAGATTACATAAAACTCCTTGTTCTTGTCATAAAAAAACTAGTCTTAAGCTTAAATGCATTAACTTGCAGACCAAATGCTCTAGTATTTAATAGTACAATTGGTGGAACTTAACTATCATAAATCAAGAACAAAACAAAAATATGAAAAAAATAGCAACTAATTGTACAAATCTAGAACATAAATAACTTACAAAAACATAAAATTTAGAATATAAATTGTACAGATCTGAACACAAAACAATTTAAAACAACACATAAGTACAAAAAAATCCGATGACCACATCAGCGCCACTAGCTAATTCCAGCGACCACAACGGCGACAACAACTATTTTCTGCGACCACAACGGCGGCGACGGCGGCAGAACGCGGCAGGAGATGGCGGCTGTAAAAAAAGTACCAAAAAACCCCACGACATACTTAATAAACGAGACTCATAAAATGCTGAAAATGAACACAGTTAATCAACCAAACGCGCTTGCCAATTAGCTAAACAAGAGAAACAATTGAACTTCACCATTGTAAGATGTTCACTAACTAATAACACAAGTATGGTATGGGATTTATGGATCGAATAGATGAGAACTAGAGAGAGAAGTAGAAGACTTGGAACCTTGAGAGAGAAAGTGAAGTAGGATATATTAGATTGTGAGAAAAGGTCCAACCCTCTCCCTAGGTGGAGAGGGGTATATATACTATTACATATTATGCCCCGAGTGGGCTGTGGAGTGAACTGACAGAGGGTAAAGACCCGACCCACTCCACAAGTACTATATTAACTAATCTACTATTAATATTACTAATAATCCTACGAGCTATGAAGTGCTAATGAGTACTCGGGGTGACCGAGTCTTCAGATGAATATTTATATTCCTAACAATCTCCCCTAAGGGAGGTCACCCCGTAAATAAAATTTGGAATTATAGCACTCTATCCTCTGAATTTGTCTTCATAGCTCGTAGTCTTTGATTCTTCAACTTTTGTAGATGTATGTGCCTTTCAGCAGTGAACTTTTTGATGACTGATCTTTTATCTTGGATGATCTTAGAGTATCCTTGGAGTAATCATCCATCATATGTTTTCACGTCATCTTGCAGCATCGTCTTTATGTGAGGTTGTGATCTTGGAGCCTTCTTTGAGATCATCAGCCACCGAAAATCTCTGAGCTCATCCATTGTAGTAAAGCCTCCATGTGATTTGTTGTGACCGTTGGGCTCACATGCTCACACTTTTCTAGATCATGATAGATTTCATCAGAGTTGCAGAAGTGGTGTTGTATGTCTTTCAACTATCATGATGTCTTTGATAATGAATTGGAAGTGTGAGCATGGAGTGTGGATTGACACATTTCAGCTGGAATCAGGAACCACCATCGCCATCTTTATATAAATCTGAAATAAAACAGTTAGCAATAAAGTTGGAGAACGAATATGGCTTTGTCATTCGTTCGATGTGGTGGTTGGATTTAACCTTCGGTTCTGTGAAGACCGACCTGTGATCAGGTAGAATCCCCTTTAAAGAAGATTCTCCTTGACAGGAATTTCCAGCTTGTAGTAATGAGTCTTCCAACAAATTAATGTCAGAATCATCATACTAAGCATGTTCTCATACCGGAACGTCTCAAAGCAAACAGCACGGTAGAGTGAATCAGTGAATTAAATACCCACTGATTGACGAGAAATTGATTAGAAAAATCATTTGCGTGTCACTGGATAAACATTTTGTACAACACGACACGGGTTTTATACATTGAATCACATTTCTGTCAAAAAATACTTTTGTTTGAAAATCTTCACAATCAGTGTGCTCGAAAACTTTGTTGGTGAGCACATTGAAAGGTTTTCCAAAAGTATCCGTCAATCCATTTCCTGGAACAAGTTTGATTCAAATTTGAATCACCCCATCGTTTCTTTCCAGTTGTCACAAGCTTGATCCACGAAGGATCTCACATGTCACCCACCAAGAGCTTGTTTGATGTTGGTTCTAGAAGGATTTCCATCTTCATTGTGAATACTTCACTTATCACTCGGATGTTCTGGCAATACCACAAGGATAATGCGTAGGACACTTCATATATATTTACTTGCTTTTCACGGTGTATGAAACAACAAGTATATTGGAAATGTGTCCTAATGAGATTAATGGATGATCTCTTGGCTCTAGACTCAATAGTGCATTTTGATTTAGTGATCAGAGGCTGGAGAGGACTGCCACCTTTTCACTATCATCTAACTCGGAGTGAGATAGACGATAGCCATGTATTGATCTCCGTGACAAATGAAACAAGAGTCCTTTGAGGGACCTTGAGTGGCTAGGGAGGGTTGTGAAGCGTATCACTGGGTCCATGATACTTTGTCTTCAATGCCAGCAATCAACTAAGTGATTCTGACAGCATATGTATTCACCCGGTTTCTACCTAAAGTGTAAGGAGGGCTTCTTTCTTTTCACCCTTTATCTTTACATTTCTTTTTCATTCTTCAACCCCTTCAGCGCTTACCGAGACTTCATTACTAGCACCTTGTTGGGTTTGTTCCAGTACTAGCTCCATCTCAGTCGGCACTTTTCCCTTATACACTTTTCTCCTTTTTAATCATTCCTAAGGACTTCTATTCTAACTAAAGGATTGTCCCTGGGAAGATCCCTCCGGTTCTGGCTGGATCATGGGAACTAATACCTAACCTTACCATCCTTATAACTCCAATACATAAAGTAAAATGGTCGGTCCTTGGTATTCTTTCACAATAGCCATCACAAATCATGCGCTCCCCCTCAATATGTGCATCGATATACAAAAAAGTTTAGCACATATGGGAGAGCCTACACTTGAGTTTCAAAAGATCACATTTTATATCAGAATTTCATATTTAAGTCACATTCTCTCCCCCGATCAAAAATTTCAAACCATTTGAGATTTGTGATCCCAATTGATTTAAATATGTTTAGAAACTTTGGGAGAAAATGTGGTCAGGTTTTAATATACATTCTGATTAAAAATCATGCTGCTACTCCTTATACCATGAGAGAGTGTCACTGCTGATGTTGCACAATGCTTAAAAAGGTGTCAGAAATTTGAACAAGTACTCTCCCCCTCAATTAATGACCCGTTTTCTATTTAAAGAGTTGTAGTCATTAAATTGAGTGTGACGTATTTGTGAAAATTTAAGTCCAGTTACCACCTTGTGAAACACCAAAACTCTCCTGAAGAATCATAGAATTGAAGGAGTTTTTGGTGTAAAGAAGACTTCTCTTCTTTTCAAGAAATGATGCACTGAATCGTACATCAGTTCGAAGAAACATGGATATAAAGTAATCCATGCCTAGGTGAACATCACCCAGGTGGAGGAACAACCGTCTTTTTGGCGACATGCTTTCCCCATTGTAAAGCGCGGGTTGCAGTATGAAGTAACTGCAAGCCATTTAGACATGTTTTAACCTGTTAGTATAACTTCTGCTCGAGCTTCATTTAAAGACCCGTTTCATTATTGAATGACATTTCTAGGTCCATAAATGTTATCGATAAACAGAAGACATGCCTAGAGAAACTATTTTTGGTATTTTTTGTGGGTTTTTATAGGTTTTATATTTTTCTATTTGCTTTTTTTTTAAAGATATATACAACATATATACAAGGATATGTGAAGTCAATCCTTTACTCCTCCTCTTCTTCTTGAAGACCCTTGAGTGCTTCAGGTGTCAAGTTCTTCATGCCAAGACGCGGGAGAATAAACTGAAACCGTTCTCTCGGAAGTGCCTTAGTGAAGATATCAGCCAACTGAAACTCCGTCCTCACGAAGTAGAGTTCGACAATCCCTTTCTCAACCTGTTCCCTTATGAAGTGATGCCTGATGTCGATGTGCTTCGACCGGGAGTGTTGGACATTGTTACAGCAGAGAGCGATAGCGCTTTTGTTGTCACAATACATGGGAATTTTGTTGTATGAAAGCCCATAATCGGAAAGTTGTGATCTCATCCATAGGATTTGAGCACAGCAAGCAGACATAGCAATGTACTCAGCCTCTGTAGAGGATATAGACGTGCTCATTTGCTTCTTAGAAGACCAACTAACCAATTTTTCCCCCAAAAACTGAGCTCCCCCCGAAGTACTTCGACGAGTATCGTGACACCCTGCATGATCCGCATCTGCATAAGCTGTGAGTTCCATTGCAGTGTCTTTTGGATACCAGAGTCCCATGTGAATCGTGCCATGAAGATATCTGAAGATTCTTTTCACCGCTTCCAGATGCTTTTTAGTAGGCTTGGTTTGGTACCTAGCGCACATACATATAGCAAACAGAAGATCTGGTCTACTGGCAGTGATATACATCAAGGATCCAATCATACTTCTATACTTTGTTTGATCAACAGGCACCCCAGATAGATCTTCATCCAGCTTTGATCTTTCAATCATGGGAGTGTCAACAGAGTCACTTGAAATGAATCCAAATTTCTTTAGAATTTCGTTTGCATATTTAGATTGATTAATGAAGATGCCTCCAGGACTTTGAGAAATTTGCAATCCTAAGAAGAACGACATTTGTCCCATCATCGACATCTGGAACTTAGAACTCATCTCCTTCGAAAACCGATTACATTCACTGGGATCAGACGAAGCAAAGATAATGTCATCTACATATATCTGAACAAGGAGTAGATGTTTGCCTGCCTTCCTGGTGAACAATGTAGGATCAACAACACCCTTGGAGAATCCATTTGTGAGAAGGAACTTGGACAAGGTGTCATACCATGCCCTAGGTGCCTGCTTCAAGCAATAGATGGCCTTCTTTAAGCGATAGACATGAGTAGGATGATTAGCGTCCACAAATCCTTCTGGTTGACTTACATAGACTTCCTCTTTTAAGTCACCATTTAAGAAAGCTGTTTTAACATCCATCTGGTAGACTATCATATTCTGACTAGCAGCATTTGCGAGGAAGATTCTGATGGCTTCAATTCGTGCAACAGGAGCAAATGATTCCTCAAAGTCTATGCCCTCTTCTTGTCGATATCCTTTTGCAACTAGCCGTGCCTTGTTCTTAAGAACATCACCATGCTCATCAAGTTTAACTTGGAAGATCCACTTTAGAGCAATGATCATTGCACACTCTGGAGGAGGTACTAATTCCCGTACTTCAAGCCTATCAAATTCATGAATTTCATCTTGCATAGCATTGAACCAGCAGTCTTTGGTCATTGCTTCTTTTGCATCTTTTGGTTTGACTTTTGATAGTACAGAGTTGAAGAAACACCATAGAGCATCAGTGGCTAGCTGTTTTCGAGTAGATACCGGACGAGAGAGATTACCAATGATGTTGTCAATCGGATGATCATTGGTCCATTTTCTGAGATGATCGTGGTGTTGAGAGTTTTGAACAGATGTTGCCGTGTTGTGATCTACTGAAGTGGATGTGTCTGCTGAAGATTCAGGAGCAAATATGTTTTCAAATGGAACATCATCCACAGGAGCAAATGGATTAACTTCAAAAGAATGGTTATCTGCAGATCCTTGCTGCACCGAAGAAGATTGAATATTTGATGATTTGGGTGAAGGACTAGCAGAAGGAGCATCGAGACTGATTGAGACAGATACTGATGGGCCTTTTGAATCATGTGGAATTTGAGCATCAGCAACAGGAAGTACGGCTGGAGTATCTGTGGTAGTATCAATTGTTGTTGGCTCAAAATAGTCATCAAACATTGGATCAAATAACTTCTTCAACTCTTCACTTGTGGGAGGTACATAAGGAACTGCAGGCGTGGGATTCTGTACAAGACCCAAACTAATTGGTCCGGGTGTCAAAAGGTTAAGAGCGGGTCCAGAACTAGATTTTCCAGAAGCCGGTTGCTCAGACAGCTCATCGAACGTAACATGAATTGTTTCCATGATTTGTCGGGTTCTTTTGTAATAGATTCTGTATCCCTTACGATCTGGTGTGTACCCAACGAAGAAACCTACGCCTGCTTTAGCTTTCAACTTTCCCAGATCTTGACTGTCATTTGTCGGATATCACAGTGCACCGAACACACGAAGAAAGGAGAGATCTGGCTTCTTATTATGAATCAGCTCATAAGGTGTCTTGTTGTGAGTAGTATGAATCAGGGATCGGTTTTGGGTGTAACATGCTGTTGCAATTGCTTCTGCCCAAAGAAACATCAGAGCTTTGGAAAATATTAGCATGGTTCTTGCAGCCTCCACCAGAGTACGGTTCCTTCTTTCAACCACACCGTTCTACTGAGGAGTGCGTGGAACACTTTTCTGGTGTGTTATGCCAATACTTTCATAGAAATGACTAAGTTGTTGGTTGACAAACTCAGTTCCATTGTCTGTACGGATGATTCGGACAGTTTTGTTGAGCCTTACTTGCAGCTGTTTAATGAGTTTGATGATAACCTCTGGAGTTTCATCTTTTGTTCTCAAAAACTTTACCTACGTAAACCGAGAGTAGTCATCGACTACCACAAGAATATATTTCTTCCCGTTTATACTTTGTACTCTCATTGGACCGCACAGATCCATGTGAAGGGTGTGAAGAACTTCCAGGATGGTGTTGACAGTTTTGGGTTGGTGGGTATGTTTCTTGCTTTTGCCCAGTTGACATGCAGTACACAAATGATCTTTCTCAAACTTTAGTCTGGGCATGCCTCGTACAAGGTCTTTGCGAGACAAGTCATTTATGGTACCGAAGTTCAAATGGTTTAAACGACGATGCCAAAGCCAAGACTTGGTCTTTGAGGCCTTTGAAAGCAAGCAAATAGGAGAGGACCTCATCATTTCTTCAATGGAGATGGTATATAAATTGGTGCCACGACTGCCTTTGAGGAGATCCACACCATCCAACTCTCTGACAAAACAAGTGTGTTTCCTGAAGGCCACTTCAAGATCGGAATCACAGAATTGACCAACCGAAAACAAGTTATGCCCTAGTCCTTCCACATAGTATACCCGAGAGATTACACTGTCCCCGAACACATAATCTCCATACCCCATAATTGCCCCAAAGTGGTCGTTCCCAAATCTAACTGTCCCGATGAACTTTTTCACGAAGTTCTTGAGCCGTGAGCGATCCCCCGTCATATGTTTTGAGCAGCCTAAGTCCAAATACCAAAGGACGATTTGTACGACCTTCATTTGAAAACAGACAACGATGGATAACTGAAATATGTGGATCCCCACGTGCAGTTGGGGTCCGTTTGGTTAGCACACACAAATTCAGGAGTTACAGGGTTCACAGATGTTGTTGTCATTTTAGTAGAGGTTACCCTAGATGCAGCAAATGACCTAGATGGAAGGCATTGTGTTTCTAGAGTCAAAATTCGACCAGTTGGTCTCCATTCCTTAGACTTCACAATCTTATGATTATTCTTTCTAGGTAAGGGACACTGGTTTCCTAACGTGAACTTCCTTCCAGTTGGTCTCCATTTGTATCCAACATTAGCAAACGTTTTTCCTGTTGCTTTCCAAACTTTCTTACATGTTTCAGGTCTCCTAACATTCATAACATGGGGTTGTTTGGGAGATCTCAAAAAAGACATAACACATCTATCGTGATTGCCAAAAATTAAACATTCATTACATGTCTTACAAATAGCAACAGAATTCAAATCAATTACAGTACTTTTAAGACAAATACTAGAATCAACACGATTCTTTTTCATAAAAACAAACTTATTGTTCCTAGGATGGGCTTCTACTTTCTTCTCACTATCAGTTTTAGTCGGTGCAGTCCTATCATTCTTGGTATTGCTTTTAAGCGTTGACTTGCTAGCTCTAGTGACTTGTTTTACTCCTGTAGAAGCAATAATGGGAACGTTAGTTTGTTGTAGTGCCATTTGGTTTTCTGGTTTAGATGTGCTAGGAATAGATGCTTTCCATGTTTCATCAAAAGTTGCATGCTTGCTCTTAATTGTGGATGATGATGCAACAATTCTATCTCTTTTGTTACCGGTCTTAGGGCCAGTACCAATGGCATATTCTAACACTTCCTGAATCCTTTTTGTGAGAACACAAGCATATACAACTGCCTTATCAAGTGGCTTTTCAATTCTGTCCTCTTCTACAACCTCACGAAGTGTGTCAAGGCCTTCCCTAAGGTGATGGAGATATATTTGATGGGCAGGTCTATTGTTTCTAAGGGGAAATGGTATAGGCCCAACATCAACATCATACATTTTAATAGCAGAAACCTTTGATGCAACACAATCACAGGTGATACTTGGCATTTTACCTTTCACCTGAGTCTTAAGATTCTCAATTTCATTTAACAAAGAAGTTATCTTTTCATTATGACTGTTTCGTGTAACTTTAATCGAGTCATATAACTCTTTGTAATGCTGTTTAATCTTAGAATTCTCAGCTCGAAAACACTCATTTTCATAGTGTAACTTATTGATGGTGTCTTGATAGTGAAAATTCTGAGAATCTAAAGACGGAGGTTTATTGGTGCCATGCACATCACACTTGTTTGATTTTAATTGGGCAATTTGAGCCCTCAATAGCCGAATCGTGTTCGTGTGAGCTTGAATTTTCTCATCCCGTTTGCTTAATTCAAAATACGTATCAAACTCAGGAGCATCCAAAGATGTCTTGACATTTGATAGTTTACATTTTTCTTCTAAGTGTTGATATTTTAATTGTAAATTAAGATACTCAACCTCTAGTTTTGAATTTGATCAAGCAATTTCAAATTCTCCCCCTCAAGCTCAACAACACGATTCTGGGTAACATTCAAAGCAATAGAATACTCATGAAATTGACAAGCAGATAATGCAGAATCAGTAGCAGTATAAAATACATCTTGTGCAATACATCTAGCAATCAAATTCTCATTTGTGAGGAGAATGTTCTTTCTTTCAATCTCACGAGTCTTAAGTTCTATCACATTTTGAGTTACCTCATTTTCCATATCTTTAAACACTGCTTTCATTTCATTTACTTCAGTTTTAATAGTATTTTGCATCCCTTCAAAATGTTCTTTGAGTAGTTTAAAGAATGGCATGACCTCAGTTAAGTAACACCTTTTTGTATGTTCAAAACACCTTTCTCCCTCAATTATGCCTGTTGGTGTAATTCTCTTCTTACATGTTTTATCAAAATCAGCAAATAGTTGACAAAGTACATATATGCTAATTAAGGTTTTACATTCAGTAGGAAGAGTCATAGGTACCAAATGTCTAGGTGTATTGGGAGGATACACCGTCGCAGCAGCAATTTTCCTAAGGGATGGGGTTTTGGCTTCAAGCTCATCAGCTTTTATTTTCTCAGTATCATACTTCCAAAATATTTGTTCAGGCGTTAACTTCTTTTGAGGTGCAAACACGGTCAATCGATTTTCCATATTATAATCATGGGGTTTGACTATTATTCGATTGGCTATGCGGATGGGATCCTTCATTTTCTCATTCACTCTCTCTCTTTTCCACACATCTATTTCATCATTCTCTTCTGATGATGAGTGGTCAGGTGGGGCATGGTCAGGCGTAAACATCACATTAGCATCATACAATGCAGGTTGGGCCATTTTTGCGTTCCTAAGGTACGCAGACTTTGGTTTACCTATGGTATTCTCACTATGCTTATCACTCAGCTTTCTGTGCTTGTAAATCATTTGAGCAGTTTGTCTGGTTTGGTCCTGTGTGTACAACTTATCTTCTAGCTTATTCTTTATGGTTTTAAGTCTAGAGAAATCATTTAAGAGTTGTGTTTCTTTATCTTTGAATTCTTGCTTTAGTGTATTTAATTTTTTTTGAGCTTCCTGTTTTTGCTTAACAGTCTGATCCAGCTGACTTTTCAAAGAATTCAACTCTAGTTTTAATGTTTCTTCCCTAACATTACGCTCTGTTATAAGTGTACGCATTTGACTTTCCATTTTCTGCTCACGCTCTGTTAGTTCAAACTTAGCACGCTGTTCATACAAGGCCACTTGATCTTTATATATGTTTAATCTAGTGGTCAAGGTATCATCAGTGACAAACACAGTGTTTTCATGCGACTCACAAGTATTATCTACAGCACAAGCATTATCTAAGGCACAGACATATTGTTGTGATTCACATATAGTTCATATGGAATAATATTACTATTTCCCATGTCAACAGTATCTGAATCAACCACATCTGTCTGTTGTACTTCGTTGGGAATCTTCTGTACATCAACCACGTTATATGTGTCATAAAGTTTTAGTACCTCAGAGATCACAGATGTGTTGGAGGAACCAGCTTGTTGAGGTGATGAGACAACAGAGGACAAGTTAGCCATGAAGATCGTTTGAGCAGTTGGTTCTTCATCCACATCAGAGTCAAACGCATCACAATCATCGGCTTTGAAGATGTTCGGATCATTAAGTGCAAGGTCCTGAACTGGCTGTTCGTCCACATCAGCATCAAAATTATTACCCCCATCGCCAGCAAGAAACAACAGTTCTTCTTCATCCAACACAGAACCACTTTCTTGTGCTTGCATCAATAACATCTTGTCCTTGAAATAGTCAGAGTTTTGAGGACGTTTAGGCTGATTGCAATTCCTAGCAATATGTCCAAATCCCCCACAATTGTAGCACTTTGTTTGCCTTCCTTGTCCCTGGTTGACATTTCCAACTCTGTTCTGAGCATTCCCCCTACCAACATTCCCAACATTCCTTGGATTCCCATTTTGTCTTCCCTGCACAGTCTGAACAATAATTCTTCCATCTTCCATAGTAGCCTGATTGCGTGGGTTAGATGAGTTTCTGAGTTGATTGTTTGTTTGAGCAGCTTTGAATTGTTGCACAAGTAGGGACACTTGATTGGAAAGCTCATCAATCATCTGATCAGTGCGAGAATATCCAGAGTCTAGTTGAGAGTTCATAGTAGGTTGTGGGTGCATGGATGATTGAGCAAACAATGACTGATTCTTTGATAGGATGGGATTTTGATATGATTGATCGAGTTGTGGTTGATTGTATTGCTGAACATTTGCAACAAAGGCTAGTAGATCACTTGGTGCAGTAGGATTGAGTTTTTCTCTCAACAGACGATCATAAGCAGCATGTTTCTCATGTTGTTGCAGGTATGCATACAACTGTTCATAGTATGTGTCCCTTATACCTTTGTTGAGTTTAACTGCGGTAACAAATCTGTCCCATTCTGGTGTCATGTTGTTTACAAACTTTGAGTTCAATTGGATATTCGGCATAGTCATTCTTATGATTCTCATATCGTTCACCAACTTGTGGAACCTTACATAGTAGTCTGTGATATTCTCTCCTGGGTTCATTTTAAAATGCTCAAACTCCTCGTATAGTTGTGACTCACGATCTTCTTTTGTGAGTTCTGATCCAGCCAAAAGCATCTTGACATTGTCCCATACTGCTTTTGCTTCAGTGTTAAAATTTATGAGTTTGTAGACATCTTTAGGCAGACCTTGAATGACAATGTTGGAAGCTCTAACGTCAGCATCATACCTCTTCTTTTCCTCTTCAGTCAGATCATTGTAAGTTCGAGGTCTGTCTATTCCAAATGTCACAGTTCCATCTTCACCAGTGGTAACAACATCTCGGGTAGTACCCATCTGAAATGGTCCTTCATCAATGGATTTGAGGATGTTAAATCCATTTTCTTTACCCAAGTAGTAGAGACGAATTCTTTGGGCCCATGACTCGTAGTCAGTACTATCTAGCATAGGAGGACGAGTATCAGACCCATCAGCTTGTATGTCATCAGATGCAGTGCTTGTCATGATTAAGACGGGATTTTACAACTCTTGTGATTTAAACCGAGAAATAGATTCTTTCGCGGGATTTTCTAAAATCAACAAGATAAACCGTAATCCAAGAGTGAATTGCAAACTTGATATTCAAAATTCGAGTTACAAAAATCAAATCTTAATTTGATCAAATCGCAACAAGTCAAGTTACAAGTTGTCAAATCGCAACAAGTCAAATCGCAATCAACCAAATCACAATAAGTCAAATCGCAAGTGTCAACTCGCAACGTCAAATCACAACTGGTCAAATCGCAATCAGTCAAATCATAATAAATCAAATTGTAACTTATCAAATCACAAATAATCAAATCATAATTTGTCAATCGTAAGTCAAATCGCAAAGATCAAATCGCAATAACTCAATTCACAAGTCACAGCCTTTAATCGCAACAGAGTGAGCTCAAATCGCAATCAGACAACCCAAGTCGCAACTATCAAATCGCAACCAGAACAACTCAAATCGCTAGAGTCAAATCGCAAGTCACAATCGGACAAACTGTCACTATCACGTCAAGTCGCAACCCACAATATGCCAAAACTGTCGCTTTCTAGCGATTTGACTTCTTTTTCCATTTTGAGTAATAAGTCAAATCGCAAACTCCAAGATATACCAAATCGCAACTACCAATTTCCCAACTGATCAAATCGCAGCAAAGAACTTCTGGGCGCAACTCAAATCGCAACCAAGAACACTTTTGCAAACACTAAACGATTTGACCAAATACACCACAAATCGACCGAAACAACCAACCCAGCAACAAAACAACGCTTATGTAACAATTTTGAGCAAGAAAGTACACGATTTGCACAGATTTAACCACAAACAAGAATCGTACAAATGATTTTCCCTAGAAAACAATACAAACCAAAAAACAATTCGAACCAAAAACCCTAAACATAATCAATGAAATCCGTGAACATGAACTCATATGAACCTAACCATGGCTCTTGATACCAATTGTAAGATGTTCACTAAATAATAACACAAGTATGGTATGGGATTTATGGATCGAATAGATGAGAACTAGAGAGAGAAGTAGAAGACTTGGAACCTTGAGAGAGAAAGTGAAGTAGGATATATTAGATTGTGAGAAAAGGTCCAACCCTCTCCCTAGGTAGAGTGGGGTATATATACTATTACATATTATGCCCCGAGTGGGCTGTGGAGTGAGCTGACAGAGGGTAAAGACCCGACCCACTCCACAAGTACTATATTAACTAATATACTATTAATATTACTAATAATCCTACGAGCTATGAAGTGCTAATGAGTACTCGGGGTGACCGAGTCTTCAGATGAACATTTATATTCCTAACAAGAGAAACAATTGAACTTCACCATTAAGTAAGAGATACATGGACTCGATATTTGGCACCAATACTTAATAAACTTATAACATACTGTAAACGATTAGGCTTTTATGATTAAACTAACCATGGTTCAAAATCATTTGGAAGATGCTAAGTCAAATGCATTTGGAATGCAGTAACAATTTCTAGTCAAAACAAGAATTCAAAGTGCCACCAAATATAACCTCATTCAACCATATCTTTAACTAAAAATAGAGAAATGCAATTTATACAAACTAGTGTGACAGATTTTTGAAGTATATATAATAACCTGAAATCTGAAACGACATTTGAACATGGGACTACGAATATTACCTAAAATTTTGAGCATTTGACTAACTAGATACCATATTTTATAAGTTAAACTACAAGTATGAAAATGTCTAAACCTAACTTACATATATGTAATTGACATACATATACTTTAATTATATCACACGATTAACTAGTCCATATGGGTCCGTTTTGATTTAAAATCTTGTACACAACTTCTCACCTTAGAAGATACAATCAAATTTTGAAATTTGGAAGGCTTAGTCTTTCCCCTAATTCCCTAATACTCGACAACCCTTTTGTTGGGAATTAAATGTTCTGAAGATTGGTATTAGGAATTATATGTTCACAAGGTTTGTACTGCTGAGAAGAATACACTAACAATACTAACTGCTAGTGTATATCTGAAGACTACTCAAGTTATAACTAACAGTACTAACTGATAAGTTAGTACTGCTAGTACAAAGAAGGTACTGCTGGTTGAATACTACTGTTGGAGTGACTCATACTACTGCTGAAAGGATAAGTGTCGCGTATACTACTGCTGGATGGATAAGTATAAAAATATATTTTGTGTATAAAAGTCAAGTATATACGGTAGATAATATCTTTGATAAGTGTTCAGTCAACAAGTTGTAATACACAGAACATGTTGTATCTTGGTTACTGACACACATAACATGCAAGTAGTTCGACAAGACTTATCAATATTGTAAAGATCTCCTTTGGACTATAAAAGGGAGATCTTAGACTAGATATCAATTATCTTGTTAAGTGCTAAATGTGTAACTATTAGATATTGACTAAAAGAGTTAGTTGAATAAACAAGAAATAGTTATCTTTGTAATAGAGATTCAAGGTTTGTAACCCTAGTGATAGTGAAGATCACTCGTATTATTCTCAATAATATTGAATCGTTTGGTGATATACTTTCTGTGTTCATCATTCAAATAACAAGAATCACTGTTCCATTTCCATAACCAATATCCTTCTAAGTGTGGTTAAGTAGATTCCGCATACTTAATCATATTCACTCAAAGTATCATATACACTCGTTACAAAGGACTAACATCCTATCAAGTGTATTACATCCTCTCAATTGATTGTGGTTTGTATGCATAGAATCAGAGGAGGAAAATTTGATCAAACAAGGAGAAAGATTGGGGATGAAGATTTCCCAAATTGATCAAGTTCAAGAAAAGACAAGAGCATACAAGATGATGATGGATGCTGGGAATAAGCTCTTTCATCACTCTTCTTCATGTTCGGACATCTTTGACTTAAAATGATAAAGCTTTGTCTCAAGATCATGTTGAAATTTGGACAAGATTCTGGAGTATTATATATATTCAGAAGGGATGAAGCAATACAAATGGAGAAAGTTCAAATGAAGAAAGCTCTTTCAGTTTCAATTTCAGTTCACTACGTTTGTTCATCACTTGCATGGCTTGCTGAGAGATGACTTGACTTCTTGGAGCGCATCCAAGATACACAGCACCATTGCCTCTTATAATTCCTCCATCCAAGAAAATTCCACCATCTTTTAGGCAATGCTTAGAGCATGAGCAAGGTACTGCTAGTGTTAAAGACAAAGAAGATGACTGAAAGTGATTCACAGATAGCAGATGAGTTAGACAGAAAGATAGTTAATCTTGAAGAACAAAGAAAAGCTCAGATCAAGAGTCTGACTATGTAGTGTTTGGAAGACTCTCTCAATCCTCATTTAATTCAGAAGAAACTTGATGATTTAGGATAAATCACAAGTTTAGGGGAGGATTGTTGGGAATTAAATGTTCTGAAGATTGGTATTAGGAATTATATGTTCACAAGGTTTGTACTGCTGAGAAGAATACACTAACAGTACTAACTGCTAGTGTATATCTGAAGACTACTCAAGTTATAACTAACAGTACTAACTGATAAGTTAGTACTGCTAGTACAAAGAAGGTACTGCTGGTTGAATACTGCTGTTGGAGTGACTCATACTACTGCTGAAAGGATAAGTGTCGTGTATACTACTGCTGGATGGATAAGTATAAAAATATATTTTGTGTATAAAAGTCAAGTATATACGGTAGATAATATCTTTGATAAGTGTTCAGTCAACAAGTTGTAATACACAGAACATGTTGTATCTTGGTTACTGACACACATAACATGCAAGTAGTTCGACAAGACTTATCAATATTGTAAAGATCTCCTTTGGACTATAAAAGGGAGATCTTAGACTAGATATCAAGTATCTTGTTAAGTGCTAAATGTGTAACTATTAGATATTGACTAAAAGAGTTAGTCGAACAAACAAGAAATAGTTATCTTTGTAATAGAGATTCAAGGTTTGTAACCCTAGTGATAGTGAAGATCACTCGTATTATTCTCAATAATATTGAATCGTTTGGTGATATACTTTCTGTGTTCATCATTCAAATAACAAGAATCACTGTTCCATTTCCATAACCAATATCCTTCTAAGTGTGGTTAAGTAGATTCCGCATACTTAATCATATTCACTCAAAGTATCATATACACTAGTTACAAAGGACTAACATCTTATCAAGTATATTACATCCTCTCACCTTCCCCCCCCCTATATTCCGCATCTGTTGAAATCCCTTAAAACTGAATCTCACATTTTCATAACACACATTTAACCCTAAAAAAAAAAAGGCAGCTCATTTTCTCTCTATAATTCAAGAAGGAATGAAGCAAAAGAAGAAGTGTGATGCTCGGTTTGGTGTAGCAGCGTGGTTGAGTGGAAGAAGGGTTTGATCATGGGTACTTGAGGTTTTGGTGTTGTTTTCTTTTCCTTCCTATATTCGACTCAAGAGGTATTCCCAAATCATCTTCCTATTTTTCAAGGCCTACCTAATCTAATATGCACGTTATTATAAGTATACGAATGCTATATGTGTCAAATGAAAACCTACATGAATGTGCCTATAGGTTATTGTTTTAGTGTCGGTTCTATGGACTGTTGTTGGTGTCATGTTACCAGATGTTGTCGATCTAAATATAACATTAAGCAAACCTTAAGTATCTGATATTAATGGTTATTAATGGGACGCATAATAATAGAAAACCTAGACGTAAATTTGGGAGTAACGAGGGGAGTATTCTCTATGATTTTATATTGAGTATTTGGACGTGTTTTGGATTGAATAATCTGTGGGATTATGAGATAGTTATGTGTGTCGATATAGGATTTTTAATGGCTGTTGGAATCAGATTTAGGCATGTTAAATTTGGATCTATTCATACATACACATACTGGAAAAGTATACGTATAAAAGGGAATATTGCATGAATGGGTTGGTCGAATTTAATGAGGTCGAATGGCATGGGAAAAACTAGGGTCTGGTTGGTTTTATTATTTCATGTGTGTTACGTGAGTTAATATGGTATGGTTGTGTGTGTCGAGTGGCTGGGAAAGAAGTGATGTTGTGTCGTGTATGTGTGGAAATGGTGTCGAGTTTAAGGGCTTAAATACAAAGGAAACATGGGTCATATGAGGGTAAATGGTTGGTTCGAATAGGGCTTGTTGTGTGATCTTTTTGTGGACCATTTGGGTCGCCATGTTAGGTGTAATTATGTATGATCGTGTGTCGACTTTGAGGGCTATTGTGCATGTGTAATCTTGACTCAATAAACCTATGAAACATGTCTTGAGAAATATAAAGGTCTCGTGTGAGTTTGTATAAGTAAAACATGTTAAATGAAGGCTTAAGACGGGTCTCTGAACTGGATAGTTTCATAAGACGAATTTGTGTGCATTATAGCTTGAGTTTCATAGGCGAAGCGGTTAATTCTATATTTTTGCTTATAAACCTAGTTTAATGTCCTAATTAAGTTTTTCAATTGGTTGGGAATGAATTGGAGTCATATTGGTCATGTTTTTGAATTTATGGGATCATGTGTCAAACCTGAGTTTTGGGAACTTAAAGATCAGTCGGTGTTTATGAATTTTAGTTTTCAAACCACAAGGAACTGAGAGCTCTCCTTTTAGAGGAGTGATATTTAGGTTATGTGTGACTTCTTGGAAATTTTGTGGATTTTTCTGAAGTGTCTCAATGGGTAAATGAAAGGCAAACTTTCTGTGTGTATCTACAGTTAATTTTCTGAGCATGTCTGGAAAAATGATTTTTAAAAGAGTACTTTTGCTTAGTAGTAAAATCTATTAAAATTTGTGAAGGTACTTAACTTATATTGGAATCACTGGAAATTATCTCAGCATTTTTGGAGCTTAATTGTCAGGACTTAAAAATCATAAGAATGTGGTCCAGATTCACTAATACGTCCTAATTAAGTGTTATATGAATTGAAGTACTACAAACCCTAAGTGTGATTAATTATGAATGTGACCCTAACTTACTAATTATGGAAACTTGCTAAATATAGAAAGTTACTAATTCGGTAAAGTTACTTAATTCGGGAAACTCACTTAATTCGGAAAGTTACTAATTTGGGAAAGTTACTAAATATGGAAAGTTACTAAATTTGAAAAGTTTCTATAAATAGCAGGAAACCCTAATATGTCAATCTGAACAACAATAAGTTCTGAATCAGAAATAACTTATGAAATGGTTCTTAAATAATAAGACGGTCATTAATTCATGTAGATTCGATGAAGAAGGAGTAACTCCTGATACTTGTGTTTTCTGATGAGGTTTCATTCGCGGTTTGAGGTACATATATTCTACCCTTTCTCAGTAAGGGATTTGTCTCATGACATCTCGATGCTTGAATTTGATTCAGTTACTATGATATGATCCAATTGCTATGATCTATTTGATATGACCCCTTTGATATGATTCGGTTGCTATCCATTTTGTTATGATATTCAGTATGCTATCTCATTTGATATGAGATTCTGTTAAGTTGATATGCTTTGAAAATCATGCTATGATTTCTTCGTTATGATTATGGATAGCTTTGCTTTGTTTGTTTGTTCTGTTGCCCAAGCTAACTAGCCATGAAGGTACCATGGCCATGTCATTGAGGCACCAATGGCATGACACTTTTTGTGAAGGTGTGATTGATCCACGGCGTTCCCTTTTGTTATGATGATAGGATTATTTGTGTACATGGCCATTTTGTTATACATATGCATAGTCTCGTACTTGTATATGTATTTTGTTTCAAGGAGCGTATGGATGCATCCTAGGTATTTGTGATATGTTTATGAAATGGCTTTGTAATGATTGGTTTGTGCGTGCCATGCACCCCATTTCGCTTTTGAGAGGTCGCTCCTCTATGGTTATTTATGATTTGACAGATATATGATATGATATGATTATGTGGTCTATTCAAGTGTCTCATTTAGACAGGCTCGTGGCTGTCCTATGTGGTTCTTTGGTCTATTCGAGTGTCTCGTTTAGACGTGTTCGTTGCCTTTCCTATTTGTATTCTTTGATTCATTATGACTATCTGATTCGTATTATCTTATTTATCCATTTCAATTGACTTATGATATTTGTTCAGATGATCCTTGATCTCTCATTCTTTTGACAGATGATATTCGTTCTAGCAGGAGCTTGTGTTTCCTTTTCTTTATACGTATATATGCTTGATTATTCATTTTTTATATATATCTGTTCACTGAGCTTTTTAAGCTCAGCCGCATTTCTTTTCCTGCGGCAGGTTTTAGGTTGGAAGCTGGGTTGAGTGAACAGTACATAGGAGCTCATAGTGGACTACCCCGACGATAGATTCCCTTTGCATTTGGATTAGACTTTGGAGTTATCTTCCATTTAGATTTGATTCAGACTTGTATTCTAGTTTGATAGTCATTATTGTTTAGACTTATTATGTCCTTAGTTTCTTTTTGAAATTTTGTAACCTTAGTAATTATAAAAGTCTTCCGCTTGTGTTTGTTCTGTTGACACCATAATGTCGGATTTTGACCCTTGTCGGGCTTTGGGTGTTACAATATATTTTAGAAATACAATTTAGTCTGGAATAACTTAACTTCCATACACCAAAAAGTACCAAAAAAATATAAAAACTTGGATCTATAAAGAAAATCTACGGATCTATAAAAGAAAACCTTCAAAACTTGATTAATATATATAGATCTATTAAAAAAAAAAAAAAAAACCTGTGGTAGATGAGGTCCGGTGGTGGTGAGCGCGGTGGTCGTGTTCTACGGTGTTTCGTCTCTTGTGTTATGTAATGGTGGTGAGGTCGGGTGGTGGTGAGATCTGGCGGCAAGCAGTGGGGGTAAGGTCAGGTGGTGGTGAGGTCAGGTGGTGGTGAGATCCGGCCGTGGGAGTTTTGGTGGCGGGGATGGTGGTAGATGAGGTTTGTGGAAGAGATGAGAGTGTTTTGGGTTAAGAATTTTGTTGTTGTAGGTATGTGTATATTGTTGGGTTAAAAGTGGAGAAACAGTGCAATTTTGTTGTTGTAGATAGTGTTCTTGGTGTTAATCTTTAATTATGTAATCAGGTATTCATGTTCATTTGGATTGGTGTTAAAGTCATATTTTTTAAAGATCCCACCATGAATCAGACCAAATGTGTGAATGACGGGTTAAAAATTTGAGTAGTGCTCTTGATGTTCTTGAGTCGGAAAGAAGACGAGGGTAAATTAGTAATTTCACATGGCCTTTGACTTTGGCTAACGGGATTTTGTAACTCTCGTTAACCAAAATCGCGAATTTGCATGAACAGTGCAGCCTCAGGGGAATTCTTTGCAAAAAGTCCAAATGTTGGGTACACAACTAGCATAATTTTTTTTTCGGGTACATTTCTCGCAAAAATGGCAAACGTTAGGGACATAATTTGCAGTTTACTCTACTTAACGCCTGGTTGGTTAAAGGAATTTGGGTGTTAAGGGTTGTAGAGTTGAAGACTCTTTCGGTCAGAAAAAAGTCAAGAGACTATATGTGAAAGTAAACTCCAACGACAAGGACGATCCCTATAATTGACTATTTTTCTTATTGACACGTTAAGGGATGCACACCAAAAATTTTGGGTTTCTGTTCAACCATAAATTTTAAAACCAAGGTTTGAGAATGAGGACCGAGCAATTATGCCATTGTATAACTCTCAACTGATGCGCTAATTGACTTAACACACACAACTAGGGGTGTAATCGAGCCGAGTCGAGTCGAATATTGACATGCTCGAGCTCGGCTCGTTTAAAATCGAGTCGAGTCGAGTATTTTTCGAGTCGATCTCGAGTTGTTCGCGAGTTGTCTCGGCTCGATTACACCCCTATATATATATATATATATATATATATATATATATATATATATATATAGGGGTGTAAATGTGTAATCGAGTCGAGTCGAGTAGCTCGCGAGTTGTCTTGGCTCGTTTAAAATCGAGTCGAATCGAGTATTTTTCGAGTCGATCTCGAGTTGCCCGCGAGTTGTCTCGGCTCGTTTACACCCCTAATTGACTTAACACACACAACTGATGAACTGATATTTTCATCTGTGACACTCATGATTTTTTTGTCTTTTGTTTGCCAATAGTGTTCCGGTTTGTATGGTCGTAGTATGAGCACATCAAATCATTTAGACTCAAATCTCTTCCAATTATGTTTGTCATTTTTTTATTCTCTCTTGTGCCCTGTTTGGATGTTCCTTAAAGTTTAATTTCCTCATGTCTTGCAGCCATAAACGATTTTGTGGAACTCAAATCAGCTATGGAGCAATATTCCAGTCATTAGCATCAGGCCCGGATATTGGGTTGTGCAACATGAGCAAGGCACACGGCCCAGTTCCTTATAAGGGCACCAAAAAAAATTATTAAGCATATAAATGATGGGCCTAAGTTTTATTCAAGTCTAAGAGTCCAACTCAAATTTGTTTTGATGTATTCTTTTTTCTCTTGTCCTCAATTCTTTTGTTACTCATTGTAACCGCGATAGACGGATAGTACTTCTCAAACGTCTCTGTGAGATCTCAAGAAATTTTTTCACAAAGTATCTTTTTCTATTTACGTATTGTTTTATGTTTTGTTTTCCTTTATTAGTAATTTCAATATTAAAAGCAACTAATTCTAGTTACTGGAATGTAAGGATCTAATATATATATGTGCTAGACGGTAGACATTCGTAGGTTTTGAGAATGTAAGGCACAAATATCTTAATTGAATACATAAATTATTTAATTAGCACATATAACATAACCAATTAGGCAATTAATTTATTATTTTTTTTGTGATTACTTTAAGTTTAGAGCAGTAATTTGCCATTAGTTTTTTTATATGTCTTTCTCACATGTTTCAACTTTTCAATGTTATGAATTTTTATACTAGTATTTAAAGTATTTGCGTTTAAGGGGCCCAATTAGCATGCTAAAGTAGCAAAAGGCCAACAAAATAGTACATGCAACGTTCTACATAACAAATACAATCTGTTTAAAGTTATTAAAAAGAAATGCTCATGATAGAAAAAAATTATACTACATATAAGATGGTTTCTGTTAGAGGTAATGAGTTAATTTGAGTTTATTAGCGTTGTAGTATAAGTAGGTGAGTTTGTAGTAGCTTCATTTGTACTTGTAAAATATTATCACAACAAAACATACTTTTATATAGATCATCACCTCTCAAATGAATAATCAGGATAATTTGATTCGTATGATCTACTTCGTGACAGAATTTACACTATACAGGAACATTGTACACACACTTTATTCCTGCATGTTGTAAGATATTTTCATCATATTCTCAAAGTTTCTTGATTCTTTATGAAAATCCTTGACTTGTGTTAATTTTCTTTGTAAATCTTTGTTCTATTAAATAATTATTCTTTTTACTGATCAGTTATGGCAACATCATATAGTTATAATCATGATAAAGTTCTTTTAATCATTTTTGCACCTCTTACTAATTGGTTTACTTAAAGTAAACCCTCAAGCTTTATCAATACTAGACGAGTACCCGCGCCTAGCGGCAGCGGTGTATAGTCTACAACAAATTCCGAGTAGATCAATATTTTTGCGTGTTCTTTTATCCTTGTTCGAGGCTTAGAGATAACGGTTTTGTATAGCAAATTTCAGATAGATCGATATTTTTGCGTGTTCTTTTCTTTGTAAGGCTCAAATAACAATTGTGTAAAGTAAAGCTCGCGCCTAGTAGCGACGACGTATATATTCTATTACATGCGATGTAACTGGTGGTAATTAGTATCCGGTGAACAAATTTTGTGAGACTCTTTTATGAAGATGCTATTCATTTGTGAATTTTGATGGTAACATAAAACATAAGACCAATCTTCATTTTCTTTCTAATGACGTGAGGTTATGTCATTTTTGTTATTGTCTTAATATATATATTTCCAGTTTATTTCTATCGTATCTTTTCTGATAGTTGATATTGTAATTAGTTCAAAATTAACATACCAAGTTCAAAGGGTGCATGAACTTTTGTCTTAATAACCCAAGGATGTTAGCACAATTGATTTTTGATTGCATAATAATTAAATTATATATATATATATATATATATATATATATATATAGTGTAGGGTTCTTTTCAGAACCAAATAAATGTACAGAACTGCGAGAACCGATCCTAGCCATCTATTATTTAATCAATGGTTATAAATGATGGTGGCATGATTGTAATTAAATAAAAAATCAAGGAATGTTTTATAAAAGGTTTAGGGGTATTATTGGTATTTTTTATAATCAATTGAAAACCGTTTGATTTAATTTCCGAAATATAAACCCATTTAGGGTCTATTTTTCCCCGCTTTCAGCAGCCATCTACTCTCTCTCTCCCTCTCCCCTTTTCCGGCCACTTTCCGGCGACCACCATACGCCCACACCGCCACTCCTCTTGTTACATCGCCACCACCAAAATGACCCTTGTGATCTCCTCTACACCCTACCATACCACACGCGCCCTTAAAAACCCTCACCGCCGCCATCTCATCCACAACGCGCCACCACCATCATTCTTAATCACCTCCCACGTATAGATCGAGCAAGAAGAAGGTAAGAATACCGAGTCACAATTAACAGATCTTAAAAAGACGAAGAGCAGATCTGGAAAAGAATTATTTTCCACAGCAGCAGATCTTAAAAATTTTGAGGTAATCGTTATTTTTCATTAAAGGGTATCGATTCTTCTAATTTTTTTGATGACGCTAATGAATCAAATGGGTATTCTCGTACTGATTGGTCATGATGTTGTATTAGTGGCATATTAATTGACTTGTCGCTTAGTCATTATATTTGGCTGTTTTTGTTTCCTTGTACTGGTATTAATTGGCGTCAAAGGGCAAGTGGTTATTAATTGGAGATTGAAGATCTGTTGTTTTATAATTAATTGGAGATTGAAGATCTGTTGTTTTATAAAAAATTTCATAAAGATGGTTCGAGTGCACATGTGCAAAGTCTTGAGTGCACATATGCAAATATTTCATAAAGATGGATTCTTTGTCTATACTTGTTTCATGTTTTTCGTAGTTTGTTGAATGTATGTTTCCTTCTCTGCTTTAGTGGTTTTACTTGTAATACTCATTTATTGGCAATTTTACATTATTATATTATACGTAGGAAGTTGTTCAGAGTAGTTTAACTCATAGAACATTGCATATTAAAATCATTAATTTCATGATGAAGTGTGTCGCAATTTGGATCTGAAAAAGTAAAGTGCGTTTTGTAGTTTCATTTGTTATCTTAAATGTAGTTTCATCTTCTTATTTCACACATTTTGTTTTTTGTCTTTTAAAGCTTTGTAATTGATAAACTAGATATTCAAATGATGATATGTGGTAGAATGTACAAATTCTGCATATAAATTGTTTGTGTTAATAAAGTGATAAATTTCTTGGGTTATTGAAGTGATAAGATTCTTGAAGTAATAACGTATGTGTAGAATCTACAAATTTTGAGTACGTGTGCATATGTGTTTATGACGGTAAAAAATCAATTAAAAGGTGCATATGTGTTTTATGGCTGAAAAATGTGTGCATATGTGTGTTTCAAGGTTAATTTAAAATGATGCATATTTGTTTCAAGGTTAATATAAAATTAGTGTAATGATGCATATGTGTTTTTATTGCTGGTATAAAATATCTTAAAGAGTGCATATGTATTTTATAGTTGCAGGTTACCTGATGTTGCGGCTGTTGGCACAGACTTGTATCAGTTAATATGAGCGAGACGATAAAAACATATGTGTACAAGGATTAAAAACACATGCGCAAATTTTATGGGTTCTTGAACCAGGCGAGGAATACAAGTGCAGCCGCAGATACAAGTGCACATATACATACAAAGAAATACAAAGTGTCCAGCGAGGGAAAATACATGTGCATATATGACAACATTTTTGCTTTTAGAAATTTGTATTTGAAGTGTATTATCACATGATTTTAAATTTTGTATATAATGTTTTTGTTTTAAATTGTAAGCAATACATGTAAAATACTTTTGTTTGTCATTCCATGCACTACAAACACACGTAAATTTACATTATCTAAAAAAACATATATGCACCTTACCAAATACACGTAAATTGAACACTACAAATATACGTAAACATACATTATATAAAAAACACATGTGCACCTTACTAAAAATGTATGCTGAAAAATATATTATTCAAAAAAAAAAAAAAAAAAAAAAAAAAAAAAAAAAAAAAAAAAAAAAAAAAAATCCCTAAAATGTAGGAACTAAAAAAACGGTTTTTATTTAAAAAATAAAAAAGAAATTAAAAAATTGCAATTTTACTATTATACCCTTTTGAATTAAATAATAAAAATAAATATTCAAAAAAATCTGATTGGTTGATGCTGGTTCTCGCAGTTCTGTACATTTATTTGGTTCTGAAAAGAACCCTTCCCTATATATATATATATATATATATATATTCAATCCCAGCTTTTTAAATATCCAATATGGCTACCCGTGCATCCTTTTTGGATGTCGACTACTAACAGGTTACACCCTTTTTAAATATCCGATAAGGCTAATTCTATTTACTGATTTTAAATTTTTTGTGCTTATACTACTAAGGTCATCCACTATGGTAAATCTTTTAAAAGAGTTATACTTGTGTTATGATATTAAATTATAAACATTTTTGTTTTATAAACCTATCCCCACTATGTTATAAACCTTTTCAAGTGATATAAACATCACAGATAATCAAAGGCATTAAATTATGAAAATGTTCAATATCTTAGACCTCTTTACGACACATAAACTTGAAATGGATGCTCACTATGATTTATAAGTTCTTTAAACCTCTTCGTCATTTTATAAACGTTTCATAAACACCATAGTGGATGCCTAAATCTTATCATCATTAAATATTCAAACTTAATATAATGATGCATTATTTTAGTCAACTTTTCAAAAGCAACTTTTCAAGTTTACCAACAAAAATAGATTCAAACACAAAATTTGAAAACACTACAAATTACATTTAACAATGTCCAACCTCAAAGATCACATTCTGAATAAATCAAATCACCATAGGTAATTGTCTAGAGAACCGTATGAACATCAGATTCCTAAAAAACAATGTATCTGAACCAAAAATACAACACCTATCAACATCACAAAAACATAACCACACCACAGTCAAACACCATAATATATATATATATATATATATATATATATATATATATATATATATATATATATATATATATTTAGATCTAAAAGTAATACCCTTGAAATCTTTAGATCTAGAGTTTGTGAGGGTGTCATAATTTTATGGCGGGTTGACATCGGTTGTGGCCTCGAAAAGCTATCAAACAGATTCAAAGTTGCCTCAAAACCACATATCCGAGAAAGTGTATATTCCGGCGACTGAAGCTATTCCGATTACGACAGCGGTGATTGTGTGGAATGGCTTAGCACATAATGGTTATTTATATAGGCAACTCTTTAAATCATTTCTTTATTTAGGTTCATAAGTTTCAACTCATGGAATCATTTCTTTGAAGAGTTGGCAGCCATGAAATCACAACAAAAGACCCTCATTAAATAGTTGCCGAATTCAAGAGTATGTATTATATATTGATTGATTGAAGAGTTTCCGAATTCAAGAGTTGTCAATGATGTAGCCAAAGTGAGACCATTCATGTTTATGAAGTCAACCCTTGTATTTTAGTGATTTAATACTTTTAGGGCATGTTTGGTACAAAGAAATGGGCCAAGAGAAAAGGAATTCAACAAATATCTCTTGTTTGGTACAAAGAAATGGGCCAAGAGAAATGGGCCAAGATTTCTCAGATTTCTCAAGAATTCTCTTGTTTGGTATGTTAGAGAAATAAAAAGGTGGAGAATTGTGGGGAATTGGTGGAGAATTGGTAGTTTAAATTTTTGAGTTTGATTTCCACTAGTTTTAGTATGGAAATGGGAGAATTGGTGGAGAATTGGTATGTTAGAGAAAGTTTTTTTTTTTTTTTTTCTTTTCATTTTTTTTTAGTTGCAAACCGATTTACGTAAATGTATTTTTTATAAAAAAAATTAATAATTTTTTTAAAATAAATTTTTTATAAAATAAGTTTTTAAAAAAAAATTAAAATAAATTTTTTATAAAAAATAATTTAAAAAAATATATTTTTTTAAAATATATTTTTTATAGAATTGTTATTTAGAAAAAATAATTTTTTTTAAATAATTTTTTTAATTAATTTTATAAAAAATAAATTTTAAAATAAATTTAAAAAAAATAATTTTTTTTTAAAATAAGTTTTTTTTAAAAATAAAAAAAAATAATTAATTTTATAAAAAAAAATTTATAATAATTTAAAAAAATAATTTTTTTTTAATAATTTTTTTTTTAAAAAAATAATTAATTTTATAAAAAAATAATTTTAAAATAAATTAAAAAAATAATTTTTTTTAAATAATTTTTTTAATTAATTTTATAAAAAATAAATTTTAAAATAAATTAAAAAAATTTTTTTTAAATAAGTTTTTTTTTAAAAAAAATAAAAAAAATAATTAATTTTATAAAAAAAATTAAAAAAAATTAAAAAAAATAATTTTTTTTAAATAAGTTTTTTTTTTTAAAAAAATAAAAAAATAATCATTAATTTTATAAAAAAAAATTTAAAATAAATTAAAAAAAATAAAATTTTTTTTTTAAATAAGTTTTTTTAAAAAATAAAATAAAAAAAATAAAAAAAAAATAATTTAAAAAAAAAATATTTTTTTTAAATATATATTTTTTAGAATTGTTATTTAGAAAAATTTTTTTTTTTTAAATCAACAAACAAAAGTTCTAATTCTTTCAATAAAAAGTTTTTTTTTTTTTTTTTTTTTTTTGCCAATTCTCGAGTTTATTTCTCATGTTACCAAACACTAGAATTGACTTTAATTTCTCTACCCATTTCTATTCTCTGAATTCTATTCTCTACTTCATTTCTATTCTCTGAAATTCTCTGTACCAAACGTGCCCTTAAGTTTTTCAAGATTTCACTTTTAAAGAATGGCTGTCTAATTACATGTAGTTAAGATTGACAAGGGCAAAATGGGGATTGACCCAAAATTCAGTTTTCCACTTTTCCACTTTGACCATTTTTCCATTATAAGTAGTATAGATAGTAAAGTACTCGCGTTAAGTGTGGATGACAATCTGCAAATTTAGTTTTTTCATGGTTTCCGGATGTGTTTGCGGTGGCGTTGTAAGAGACGCAGAGGGAAGGACAAAAATGACTGATAGTTTTACCATCATGTGCTTCTTGTGTAATAGTTATTAGCTTTTCAAACTTAAAAACATCGTCTTTTTTTATAATGATAGCAATTAAACTATAAAAATCCGAGTTTGTATTCAGTTTATGGCACCGCTGGGACTTTGGGACTAAAATGGTTCTAAACTGCTGCACTGTTTAATTATGACTCGAATTTTGTTCTATGAACACCCCTACATACGATTTATTGTAAGATTTTAAGGTTTGTCGACACATGACACTGGTAATTATAGTTTAGTTCAACATAAATACAAAAGGAACCACTTACTGGCTAATTATATATCATATGTATCCAATTTGTCTCAGCACAGATATTACAGCCGGAGATTTAGGTACATAACTGAAATCACATTGTTCAATGACTACATATACTTAGGCAATATGACAGATTGACAGCCGTGATCGGTTGAATTCTGATCAGACTGTAACAATTTGCTCTAAGTGGTTCTAGCCGAAGAATGATTAGATGAGTTTAATTTCTCAGCCAGATAGTGATCAAGCATGTCCTCCTCGTCTACTGCAACCAAACAGAGATGATAATCTTTTCAGGATTCGGAAACACACATAAGCATAAATAATAATTGCAGGATATGAATCAAAGACATAGCATTAACATTTCTTAAGGTAGTATAAGAAGACTAATTAGCTTGGATGGCAGACAGAGTTTTTTTCCCAACTGTCATAGATCATCAAATTTATGTAACGGCACAAACGAAAAAAGAGAAATCAACAGTATGGTAGGGAAAATAACCTTCTGAATTGTCCTCGTCATCAGAATCATAGTCCTCATCTTCATCATTGGATTTTTCAATGATTCGTGCTGCATGCTTTACCAAAAATAAAAATAACAACTCAAATTGCAGCTCTGTATATATAATACACACAAGAACATATCTGATATTTTGATCTCAACTTTTATGGTAGATGAAGTTAAAACTAGTTGCATACTCCCTTTTTATTGCTATATTGTAATCACATTTTTAAGCATAAACACCATTACTATGTTGGGCGTTGCAACCAATTTGAATTCTTAGAAATCCAGAAAATATTAAAACTTTGAAAAACGGAAACATAAACAACTTACTGCAGATGCTCTTCCACTTTGAAACCACTCTCTGCCAGTTGGTTTCTTTTCTTTGGTTGATGCAAGTGCTGAGTCTGGCAACAACCTAGAAATGAGTATAGATAAGCATTCAGGACTATACCTTATTACTTTTTACATGACATATAACTTTAGAAATGTAAAAAGGAATATGTATGCATTATGATTTACTATGTGAGAAAACATAAAAAATAAAACTTACTTGGCTCTCTTGAGAGCCATTTCGGCTTCGAATCTTTCTCTCCATGCTAAAAAGGTCTCAACGGTGACTGGCTCTCCGTGTGGCTCAGTTATCTAATACTCCGTAACAAGTTCAACACATCCAACCAAACTTAAAAAATAATAATAATAAAATACAAAACTATGTTTAAGTGGTGGAAAATTCTTACTTCATCTTTATCTGCAGCTGCTTCTTGGTTATTGTCATTGATGATGTCTGCAGCAAATCTTTCAGCAAACCACTCGTTCACTGAGGTAACTAAAGTGTAAATCATAGCCATTCCAAGATTCTCAGAAGCCTGCAGAAGTCAGTATTTTATGAGAACTTGCATGATCAGGCGTATGATAACACTATAGAATAGATAAATAGTAAACGAGTGTCACTAGCAAAAGCAAGATATATAATTCCGTTTATATGTAAGTATTCATACTTGGACAAAAAGTTTCTGCGTACTATATTACTTAACTTATCTTCAAGATTCTCGGATGGGTCATGAACTTAATGAGCCCCTTATTTGAACCTAGTTGAGCTATGCTAAAAAAGATACCCATGAGAAATAATATCAGAACTATATCAGGATATCCAATGTGGCAGATAAATAATGTGATGCTAAATAGCATGTATACCACATACCTCTTGCTCAAGTTTTTCTTTCAAATCTCTGAGATCTGATGCTTGGATTCCTTTTATACTGAAAGACCAAAACAATACGGATTATAGATTAATGACGATATGTAAGAATATACAGTATTATCAGCAAATTCTTGATAGTCAGTGATTAGAAATCAATATGCTAACTGCATCACTAGGATTACGATGTATTGTTACAGATGTTATAATAAGTTGGACATCTAAGTTGCGTCAAAGTATACAATTAAGAAACATGTAGTGAGACACCTCTTCAAATTCAAGAGTGGAATTTCATCTGGATATTTCTCTGTATGTGAGAAAATTAATCTCAACTGAACTGCAACCAGAAATTAGCAAATAACAAATGCATTTAAAAAGGTAAACATCCTCGGGCAGTAAAGCTGCAAAACAATTATCTAATATGAAACCTGGATCAGTCGAATCAGTCTCATCCTCCTGTTAAATAGAGAATAACATTCTTAGTATTAAAACACCATATTGGACAAGAAATGTAAAGATGTTACATAAAACGTTATAGCTTTTGACTAAGGTTTCAGCAATTTATCTTTGACATCAGGACTGATATTACAGTATAGCACAACTTTTTTTTGAAGGCACAGTATAACACTAGTTCTCCTCGCAAAGTTCTATGGATGCTAGTTTGCTCTATCTTGTCTGCATCCGGCCGTTGTGTTGATAGCATTGAAGGTATATTAATTGTCCGTGACTCTAAATTTAAGGTAATTACTATGTCCATAATGTTATATCAACAAGTCAACGGCATAGTTTTGTGAGCGTGTGAGTTTAAATCAGAGAGAAACAGAGAATAGAAAGTAAAACACACATCAAAGTATATACCTGAAGAGATAACTTAATTTGGAAACATCGATTTGAGGTATTTAGTCCACTTTCACTAGGATGAATTTCTGGAATACAACAAACATAAAACTAGTATCAAAACTTTGATCTTGAAAGTTCAAGTTGTTAGATCATAAGCACTAAAAGAAAAAATATATGTATTAACCTTCAAAATCATCCATTAAAATGGCCTTTAAAGCTTCAATTTCCATCTCTTGCTCCTGCACATAATCTGTCATAAAAATAGTTACATCACTTTTATATCCTTTTCGCTTTCACACCATATCTTTATCATCAAAAATTGGTACAAACCAACCTCAAGTTATTCATCTTACACATCTAAGAAGTTCAAATAAATTACTTTGTTATATCATTAAATCTCTTAAAAATTTTGGACTCAAATCATAATTTTAAGCAATGCAAACCATCAGTAATTAACTCAACTTCAAACAGACTGAACAGTTCAAAAATTCCATTTTTATAAAATTCTTATACCTCCTAAGATATACAAATACACGCGTTTTGTTGTTTTTTCACACCTTGTATACGGAAATGATTCACAAATTAACCTGGACCTCGTGCTACTGCTAACAACAACAACAGTTTTATGTCACATATTTCGTATTTTCCCCGAAAACATCTCATAAACACATGCATATATCATAAACGAACGTACAAACATACAATACCGATCATTTAAGCTAGCTACTAACGGTCAAAAATTCATTCGATATGAAACTTAAAGGTTATATATATCTTGTGATTAGAATTATACTCCCTCTGTCCCATTTAAAGTGTCCACAATGGTATCTTTGGTTGTCCCATTTAAAGTGTCCAGGGAATATTTTCAACCAATGAGAAGAGAGTTTAGTGGGTAATAGTGATATTTAATTGGTGGAGAGTGTAGTTGGCCCCACTTTCCTAAAACTTTGTGCAAATGGAAAGTGGACACTTTAAATGGGATGGAGGGAGTAACTAATTTTCATGAAGATAAAAAGATCTCAAATAACTTATGATTATTGGAATTATCTGTCATGTCGTAATATCTTCAGATTAGCTCCGGATAACTTTTTCTCTGACGATCGAGGCTTTGAAACACGAAAACTTACCTGTTTCTAGTATCAACTATCAAGTTATTGTTATACACTTGGCATGTTAGTATACGGGATATATTTCCAAAGACTACCCCTCTCGTTTTTAAAAGGGTACATATAAGGACCTTAATGTTTTACAGTAGTTTTTATATTATAAGTTCTTCTTATTTTTTAGAGATTTTTAGAGATTTTGGTCCGGAGTGGGCTTAGGACGTGGCTTTTGGGTTTTTGACCGGGCCAAAGACTGATCCCGAGCTTTAACCCATTTGAGCACCTCTACTTGTTCCGGCTAACGGGTACAAGACTTAGGCTATGTTTGGTGTTGACGTATGTGTCCGAACGGCCTGTCTCGACCGGCCGTCCGGACGACATCGAGCCGCCCGGACATGCCGGAAGACATACGACTCATCCGGCCAAAATCACTGTGAGTAATGGGACAGGTGGCGTTTACCTTTTTGACAGATGGCAGCTGCAGACACCGCCGCCGCCTCCCCAGGATTTACGGGATTATGTCGGGGACATGTCTCCTGAAAATCCGGCGCCGCCATTCCAGGTATCAAGGTCGAGTACTATAAATACTTGACTCATTTACTGCTCTCAACTAACATTTTTTACCTGCATTAACTCCTCACTATAGTTGATAGCCCTTTCGGAATATCAGATACTTACTCTCACACCGGAGGTGGGTCCTGGGATAACACCCAGGGCGAGCCTAACGTGTGCTGTTGTGTGCAGATATCCGGAAGACCCCAGACATTCAAGGTAATCAGCACTCAAGCCTATCGGAAGAACCCTAGTGGAGTTCGACCGGCGGGCCTTCTTTATTTGTCCGAAATAATAACAAGAAATTGCTTCAACAAATTGGCGCCATCCGTGGGACCTTTCACTCGATCTACCTGAAGTTAGGGATGACAGGTTCCCCACCAACATTCGAAGCGTTCGGGACAACGGGAACAACACCCGTCTTCACCCCTGTCCGAAACACGGGAGAGGCCGGAGGATCTGGAGGAGACCAACACCCTCCGGACGCCCAAGCCCTGATCGAGGGTCATCTTTCGGCCTTGAAAGAATTGTTCAAACAACCGGGCAATCGTAACCTGGTAAGCCCCAGAATGCTGAGGCTCGGTGACGGATATGAAAGTTCGGAGGAAGAGGAGGTGGAAGTGTCGCCCTACGGAAAGGGAAACAAGGCAGATGACGGTTACGGGAAAGGAAAAAAAACAGGGGACGGCCACGAAAAAGGGAAAAGGGCAGACGACGATCTGAGCAAACCATTCAAAGAAATGATCAAATGCCCATTCACAAAAAGAATCATAGAATTCTCATCCCCCAAACACAAGATCCCTACGAACTTGAAACTATACCAAGGGACCACTGATCCGGATGACCACATCAATCGTTTCACCGGAGCAGGAAACCATGAAGAATGGCCCATGCCCGTGTGGTGTCGAATGTTCCAACAAACCTTGGACGGGAAGGCCAGAGGATGGTTTGATAAGCTCCCTACAGGAAGCATCGATAGTTGGGACGAGCTCCAGAAAAGATTTTTGAACAGGTTTAGCATGTTAAGAATAAGTACCAAGGACCTCACGGAGATTAACATGATTCACCGAAAGGCGAACGAAAGCCTTCCGGATTTCAAAGAAAGATGGATATGTGAGGCCAACCACTTCCCGGACGCCCCGGAGATCATGCAAATCGGGTCATTTCTGAATGGTCACCATTGCCCGGAGTTAGCCAAGAAGTTCTCGGATAAGATCCCTAAAACCGTTGACGAAATGTTGGAACGGATCGATGATTTTGTTCGTTCTGAGGAGGCATTCCGAGCAACAGAGCTGCCAAAGGGAGAGAGAACGGAGTCTCGGCCTAACCCATACCACAACAGGAACGACTACCAGCCAAAGCCTCCTGTTGGAGATTATCGCCGGAATAACCCTAGGGTCGGGTTCAAAGGGCGAAGGAACGATTATTACGCACCTTATGTCGCCCCAAGGTACGGCAACGCTGGGAGATCCGACCCCCGCCGAAATGACATCCGTCGAAACGAGACAAGACCGATAGATTTGGACGTCCTTACGAAAACACCTAAGGAAATATTGGCGACGGAACATCAGCTAAGGTTGCCGCAGCCTCCTCCAACCAAGGGAAAGCCACAGAAGGATTGTGAGGACAGATACTGTGACTATCATGGGGAGAAAGGGCATTTCACTGACGATTGCTGGGTACTCAGGGAGGAGTTAAAAACCGCGTTGAGTACAGGGAAGCTGGATCATTTGGTAAAAGACCTCAGGAGAGGAAAGAAAACTAATCAAGGGGGTAACTACCAAGGGAATAAAGGGAAAGTAATCAACATGATCCGGAGCCTTATAACCTCCCGGAAATCGGAAGAAGTGGGAAAGGAAGAGCGGATGGATGCTCCAATAAACATTGGTCACTCAACCAAAGACGCAAAGGCACCATGATGCAAGGGAGGAGCCCATCGCAGAAGCAAAAGAAGCCAAGAAAAGAAATCATCCGTTGGGAGGAGTAAAACAGGACTGGCCGTATGAACAAAAGAAGGGACCTAGGATCGGAAGGAAGGATGGGAGAAAGACGAATGGGCATGATGGCCAAGGAAGCCCCAACATACCGACCAAGAAACAAGCAATGGCTCAGGTAATCGTCAATACGATATAACCACTAGAATGTCTTGCTATTCTATTCTATTACTATAACAATGTACGAACTAACGGGAGGAATGCAAATACCTTCGTAACTTAAGACAGGTAGTTTTACATATCGGGAAAGCAAGGTCTGTGGGAACGCGGCCCGACAGAGGCATCGGAAGCCTGCCGAATGAGATAACACAAGTCGAACAGGGATAGTCAGGAGAACGCCACAAGCACGGCGGGCAATTGATTGTAAAAGCGTCCATGTAAATGGGGCTTAACATATTCTATGTAACACCCGAAAGGGTTTGATGTTAATGATTTAATGAAACGTAGCTACCCTACCGTTGAAGGGGGCAATTTTCTCGCGATATATCTTTGAAATGTTTATGATATCCCAAAAAGGCTTGATATTGACTATTTTCAATGACAAATGCAGTTACCCCACCATTGGAGGGAGTCAATGTCCCTGCGGAACATCACCTGAATATTTATGTGAGGTCCCACATGTGTAACAATTACGAAATAGCTCGAACATAAGTTTAAAGTGACTCGTTCGGATGACTCGCGACATCCGGGCATAGTCAGTGTTCGAGCTGGGTGCTTGGAACACAAGTTTAAAGTGACTCGTTCGGGTGACTCGCGACATCCGGGCGTAGTCAGTGTTCAAGGTTGATTTTCTGGACATAATTAGAAAATGGCCCCCCCGAGAGGTTCACGCCCTCCGGGGAGTTTGTGGTCAATGTCCAAAGATGGTTGATACCCAAAAAAGAAAGGGGTTGCCATAATCCTGGCGGAAAGGCTGAACCACCTGTAAAATCTCGAACATAAGTAGAAAGTGATCCCTCCGAGAGGTTCGTGCCCTCCGGAGATCAGTGGTCAGTGTTCATTGTTTTCTGGACATAATTAGAAAGTGGCCCCCCCCCGAGGTTCGCGCCCTCCGGGGAGTTTGTGGTCAATGTCCAAAGATGGTTGATACCCAAAAAAGGAAGGGGTTGCCATAATCCTAGCGGGAAGGCTGAGTCATTTGTAACATTTTAAACATAAGTAAAAAACGATCCCTCCGGGAGGTTGGCCCCCTCCGGAGACTTTCGTGGTCAATATTCACAAGGAACACCGTACAACCACACAAAATGTATAAACTTGCACTATCAGAACTATACAAACAGTAAAATAATAACAAGCGAATGTCACACGTTCGTCATCAAAAGAATATACAAATGTACTTTCGGTGCCATACGAATGGCAGAGATAACAACGAACAAGCAATACGATTCATAACACCGACGAATACCGAAGAACAACTGTTCGACAACATCCATTTCGAGGACCCAAATTGTCCCATTACAATCCACACATGCAGTTCCACGCAAAAAAAAAAAAAAAAAAAAAAAAAAAAAAAAAAAAAAAAAAAAAAAAAAAAAAAAGAGAAGAATATATTTTTTTTTTAAAAGGGAAAAAGGAGGAAGAAGGATAAGGCAAGCATTAATAAATCACAAGTTAATAGAACCCGGCAGGATCGTTCAAGGGTCCAGCAGAACATCCCATCATATCAACCGGAAGGTCAATTCCGCTAAATCTAGATCACTCCGGAAGCAAGCAAGAACAATAGCACGAAACATGAAACATGGAGCATGCGGAATACAGAACAATCATAAATATATACAAAGGAATAAGTCACACAAATTATTTGTCACAAGATTATTACAGTCATCCGGATGTATGTATATAAAAAAGGAAAGAGAGAAATTGTTCTTGGCTCAGAGGCCTTACAACACAAGGTAAACCGAATCATTCGGAAACTTAGGGGGCCGACCCGTCCTTTCCAACAGTCGGACCCTCGACGTTAGTGGTCCCGGAAGTTGATCCCTCGGTGGCATTAGCAGTCTGAGCGCGGGGAGAAGCAGCCGGGTCGGGATCAGGGAAGATTTTCAGGATTTCATCAAGAGACTTGAGATAGGAACCGCTGATCTTCTTGATATAAGGATACTCTGCGGTAAACAACCCATCAAATGCCGGGTCGAGTTTCTTCGAAGCATCCACATCCAGGTCTTCCGTCTTGGCCAAAATGGCGGCCACTTCTTCCGGCCCGCGGCCCTCAACCACACCTTCCATAAACCCAGACTGCGAGGACAAGCTGAAGGGCCCTGCTAAATGATTCTTGTACTCATAGCTGCCCAACAGACGACGAACAACCTCCGGGAGGACCTCTTTAACAACCCTGAACCTTTCCCCTTCGGTGCGGCCCACCCGGGCAATCAGATCTCTCTTTTCTTCCCGAAGGCTCATGTTGTCCTTCACCTCGTCACTCAGGTTAACTTTAGCTTTTTCCAAATCAGCTTCCAAGGCGCTGATTCGTTCCGCTGCGGCCAACCTCTCATCCTCCACCAACTTCTCCAACTCTTTCACTTGCCCCATCAACTCCGACTCTCGCACCAGGCAGGTGGAATGCTCAATCTTCAGTTGTTTGAGCTCTCCCCCGTTCTTTCCAAGGTTTCCACAATGCTGGTGGATTTCGTAAAGCTCGCTATGATCGTGAAGGAGTTTCTCGAACCGAAGCAGCAAGTCCGACTGAGCAACGGACCCCATACCCAAAAGTTTCCAGGCTCTCTGAACGGCCTCAGCATCCCCCAAACTCTCCAAAAATGACTCCTCTTTCGGAGTCGGTAAGTGCAACAACAGTTCCCGACAGACCTTCCAGTTATCCAACCGGTCATCCTTGCTCACCTTCCACGTCGGCACATGCAAAGAGGCCGACTCGCTTTCACCGGCTACTTTACCCTTCCCGCGGTTAGGAGCAGTAGCAGAAGAAACCCCTACATTTTCGAAAAAAAAAAAAAAAAAAATTACAAGTCAAGTAACAATTGCGGAACAAATGCAAAATTTGGAAATCAGCGTTTCGTAAAGTGAAAGAAAGAAAAAACTTACCAGCACCAGTGGCCGCCGACGTAAAGCCCTCGCCGGTACCTCCTTGGGTATCCGGCTGTTTTCTTCCGGCCGAAGCATCGGACCCCTCCGGCTGTTTTCTTGCGCCCGAGGCACTCTCGCTTTCATGTGGCCCTCGGAAAGTACCCCCTCCGGATGCATCACGATGAAGACGGACTCTCGTCCCCTGTGTTTGAGCCTGAGATATGGGCCGGACAACATCCTGGTCCGGTTTCCTCTTTCTGGAGACCGAAACCTTTGGGTCAGACTTTTCGACTCCGGTCATTTCTACCGTCTGCTCAGGGATAACGGTTTGAGGAGCAGCGGCAACATGCGATCCCTGGGGTTGACTCTCTTGATGCTTATCCCCCTGGGCCACCGGTACATCCTTCTTAACTTTGGGCTTCCTCAGGTATTGAGACATTATGATAACTGCAAAAAACGGATGCATGTAATGGTCGAAACGTTGCACAGGCGAGGACCGAAACACAACTAAAATAATAAAAAGAGACAGACAAAGGCTGTAAGGGCATAACCCTTCCCCCGGTTCCCCTAGAAGCCGCCCACTAGTTGGGATACCCCCAATCGGACAAGAGCCCTGCGACATGGGAAATTCAAACGACGCGAGGTCTATCGCTCCCTAAGCCGTCCTATCGGCGTCCGAGGTAAAAGAACCGCAGGGTTTATATGCAAGCTACGAGGATAAACCTCGAAAAATGTTATATGGTGCCTTCCTAACGGCACTAGTTATGCTTCTCTACGGCATTTCGTAATCCATGATAACCCCATGCACAACCTTTTAGTCCTATCGAAAGGCACGTTTCTCTGCGATAAACTTGGGGAGGAGTCATTGGACCCCTGGAAAGTTCTCATAAGTAGAAGTGGGCAAAACCGATGTGGTTTTGCCGGGGGAAAGAGGGATACGGCCAAACAACAAAATAAAGTTAAGACAGAGATGGTTCGAAACGTACCTTGGAAAGACGAAAGACTAGTACGAAAATGTAGGACAGATTTTCAAGAATCGTTCGGAAAATAATACCGGAAGGCGTCTCAGTTAAGATTATGGAATTACGGTAGTAAAAAACACACATCAGTGTCACTATTTATAGGAAGAACTCAGGATGTGGAATGTCACATTTGGCGAGACGCTGACGTGGCTGCAAATCTGCACACGTACTAAACACGCGCATGCGTGTCAGTTCATTAATGATGACCTACATGGAACAACCATAAAGTGACAGAATTATAAATGATAATAAAAAGAGAGAGGCACACTCATAAAAACACCAGGGCGACACTTGGTATAATCGGTATGATATAAGACATGCTAGAATCTAACGGCATATCCTTCGAAAAAGGTCAAACGTGAACCCATAGTTTGTCAGCAATGTCATACCGTCGGCATAATCACAGCGCCTACGCACAGAAGGACAAGGCTCTCCGGATAAATTGAAAAAGGCCCTGACCTATTGGGTGCACACAATGATCACTCACCGAAAGAAATAAAGACATACACATAATGTACATAGAGGATTAGGAACGATGCGATAATAGCTCCCACGCGTCGAAGCCATAACATGTCAAAACCAACTCTTTAAGGCATTACACCATCGGCCGAACTAAAAAGCAAATGCAACAGTAATACCAAAGGCTTAGGCCGACAGACCATAAGGTGATCTTTGGAGTGTCACGTCAACACTTTACTAACAATGTAATTCCGATATTACATGCATATATCGGAAGGGGCAGGCTAAAATATGAAGCAGCCATAAGGCATTATCTTAGTCTCATTGGTGTATATGTCCGAACGAAACATACCGAAAGGGTATTACCTTAACATTGCAGGTACCGAAAGGCGCACAGATATTATATAAGTATTACATCATCGGCCTTCAACCGATAATACAATACTGGGGGGGGGACATGTTGACGTATGTGTCCGAACGGCCTGTCTTGACCGGCCGTCCGGACGACATCGAGCCGCCCGGACATGCCGGAAGACATACGACTCATCCGGCCAAAATCACTGTGAGTAATGGGACAGGTGGCGTTTACCTTTTTGACAGATGGCAGCTGCAGACACCGCCGCCGCCTCCCCAGGATTTACGGGATTATGTCGGGGACATGTCTCCTGAAAATCCGGCGCCGCCATTCCAGGTATCAAGGTCGAGTACTATAAATACTTGACTCATTTACTGCTCTCAACTAACATTTTTTACCTGCATTAACTCCTCACTATAGTTGATAGCCCTTTCGGAATATCAGATACTTACTCTCACACCGGAGGTGGGTCCTGGGATAACACCCGGGGCGAGCCTAACGTGTGCTGTTGTGTGCAGATATCCGGAAGACCCCAGACATTCAAGGTAATCAGCACTCAAGCCTATCGGAAGAACCCTAGTGGAGTTCGACCGGCGGGCCTTCTTTATTTGTCCGAAGTAATAACAAGAAATTGCTTCAACATTTGGCGCGGAGCTTTTTGGAACTTTTTAGGGCGATGAGCGTGAGCAATGAGCTTTTTGATTTTTATTGTTTGTTTGGCAAAGGAGCGATGAGCTTTGTGATTTTTTAAGAATGCTCATTTTTCCAATGCTTCTTTAAGAAGCTGTGAGCGGTGGGCTATGAGCTGTGGCTACTGCTCACAGCTACTGCTCACCGTTCACTGCTCACAGCTCACTGCTACTGCTCACTGCTACTTTTACCAATATTACACACCCTTATTAGTTTATGAGCCTTTATCTACATTATTATCACAAACATTCAATGTCATCTTATATGCTTATTTATCAGAAAAACTATTTTATGTATTTATAATTTAGTAAGCATGATCAACTTTGTGAAAACTCGCTACAACTTTTGTAAATATTGTCATTTGTTATAACTATTGTTGCATTGTGTTTCGTTTTGTAACAATTTATGTTTTAGTTCAATTGGGGATAGGTAACTTTTCTACGAGTAAACATTCATTTACTCATTTCATCCATTGAATATGAATATGGATATGGATGATAAAAAAAACTAAATAAATCTCAGACTACTACGAGCAAACATAAACATAGTACTGATGCTCAGTTTTTAAGTTTATAAATAAAAAATAATAAATGACTAAGAAGTAAATATTTTCAGTCTAATTTTAGATAAAAAATATTTTACTTTTAAATCAACAAATCACCTCTTTTTGTCAGTAATCTTTATTATTTATTTTATTATTTACTGCACAGACCATGGTCTATGTTTAAAAAAAAAAAAAAAAAAAAAAAAAAAAAAAAAAATCCAAATATATATATATATATATATATATATATATATATATATATATATATATATATATATATATATATATATATCCAAATATAGACTGCTCGACTGCATGATTTTTTTTTTTTTTTTTTTTTTTTTTTTTTTTTTTTTTGCTCGACTCTACTTTTATTTTTTGCTCGACTCCACTTTTATTTTTTGCTTGACTTCACTATAATTTTGCTCGAATCCGCTATTAGGAAAAAAAATCCGATCATCTGCATGCTGGAAATTAACTTTCTTTTAGTCTATTTAAGTAATTTAATCTTAAATAATCCTTAAGATTGTAGGCCTCCCTAATTGCAATCAACCCACATGGTTAGGCATGTTTGACATGTTTAGTGCCAAATCCATACATCATATCACTCTCAAATGTCGATTTCAAACCTAATTATGTCAACGATCTTGTTTAGCGATAAGGCTGTTCAGTCGGATGGTATGAAAGTTCAGTCGGAAGGTATGAAAGTGAAGGAATGGACATTCGTAATATGAGTGTCAAGTGATCAAATTTACTCAAAATATTTAAACATCTCGATATTTGCTTTGGTCAAGTCTTGTCTAGTATAGACTGATTATTTGATATATGTGTGTTTCAAACGAGTAAAACGAGCATAAAGTGGTGCTGGTAATGGTAAAAATATTAACTTAACTTTTCGCAATAGTTCTAACCCTGGCTTTTTAATTTATACTATTATATTTCATCTGTCATAAAATTATTATCTATTAGATAAAAGACACAATTTAAAAAAAGTGGAATCACTACCATTTTTTTAACGAGTCAAATATTATCCGCACTTACTAAACTCTTTTTTGATTAATTGAAACTAGAAATGAACAATTATTATGGGACGTCACAAAATATAAAGATGAACAATAATTATGGAACATATGGAGTGCTGCCTAACCAACCAGCCTAAAATCCCGTAACGTTATTTAATGGTAGTATGAACCCTAAACTTTCCTTTGCTAATAGGAAAACCGCAATAAATTACATGAAAAACGTATCGCGTAGGAAAAAGTGAATATGTGGTTGTTATGTACATAAGATTAAATAAAAAAAATTCTTCTAAATTGCTTCAAATGAATTAAAACGCCACATTTTAGACTTCGCTATTGCGGAACATAAGTATAAGGATAAACTATGAAGGTCTAGCAGGTTTCTCCTCCCAAATTTTCAAAGGCATGAAACATGTCAACTGGGCTGGTTGGTGCAAATCTTTAAAGGATATTCAAATGTTGCAAATCCCATAAATTGGTTTAATTTATACAATCCAATCTCAGAATGTTTTCTGCATTTTGTCAAAATATCTAAACTGGAATACTTGTTGTATACTAATAAAATACCCATAACTTTTATAGCAATCTTAAAAATGACAAGGTTCAGCTAACCACAATATTTGAGTTCAGCCTACGATTCTGTAGGTGACATAACATATCTCATTTTCACGATCTCTTTTGTTGGACTCAAAATCATCCTTGTCTCTCTCACTCGTTCCTGTCTCAATTGGCCTTAGAATTTTGACTACTTGTCCACGCCTTAACCCATAATATCTTGCCACCGGATCACTAGCCAAAATTCGAGGTAGCTGCAAAAACCATGCACACATTATATCCAAATTAAATATACAACTTGAAGTTGAGGTTAAATCGACTTATTTTTAATTCCGAAATTGATGTTGATTGATTCCAAGCTATCAAAAGGTTTGTAAACTTATAGTTAACTTAATAACAAACACTCTTGATAGAAAAGTAAGCCTTTATTAGAGTCAATATTAACCCAAAATCGTGACAGTACTCAGTTAGATCCCTGAGGTCAAAATATGAGCCAAAAGGAGTTATATCACCATTGATAATCACTCACCTGCGGTTCTTTCACGGTATATTTGTTCAGCAAAGCTTTCTTTTCATCATCTGTAAGTGGAACATGATCAGGAACAAGATTATGGTATCTGATGTTTACTAGCAGCTCTGCCTCCTGTATACATGCCGAAATGCAATTAATATCGACGATAATGTAACAAGAACTAGGTGTCAAATTCAAGCCATTTAATTTTTGATAGATCAATTCAGCTTATGTTATATCATTAGCCCGTAGATGGTGGAACGGGTAAATAGATAGATATAAGGAAACAACTCGTAAGTCATCCAAAGTGTATTTTGATGCACGAAACCTCCTACATCACGTCTTTTATATATCAAATTAGTGGGAAATTCATTTTAGAAGACTAAAAGAGGAAATGCCGAAATGGACAATTTTTTAACATGCTATACGTTTTATTTCACATGTGATCTAAGGGAGCATAAGTGCTCTTTTTAGCTGAAATGAACACTCCACTAACTAATCTATATGAAGTAGTCTATCGTCTATGAAACACCCCATTCCAATACGCATAACAAACACTCAAAGCATTAACAGTTACCTGAAACACCTCAATTTGGAACTTTCCTGCTACCTCAGACTGAGACGCTTTCGCACTAGGAGTCAACCCAGTTCGAACCACTATGATTGCTCTGCGTACTTTGTCATGTTCCATAACGATTAGATACTTCTTGATTACACCCACACCAATCTTCGATAAATCATCAGGAAAGAAAACCCTAATCTGATTCCAAATACAAAAACATTTAGCTTTCATATCAGCGATATAACTACAATGCCATATTCGCCCATGAGGGTGTTCGGGATTGCTTATTTATTCTGTTTATCTGCTTATCTGCTTATCTTTAAGCAGAAAAGTAGTATCTCAATACAAAATCTTTCGGCTTATCTGCTTATTTTTAAGTAAATAAGCAATTTTTCATAGCTTGTGATGCTTATTGATTATTAGTTTAAACTTAATTTTCACTTTCGTATTTAACCTAAAGCCTTTTATAAACAAATATGATCAAAAATTTCTTCCAAATTATTATATTCACGTATATATTGCATTTTTTACAAATTAAGCAAATCCAAACACAATTTCTAGAAGTACTTATTTTTAAGCAGATGCATAAGCAGCAAAAAATAAGCAATCCCAAACACCCACTAAAACTAAAAGACACAAATCACATTTGCATTAAGAAACGCATTATATTAAATACAAAGGCAAAAAGCAACCTGATCAGTGTTACCAGGTTTCGACTTGTTGATAGTAAGGTTTTCCCTTCTAATATCCCCATTATACTTATCAATAAACTCCTTCCTACTCATATCAATCTCCGAATCCTCGACCTCGTAACCTCTGTCTTTCAGCATCTCAAAACATGTTTTCCTGATTCTATGCAGCCTCGTAATCTCGCTATCCGGTAACGACATTACTTAAGCTCCCAAACCAAATTTCCTAAACAAATATAAATGTAAGAAGGTATCAATTTCAGAGTATAGACAACCACACAGTAGAGCAATAGTCTGCGGGATTAATCCTAGCCGAATGTTTATTAATAAATATTGAGTTCAATACACAAATGTTTGTCTTGTGAGATAAACAACTCACTAAGGAACCATAAACGAAGTGAAACAGAGATGGTGGCTGTAGAGTGATTAGGTTTTTTGTTGTTCCCTAAGGACAGGATAAAGGGGCGATATATAGCCAAATATGTATCACTTTAGCCCTTGGTCTTCTATCAACTTTACACTCAGCATACACCTTTCCTCTTCAGCTAAAAACAACTTTCATTTGCCCATAATAAGTCCCTTAACTTTATTCACTACAAAATAAGACAAAACACTAGAAAATATAATAAGCACTAGATAAGCTACAAACAGATTAGAGATATATAAGAACTACTTATTTGAACATTCCCCCTTAATTTGTTTTCCAAAGATGTTAAACATTTTCAGTTTGTCACACAAATATTTATGTTGATAAACTGGCAAATGTTTTGTTGAGATGTCTGCAATCTGTTCCTGAGAACTAATCTTTTTAGTACCCAGAATTCCTTTTTCAATTTTCTCTCTGATAAAATGTACATCAATTTCAAAGTGTTTAGACCTTTCATGGAAAACTGGATTAACAGTTAGCTGTAATGCAGACTTGTTATCACAAAAAAGATTTACAGGAAGAGTAACATTTATATTCAAGTCTGCTAATAATTTTTGAATCCATATGATTTCACAGGCAGCAGAAGACATAGATCTGTATTCTGCTTCTGTTGAGGACTTAGAAAGAATATTTTGTTTTTCACTTTTCCATGAAACAAGACACTTATTGAAAAAAAATACAGTAACCAGTGACAGATTTTCTGGTTTTTAAACATTTAGCCCAATTTGCATCACTGTATCCTTCTAACAAATTATCATTAACAGTATAACTATACCTTATACCTTTACCTGGAGCACCTTTCAGATATCTTAAAATATTAAGAGTAGAAGCCAAATGAGACTTTAAAGATGCATGCATATATTGTTGGAATTTAAATAACTTGACAATCAATTAAATAAATAAACACATCAAAGAGCATGTAGCGGAAGCAAGAATCATTAATTTAACACATATAAAGTATTACCGAATAATAAATAATTAAATATGTTAATACAAATATCGTCCCAAAAACGTTATTTATATTTTACGATCTTTACTTAGTTTTGTTAATGACAAATACAAGGTATATCTTTTAGCAAATCATAAATACAAGTTAAAGTCTTTTTAGAACACATTTACATTTCACAAGATCACTAGAATTTACATTTTATACATTTACATGTTTATTTCCTAAAATGGAAACTTTATTTTTCAAAAGTTAGGATGACATCATGGCATGCATCATATACACAATCTTGGTAAGCCAAAGAGTTGATATTTGAAGATATGGCAAGATTTAGAAAGATTTGAAGATCTCTTAGCTGGCCTGACACGGCGGATCCAAATGGATACAAAGACGGATCCAAGTTTTGGGATCCGCCGCCTGTTGCTCAGCTTTGCCTATAAATAGCAAGCTGATCATTTGGCCATTCTCATCACTCATATAGCTTAAATACATACTCATTCATTTACTAACCCATATCATTCATTCATCTCATTTGATCTTTCCTTTTGTAGCAAAGGGATCAAACATACAAGGATCAACGTTCTGTCGTTATCCGTCTAGCTTAGCCACTGTGTGATCTTGTACTAGTTTACATATCATTGTTTGTATCATTTATATCAGTAGAGTGAGGTTAGTGTTTTAGTCCTTAAAACACAAAGAGTGTTGGGAGTGGTTGTACCCTTGTGAAAGAACCAAACGGGAGTAGTTGTACCCTTGTAAAGAACTCGGTGTTTAGCTTAGTACCGAAAAAAGAAGTAAGCGACGTGTAAAGGTTTTCTCCACCTAGAAGGGAGTTTGTTTCTTAGTGAAAGATAACTCTCGAGTTAGAGGCTCGAGGAGTGGAGTAGGGCAAGGAAGAGAGTCCTTGTAGCCGAACCACTATAAACATCCGTGTTGTGTGGTTTGATCATTCCTCTCTTTACTTTTCATATATATTGTGTGATTATTTATTTGTGTATGTTTTCTTTGAAATCACATTAAGTAACAAAGCGAATAAAATTTTAAAAACGGTAAAACTATTCAACCCCCCCCCCCCCTTCTAGTTTTTCACAATTGGTACCAGAGCAGGTTACTCAAGATTTTCAAAATATATTGTATTTTTAAAACTTGAAACGATCAATGGATTTTGAAAACTTTAAAGAAGGGCAATCTATGCAAAGACCACCACTATTTGAACCAAATTGTTTCATATATTGGAAAAATCGCTTTGAGACATATGTGAAGTCAAAAGACATAGATCTGTGGTATATTATTGTAGAGGGTGATTACAAGCCCATAAGTAATGATATTTCAGGTGGTCGGGATGTAGGTATTTCTTTTATTCATCACAGTGATGAACAAAAGAGGTTGATTGCCAAAAATAATGAAGCCAAAATGGGGTTTTACAATGCCTTGCCTAAGAAAGAATATGAAAGAGTTTTTATGTGTAAAACGGCTAAAGATATTTGGCAATCACTAATTATCACTCATCAAGGGAACTCACAAGTCAAAGATAACAAAATTGATCTTCTTGTTCAACAATATGAACAATTTGTTATCTCTGAAGATGAGACCATTGATAGTGCGTTTGCTAGGTTTAATACTATTATTACATCTCTTAAAACACTTGACGAATCTTTTTCTAGTAAGAATTTTGTTAGGAAATTTCTAAGAGCACTCCATCCAAACTGGAGAGCAAAGGTGACAGCTATTGAAGAATCTAAGGATCTCTCAAGTATGACACTGGACGAGCTCATAGGAAACCTCAAAGTTCACGAAAAGGTGATGGAAAAAGACTCGGAAATAGTTAAAGGCAAGAAGAAGAAAATGAAGTCCATTGCCTTGAAAGCTAAAGTTGAGTCAAGTGATGAAGAGTCTTGTTCTAATAGCGAAGACAAAGAATATGCCATGGCCGTAAGAGATTTCAAGAAATTCTTCAGGAGACGAGGAAAGTTCGTTAGACCACCTCGTGAAGAAAAGAAATCCTTCCGAAAAGATCGTAATGATAGGAAAGGAAAAGTAGACAGAAAGTGTTATAGGTGTGGTGATTCTAGTCACTTAATAGGAGAATGTCCTAAGCCTCTAAAGAACAAGTCTCAAAGAGCCTTTGTCAGTGGAGCTTGGAGTGATAGTGAAGGAGATGATGACGAGCCTAAGAACGACGAATTTGCTCTCATGGCTCATGACACAGAAGAGGTACATTCTGACTCATCATATTCTTCTATAGATGATGAAACCTTAGAAGTAGAATATAACAAACTGTGTGATATAACTTTAAAAATCATAAACAAAAATAAGTTCTTAAAAACCAAAACGACACTTTTAGAAAACGAAGTTTATTGGCTTAAAGAAAAGGAGATACGAATGGAAAAAGGTAAAAATGCTAAAGAAACGTGTGTGTCGTGTCAGGAACTTAAATTAGAACTAGAAACATTAAAAACCACACAGGAAGATCTCATCAAACAAAATTCCAAGTTTAAAAAGTTTGATAAAAACATAAGTTGTGCAGATGAGATAATGAAGATACAAAAACTACCTCATGATAAAACCGGACTAGGTTTTATGAAACTAGTACTAGTATAAACAGAAGGTTCTAAAAACTGACCGTACTGAATTCGTTAGAGTCACTAGAAAACCTAGTACTAGTATAACTAATAACAAACAAAAACCAGCAGTTTCTATAGGAAGAGGTCAAGCTAGAAATGAGTATAGAGTTAAAACGGTTCAACAGAGACCTCAAACTAGTTTTCCCAAACACCCCTTTCCAAAAAGTAATGTTAACCCACAACATATTTACCAAAGTAATTGGAACCAAAACATGTCTAGAAACTTTCATGGTCCTAATTACATGCCGTGGAACAATTGTCCACCATTTCCTTACATGAACCATGATAATGTCATGTTTAACCCAAACGGACCCATGAGATATTGGGGACCAAACGCTTGAGTTTTTCTTGAACTTAGGTGTGCTTAAAAGTTGAATTAAAACCTGATGAGTGGATCAAAGATAGTGGGTGCTCAAGGCACATGACGGGAAACAAAAGCCTTTTCTCAACCTACCAAGTGTACGACGGAGGTAATGTCACATTCGGTAGCAAACTTAAAAGTAAAATCATCGGAAAAGGTACGATCTCTCATGACTCTCTCTCTATTGATGATGTTGCTCATGTAGATAACTTAGGTTTTAACTTGCTTAGTGATGAAGCGAAAAGTGTACCGCTTTTAGGGGGTCATTTAAGCCCTAAATCGTATTTATTTGATCAAATATTGCCCTAAATCGTTCCTTTTGTCATTTTAGGTACTTTGGAGAAGAAATCTGGAAAAGGAAGCATTTTGGACGTTTTTGGAGCATAAAAGTGAAGAAAACGACAAAGTCTCAAAATCGGCTGAAAAGTACCTTTGACGGCGTCAGGAATTTCCCCAGACGGCGTCATGGCTTGGCAAAAGTGGTGGATATGAAAATTACTCATGATAAGCCAGAGAATTTTGCATGAAAAATCTGACGGCGTCACCCTTTGAAGTGATCAAGGTCGTCACGGCTTAATTTAAAGAGGGACGGCGTCAAGCTTATTTCTGACGGCGTCGAGCTTTGATAAGCCAGAACGGATTTTGGAGGTCTAAAGAGGGACGGCGTCAGGAAGGCCATCCGGGAACCCTAAAAGCGGCGAGGTGACGGCGTCAGAATCTACAACGTGACGCCGTCAGCCCTTAATCTCTATATATAGTTTTGCAATTTTTTGTCATTAGTGTGGAACTTTGTGTGTAACCTTTTGGGAGGAAACCCTAAGACGATTTTAGCAGCTTTTTCAAGGCTTTTTGCCTTGAGATCTTCCATGTTACATTGAAGATAAGTTATCAATTAATCATTCAATATGTCTATGTATTGTTTGATTCTATCTTGTTCTTGTCTTTTGTTTAACATGCTAGGCTAGATTTATCTTGTGTTTGCTTAGATCTAATGAAACCTAGCTATTGATTGTTGGTTATTAGTGTGTTATTAGTTGTATTGGATGATTGTTCACCTATGTTAGGCTTAAGAAAACTGGCTAACTTCCTATACGGTAACTTGCTTGAACGTCTTAAGAAACATGAACCAATGCGTACTAAAGGTTTTTATGGTTGTATTTAATGCATGAGCGAATTCTAGTGATCCCATGTTAGGAGCTTCCTAGCCGGCTCGACATAGGAGTGAAGTAGGAGTTCATAGAGTTGGGGAAGTACGTACGCCACCCCACGATTGGTATTAAGGAATACACCCGTCATCCACGCAATTAATACACACTAATCAACCGGTAAAAGATAGTTAGGGAGTAAGGAAATCTAAGTAAACACATTTCTCTCCATATAAGTTTCATCAACCTTTTCATTTTCTGTTATTTTATTTTATTTGCATTCGTAGTTATTTGGGTTAGTTGACTAGCAACTAATTCCGCCCACTCTTTCAAACCCGAGATTTTACTTGCTTTCATAAAAAATATAAAAACATAAAAAAGAATCTTCCCTCACCCTTAGACCTATTAGAGTAGTTTTTCATACCTAACGAACACTATTCCCTGTGGAGAACGATCAATCCCCCGTACTTACCACTACACTATACTACATCGGTCAGGTACACTGCCTGGTGGGGTTGTAAGCCTCTTGAGATCCCTCGAGAGGTAAAACCTGTTGTAAGGTTGCAAAACCACGCATCACTTAGTATAAGTCAATTGTGCCGCAAAAAGTATAACGTCCTTTTCAGTGAAAATGGAAGTAAAATACTTAAAAACGGCATAATAGTGGGAAAAGGTGTTTTAAAGAATAACGTATATGTTATGAAATTAGATAAAACACCTAAAGACAAACTTTGTCTCACCTCTTTGGACGATAACTCAACTCTATGGCATCGACGCTTAGGTCACGCCAATATGAGGTTAATTCAATCCTTATCATCTAAGGAACTCGTTAGGAACCTGCCCAAGTTGAAATATGACCAACACTTTTGTGATGCTTGCAAAATAGGAAAACAAGTTCATAATAGCCATAAGGCTAAAAACATGGTGTCTACATCTAGGTGTCTAGAATTATTACATATATATTTGTTTGGTCCATCCGCTATACAAAGTTACGAGGGAAATTTCTATACTTTGGTAATAGTAGATGATTACTCTAGGTATACATGGACTAAGTTTTTGAAAACTAAAAATGAAGCATTTGATAAATTTGAAATCTTAAGTAAGAAAATTCAAAATCAAATAGGAAGTAACATAGTATCAATTAGAACTGACCATGGTCGTGAATTCGACAACGAAATCCAATTCGGAGCTTTTTGTGATGCCAATGGCATAACTCATAATTTCTCGGCTCCTCGAACCCCTCAATCTAACGGTGTGGTAGAACGCAAAAATAGGACAATTCAAGAAATGAGTAGAACCATGTTAAATGAACAAAACATACCTCAAAAGTTTTGGTGTCACGCTGTAGATACATCTACATATATTCTAAATCAAGTTCTAATTAGACCATTCTTGACAAAGACTCCATATGAGTTATAAAGAGGAAAAAAGCCTACTTTAGGATATTTTAAAGTGTTTGGAAGCAAGTGCTTCATTTTAAACACAAAGGATTATCTCACCAAGTTCGACCCAAAGTCGTATGAAGGTGTATTTCTAGGATATTCACAAACTAGTAAAGCATATATAGTTTTGAACAAAGAAACCTCAAGAGTCGAGGAATCATTGAACGTAACATTCGACGAAAGTTCACCTCCCTCTAAGACATCACCTTTGGTAGATGATGACTTAGTTGAAAGTCAAATGGTTGAAAATATAGAAAATGTTGAAAATGATAAAGAAGATGAACCAGTAAAAAGTGATTTAGTCAACATCAAAGAAACAAAAAGTCATCCATTAGAAAACGTCATAGGAAAACTTAATGAAAGAACATTGAGATCTAAAGCTCAAAATGAAAGTAATTTCTTTTGTTTTGTTTCAACAATTGAGCCTAAAAATATAAATGAGGCTATAAAAGATTAATCATGGGTTATTGCTATGCAAGAGGAATTAAATCAATTTGTTAGAAATGACGTTTGGACACTAGTTCCACAACCTAAAAATCAAACCATAATCGGTACAAAATGGGTGTTTAGAAATAAAATGGATGAAAATGGCATAGTATCTAGAAACAAAGCTAGGCTAGTAGCACAAGGCTACAATCAACAAGAGGGTATAGATTATGATGAAACATTTGCACCCGTAGCTAGACTAGAGTCTATTAGGATACTACTTGCATATGCATGTGCACATGATTTTAAATTATTTCAAATGGATGTCAAAAGTGCATTTTTAAACGGATTTATAAATGAAGAAGTATATGTTGCACAACCTCCCGGCTTTGCCGATTTTGAAAAACCAAATCATGTTTACAAACTTAAGAAAGCTTTATACGGACTTAAGCAAGCACCAAAGCTTGGTATGATCGACTTAAGACCTTCCTAGTTGACCATAAGTATACCATGGGCCTAGTAGACAATACTCTCTTCACCAAAAAAAAGGGATCACATATTATCATCGTCCAGATATATGTGGATGACATTATATTCGGCTCAACTTGTCAAGAGTTATGCGACGATTTCTCAAAGATCATGCATGACGAGTTTGAAATGAGTATGATGGGGGAACTAAACTTTTTCTTAGGTATCCAAATAAAACAATTAGAAGATGGGATATTCTTCAACCAATCAAAGTATATCAAAGATATGCTTAAGAAGTTTGGTCTTGAAGACTCAAAACCTATGAAAACACCCATGTCCTCAGAAACCAAACTCACAAAGGATAAAGAAAACGAATCTGTAGATAGCACTAAATATAGAGGAATGATTGGTAGTTTGCTCTATCTTACGGCTAGTAGGCCGGACATTATGTTTAGTGTTTGTCTATGTGCACGTTTTCAAGAAAATCCCAAAATACCTCATCTTGAAGCTATTAAACGGATATTTAGATACATTAAAGGCACTACACATTTAGAATTATGGTATCCCAAAGGGACAGGTGTAGAAACCATAGTGTATGCCGACTCAGACCATGCCGGTGACTATGTTGATAGGAAAAGTACTAGTGGTATTTGTACTTTTGTAGGACATTGTCTCACCGCATGGTTTGCTAAGAAACAAACAGCCCTCGCCATATCAACAACTGAAGCCGAGTACGTGTCAGCAGGAAAAGCTTGCCAACAAGCACTGTGGATGAAACAAGCTCTCGTAGACTACGGAATTGTACTCAACGACATTCCCATTCTTTGTGACAACAAAGGAGCTATCGATCTTAGCAAAAACCCAGTCCAACATGCTAGAACCAAACACATAGAAATACGTCACCACTTCCTTCGTGACAATGTTCAGAAGGGAAACATCTCAATTGAGAAAGTTTCCTTAGAGGAAAACATTGCAGATATCCTCACAAAACCTCTCAAGAGAGAACCTTTCAACTATCTTAGACTTGGTTTAGGATTAATGGAACCTAGTGAATATATTAAACGTTAGCTCAAACCTTAGATTAACCAAACACGGCAAAAACAAAACCTGAGTTCTGATCCTGCGGATCCAAACGACAACAAGGGCGGAACCCTTGTTTGGGATCCGCCGGATCCGTCATCTGCTGAGGCAGTTTTTATATATATTAAACAAATACCCTGTACTATTCATCACTCTTCCCTAAAACTTATCACCTACTGTATTCGACCCATAATTCACCAAAATCATAATTTAGGCTATCTTCTTCAACCAATTTGTGCTCAAATCATCACTGTAAGTATCCTTAACATGTTTGCACTCCTGATCTACGTCTAGGATTTCTATTTCATGCACAAAACCAAAACTTGGGGTTATGCATAATTCTTGAAAAATCATGAAGCATATTTACTAAATTGCATAACAAATCGTGTTTTTCATAGTTAGGAATTGCATCTTGTAGTACATTGTCATTATTCATCAAAAACCCCATGAGAAATTTTTGCTAAAATCTTCTCACGACTAGGAAAAACGGTTTTTGAACATTGTTCATACAAATACAAAAACATTATGTTTTAAGCATCACTTGCATAATGTCTCTTGAATGCTAAAGGGAATACATAACTAATATGTATTTTCGGGTACATTCAATCGTAGCTACATTGAAGTAGGAGCGTTTGGGTTATCTCTCGTTTTATCATAAAACTTGCATAAACATAATTTTCATGCATCAAAAGGAGTCGAGATAACCGCACCTCCACATTGTCCCCATGTAGGCACACACTAGACCTTTATACGTATTTTCGATAATTTCAACTAAACTATATATTTTTCGTGTCTAGGATAACTATGCCTCCCGTAACTAACTACGATCACAAAAAGACCATCCATTACCTTCCCAAACACCACAAAACCAAGGGTCTCACCGAAGCCCAAGTCAATATATTCAAAGCCTTAGAAAAATGATACGTCCATGAGGGTAGGGTTGTAGACTCCTCATTCTATGAAGATACCAATCTCCGCAAGCAATTGGCCGTTATTCATTTCGATTGTCTTTTAGACATTGATGAGCCCATCATTCCTAGGTTCATTCTCGAGTTCTATGCAACCATAGGTCTTAGTTCAAGCGACAATGGTCTCATGAGCATTCACTTTAGAGTCAATGGAACCTTATTCAACATTCCTTTAGATCAATTTGGTGATGTTTTAGGAGTTCCTAATTATGGAACATGTGTCTACTCGGATAAATGGTCATTGACAATCTTAGAGTCCAACCTTGATAGAACGGCACCATATGCCACACCTTTGACCGACAAAGAAACCATTAGGGAGCACCTCTTCTTACCTAGGAACAACCAAACGAGGTTGCATCGAGGTCGTCATGTACCTAGAGATCCTTTTGCCATGGAACTCAATGAACTTAGGCCCGAATTTAGAAAGCTAGAAGATGTGCTAAGGGCAAATGTCATTAGCACCGTTGGGAACTGAGACCATATCAATGCATGTCTTTGTTACATGATGTATTGTGTGTCCACTCATCAACCTTTCAACCTTGCATACTATATCGCCAAGCGAATGGCCGATATTCTGGTACAAGGTACCACGGCAATGCCCTACGGAATGCTCTTGACTCGTCTCTATAGAGCTTTTGCACCCATTCCTAGAAATGCCTTAGGTTTTGTTCCCAATTATGATGAGATTCCACACACTTTTGTTCCCTTAAGTGATCATAGGGTAGCGGTTGCAAAAGGCAAGCGTCCTCGTCCTCTTACATCATCATCATCATCAATGAGCGAAGATGATGGTTTGCCTAACTCTAGGATCTCACCACCCGAGTAATTGAGTCAACTTCCTCCAATCCTGAATGAATCCGAGGAGCATCTTCAAACAAAGGGAATGATGAAGAATTTGGGGCGTTGGATCATGAAACTTCACAAGGGCTACAAGAAATTGAGCAAGAAGTTTAAGTGAGAGGAGTGTTTGGGTTTAGACGTTTTCAAACAATGATGTGTTGAACATGTATGTATCTTGAGATATTATGTTAGTACTTGATATGTGTGTAAGCTAACTTGATATTGCAGGTCGATAACACATGTTGTTATCAATTTTCCAAGTTTAAGCCCCCGTTTGGCTTAACTCCCTATATGGTAAGAAATTATGATCGGATTAAACTATGTGCAAACGTGTGTTAGTATTCATGTTTTTAGCTTTATTCCACTACATATTAGCTATTACATACGTTATAGGAGAATTTTCGGGTTTTGGTCAAAAAATGCGAAATTTGACATGCTCTCTGTTTGTTTTAGCACATTCGGACGACGGATCTGGCGGATCCCAAATTTTGGATCCGCCTAGTGTATCTCTTGGCTCCGCCAGTCCAGACCCCACGGATTCCACGGCTCCCAAACTTTGGCTCCGCCTTTGTTGTCGATTGGATCCGCGGGTACCAACAATAACTTTTTTCAAAAATTCCCGACTCATCCCAACACTTAGATTTTGGTTTGTAGCTTTTTTAGATTATATTCACTGATCATTAAACTCTTTAGAATGATTTAGAAACTCTTAGAACCCTAAAAACTCAATTTCCCACCAAAATTTGAATTTTCAAATTTTACATGTGAGTTACCTTTCTAATACAAGCAAGGAACCCTTTTGAGGGATCCGTCAAATCCGTGAAAATATCAAATCAACAGATTTTCCACTATCTCCTTGCATTTACTGCAAATCCCCCTCATATCACTCAACTCCATTTCAATGGATTGACCTTAGGATGTGACAAGCTTAATTTTTTGTTCCAAATCATTAGGAACCAACATTCTCCATTGGATTTACATCCAATCCAAACACACAGACCAACAAACCTTCTGTCTATAAATTAGTACCTTAGGATCATCACAAAACTCACTCACTCACCATTTACTCAATTTTCTCTCCTGAACATCTTAGCTACATTACCAACCATGACAAAATCAAGTAACTCATCCACTAGCAAACCCCCAAAATGAACTGCTCGTATTAGTGTTAAGCCATGTTGCTTCATAAACTTAGCAAACTCATCATCAGAGGAATCATCTCCTCTAAATATCTCATCACCTATTGCAAGTGACAATTTCCTCACACTCTCCACTCCAACACCACCAAATGTAGTCATTCATACTCCACCACCAACAATTACTCCAATAGCTACCACTCCACCACCCGCTCCATCACAACATGTTAGATCACCATCACCCCCAAAATCACCAAAACTCCAACCAATGGAGCTATTTAGGACTCCACCTTCATCACCACACCCATACCTTGATGACTTGGAAGACCTTCCACCAAGGTCAACCAATCCTCCACCTATGACCTTTGAAGGTCAAGAACCCATGCTTTTTCATCCGCTTTATCATGATATCCACGGTCCTCTATACCGTGATGCACCACCACCTCAACCTCAAACACATCCTTTCTTACCCACATCCACACTAATTGCCATTGATGAGGCAATGTGGATAAATGAGCCACAAACCCAAGAAGAGATCAACGAGGAACTCACCCGTCTCCATGCTCTCTCTAATATGGTTGGATCTAGCCTTGATGAAGCAATGGATCTACAAACCATCTTGATGAACTCCATCCCCACTCCACCATCATCCAACCAATAACAACAACAACCATCCAACAATCAACCACCACCACCACCAAACCATGAAACTACTCTTCCTCCCGGTTTTTCAAGTCATGATTGCTCGCATTGGGAGAGAACCGCTCATTTGGTCCAAAGGACCAACATTTTAGTCCATGAGCTCCAAAATGAAATGAGGTTCATATTGAACCACATTCTCGAGCGTCTCAATGCAATCTCTCATCCTCCTCAATAGGAGCTTTTTAGTTTCCTCTTATAGGAACTTTTTAGGATGTTGTTTTAGAAGTTGTCTTTTTAGGATTTATTTTCCTTGTTTGAATGTAACATCATTTTTTCCAAGTAATGAATGTTATGTTTTTATGCTTGTATGTGATCAACATTAAGCATATTATCTCATTTTAGACTACTAACATCATAGTATGGTTGTTTTTTACTTCACATATTGCTTTGATCAAATGTACCCTAGGTACTAAATTTTGATCAGACACTTCATTTTGACTTTTTAAAGTCAAATGGGTTGACCTTTCTTGTTTGGTTGACTATTACATATGCATTTTTCTTCTTTGTTGAAGTATTACTAACTTTTATCTTGTAGCTTTTCTCAACCTTGAATCATATACGTTGGTACCCTTGCAACGGGGAGTATAGATCGAGGGGGAGTATATCATACACTAACTCATCATTTTATAGCATTTTTCACTCTTGAAATGTATACGTTGGTACTCTAGAAATGGGGAGTATACATCAAGGGGGAGCATATCATAGTCTAACCATTTGTTTTGTAGGATCATACATCATATCATACTCTTGAAATGTATACGTTGGTACTCTAGCAATGGGGAGTATACATCAAGGAGGAGCATAGCATATTCTAACCATTTGTTTTGTAGATTCATACATCATAACCTTGGTACTTCATTTAGGGGGAGTATAAATCAAGGGGAGCTTTAAAGTTCTCAAAATAGCATTCCACTACGCATATCTTCTTTTTGTTTCGACAAAAAGGGGGAGAAAGGATTAAGTTTGCATTACTGTGAAACATCACAGTACATACATTTATACTTGAAATTGTTTTCAAAACTTGCATAAAACATACTTAATCTATATTTTTAAAAAAGACTCATACTTCATTTATTCATTTGCTTAAAAATACACCTTATGTTTTGTCATCAACAAAAAGGGGGAGATTGTTAATACAAATATCGTCCCAAAAACGTTATTTATATTTTACGATCTTTACTTAGTTTTGTTAATGAAAAATACAAGGTATATCTTTTAGCAAATTATAAATACAAGTTAAAGTCTTTTTAGAACACATTTACATTTCACAAGATCACTAGAATTTACATTTTATACATTTACATGTTTATTTCCTAAAATGGAAACTTTATTTTTCAAAAGTTAGGATGACATCATGGCATGCATCATATACACAATCTTGGTAACATTTTGTGATATTTTGTTTAGATCTTCAAGCCAAAGAGTTGACATTTGAAGATATGGAAAGATATGGCAAGATTTGGAAAGATTTGAAGATCTCTTAGCTGGCCTGACACGGCGGATCCAAATGGATACAAAGACGGATCCAAGTTTTGGGATCCGCCGCCTGTTGCTCAGCTTTGCCTATAAATAGCAAGCTGATCATTTGGCCATTCTCATCACTCATATAGTTTAAATACATACTCATTCATTTACTAACCCATATAATTCATTCATCTCATTTGATCTTTCCTTTTGTAGCAAAGGGATCAAACATACAAGGATCAACGTTCTGTCGTTATCCGTCTAGCTTAGCCACTGTGTGATCTTGTACTAGTTTATATATCATTGTTTGTATCATTTATATCAGTAGAGTGAGGTTAGTGTTTTAGTCCTTAAAACACAAAGAGTGTTGGGAGTGGTTGTACCCTTGTAAAAGAACCAAACGGGAGTGGTTGTACCCTTGTGAAAGAACCAAACGGGAGTGGTTATACCCTTGTAAAGAACTCGGTGTTTAGCTTAGTACCGGAAAAAGAAGTAAGCGACGTGTAAAGGTTTTCTCCACCTAGAAGGGAGTTTGTTTCTTAGTGAAAGATAACTCTCGAGTTAGAGGCTCGAGGAGTGGAGTAGGGCAAGGAAGAGAGTCCTTGTAGCCGAACCACTATAAACATCCGTGTTGTGTGGTTTGATCATTCCTCTCTTTACTTTTCATATATATTGTGTGATTATTTATTTGAGTATGTTTTCTTTGAAATCATATTAAGTAACAAAGCGAATAAAATTTTAAAAACGGTAAAACTATTCAACCCCCTTTCTAGTTTTCCACAAAATAGTTAACGTACCTTTTAGATCCTAGCAAGAATAAGGATCGATCTTCTCTTCACTTCACTAGATCAAATAAAAGGATTACCGTGAAACCCCTTACCGTTTTGTTTCACAATCCAAGATGGAATAACTAAAGTAAGTTATATCCGAATTCATGTACACACGTACTATAACCGATCAAAGATTGATGCTAGTGAATGAACACAATTATTAAACCAAACTATTTGTTTAATAAAACTTGGATCTCATCATTCGCATGATCCCACAGAATATATATAAAGCATACATATGTCAAACCATATACATGCGCTGTTCAAAAAAAACAATATACATGCATATAATATCCTTCTTTGACCATGCAATATAATGCATATAATAATACATATAACTTGCATGCATATGATGATACATACTGATATGTATCTAACGCATATCATGCACTGAATGTAAAAGGGATATAATGTCGTCTGACTTTTTGGTTATTATTTTGTGTCGTGCCTTTTGAAGGGTTTGAGGGGTTTTATAGGCTCCAAACTTGCTCTCCAAGTTTGAGTCTAATATCTCCTCAAGTTTCAAAACTCGACACTCAACCCCCTCCTTTATTTACTAACGGTCATTAGTCAATTTCGTTAATTACTTTAACGTCCGTTAGTCCATATTTTGTGTCCAAATAATTAAAATATATAACGGTTATATATATTAATTATTTCTTTGATCATTCATACGTAAAGTGTGCAATCCCTCAGTCCCGGGTTCGATTCTAGTCATACACGATTTAATATTTTTCCAAAACTCTAACAGCTCCCACTTGGAAATCTATTAAAAGTGTAATGACATTGGTTAGCGTCTAGCAACACGCCAATGCCCCTAGTACAACTCGGGTGGTGGTCTCCTGGAAAAACCACTTGATGATTTATCACCATACTTATCCTTTTGTTTCTAATACTACATTAATAAAGATATGGATTTAAGTCATTCTTTATTAATAATTTTGTTTCTCGTTTTTTATGATTGAGCAAGATTATCAAATCTTCTGAACATGTTCAGGGGAGATCTTGGGCGTGGCCACGCAAACATCTTGCCAACCCTACGAGGGGCCCAGCAGTATTGTTAGGATCTCTGAGAAATAAAGATTTCTCATTGCTGCTGGTAGTACAAGCTGGTTCCTGCTGAAGTTCATTACTGCCGATAGTTTATTTTTGTTTCTGCTGATAGTAGTCATTACTGCAGGTTTTAGTAATTGTTATCCCGTATGTTTAGAAAGTTTGTTAGATTTATTTTTAGAAGAGATCATGTTTATCTCTTTACACGTTTTCTTGTATGACGGGTTAGGGTTAGGGTTTATTGTTAGTATAAAATAAACACCCGTCTATGAGTTTTGTATCGATTCACAATATTCAATAACACAATTTCTTAGTTCATAATCTGATCCATAGAGGATCAAAACCTACATAGTTATTTTCTTCTTTGCATTCTTGTTGTTTAGTTTCCGCATAAACACAAGTCTTACACCTAGAGATTCTCGTTTAACCAAGCTCAATCAAGCTAGAAGCACTCGATCCTACAAGTATTAAACTTCAAACAATTTGAAGGAACAAATTCTATCTTGACTACGAGCATAACTCATGCACTTCGCAACGCTTGCGAAAACAATCCGTATAGCTATCAGTTACGTATAGCGTTAAATTGAATCACAGAAATGCACTACATGCATGACAGTTATCTGGCATCTCAAGTCTGAGGATAACTATATTGACATGATTTACTTGATGACAAGATCCATAAAGTAAACTCATGACGGCGGGATAAGTCCTATACTCAAACCATTTGAATATCGATCATGTGAAATTGGTATGACAACGCATCAATATACTTTCAAGTATATTCTACCAATACTCAGATTTGCCTTAATTTAATAATATTCCCATATCATTAACTGACAACGGACAGTTTAGAATATATAAATATATTCAAGGATATAAACATGCAAATATAGGATATATTATTAAGAAAATGATAAATAAACATAACCATTATTTTATTTCATTAAAATAATAACTGTTCAATAACATCCCATTATCCAAATACTAAAATAGATCAATGCATGATAATTCTTATTAATGAATTATGCCTCAATTCATGTCAAACATACTTGTTGACAAGGCATAAATCAACTAATCTTGATCTATGGGAATTTTGAGAATACTTATTTCAAGAATTTAATTAATGAAGTTCTTGTATGTGTGCATTCAACTATATTGATAATGCCACATAATATTTCATAAAATGCATGACATCCTCAACCACGAATTTATGACAATTAAACTATCAAACCTTTTATAGTTAAAGTATTCTAATTCTTTAATGTACAATGCAACTATGCTTACAGTTAAGCATAACTAGTACACATGGCCATTAACTAGGATGAACTCCCACCATGACTAGTATTGAGTGTCATCTCAATCTTATCAGCATCATTGTATGCAAACAACAATATGCTCTTTAAAATTCCGTAAACTTTAATATCCAATGTGTAATGTTTGATACCTTCCAATCTTTCAAGATTTGTCGGCTATATCAATTACGCAACAATTGTCATATGGTTCATACTTAGAATTTTGGAGGTATTCCAGGATGAGGATGTTAATTCTAAATCCAACCATATCCATTACACTTAGTTATCTAATAACTTACAATCAGATATTAATATTGTCAAATCATCTTTCATCAAGCATGATACAACAAACAACATGATGTACATGAAAAATCCATGCTCCAAACTTAGATTTATTCATGTCATATCTTTTCAAAGATATGTATCTATCTAGACTTTCTAATAGTATAATCATGTTTATTAGAATCAATAATTTTACCGCTTATGTTTATAAACATATATTCCCAGGCTGTATGTTTATTTTCTAAATCTTCACGTGAAGTTTCATTCCAAACTAAGACTTAACATTTAATGCTTATGGAATGTTACTTCCTATATGTTATACTATAGGTGATGTAGCAATATAAAACATATTAAATAAATACACGCAGCGGAAGAACATCACCATAACAGGATCCATAGTGCCATATGATCAATCAATAATAATAATAACAATTATACCTTTGTAGCGTGATCGGTTGAATCGAATGGAGACTATCACCAAAGAACATGAATTCACCAATGAAACCCAAGTGATCAAAGTAGATCACCTCTATGATATGTCCACACTACACGTCATGTAACACCACCCGATGCTAGTCTTGAGCACGTAACCATGATTCTTGATTCATCTACAATGGATGAAGCCAACAAGTGATCAAAAACACAAACCCTAGAAGGGTGTGTTTGTTTGCCGTCAAAACCAAGAGAGGGAGAGAGAGCCAAAACGTTTTTTGTTAGTTGCCATGTTTTTCTCATCAATCAAAGACTAAATCATATTTGGTCTTATCATTAACATATTACACATAGCCCCTCCAAAAGCTCCATCACTTCCTTTTACCCCTTGGGTAGGCCGGCCATGACTTGGGCCTTCAATGGGCTTGCCCATTGTTGGTCCAATCCAAAAACACTAAGTCTAACATAGTATTTAATGGCCCGTTATTGATCCCGAGTTACGTAGTCGTTTATATATTGTAAATACGATAAATACAATCTATAAAATGGTGTCTCTGTGTATAAGTGTGTGACCCCATAGGCTCACATATGTCTAGCCATATAATTATTTATTATGACACGAGCATACTCCAACAGCTCCCACTTGCGACGTCATAATAATCAAGTAATTATACAAGCAAAGGTTAGCGTCTAGCAACACGCCAATGCCCCTAGAAATATGTGAGGGTAGTTTCTTAAACTTCTCATTTAAGATGGTTTATATGTCATCTATCCTTTTGTTACAGATACCGTGTTGAACATTAGACATGGATCAAATGTCATTCTAATAGTTCAACTATTATGTTTCTCGATATAGATATTGAACAAGATTACCAAGTGAATTAAGATTCATCTTAATCTCATTTGGGTACGGCCATACAAATATCTGTTCAATTCATCAAGGGGCCCAATAGTATCTAACTCCAAAACAAGTGGAGGAACAAATCCCATTTTGACTACACGTGTCATTCACATGCTTCATATCACTCCTGATAATGGCTTTTATAACTACCTTATTCAGGATAGCGTTTAACCATATCAAGGAATGAAATTCCACACGTGCAAGACCTGCTTGCATCTCAAGTCTGAGGATAAGAGACATGACCTCTTGCGAGATTCACTATTGACGACGATCCATGTAGTGAATACTCGTAGGTTGGGTCAATCCAATGTTCATCCCAATGAACAACATGTGAGTGTGGCAAATAAATCACCAACACGCTCACATTTGTCTTAATTTGATGATACTCCCGTATCGTCAACCGACAATGGATAATTTTAGAATAAATAAATTATTCATGGATTAAACATGCAAATATAGAACACAGTAGTATAAATGAAGACGATCATACCCGGTATATCAATTCATTGTATAATACGACTGCTTACAGTTCCATTATCCAAATACTAAAAACAGATATGCATAAGACTACTCATAGGTCGGGATCCGATGTTCCCACCATGATCGAATCATGTTGTACAAGACAACAAGTAGTCATCTGAGTAAACTTTGAGAATACTTGTTTCAAAACTCATGAAAGGTTTGAATGATGATTGTCCTTTGTATGTGCACATTCAAGTACAAGACGAGTATCGCAACAATACATTCCATAGGGTGTTTGAAGCCAGCAAAACACCTACTTTAGATAGTCATCTGAATAGTTTCTCAAACTATAAAGTATTCTTATTCTTTTAATGTATAACGCATTAATGCTCTCAGTCGAGCACATCTAGTCAGCAATGTCATCATTCATGATGACATCCTACCATGACTAGGGTTGAGTATTATCTCAGTTAAATAAGCATTAGCGTATGCAAACAAAACAGAGCTCCTCAATTATCCGTAAACATTTGAACATATCTTTGGTCCTATGTAGGTCCAATATAATGTTCGTTTAACAATTATCTAACGACTTTCACTTAGATATTGGTTGTTATCAACTCATCTTGCATTCATGCAAATGATAAATATATATAGTCCAATACTTAATATGACTTACATGATGAATCCTTCAGTCAAACTTAAGATTTTCAATCATGTGTTCAATCTCATCAAGTAAGATTGATCATTGAGACTCCCCTCAATAACGTGTCATATTGTGTTTAGACTTAATAACCGCTTATGTTTATTCTAATAAACATATATATAACAAGGTTATATGTTTTATTTTATAAATCCCTCAAGAGAAACTTCATTCCAAGCTAAGGATTAAAGTCTAGCTTAGGTGGAATATTGTTTCTAATATGTCAATGACATATGAGATTTAAGAAAATAAATAAAATGCTCCAACTTGCTCTCAGTGTTCTTTGGAGTAATCTTATTAATCAAAATCAAGTTAATGATTTTATGATTAACACAAGATCTCTGCTCCTAGATGCATGATCTAATCCACACATGGATTCTTTTATCTTGTATACTTAATAAAGATTACATGGATTCATAAACCCTTTTGATTACTCATCGTCCTCGCAAAGGTAATCAACAAGAAAAGTGTTTTGATATCCTATTGTCATATTTCATATACATGAAATCAGGTATGACAATTAATCGTCTTTATACATTTAATGTTTGTAGCTAGGAAGATTTAATCATAGTCAATTTATTGAGTACGAGTAAACTCCATTTACTACACGTGCATTAAATGTGTGTACAAGTTTTTCCTTTTGAGTCTTCTCATCAAGAAACTCATTCTTAACCTCACAGTCTAACTGATTAGTAAGAGATCAATCAAACTCCACGAGTGATTATCTTTCAAGGACTGCATCTTAACATTCATAGTTTTGAGCTACTCATCAGATACAATATCTGATAATGCATCTCAGTAGTTAGCAGGTTCACCATGATCCTCTAACTTATGTCCCTCAGCATTGATATAAAAACTATATCATTCAGATGCAAGAGGTATCCTTGTGGATTTATGAATAAGAGATATCAATCTATGGTTTAACATATCCATGTTCAACCTTAGTATGACATTAGCAAGTGTACTCAGAAGGTTGTGTATTTAGTTCTTGAACAACTTCAAGGTCTAAAGGTACTCCCACTTGCTTTTGTATGTAGAGACTAATCTCTAGATACTAAGCATCTTGAGTAACAATAAATTGTTTTCAAGTGGGACATCCAAAATACACCGTTAGTTCTTGACTCTAGTTTGTTAATTACTTACTCTTAAGTAGTTAACAAATTCAGAACTTCAATTAAGACATAATGAGATTCATCCCATGCCATAATACAATGGTGTCATAAATTCCTTCTGGGTTGGAATCATATTGAGTGTACACATGGCACATCCAATTTCTAACCTTGATAGCTTTGGAGGTAAAACAGTTTAAGTTATCAAAGATCAAACAATATCAATAGTGTTTGATTTTCCATGATGGACATACCATAAAGTTGTGGTATTCCATGAGGACTGATGTTGTGAGACTATCACACAACTCATTAGACGAACTTATACTTTTGGGCTTACATATCTACCAACCAAGTCAAACCAGATGGTATCAATAGTAATTTTAGCCTATTGCATACTTTACTTCATGTGTATGTTTTGACTAGAAAACATAAACATTTAATATTATACGTCGTAAGTGTACATGTCCTAACAAGAAGACATAACAAATCAACGTCTTACTTTATGTAATAAGTCTTTCAAGAATTAACGGAATTGATGTTTGTGTCTTTACAAGAGACCTAAACATATTCAACTAAAGTAATTACGAGCGCCGACTCTTGGCCTCAATAGTATATTCAAGTTAATTTTGTACTTCATGATTATGAGTTTACAAGAAAACATAATCATATTTACTAAACAATTCAATGAATATGTTGAAGTAGCTTTTCATGATATCTTGATATGTGTTCTAATTAGGGCAACATACATTTTATGTGTAGAAGTCCTAGTAGAATTTTAGTTTCTTACCTTGCAGTCAAGAAAAACTATTAGTCATATTGTTATATGTTGTACCTTGCACACAATTAAGATTTCTCCCACTTGTGCATGGCACTAACATCGTGAGAGCATGCAAACAACACTACGCTCGTTTGTTTGTATGAGCAATATGACAATGTATAAGATAACATATGATTTTTAGTCAAAAATCAAAATATAGATATGTAGAACTTTAACGTTTGAATAATGAATCATGCATAACAATTTTATAGATAACATTTCAGGAAGCAACATCAGGAACGCGACAAGTTATCATATAAAACTTATGCAATGGTTCTTATATAAACTATGATGCTTAACACGTGGAAAGTAATGTATTATTTCAAGACAATCTGGAAATAAGATGGGCAACTTGCAAGTAATAAAGCTTACAACTCCCACTGGTTTAGACAACATTACATGTGTTACGTCACCAGTAATATAATCACGTAGCTCCCACTGGATTAGACAACATTACAATGTGTTACGTCACCAGTGGAGAGTGAGTAGCGATTGGATACTTTCCATCTTTCTTTGAATATCTACACATTATTGCTAATGTGAGTCACTTTGACTAGTAAACATGTACTTAGGTATTCAAGAAAGTGCATCAAGTTCTAACATATAGATGATGGGCTAGCCATCATTGCTATTTTAACTTGAAAATAGGCATGCATTTCCTCCATAATTGGTCTACTTTACCACAAGGGTATGTAGGACCTTAGTAGGCATATTGGGTTAAGGCAAACTGCTAGGTAATCATGCTAGTAATTGCCTTTACCACATTGCGGTTTATTGATACTTCCGTCTTCTAATTATTTAAACTCGTTTTAGTTTGGTAGCTAGTACGAAATAGGTTGACCAAGCAAGAACATGCAAATATCGCCAAAGGTCTGACCAATGAGCAAAATTCGCCATGGGTTGAAATGGCCCTAAGGTCTGACCAAAGAGGTCAAGCCAAGTGCACGTGTTCTTGGTTGTCCAAATATCTTATATTTCTTCAATGTTTCAAAACCGAAACAAGGGTTATTAAACAACGTTGAAGGAATAAGATGTGGAACCATACTTAACCGTTTTGACTTTTACAAGACATCACGATTTCTAGAGTAGGTTTTCGTTGAGTTTGATTAGAATTAGGAAAATTCAAATATTCCTATTATGGCTTTTCCTCATAAAGAAAAAGGATAGGAATAAGTCTCTTTCTTACAAGGAAAGATCGACTTAGTTCGTCCTTTTAACAAGAAAATAACAAACTCTTGTTTACGGTATGCGTTGCATTAATTGAATTTACAAAGTTCAATTTTAGTATTTTCGATAATTATCCTTTTATAAATTAACTACCCCATGTTTATAATTTAAAACAATTAATTTACGAAAAGGCTAAGATCCTCACTGAGGTTCGACCATTAATGCAGTTGATCTACTAGAAATGGTGGATCCAATAGGTAGGCGACGATCACCAATTGTATTACATGTACAACTCTTAGATCCTTATGGGACTCATGGCATCTAGTGTCAAACAACTAGTGTCATGTAGGCATGTTTAGTCCCATCTTTGCCTCGGGTAAGGGTCTGACCACACTACTCGATTAAGTCATCCAATTTGAAAATTGTGAGAATAATCCTAGGTCTGACCATGGACAATAGTCACCTTGGGTTACAATTCAGCCTAGGTCTGACCAGATGCTAAAAGGTAATTGCAAGTGTTCTCATAATTGGACGGCGTGACTTAAATTTTGACGGGTAAATAGTTTTGATGTGAATAAAAAACGTGTACGAAAGAAGCATGCATTCATTCTTCGTAGCACAAGTTAAAAACTTTTCTTAACTTAAGTCTAATCATTGTTTTAATTTATGTGTGTCAAGTTGTCCATTTTCAAGACTAATATATATCCTAAGTGGATTATTAAGTATGGACAATACAATAAATCAATAAATAAACAATCTTAACTAGTTTAAGTGTTATTTTGAAAACAATGATTTTTAAGTTTCAAATCATATTTAAACTTAGTTAAACTAAATCATAAGACTTAGTTCAAAATGGTTTATGTTTAGTTTCAAGTTTTAAGAAAACATTTTTCGTTTTACATGTAGTCACAACATACATAAAAACAACCAACCAAACATTCAACCACAATATGCAAAGCCTCAACCGATGAAAATCCTATGCTTGGTCTTGTGAGCCATCACAAGAACCAAGAGTCAACTAGGGACATATATCACAACCACATGAAGGGCTCCCACTTGCTCCAAGACAATCATGAGCAAGTTAAAAAGCCCATAATGCACATGAACTTCAGTTTCTGTCAGCCCAGTTTTTCTGTTTTGCAAGGCCCAAATGCCCAGGAAGATCACCTCCTCATGATTCGGCCCAGTTGACAAAGTTGTAGCCCTATGTCTTGTGGACCTGCACCAAAAATTTTAGAAAAAAATACCTTACCAATCAGCAGGTAATCACGTTTTCCCAACAGGTTTCCAGTAGCAACTTTCAGTCTACAACTCTTCAATCTTTCGCCATTTGCTTCCAAGCTCTTGTTTACAATACATATAAAGTGAAATACAACTAATCTACTTTGTATCTACTGTAAAATGCCCAAACATTGGCAAAACCAAAATTGAAATACACTAAAAAAGTGCCGAAACAATGGCAAAACCCCAAAACAAAAAAATGCAACCAACAATCACAATCACAACGCACAAGTGGTCTAGGTTTTCATCGGCTTTGCATATGAACACATAATAATACATTCAAATAAATATTATTACATGGTGTTGGCTAACTCCATGGACAAACATGCATGTATTTGCCATGGATAACAAAATAAATAACAAGAATTAAATTGTTAGCCAACGAATCGAAGAAATAATTAACAAGAATTAAAAGCCCGAATGGTACGCGTGACAAATGGCCAAAGACTCAAACCCCACTGATGTTAGGACCTTCTTAACACCATTTTACCATAGAAAAATAAGCCTCATGGGCTGATTTGAAATCGGGTTAAAAATCTTCCAAAAAAACGCGTTTTTAGGCCATTTTACGGGTACCGATCAAGTAAACAAACAACGTATGCATAACAAATGGCCATAGGATCAAAAAGTCCAGATCTTAAGACCTTAATAAATTCGACATATTCAGAATATTCAAGCCCTAGGGGCTGTTTTAAAATCACACTTTTAAATCCATTAAAAAACAACGTTTTTAGCCATTTTTACGCATACAAGATGATCATATGACAACATATGATGGCTCGTGATACCACTATAGGTGATGTAGCAATATAAAACATATTAAATAAATACACGCAGCGGAAGAACATCACCATAACAGGATCCATAGTGCCATATGATCAATCAATAATAATAATAACAATTATACCTTTGTAGCGTGATCGGTTGAATCGAATGGAGACTATCACCAAAGCACATGAATTCACCAATGAAACCCAAGTGATCAAAGTAGATCACCTCTATGATATGTCCACACTACACGTCATGTAACACCACCCGATGCTAGTCTTGAGCACGTAACCATGATTCTTGATTCATCTACAATGGATGAAGCCAACAAGTGATCAAAAACACAAACCCTAGAAGGGTGTGTTTGTTTGCCGTCAAAACCAAGAGAGGGAGAGAGAGCCAAAACGTTTTTTGTTAGTTGCCATGTTTTTCTCATCAATCAAAGACTAAATCATATTTGGTCTTATCATTAACATATTACACATAGCCCCTCCAAAAGCTCCATCACTTCCTTTTACCCCTTGGGTAGGCCGGCCATGACTTGGGCCTTCAATGGGCTTGCCCATTGTTGGTCCAATCCAAAAACACTAAGTCTAACATAGTATTTAATGGCCCGTTATTGATCCCGAGTTACGTAGTCGTTTATATATTGTAAATACGATAAATACAATCTATAAAATGGTGTCTCTGTGTATAAGTGTGTGACCCCATAGGCTCACATATGTCTAGCCATATAATTATTTATTATGACACGAGCATACTCCAACATATACAACATATATGAAATAAGAAAATAAATTTAACACTCCCACTAGCTTTTAGGAATATTATGAGATTGTCTTATATTAATTATAAATCAAATATGGATTTAATAACTAAACATAAGCATATCCCAGATGCATGCATTAATCCATTCATAAATAATTTGCACTTTGTATACTTCCAAAGATTATTTGAATTCAAATACTCCTTTCAATTACTTATCGTCCTCGCACAAGTAATTACTCAAGAAAAAGTATTGATATTCCATTGTTAATTTCATATAAATGAAACTAAGAATGACAATTATAATCTTTATACATTTAATGTCCCTAGAAAGAATATCAATCACAGTTAATTGCTTAAGTGTGTTCGATAATCTTTTCATGCATTAAATATGTATACAAAATTTTGTCCATATGATTTATATTCAAAAATTTAAATCTCTAGGATTTTCATTTCTTTTGTAGAAACCCATCTTTATTCTATAGTTTAACTATAGAGTTCAAGATTAATTAAGTTTCCAAAACTAATTATCTTTATGGACTGCATCTAATCATTCATAGTATGAGTAACTTGCCAAATTCAATATTTGCAATTCATTAATAGGTTTACCATAACCCTGTAACTCATAATCCTCAACATATTATACGAATATTTGAGATATCCTTGCGGACATATGAATGAGAATTCCATCATCTTGCGATTTAACATTAACATGTTAAATCCTCATCATGACTTTACTAGTGTATTTTAGAAGATCATGTATCTTGTAATTTTATTTTTTCAAGATAAAACTCCCACTTGCCTTTTGCAATTTATAGACTATCTATAAATACTTAACAAGTAGAGCAACACAAAATTGTTCTCTTTTGGGACATTACAAATACACATTGACAGTTCCTCACATTAGTTTGTTAATAACCTACTCAAAAGCAGTTTAACAAATTCTGAACTTCAATTTTTAAGACTTAATGTGATTCATCACATTCCATAATAAATGGTGTCTTATTAATCTTCTAGGTTGGAGTCTGATTTGAGTATATACAATGCATACTCAATTTCCTAACCTTGATAACTTTTGGAAGAAAGGAAGATATAGTTATCTTTAATCAAACAATGAACGTACCATAACCATTATGTATTTCATTAGGATTAATATTGTAAGACAATCTTACAATATGTAAGATAAATATATTTTGTTTGGTTTATCTATTTGCCAACTAAATCAACTTAATGGTATAATAGAATTTCCAAGCCAATTGCATGCTATATAACATAATTACTTTTAACCAAGTCACTTCATGTCCATTTCTTAACAAGAAGACATAACTGTTATATTCCCAATATACGTTATAAATCATTAATCAACTCAATGACTTCTTGTATATGTTTTAATAAAAACATAACAAGTTAATGTCTTACTTTATTATAAGTCTTGTAACAATTAAAAGACTTCATATTTATTTCTTTACAATAAAATATAAATATGCATAACTAAAGTAATCATTAACACCACAATTTGGTTTCAATAGTATTTCAAGTTAATTTATTACTTCATATATTTATGACATTCAAAGAATACATAAACATTCAAATTTGAAGTAGTATTAGATTACTTCATTTATTTATGTCATTACAATAATACATAAATATTTAGTTTAAAGTAGTCTTATTATCATTATGACACTTGTTCTAATAATTCTCTAATTTAGAAACTTGTAAATTAACATAGTTTCATTACATCAGTTGATCTGCTAGTAATGAAAGTATGTAATTTACCTTGTCATTAATATCTATGTCAAGGTCTCACTTACGCTAGATATTAATTCCAAGTGTTCTATTAATTAGATGTGAATAAATCACATTAGAACATTAATCTCTTACCATGCAGTCAAGATAATCCTTTAAATCATATTTCTTTGTGTTGTTGCTTGCACACAATTAAGAGTCTCCCACTTGTGCATGGAACAACATCATGTATCAGATAAACAACAAGTCAATCGTTTGTTTATGTGATCAATATGATTGTGTCATAGATATTAGTAGATATAGAATCACCTTGTCAAGTAAGGAAACGTACATGACTATCCTAAAGCCACAAGTGTCTATAATTGGAAAGTAATTATCTCAAGAGATTCTAGAGATAATCCGGGTTACTACCAAGATAACAAGCTTGTAGCTCCCACTGAATTACAGATCATTACATCAATATATATAATTCAGTAATTACAACACAATGCTCCCACTGGATTTGACAACATTATAAGTGTTTCATAACCAGTAAAAGCAAATAGTGTGCTATTTACTTTCCTACACCTTTGAGTAATCTCATACGTAACAATTACTTAGGTACTAAAGAATGTATTCTACTTTGTAAATGATGGACTATCCATCAATGCAATTAACTTGGAAATAATTGGGCATGCAATTTCTTCCTTAATTTGACTATCATCCCCACACTGGTATGTAGCATATTTAAGTGGTCAAAGCACAACAACTAGACAAAGTGTGCTAGTTTGCCTTTTACCTATTTTGCGGTAACTAGTCTAGCTTCAAATTTAATAACTCATAAAATGTGCAATTTTCTTAACTATTAAAATTTTGCTATGAGTTATTCCTTAGAATTTAGACAATTCTAATTTTCCTATCTTACCTTTCTGACTCATGAAAAGGAATAGGATTAAGTCTCACTCTTCTCAAAGAAAGTAGACTCTTTTTATTCTTTTAGTAAAATTGACTCTAGCAAAAAAAACCCCTACGGGTGTAGATCAATTTACCAATAAAAGAATGCTCCACATTTACAGTTTTAACGTTGCATTAATACATTAAAAGAATTTACAAAATTCAATTTTAGTATTTTCGATAATAATTTTTCAAGAAAAGAAAATTACCCAGGAAATACAATATATCCATTTAATTTTCTTGAAAACTAGGATCCAACTTTCCATAGTTTCACCACATCAATTGATCTGCTAGTAGTGGAAGTACAAAAGATGGTAACTTATCGTACAATAATCGGCAAAACAATTTCCGACTCCTAGATCTTTATGGGAATTACATTTGTCAAACAATTTGCTATGTAAGCATGTTTCATCCCATCTCATGCTTTAAGTCTCAAGGTCTCACTTATAACTTAATTAAGTCGTCTAATTTAGAAACTTGTAAATTCACATAGATCCATTACATTCAGTTGATCTGCTAGTAATGAAAATATGCAATTTACCATGTCATTAATATATATGTCAAGGTCTCACTTACGCTAGATATTAACTCCAAGTGTCTCTTATAATTAGATAGCATGAACTTAAATTTTAGGGTATTTATTTTGATGTTACAATCAAAATATGTACGAAGAAGCATGCACTCATCTTCGTATCATAAGTTTTCAAAACTATCTTAATTACCAATTTGCTAAGAGTTAAATCAACAAAGTTTTAATTGAGGCGTTGAGTAACTTACAACTTTGCCTTAAGATGCTTCGTACATATAATGGTTGTATTTGGTAAGTCTAATTTGATGCACAGGCGAGCGGAGAGACAGAATGGAGTCTCTTTAAGGCCACAATTTAATGCGAAACCAACCTTATACCCACTTTATAGTTTGTCAACGTTAGGTCCGCCGCTTCGACCATTTGTACAGTTGCATCAATCAATTAAAAGTTTATGATTCTAAGTCTTATAAAATTATATTGTAAATTATTAAATTGCTGGTCTCGCCTGGGAGCAAATTACCGTGCGAAGCGAACCACTGTCGGCACATAAGACTTGGCAATAAATAATTTACCACATCAAGGTTTCATAGTTATTAGGTCCATTAATTTTTTATACCAAAAATTACCCTCTTTTTGCTTACAATTCAAGAACAATTTAAACAAAAAAGACAAGTAATTTAACAAAAAATAAATAAACACTCAATAACGCATATAATCTTAACTATTAAATCATATAGCCACATGCAAACCTTTTGATAAATCCTATTAATAATCTCTATGTGAATTATTATGTATATAATTAATAAAACTCCCATTGGTTTTCGAGCGCATTGTACCAAATGGACCACAGACGCCAACAATTAACCTCGTAAGTTTTAATAATAATATACCACGTTGCACATAACTGATTTATTAATTTAATAGATTAGGTCTTCCCTAATTTTAGATTTATCTAAAACATGTAGCACATAAACAAACCCTAATCCATGAATACCTTGCATGAAGCATCATGGATTAACCAGGAACGTAACCCTTTATTCAAATAAACATATAAACATAACATGTCCTAATTTAGGGTTACAAAACTAACTTTTTAATAAAAGAAGGGTCGAACCCCCCCCCCCCTAAATTATGTACGATTTATATTTTATGTTCTAAACTTAACACAAATCGATTAACATGTAAATCCAAATCAAGATTTGATTTTTATTATGCGTTTAGGTAATAACAATTACATGTTAAATTGGCTCGTGATGCCACTGTTGGAATTTAAATAACTTGACAATCAATTAAATAAATAAACACATCAAAGAGCATATAGCGGAAGCAAGGATCATTAATTTAACACATATAAAGTATTACCGAATAATAAATAGTTAACGTACCTTTTAGATCCTAGCAAGAACAAGGATCGATCTTCTCTTCACTTCACTAGATCAAATAAAAGGATTACGGTGAAACCCCTTACCGTTTTGTTTCACAATCCAAGATGGAATAACTAAAGTAAGTTATATCCGAGTTCATGTACACACGTACTATAACCGATCAAAGATTGATGCTAGTGAATGAACACAATTATTAAACCAAACTATTTGTTTAATAAAACTTGGATCTCATCATTCGCATGATCCCACAGAATATATATAAAGCATACATATGTCAAACAATATACATGCATATAATATCCTTCTTTAACCATGCAATATAATGCATATAAGGGGTAATTATCAAAATGGTATGTTAATTTCAACTTTTTTCAAAAAATGGTATGAAAATAATGAAGTTTCCCAAAAGAGTCATGTGCGATTGTGCGAACGTGCGAACCCACAAAATGATTGCCACGTGTCCACTTTTTTAATATTAAAGTACAATGGTTAGGTGGGGTTGGTGGGAGTTTGACTTTTAATTTTTGATTAAATGACTAATATACCCTTCTATTAAATATATATAAATACCAATTTCAAATTCGCACATCAACGGATGTGCGAATGTGTACAACGGATGTGCGAATGTGTACAACAGATGTGCGAATGTGCGAACAATAGATGTGCGAATGTGCGAATGTGCAACAAACTCAGATCTTCATAAAAAAACTCAGATCTTCATCCAATTCATCATACAAAACCCAGATCTTCATCCAATTCATCATACAAAACCCAGATCTTCATTAAAAAAACCAATAATGTGCGAATGTGTACAACAGATGTGCGAATGTGTACAACAGATGTGCGAACAACGAATGTGCGAATGTGCGAACAATAGATGTGCGAATGTGCGAATGTGCAACAAACTCAGATCTTCATAAAAAAACTCAGATCTTCATCCAATTCATCATACAAAACCCAGATCTTCATTAAAAAAACCAATAATTTCTCACTTAATTCATCTTCATCAACCCCATCTCCTTTTTTGTCACAGATTCATCTTCATCACATATTCACAAATTCATCTTCATCACAAAAAAAAATCCATCACAAAAAAAGATTCTTGATTGTCAATACCTTAAACCTTAAAAACAATATAATCTTTTTCATTTCATTACTAATAATTAAATATACATCTCGTTTCATTCAAAACCTGCACAGATATGTCCATTTGTCCAAGCAAACAATTAAATATACACAATTCAAACGAAACAATTTTTTGTTGCTATATTATAAGTAAACACAAGTACTACAGTAATATCTTTGTACAACAATAATATATTAAAAAAAAAATCGATCTACAATCTACAATCGAGTTACAGCTTGAGCTACATTTGATGTCAAAAAAAGGTAGCTTGTGGGCCTAAGTGACGAATTTCAAGATTATCATGGGTGAAATGGTATAGATCTGGTGATGGTTTTGTTTGATGGGTTGTTCTTGTTCTTGTTGTTGACCATCGATCTGAATATTAATGGGTGCATCCATGATACAAGAAAAAGAAAGATTGGATTTTTATTTATTTTTGGGTTAGATTAGAACAAGACCATCACCAGATGAAATGGTATAGATCTGGGTTTGTGATTTTAGAGAGATTGGTATAATGTAGTGGTTGAGATGTGAGTTTTAGAGAGAAGGGTATATTAGTCATTTAAGCAGTCAAACCCCCACCAACCCCACCTAACCACTCTATTTTAATCTTAAAATAGTGGACACGTGTCACGTTTTTTGTGGGTTCGCACGTTCGCACAATCGCACATGACTCTTTTGAGAAACTTCATTATTTTCATACCATTTTTTGAAAAAGTTGAAATTAACATACCATTTTGATAATTACCCCTTATTCTGCATATAATAATACATACAACTTGCATGCATATGATGATACATACTGATATGTATCTAACGCATATCATGCACTGAATGTAAAAGGGATATAATGTCGTCTGACTTTTTGGTTATTATTTTGTGTCGTGCCTTTTGAAGGGTTTGAGGGGTTTTATAGGCTCCAAACTTGCTCTCCAAATTTGAGTCTAATACCTCCTCAAGTTTCAAAACTCGACACTCAACCCCCTCCTTTATTTACTAACGGTCATTAGTCAATTCCGTTAATTACTTTAACGTCCGTTAGTCCATATTTCGTGTCCAAATAATTAAAATATATAACGGTTATATATATTAATTATTTCTTTGATCATTCATACGTAAAGTGTGCAATCCCTCAGTCCCGGGTTCGATTCTAGTCATACACGATTTAATATTTTTCCAAAACTAACATATATTGAGCAAGATAATGAACAGAATATGCAATATCAGGTCTGTTATGAGTAAGGTATATAAGCTTTCTAAGAAGTTTTTGATAATCCAGTAACCGAGTGATTTTCTATAAACATTCAACCGAAAAACAGGTCATTACGGCCAATTTAACTAACACTGTGTAGTCTAAACCAGCTAAACCAAACAGGCTGTAAGATTCTCACCCCTTCCTAACCTTTTGTTAGAATATCGCCTGCCTAGATAGCCATTACTGCAGTATATGACGAATGTACAAACTTGATTAACTTTCATGATGTATGAAGAACAACGGTAAGTCCTTTGTAAAACTGAAGTTATAACATTAGCAACATACAAAACCACAAAACCAGCTGTAGCTTTGTACCCGTAAAACTTAACGCAAAACTCCCTTTCATAAAACTCACCCATTGTTGTATACAATAAAAGTAACAACGTTCACAGAAATAAGCGGGAATCACCCACATGGCATAAAGCAGTTTTCTTTTTTATTTTAACTGCAAATGAAATAGTATCAACTAGCATGTTTCACAAAATGAGAATATCGAGTGCCCGGAAACAGATGTCATAAGGTCAAATACAACAAATATTAAACAGGAGTTCTCCAATCTCAGAAATCTGGATTCTTTCCACTGCAACTCATGGAAGGAATTTCCTGTAGGGTCTCTTATTGTCTTCATCTTGCATATGCTGCAAAAATGATACACAAAATATGAATATTAATATAGTCAAAATGATACACAGATATGAATGTTAATATACTGACATGAATAGCTAATAGATTATGTTATAGCTCTAAAAGGTCAAACAGGTAAATATAAAAAGATAGCTGAAAGGGTAACAGAAAGAAAGTCGCCCAAAGTGTATTCAAGAATAACTTTGTGCTTAAAAACCTCGCAGATAAATTTAATAAATTTTACATTAAAACTTTTAGACAGAATGTATATTTGAGCAATAACTCTGTAGCCTTCAAATGTGCTTGGATCTCAATTTCCCATGTGAATAAACCAAAAGTTCTTGCAAGGGCTAGCAAGTTCCAATTATATTTTATAAATCACATAAGAAAAACCAGCTCTATCAATCATTAGACATTAAATACAATTATCAAGAACTCTAATGTTGAGATATGCCTTTCCTTTCGCCCTCAAATGCCATAAATACACATGATAACAGCTTTTACACCATTCACAACTTTATCAGAATACAAAATGCAGGGCATAGCATTATGTCTGTTGATTTAAGCGTTTCCGACTTTCTGCTAAAAATAAAAGTAGCTTAAGTAGCGAGTCACATTTTCTGGTTTTGATTGTGGATGCATACTTTAGTTCATACTACCATAAAACTGGTAATCTGGTAGCATTATTACTTGCTGAGTAGTTTAAACGAACAATTTGAAAAGAGATTAAGATCACGATCTTGTTGGATTATATATTGTGCAAAAACGTCAGCCACTTATGGCGCTTGTTACACCAAATTTAACAATTCCTAGTGCTCTTAGTTGTGCAACATCAAATCAGATCCTTAATACAAAGAAACACAATGTAGGTATTCCGTATTCATAATAGATTTACCCAACTGAACTTCACAGCTTTTGATATCATAAACTTATTTTCTTTCATTTGTCTACATTTATATAGTTTGCGTGATTACAACATCGATGTCAGCGAAGCTAAGTGATATTATATACTGGTCATCAGTCATCTTGCTGAGCGAGAAGTAAATTAATGGAGACTTAATAGGCTCGGTAACTAGGCCATTAGAGCTCATAATCAAGTGAATTGCATATGCAATGATGCTTCAGAAGTTGAAAAGCTTGTCACAATAATAGATGTACATCCTTTTAAATAATGCTGCACCTACCCGGGCTCGACTTTCACGAGCTCATTTGAGCGCGAACAGGTAAAAAAACATATCTTTATATCAAGTTTGGGCTTGACTAATTCCAAATAATGCTGCATCTACCCTAGCAGTTTAAGCACCTTCATGGTAACAAAGTTTGGAGTATAGAATAAACAAGAAAGTAATATCAGAGCAACAGCTTATCATGAATTTATTACTGAGGTTTAGTGATACAGTCTTGCTATTGACTACTAAATTTCACTCCTTATGCAGAGTACCCTTCCTCCAAACTTGAAAATTATGAATACCATTTTATCACCTCAAGGTTCAAATCATGCCGAGTCAAAACTTAAGTTTACTAAGTAAAGTGGATTTGTTTGTATCCCACTGTCCCGATATGACTAGATATGGCCTTTAAGTATATGCAAGTAACATGAAATTGAATTTTTAGGATATTTCAACACAATGACTTATAAACTACACTCCTTGTAAAAAAACATGTTTAGGAAATATGAATAAAAAAGTTTCTTGAAGAAGCACAAGCAAATTGAGCGATATTTACATCCTACTAAAGCATCTAAAAATTGATTTATGTTCTTTTATGTAGAAACTATACTTTACAGTTCAGTAACATATTTCATGACAAAAAATTTGGTCAATAGCTCATTATTAAATCTGGAACAGATATTTTTAGATGTTTGGTACCAAATGGTGCACCTTGCATGTGGTGAAACTCAAGGTAGCAAGTAGATTTACGATAATTAAAGACGAACTTCGTGTGGAATACAGAACAATATTTTTTTTAACTAGATTCATTTTGAAATAAAAGTTACTGGTTATACAAAACATAAACAAGTAACTTGATGTTAAGATTCTATTCCAACCTTTATAAAAAAACAAACGAAACAGGAAAAAGAAAAAGGAAAAAATAAGACCATACACTTGTTTCAAAAACGTTACTGAAAAGTGGTTTATACAAAGACAGAGCTAAAAGTCTTAAGCTCTTTACGTTTTACATTTTTTTGGCAAGGACGCTACACCTTGTCAAGGGGCAGATACAACGAAAACCTTAAACCTTATCGAAGTAAGCGAGATGCCTTGTCACTAGGCTGTTATCTTGGCCTTACAGCCCTTACACAAAAGCCGTTTAGACAATGCTTCAAGCTTACAATTCTATGAAATCATATTCTTGAGGTTTTTCTTCATCACTAAAATTATAGAATCTACCGCTCATATGGTAAATTTTAATCACTAAAAATACTATTTAAGTATGCATTAAAGCCATTTCTTTTAGCAGTGGTTCCTTCTACCTGGCTACCCCTTAAAACGTATTAAGCAATTCTAAGTTCAGGGTTATAATTTAAACTATTTCATTTTTGCAAAGTTGAAGAGTAGCACATAAAACATCACAAGTAGATCATGGTCAGATTAGCTCATTAGCTTCACAATAAACTATGAACACCTTCACCAACTCCTACAAAGGCTCACTAAACAATTCATTTCATGCATAGAACGGAAGTCCAGTCGAATACTTAATGGCATGCTTCACAATCCCTAAGAGTGGAACCTTAATAAGAGTAGGAACTAGCGCGGTCTATAATCCCGTACCACCACCAAACATTTTATCCTAAGACAAATTTCGACACACAACTTAATACTGTCTCTATTGCCAACGTCATAAAGAACACATTCAAACTCACTAAATAAACAAAAACCCCAAGGCATAGTTCTAACAAGAAGTCGAAAAGTACAAACCCAAAAACAAAATAAATTTCCTCATACTCCCATTTCCAAAACAAGGATTTTTTCGGAGCCAAAACATGTCAACAAGGGGTGTGTTTGGGATTGCTGATTTCTCATTTCTTATCCAAATTAAACAACTTCAAACTGCTTATTCAAAACAGCTTATGTCACCACCAAACAACCTCAAAACTATAAATTTCTTGCATCAAAACCCAATAAACGGATCTTTTATCAGATCTAAAATAAAAATGAAAGGGAGGGACTTACAAATTCACGAACAGTGCCTTTGTAAACAAGATAAGGAACAGCAACAGCAAAGATACCAACAAGAGCAAGATTCCTACGAGTCCAACGGAAATTATGTTCAAGATTCTCTCTTGCTGTCCCCCAGTCTTCTATGAACTTGTTCTTGTTTGCTTCCATTCCTCCCCCCATATTTTTGATCTAACACTTGTTTTTAAGGTTTCTCTCTCACACACTATCAAGAACAAAACACGCACTGAAATGAGATGGGTTTTTGTTGGTCAGAATGGAGGGTGTTTGGATGTAGGGTTTAGTGGAGTGGTGATGGTTTTTGTCCTTGAAGAATGTATAAGTTGTCTCTCTTTACCTTTAACTTTTTCTTAAATACTATTTCAAGTAGTTGTGGATGTACGCTAGAAACAATGGTCACAATCCCTCTTACCTTCACATCATCGTCATATCATCATTCATCATTCATCATATCACCACTTCCCTCACATTTCAGCTACACCACTTCCCACACCACCATTAAAAATACCCGCTTTATATAAACATACCTCACAAAATATTTCTCACCCACACTCACAAATCAAATAAATAATAATATAAACACACATGAGGCCTACAAATTACCCGCTATCCAAGAGGTGAGCACCCTCACCACTTCTCTTTTTTTTTTGCCTTGGGTTTCGCGTGAGGTGGTGGTGGTGGTAGTTTGGGGGGGGGGGGTTTCCATAGTGGAGGTGGCGCGTGAAAAAGTAAGATGAGCGTTCACCCACCATTACGTTGAGTTTTACACTGTCATTGGGTGACACCTCCACTGTCACTAGATGACTCCGAGTATTATCTCACACCCTATCTTAGTATCATGGCGGATGTTATTAGCAGTGTTATTTAGATGATGCTGCTTTTAGGGGTGAGCATCGGGTCAAACCTGACCCGAACCGGCAAAAACCGACCTGACCCGAAAACTGAAAAAGGAAAAAAACTCAAACCGAGAACTAAACCGAGAAATAGATATCAAAACCGAACCGAATAACTCAGTTCGGGTCGGTTTTCGGGTTTCGAGCCGAAAAACCAACAATAACCGAATCGAACCAAAACCAAAACGAAACCGACAAAAACCGAAATAAATATAAAAAACCGAAACCGAACAGAAAAAGGTTGGTTCGGTTCGGTCCGATTTCGGTCCGGTTTTCGGGTGGATTTGCTCAGCCCTAGCTGCTTTTTAATATGTGTTTGTGTATAAATTGGTGTTTTTATTATATTTATTTTTTTTTTATCGGGTCTTGTTTTTAGTGTTGTAAGTGCGGGTAGAGATGCAAATGAAAACCGGTTTTCTTTTTAACCGGCCGACAAAATCGAAACCGGTTTTTAAAAAAACCTCTGTTTTTTTTAACCGAACCGATTAGACCGGTTTTCGGTTTTATAAGTGGACCGGTTTTTATATCCGGTTTTAACTGGTTTTTTCAAATAACCGGTTTTAACTGGCTTTTTCAAATAACCGGTTTTATTTATTTATTATTATTATTTTTTTTATTTATTTTTTTTTACCTAGAATTTGGAGTTTCGGTCGATGTGACATTGCTTTTAAGTAGAAGTATATAACTATACCTAGAAGAATGTGTATAACTGTACAATTGACTACTTTGTTGCAGTCTGTACTCATGAATGGTCTGTATATACTCCAGAGTCATGTGGGTTAATATAAAATATTCATAGGCAAGCCCCAAAACCAATTGGCTTTTAGGGTGATGGCAACCGGCAGCGGCATCCCAGTGGCAGGGGGGAGGCCGCCGATGAACACCGCCGCCAACCCCCAAGCCGTTAGAATCCTCCTATTTGGAAGCCTGGCCAAGACGCAGAAGTATGGGGCATTGAAATGATAAATATGACCGTTTGGCCTTGAATTTTTGCCCGTTGGGGCTTTATCAGGCTTTTTTTTTTTTTTTTTTTTTTTTTTTTTTCTTTTTTCTTTTAAAATCCAGTGTTTGTATATATATATACCACTCACTATAATAACCAAATATCACACACACATTTCACTCCAAAACAAACACAAATCTTCACCATGAGTTCTATTTGGCCTTGAATTTTTGCCCGTTGGGGCAATACCTCGATGCACAGGAAGCGTAGTTTGGTTTTATTTGTCGTATTGTCATTTTTATTATTTTCAGTATTTGTCGTTGTAACCTTTTTTTTAATGAAATAAATTGTTTGTTTTTATCTTTTATATATAAGTAATAAATAGTTTTACATTTAATTTTTATTATTTATAACATTATACATAAATAAAAAATAAAATAAAATGAGGCTTGATTCCGAATCCTCCCACTGCCAACAGTTTTGGCTTCAGAATCCTCCTTTTTTTGTCTGCCACATGGCACTCTGTGATCGGTCGGTGGGAATCTTCCCATGCTTCCGAGTCAAACAGCTAAGTCGTTGGGTGAAGTGCTTGATACATCTTATCACAATTTGTTTGTTAGTATATTAACTACCATTTATGGTTGTTTTATCCGGTTTTTTCAAATGTATTAGTATTTATATATTTTTAGTTGTATAATTGTATTGTTTAAATAAAAGTTATGATTGTATTTTTTTAGTATGTTTCCGGTGCAAATAAAAAGTTATGATTGTATTTGTTTAGTATGTTTCCGATGTATTGTTTAATTAAATGTTTGATAATTAACAAGTTTATTAAATAAATGTTCGAACATGTATGTAAAATTCTGAAAAAAAACGAACCGGTAAATAACCTATAAAAAAACCGATTCCGAAAATTTATAACCGAAAAAAACCGATTCCGAACATTTATAAGCGGAAAAAACCGATTTCAGAAAAACCGAAAAAACCGAAACCGGTTTTTAGGAAAACCGGTTTTTTTATAACCGTTTTTCTCAAAACTAAAAACCGGTTTTAACCGATTTATTTGCATCTCTAAGTGCGGGTAAAATGTGATTCTTTCGTCGTTATCGATATAGTGAATGATACTGATTTTTTTATGTCGCCATATCTAAAGATATATGTTGTGCATCGCAAAAAGAAAGTATAAAGCTAGTCCAAAAAACTCATATACCATTTAACTTGAAAGTAAAGTTAGAATTTTGACTAATATTATCACTCCGTATTATTTTGTCCCTCGTACACTTAAGTAAAGAAACAAAATACACTTAAAATTCTAAATATGTCGAGTGTATAAATTAATATGATAACTAGATGAACTTTCTAAAATTTTCTCTAAACATTTCTTTTGTTCTTATTTCCGATTTAAAAAAACTCTTTGAAATGGGCCTCCATTTCATAACATTTCTTAATGGGCTGACTTCTTTCCCAAGAATATGCAACCTTATTTTAGGGTTCATGATTTCAAACAACACCACAAACAAACTTACAGCACATCACTGAATCATCATGTCGTCCAGGGTTGTTTCAAAGACAAACAAGGGCAAACCAAACAAAGGACCAAAGCCATCATCAACCAAAGAATCAGCAGCCAAGGTGTATAAGGAGGTGAAGGAATGGAGCACATGGGGTATGAAGAAAGCTAAAGTTGTGACTCATTGGGGGTTCATTCCTTTGATCATTGTCATTGGGATGAATTCTGAGCCTAAGCCAACGTTGTATCAGCTTTTGAGTCCTATTTGAGTTGTGATAAATGTTTGGTATTTGTCGAATCTTTATGGGGTTTTAAGGGTTTTTTGTTTGTTTTTAATATGAGTTAATGTTATGGATGTGAGTTAAATGATGATTGATTAATATATATTTAATGGTTGTTTATGGTTGTTTTATTGTATGGTAGTTTATTAATTGTGGTGGTGATTGGTTTTGTGTTTTGAAAATGATTACATGGATCGAATGTTTATGTAGTTCATTTTCATGTTAAGTTATTAAAGAGTAATGGTATCTCTAAAAAAAATTATATAAAGGATTTTACACAATGATATATTTAACATCATACTCGTACTTTGGAGTCTATTTCATCTCACATTCATCTTAGGCTCTTAGCATACGCGAGTGGGGGAGATGTACCATCCGCATGCGTAATTCACTAGCCGACCAGGCAAAAGTTTATACCTCGCGTCATCGCGTGGTCCATAAATTCCATTAACTTTTGTCAGTACACATCATCTATTATATAATTTTTACCATGAAAAATGAAACACTAAAAGTTACTACCGAAAACCTAAAAACTTTTGCTTAAATTCGCCATTTCTAAGATGTTACTTAAAGCGGCACAAAATATGAAATATTTATAAAATTTATATATTATATCATATTTCGTATATATCTAGTTTATAAAAAGTGTTATATACAAGGAATTAAGTTAAGAAACTATCATTTCATATAATCTTCTTCATTTCTTAAAAAAAAAACATTTTTATCGGAGTTAAATTCAAAAAAGGCGCCACGCCTCGCGCTTTAGCGCGCCTTATCGCAGCTTTTCATGCATCATCTCACGCCACGCCTAGAACAGACGCCTTAGTCTATTGCCTAACGTGAATGTCACGTCTCGCACCTTAGCGCTGCTATTACACGCCTTTTAGAACGCTGCTTAAAAGTACTCTTAGCTTTACATTTACATGTTTTGTAGTTGTTACATCATTTAACATAGTAACATGGGCATTTCTTCATGGGCTTACTCATTTCAGATATTTAACAAATGGGCCTATAAACACCACATCTCACCAGTCACCACTAATTAGGTTTCTCAACATTTACACCACCGTCTTTGCAACAACACACAGATCCTCCTCAAGAAACATGTCGTCAAAGGTTGTGTTGAGAACAAACAAGGGCAAATCAAACAAAGCACCAAAACCATCAAACGACAACAACTCACCATCAAAGCTTTTGAAGGAATGGAGCACATGGGGTATGAAGAAAGCTAAGGTCATAACTCATTGGGGGTTCATTCCTTTGATCATTGTTATTGGGATGAACTCTGAGCCTAAGCCAACCTTGTATCAGCTTCTTAGCCCTGTTTGATATTGTTGCTTATTTGTCGACTTTTTATATGTACTAGGGTCTGTTTTTAAATATTTGCGGATTGTGGTTGTTCAGCTATGTTATGTTTTAAATAAGTTATATGAGATGTTTTGATATGTATGTGTGGTTTGATATTGATCACATATGGTATTCGAATTTTTCGAGATAATGGAACTCGAGTTGTGTTGGCTATGATCTTGTATAGGGCGTTTGGATTAGCTTATTTGGCCTGCTTATGGGCTTATTTGATTTTGGAAAAGCCGATAAGCTCACATCTTAGAGCTTATTAGCTTTATCGTATAAGTTTTGATTGTTGTTATAGCATCAACGTTTGTTACATTTGATTTACATGGTTGTGCGTGTTCGTGTTTTTAGTTGAGTATAAACTATAAAGGGTTAGGGAGCTCATGTTTTGAGCGACAAGATTAAGTATTATGAGTGCCAGAGTGGGATTATGTGTTCATGAGTGTAATGGTGCAAAAACGACTTTCTTGAAAAATTTAATATATACGATGGGTAGTGCTCCTTGGTTATGTGATTTTTGTGTGGATGATCACTCATGGTATAACATTTATACATGAGCATTCCCCATTTATGGATTCTGTGTACCTTGAGAAGACTGGAAAATGTTGCATATATAAACAGTAACCTTTCGTCTCTTTAAACTTATGTGGTCTAGGATTTTCAACCCAAGTTAAGCACTTCTGCCACACTTTTTTTTTTTTTTTTTTTTTTTTTTTTTTTTATCATCTGTTAATGTAGGTCCATTGATTTTTTAAATGAATGGTAGGTAAACATTTGTCGTATTTCTTCATTTGTTGGATAGTATCAGCAAGTGTTTTCTGGTAACATATCAACAAGTGTTGCAGAACCTCAAGTTGAAAGTAGTAGGACTTGACTCTTATTAGAATAAATAAGACCAATTGTGAAATTAACTGTTGGTAATGACCTGTGTCCCTAAAGTTCAGTGTCAAACTTGAACTTTTAACGACCTTATAGGATCTGAACCCAAACACGGTTCCTTAATCCTCGCCTTAATGTGAATGTGTAATGACCTGGGTACCTGAAGGTCATTGTTCTAATCTAAGTTGTAGAGATTAAGTGTCCGATAAATTTATGATGCAAGTGAAAAAGATATTGCTAGTGGTCGCGTATGATGTTTGTATGTGAGCCATGGCATTACAACTGTAGTATTGCTTGCTATCATGTATGATTCATTGTATTTAGAGAGGCATTGTTATAATATAAGTTGTGCAGCCAAAGGCGTGCAACTTCAGACTGGTTTGTTCAACCTTTAGAGGTGGTAAAACACTTGGGTAGGGTAACAAGTCACATGGATGCGAGTCACCATGGGGGAGATTAACTTGGCAAAATGTTATTGTCCGATCTTTTAACTTTATTATAAGGTTATATCATATGTACTTTTATCGATAGACATTGAGATCTCATAGGGTGTTGATTACTTAGTCACTAGATATTTATATACTCGTACCTGGTTGTGTCGTTTGTATCATGCGTGTTTGTATACATAAACCTGAATCCACAAAGTCACCTGGCTTACTCATGTATGTTTATGTATATATCTTAACTACAAGACCGTTTGAAGTTGTTATGGTGGATATTAGTCTAGTCTGTTGATATATATAGCTTGTGATATACCTCTCAAGTTTACGAATCTATCAAAGACTTCAATCATAACCTCATGAATTGGACTAAACAGGCCTTCTTAAATCAGTGTCTCCCTGCATCTTGAACCTCATTGGCACTGCTTGCACAACAACACTAACGTTCACATCTGCAAGTCCTTCCTACCGAACTTCACCCTTCATGACAACCTATTCACAAGGTTATGCTTCGGGTATTCCTTAGATTCAAGCTGCTTGCTCAAACAAAATATGTGCGTTTGATATGGGTATGATGTCAACACAAATGTCGATCCTAGCCACTAGCTAGTGTTAGATTTGATACGATTCCTAGCCACGATGGATTTGCTTGGATATAGGTGCTTAACCACTTGAACCCGATTTGCTAGGACACTTTTAGACGGTTGAGCAAGGACAAATAACAAGAATCATCCAAAAACCGAATTATAAAATTTCCGTTCGAACCCCTAAGGAAACAAATAAATGTACCGTATAGTCTAATCCGTAACTTTCCAACTCGACAGTTCGGTTATTTTCTAAATGAACATCCATTGACACTTTATGACTCAAATTTAGGCACTAATAGTTAATGTTCATAGTGAACAAGATTTGAGTGTGGTAATGGTTCATAGTTACTTTATGAGATTCCTATGAAAACATTGAAGTATATAAGTTCTAAAATTAAATTAACTGTCCCAATTATACTCACAAAAGTAGGCTTGTCATGTTTTAAAAGTCTAATATAACAAACATGGTTCATATTAAGTTATGACTTTCTAGTATGGTTACGGTAAGTTGTTAACATAAATGTCGTTAAAAAGAATGATTACGACAAGTGGTTTGCCGCCTTATTTTGCTCATACGGATCTTTAGTTAACATGATAACATCAAATGTGTCACACAGTATCTTCACACAAGTGGTAATACTTGTTGGAAAGTTAACAAATATGTTTGTATCACTTTTTAACACAAGAATCACAGATTTGCAGATTCGTTAACATATTATCGAGTTACATTATGAAATCTTCTTAGAGATTGATGATGCTAACTGTCCAAATTAGAAATCTTCTTATGAAGTTATGTATCGCGAAACAAGCAATCACCACATCTCTTTGTACTTCAAATTTGTAGTTAGCCATTTGTTTTAGAATTGGAAATCTTGCTTTCAATACACCGTAAGCACGTTCAATCACATTCCTAAGTTGAGCATGTGCATGATTGAACTTTTCTTCTTTAGTTAAAGCACGTCGACGTCGAAAATCTGCCAACCAATACCTTGTGTTACGATATGGAGCCAAAAATCCACGACTGTTTGCGTATGCAGCATCACATAGATAATATTTATCTAAGACGAATAAAATCACCAGAATATTATTATATGTACATATAAAACATACTTAGGATTATACATAAGAATGCATACCTGGTGGAGGAAACGGAAAGCCTGAAGTTGGGTTGTTGACAACTTCTGTTAATACTTTTGAATCATGGGCTATACCTTCCCATCCGGCCCAAACAAAAGTGAATATCATATCGAAATCACAAATTCCTAAAACGTTTTGATAGCATCGACCTCCTCCTCTTCCCCTATAAGCAGTTTGCTCATTGATAGGTACAACCGCATGTACAAGAGTCCCGTCTAGTGCACCTATTGCTCCCTTTAACGACAAGAACATAATTATTATAGATAAATTTTTAAAAAATTTCACAATTTGCAAATTATATAAATGATACATACTGGAAATATTTCTCTCAAAGCTCTATGTCGATCCGACAGATTCGAGAGGTTGTCATTGGAGGTTGGCCGTACAACTTCTTTTGCAAATTCCATCATTCCAACGAGAACTTCATGTAACGAGTGTTGACATCTTCTCTTGATCACCCTAAATCGTTCATTATGTCCAATGGTTGTTAAAAATATTGCTATCTTCTCTTCGGCGCTTATATGCTTACTATCATGTAACCAATTCTTTTCTTTAAAATGGTTGCATAGTAACACTTATGCATCACGAGAAAGGCGCATCAATCCTTGACATTGTGTATTGTTTCCAAGGTTGTAAATATCGCTTTTCGGTATCGTCTCGGTCGACCCCCGATAAGCGATATATCGGATATATCGGGGATATATCGGGGATACATCGGAGACCCTAAATTGTAAAGGAATTTATTTGTAAAAATATATATATATTCAAATAAACTAAAGCTTTTTGGAACGCCTCCTTGATTTCTTCGTGTGTGATTAAAATTTTGGGCTCAAAATTATAAACTGATTCAGTCCACCATGTCGGCCCAATGCAAATGACTTGTAACCCGGGTCCAACCTTCAATTAATAACCCTTTACACATCCACTTAACCCTAATCTCACTTAAACTCTCCGCCCCCTCCATCTTATCTCTCCAAACGCATCTCCCCAAAAAAATTGTTCTAGATCTCATATCAAAAAGACAATCGATCTCATCTAATTCTTCAACCCACGAATACCAAATAAACCAAAAGAACACTAAACCAAACCCGAACAATAAACCTTTTTTCTCAGCTTTGTTCATTTGAAGCTTATAAAGACCACAAAGATTCGGCTAAGATCTTGATAACCAAGGTCACGGGTAGGTATTTGTTTTCTTTTTGTTTGTTTATAGATAACCAAAGATTCGATGATGATTATCTTTCTTGTGACGTGAGTTTAAATACAATGGATTCGCCGGAGGTGGTGTTAATTTTCGATGTCTGCTGAAGTAGTGAAGTTACAAACCCTAACTTTTAGTGTAAATACGCCTCATACCCGACCCGGTTTATATATATATATATATATATATATATATATATATATATATATATATATATATATATATATATATATATATATATATATATATATATAAAAATAAAATAGAAAATAAAAAAAAAAAAAGGTCAAACATTTTAGTTGACCGAAAAGTCAATTTATCGCCGATAAGTTCCGATAAGTACCGAGTTTGACCGAAATTTGACCTGGACGAGAAATACAGACGATAACACAAATATCGTAGCGGTGGAAGGCCGATAAGCGATTTCTCGCCGATAAATCGGCCGCTATATCCGATATTTACAACACTGTGTATTGTTTCCACTTAATAACTCTTGTGTGTATGCATGTCCACTTAACGCTGAATTGTTATCTCTTATTCTTGGTATTCTACGAATGCTTCTTCTTCGTCTCACATACCATAATAGAACAAGTAAATACAATATTTCTTTTATAAATTCCATAACCTTGAAAAGACAAAAGAACAAGTAGGTCAACATTCTAATTGAGTCCATTTGTTGCTTCAAGTTTATCTACTGCATATGTGTTATGTGTTTTGTATGTAATACATCCATTTGAACATAACCAACAACCTATATCAGCTCAATTTGAAAATCCTCTAGAATTCATAATTAATAAAAGATAAACCCTAATATCCAGACTTGATAAAAGACAAATAATTCATATGCTATAAACGACATTGGTGTAAATAGACTTTCTATTTACCTAATAATTAACAATTTAAGAAAATAAAAACTTAGAATTATCAAAAGGTTAAGAAACCTGGAAGTTGGAGTGAAGTGTCCGATTGGCACAAGAAATAAGGACGGTGGAAGATCGTGGAAGAAAGGACGATGGCAGAATGATCACCGATGGGTTGAATTGTGGTGGAGGGATCAAAGGGATGGAGTAATGAAGGTAGGTGATGAATATTGGTAAAGTGGAAACAAAGAAATAAAGGGTAAACTTGTCAAAGGGTGGGTCAAAGATGGTTCTGTTAGCTAAGGAGTGTGGTATTTGACCCCTTCTAGAATCAGACATTTCCTTTACATACGGAAAAAAAGAAACACGTTTTTCATCCATGTGGGCTAAGGATCCCTTGCTAAAAGGCCCAATAAGTTGAAAGTAAACAGCACCTAAGTTTGTCCCACATCGATGAATGGGCAAACTTTTAATGTGATTAAAAATAAGAATTTAGAGGCTTGTGTAACTTCCTTTATAATATCATCTCGATGAATGGGCAAACGTTTGGTCCTTGTTGTTTGCTCAGATTTCATGTTTAATCCCTAATTCGTTTTAATTTTAATTACACCAGAGATACCTATTTTTAATGTTCGTTTTAATTTTAATTACACCAGAGATACCTATTTTTAATGGATACCCGAAGGAGACAGGTGCAAATGGAATTTCAATCAAAGGAGCTATGACCACAATTACACCAGAGATATCTATTTTTGAAACCTTGCACTCATTTAGTCCCTATTTTGGATGGACCGTTAAGTGCTTGAATAATATTTGCTCGTTAGTCCCTCCGTTAATATTTTTTGCACCGTTAGTCCTAATTTTTTTTAAATAAATTAAAAAGGGCAGCATAGGCTCGAACTCGGGTCTTGTTGCCCAAAAACCAACGCCCCAACCACTGGACTAAGCATCCAGTGGTGTAATTATATCAAAATGAATTATATTTAACCTTTTTTTTTGCTCAAACTTGTTTTTATCCGTTTATGTCGGTTTTTATACGTTTTCGTCCATTTTTTTACGTTTTTATACGTTTTCGTCGAATTTTTTTACGTTAGCGTCCGTTTATTTACGTTTTTGTCCCTTTTTTTATGTTTTAATCCGCTTTTTACGTTTTCGTCCCTTTTTTTTACGTTTTTATCCATTTTTTACATTTTGTAAAATTTTATACGTTTTCGTCCGTTTTTTACGTTCTCGTCCTTTTTTTTACGTTTTCGTCCTCTTTTTACGTTTTTGTCCATTTTTTACGTTTTCGTCCGTTTTTATATGTTTTCGGCCGTTTTTTACGTTTTCTTCCGTTTTTATATGTTTTCGTCCATTTTTTTACGTTTTCGTCCGCTTTTATACGTTTTTGTCCGTTTTTATATGTTTTCGCCCATTTATATAAGGGACAAAAACGTAAAAAAAACAGATGAAAATGGACGAAAACATAAAAAACAAGAAAAAAACCGTTAAAAAAAAGGGATGAAAACGTATAAAAACGGACGAAAACATACAAAAACGGACGAAAATGGACAAAAACATAAAAAAGTAACAAAAACGTAAAAAATCGAACAAAACGTTAAAAAATGGACCAAAACGTAAAAAAGGGACCAAAACATAAAAATATGTCAAAAACGGACAAGAGTGTAGAAAACGGACAAAAATGTAAAAAACCGACGAAAACGTATAAAAACGTAAAAAAATGACAAAAACATATAAAAACGGAAGAAAACGTAAAAAAAGGGACTAAAACGTAAAAAGATGGACGAAAACGTATAAAAGTGGACGAAAACGTATAAAAGCGGACGAAAACGTAAAAAACGGACGAAAAAACATATAAAAACAGACGAAAACGGACAAAAACGGACGAAATCGTATAAAACGTACGAAAACGTAAAAAAGGAGTTTGATTTAACGGTCAAACTAACGGTCCATTTTAAAAAATAAGGACAAACGGTGCAAAAAATGAGGACTAACGGTCCTTTTGATTTAACGGTCCTTTTTAATTCATTTTAAAAAATGAGGACTGACGGTGCAAAAAATATTAACGGAGGGACTAACGAGCAAGTATTATTTAAACACTTAACGGTCAAACTAACGGTCCATCCAAAATATGGACTAAATGAGTGTAAGGTTTCAAAAATAGGTATCTCTGGTGTAATTAAAACGACTTAGGGACTAAACCTGTTATTTGGGGTATACCATAGGGACCAAACATGTAATTTTTTCTAAATTATATGAGAAGTTGTGATATTTATGTGTGGTTTGATATTGATCACATATGGTATTCGGTTTTTTCGATATAATGGAACTCATGTTGTGTTGGCTATGATCTTGTAGTTGAAATTCATTAGTTGTTAACGGAATGCTCTAATATGTGTTTGTTTAAGCTTATTTTTGTGCGCTTATTTGTTTTCGGCTTATATTTCATAAGTTCATTTTTTTCTGCTCATCTTGAAACTTGTGTGGGATCATATAAGTTTGTTATGACATAATCTATACTATCTAATAAACGAAAATAATTTACTACTCGATGAAGCACAATATGCATTTAAGTCGCTAACGTGTTTCTCCTCCGATTGTTGTTATAGCATCAACGTTTGTTACATTTGATTTACATTGTTGTGCGTGTTCGTGTTTTTAGTTGAGTATAAACTATAAAGGGTTAGGGAGCTCATGTTTTGAGCGACAAGATTTAGTATTATGAGTGCCAGAGTGGGATTATGTATTCATGAGTGTAATGGTGCAAAAACAACTTTCTTGAAAAAATTAATATATACGATGGGTAGTGCTCCTTGGTTATGTGATTTTTGTGTGGATGATCACTCATGGTGTAACATTTATACATGAGCATTCCCCATTTATGGATTCTGTGTACCTTGACAAGACTGGAAAATGTTGCATATATAAACAGTAACCTTTCGTCTCTTTAAACTTATGAGGTCTAGGATTTTCAACCCAAGTTATGCACTTCTGCCACACAATTTTTATTTTATTTTCCCTTATCTGTTAAGATAGGTCCATTGATTTTTTAAATGAATTGTAGGTAAACATTTGTCGTATTTCTTCATTTGTTGGATAGTATCAGCAAGTGTTTTCTGGTAATATATCAACAAGTGTTGCAGAACCTCAAGTTGAAAGTAGTAGGACTTGACTCTTATTAGAATAAATAAGACCAATTGTGAAATTAAGTGTTGGTAATGACCTGTGTCCCTAAAGTTCAGTGTCAAACTTGAACTTTTAACGACCTTATAGGATCTGAACCCAAACACGGTTCCTTAATCCTCGCCTTAATGTGAATGTGTAATGACCTGGGTACCTGAAGGTCATTGTTCTAATGTAAGTTGTAGAGATTAAGTGTCCGATAAATTTATGATGCAAGTGAAAAAGATATTGCTAGTGGTCGCGTATGATATTTGTATGTGAGCCAAGGCATTACAACTGTAGTGAAAAAGTTATTGCTTGCTATCATGTATGATTCATTGTATTTAGAGAGGCATTGTTATAATATAAGTTGCGCAGCCAAAGGCGTGCAACTTCAGACTGGTTTGTTCAACCTTTAGAGGTGGTAAAACACTTGGGTAGGGTAACAAGTCACATGGATGCGAGTCACCATGGGGGAGATTGACTTGGCAAAATGTTATTGTCCGATCTTTTAACTTTATTATAAGATTATATCACCTGTACTTTTATCGATAGACATTGAGATCTCATAGGGTGTTCTGATTACTTAGTCACTAGATATTTATATACTCGTACCTGGTTGTGTTGTTTGTATCATGCGTGTTTGTATACATAAACCTGAATCCACAAAGTCACCTGGCTTACTCATGTATGTTTATGTATATATCTTAACTACAAGACCGTTTGAAGTTGTTATGGTGGATATTAGTCTAGTCTGTTGATATATATAGCTTGTGATATACCTCTCAAGTTTACGAATCTATCAAAGACTTCAATCATAACCTCATGAATTGGACTAAACAGGCCTTCTTAAATCAGTGTCTCCCTGCATCTTGAACCTCATTGGCACTGCTTGCACAACAACACTAACGTTCACATCTGCAAGTCCTTCCTACCGAACTTCACCCTTCATGACAACCTATTCACAAGGTTACGCTTCGGGTATTCCTTAGATTCAAGCTGCTTGCTCAAACAAAATATGTGCGTTTTATATGGGTATGATGTCAACACAAATGTCGATCCTAGCCACTTGCTAGTGTTAGATTTGATACGATTTCTAGCCATGATGGATTTGCTTGGATATAGGTGCTTAACCACTTGAACCAGATTTGCTAGGACTGTTTTAGACAGTTGAGCAAGGACAAATAACCAGAATCATCCAAAAACCGAATTAAAAAATTTCCGTTCGAACCCCTAAAGAAACAAATAAATGTACCATATAGTCTAATCCGTAACTGCCCAATTCGACAGTTCGATTATTTTCAAAATGAACATCCATTGACGCTTTATGACTCAAATTTAGGCACTAATAGTTAATGTTCATAGTGAACAAGATTTGAGTGTGGTAATGGTTCATAGTAACCGTATGAGATTCCTATGAAAACAATTAAGTATATAAGTTCTAAAATTAAATGGGCCAATTCTACAAATAGCCCGGTAGCTTAAGGTGTTGGGCTTTTTTAGCCCCAAAAAAGTCGCTTTCTCAAAATAGCCCAAGAAATAAGCGACTAAATGTGGGAGCGACACGTGGCGTGTACTTTTTGGCCCCTAGCGAAAAAGTCGCTTAAAATCTAGCAAAAGTCGCTTAAAAAGTGTATGAGATTCCTATGAAAACAGTTAAGTATATAAGTTCTAAAATTAAATTAACTGTCCCAATTATACTCACGAAAGTAGGCTTGTCATGTTTTAAAAGACTAATATAACAAACATGGTTCATATTAAGTTATGACTTTCTAGTATGGTTACGGTAAGTTGTTAACATAAGTGTCGTTAAAAAGAATGATTACGGCAAGTGGTTTGCCGCCTTATTTTGCTCATACGGATCTTTAGTTAACATGATAACATCAAATGTGTTAACAAATATGTTTGTATCATTTTTTAACACAAGAATCACAGATTTGCAGATTCGTTAACATATTATCGAGTTACATTATGAAATCTTCTTAGAGATATACTACTGTCCAAATTAAAGCTGGTGAAAATGAGGTATGGAGTTTCAAAGTGAAGTGTTTGAAAGGAGAAGTAAGAAGGGGCTAAGTTTGTCCCACATCGATGAATGGGCAAACTTTTAATGTAATTAAAAATAAGAATTTAGAGGCTTGTGCAACTTCCTTCATAATATCATCTTGATGGGATTGTTAAAGCTTAAAGGAGAATTGTGCAACAACTCTTTCTTGAGGTTCGTACAATCTTATCTCGGCCATATTATGGGATAGTAATTTTTAAAATGGAGCATCTCAAACACAGCCATGTGTTTTTTTCGTTTTTTTTCATCTTAAAATTTTAGTTCAGTTTTTTGTAGCTGTTGGTTTGTGCTCGTTACATAGGGTCTGTTACTTTGGTTGTTATGTTATGTTAGGTTTTAAATAAATTATATGAGAAGTTGTGATATTTATGTGTGGTTTGATATTGATCACATATGGTATTCGGTTTTTTTCGATATAATGGAACTCAAGTTGTGTTTGCTATGATCCTGTAGTTGAAATTCATTAGTTGTTAACGGAATGCTCTAACATTTGTTTGTTTAAGCTTATTTTTGTGCGCTTATTTGTTTTCGGCTTATATTTCATAAATTCATTTTTTTATGCTCATTTTGAAACTTGTGTGGGATCATATAAGTTTGTTAGATCAAGAGTAGTGGTGAGGGAATTATTTGGTGTGGGTTGGGGCAAATGTTGACAAGTGGCATGTGTGTCATATGCGGCATTTTTAAAAATTTGGGAGTAGTGGGTTGTGACGTTGAATGGTACCAAATAATCATTACTTTATTTTTATTTTTATTTTTTTTCTTCTTAACTTGATTTTAAATAATAGAACACAAAAAAACAACAATTAAAATCCTAGATTAAAATAAAAAACTTAAAGATTAACGGATTCGGTTATTCCATATTTTTCTTTGATTTTCTCTATTTTCATCAACATCAAGTCTCGTATCAAACCGGGTTCGGTTGGTATCGGTTTTGACAAGTACTCGATATCTTCGGTTAGTTGACGATCCTCCTCCAACTTGATCATCTTGTTTTCGTGCTTCAATCTTCGCCGCTAATTCTTCGTTTTCTTTCTCTAAACGTTGCCGGCTTAATTCGTATATATCATCAATTTGGGTTCTCACACCCTTGAATTCTTCTTCCATAACATCCCTAGCCATTGGTCGTTTGTCTCTAGCCTTATTCCTACCCATTGGTCGGGTCATGTCTTCGAATACATCAACACCATCTTCTTTGTTTAGATCAAAGTTGACATGTGCATCCGACGATTGGCTCTCGTCGACGGTTGACGAAGATGTTTTGGATCTTTTCGCACGCCTTTGATGGCCATCGCTTGTCGGTTTCCATTTTGGGGGATTCCCTTAAAAGTTTCCAACTCGGGAAATAGTTAGTAAAGTTACCTTCGGTCTCTTGGAACTCAAGCAAAGCTTCTTGTTGCACTTGAGCATCATCACCCCCGCTCGGGCGGCCACGTTTAACGCGCATGTAAATTGCGTTGTATGCCTAACACTTTTGGTTAACGTCCCTCCATTTAGATGTTAAACTATCTCTCGTTCGTTCATCCTCGCGCCTTGCACGTCACTTGACAAACTGTTGATGAACACGTAACCAAAGAGTCCCACCTACTTGAAAATTCGCTACATCGGGATCATCGTATATCGCGATGTACGAAGACGTTAAGGCCTCAAGTTCATCGGCCACCACCAACTGTAGCTTTGTACCCGTAAAACTTACTGCAAAACTCCCTTTCATAAAACTCACCCATTGTTGTATACAATAAAAGTAACAGCGTTCACAGAAATAAGCGGGAATCACCCACATGGCATAAAGCAGTTTTCTTTTTTATTTTAACTGCAAATGAAATAGTATCAACTAGCATGTTTCACAAAATGAGAATATCAAGTGCCCAGAAACAGATGTCATAAGGTCAATACAACAAATATTAAACACGAGTTCTCCGATCTCAGAAATCTAGATTCTTTCCACTGCAACTCATGGAAGGAATTTCCTGTAGGGTCTCTTATTGTCTTCATCTTGCATATGCTGCAAAAATGATACACAAAATATGAATATGAATATAGTCAAAATGATACACAGATATGAATGTTAATATACTGACATGAATAGCTAATAGATTATGTTATAGCTCTAAAAGGTCAAACAGGTAAATATAAAAAGATAGCTGAAAGGGGAACAAATAGAAAGTCACCCAAAGTGTATTCAAGAATAACTTTGTGCTTAAAAACCTCGCAGATAAATTTAATAAATTTTACATTAAAACTTTTAGACAGAATGTATATTTGAGCAATAACTCTGTAGCCTTCAAATGTGCTTGGATCTCAATTTCCCATGTGAATAAACCAAAAGTTCTTGCAAGTGCTAGCATTGCTAGCCTAGCAAGTTCCAATTATATTTTATAAATCACATAAGAAAAACCAGCTCTATCAATCATTAGACATTAAATACAATTATCAAGAACTCTAATGTTGAGATATGCCTTTCTTTTCGCCCTCAAATGCCATAAATACACATGATAACAGCTTTTACACCATTCACAACTTTATCAGAATACAAAATGTAGGGCATAGCATTATGTCTGTTGATTTAAGCGTTTCCGACTTTCTGCTAAATATAAAAGTAGGTTAAGTAGCGAGTCACATTTTCTGGTTTTGATTGTGGATGCATACTTTAGTTCATACTACCATAAAACTGGTAATCTGGTAGCATTATTACTTGCTGAGTAGTTTAAACGAACAATTTGAAAAGAGATTAAGATCACGATCTTGTTGGATTATATATTGTGCAAAAACGTCAGCCACTTATGGCGCTTGTTACACCAAATTTAACAATTCCAAGTGCTCTTAGTTGTGCAACATCAAATCAGATCCTCACCTTTTCAGCAAGAGCTTATTTCGAAAGCTCTCCAAATTCTAAGGTAGTCCCAGCGGGCCCCACTTGAATCTTTTTGCAATAGATGCCCTTCGCATTTTTATTGAAAAGAATTATTTCGTCCAGTCGCGCTTGATCCTTAATACAAAGAAACACAGTGTGATTACAACATCGATGTCAGCGAAGGTAAGTGATATTATTGTCATGACCATAATACCAACCCCCCCCCCCCCCCCCCCCCCCCCCCCCCCCCCCCCCCCCCCCCCCCCCCCCCCCCCCCCCCCCCCCCCCCCGGGGCATTGCATATATGACTGGTAGCTCCTATCACATGTACTGGTCATCAGTCATCTTGCTGAGCGAGAAGTAAATTAATGGAGACTTAATAGGCTCGGTAACTAGGCCATTAGAGCTCATAATCAAGTGAATTGCATATGCAATGATGCTTCAGAAGTTGAAAAACTTGTCACAATAATAGATGTACATCCTTTTAAATAATGCTGCACCTACCCGGGCTCGACTTTCATGAGCTCATTTGAGCGCGAACAGGTAAAAAAACATATCTATATATCAAGTTTGGGCTCGACTAATTCCAAATAATGCTGCATCTACCCTAGCAGTTTAAGCACCTTCAGGGTAACAAAGTTTGGAGTATAGAATAAACAAGAAAGTAATATCAGAGCAACAGCTTATCATGAATTTATTACTGAGGTTTAGTGATACAGTCTTGCTATTGACTACTAAATTTCACTCCTTATGCAGAGTACCCTTCCTCCAAACTTGAAAATTATGAATACCATTTTATCACCTCAAGGTTCAAATCATGCCGAGTCAAAACTTAAGTTTACCAAGTAAAAGCGGATTTGTTTGTATCCCACTGTCCCGATATGACTAGATATGGCCTTTAAGTATATGCAAGTAACATGAAATTGAATTTTTAGGATATTTCAACACAATGACTTATAAACTACACTCCTTGTAAAAAAACATGTTTAGGAAATATGAATAAAAAAGTTTCTTGAAGAAGCACAAGCAAATTGAGCGATATTTACATCCTACTAAAGCATCTAAAAATTGATTTATGTTCTTTTATGTAGAAACTATACTTTACAGTTCAGTAACATATTTCATGACAAAAAATTTGGTCAATAGCTCATTATTAAATCTGGAACAGATATTTTTAGATGTTTGGTACCAAATGGTGCACCTTGCATGTGGTGAAACTCAAGGTAGCATGTAGATTTACAATAATTAAAGACGAACTTCGTGTGGAATACGGAACAATATATTTTTTAACTAGATTCATTTTGAAATAAAAGTTACTGGTTATACAAAACATAAACAAGTAACTTGATGTTAAGATTCTTTATAAAAAAACAAACGAAACAGGAAAAAGAAAAAAGGAAAAAATAAGACCATACACTTGTTTCAAAAACATTACCGAAAAGTGGTTTATACAAAGACAGAGCTAAAAGTCTTAAGCTCTTTACGTTTTACATTTTTTTGGCAAGGAAGCTACACCTTGTCAAGGGGCAGATACAACGAAAACCTTAAACCTTATCGAAGTAAGCGAGATGCCTTGTCACTAGGCTGTTATCTTGGCCTTACAGCCCTTACACAAAAGCCGTTTAGATAATGCTTCAAGCTTACAATTCTATGAAATCATATTCTTGAGGTTTTTCTTCATCACTAAAATTATAGAATCTACCACTCATATGGTAAATTTTAATCACTAAAAATACTATTGAAGTATGCATTAAAGCCATTTCTTTTAGCAGTGGTTCCTTCTACCTGGCTACCCCTTAAAACGTATTAAGCAATTCTAAGTTCAGGGTCATAATTTAAACTATTTCATTTTTGCAAAGTTGAAGAGTAGCACATAAAACATCACAAGTAGATCATGGTCAGATTAGCTCATTAGCTTCACAATAAACTATGAACACCTTCACCAACTCCTACAAAGGCTCACTAAACAATTCATTTCATGCATAGAACGGAAGTCCAGTCGAATACTTAATGGCATGCTTCACAATCCCTAAGAGTAGGAACTAGCGCGGTCTATGACTACACACACTAAACAATCCCGTACCACCACCAAACATTTTATCCTAAAACAAACTTCGACATACAACTTAATATGTCTCTATTGCCAACGTCATAAAGAACACATTCAAACTCACTAAAAACCCCAAGGCGTAGTTGTAACAAGAAGTCGAAAAGTACAAACCCAAAAACCAAATAAATTTCCTCATACTCCCATTTCCAAAACAAGGATTTTTTCGGAGCCAAAACATGTCAACAAGGGGTGTGTTTGGGATTGCTGATTTCTCATTTCTTATCCAAATTAAACAACTTCAAACTGCTTATTCAAAACAGCTTATTTCACCACCAAACAACCCTCAAAACTGTAAATTTCTTGCATCAAAACCCAATAAACAGATCTTTTATCAGATCTAAAATAAAAATGAAAGGGGGGGCTTACATATGCAAGACCAATGTTTTGGTGAGTAAAATAAGGAAGAGCAGCAACAACAGCAGAGATACCAACGAGTCCAACGGAAAATATTTTCAACATTTTTTGATCTAACACTTGTTTTTTAAGGTTTCTCTCTCACACACTATCAAGAACAAAACACGCAATGAAATGAGATGGTTTTTGTTGATCAGAATGGAGGGTGTTTGGATGTAGGGTTTAGTGGAATGGTGATGGTTTTTGTCCTTGGAGAATGTATGAGTTGTCTCTCTCTACCTTCTACTTTATGAAATTACTTTTATAAACACTATTGTATTAAAACACATTCTATTACACCAAGGTTTTAAAATTCGGGATCCTACTCATTATTGTTTAACTTTTGCAAGATCGAAAATACTCATATACCATTTACCTTGAAAGTAAAGTTAGAATTTTCACTAATATCATCACTCCGTATTATTTTGTGATTTTGTCCCTCATAAACTTAAGCGAAGAAACAAATTACACTAAAAATTCTAAATATGCCAAGTGTATAAATTAATATGATAACAATATCAACATTCTAAAATTTTCTCTAAACATTTCTTTTGTTCTTAGAATTTCATATTTAAATCAACAAAAATGTATACTATTAACATTTCTTAATGGGCTTACTTCTTTCCCACGAATATTCGACCTTATTTTAGGGTTCACGATTTCAAACAACAACAACACAAATCATCATGTCGTCCAGGGTTGTTTCAAAGACAAACAAGGGCAAACCAAACAAAGGACCAAAGCCATCGTCAACCAAAGAATCAGCAGCCAAGGTGTATAAGGAGGTGAAGGAATGGAGCACATGGGGTATGAAGAAAGCTAAGGTCATAACTCATTGGGGGTTCATTCCTTTGATCATTGTCATTGGGATGAATTCTGAGCCTAAGCCAACGTTGTATCAGCTTTTGAGTCCTATTAGAGTTGTCATAAATGTTTCGTATTTGTCGAATCTTTATGGGGTTTTAAGGGTTTTATGTTTTGTCTAGTGTTTTGGGGTTTTAGTTTGTTTGGTTTTAATATGAGTTAATGTTATGGATATGAGATAAATAATGGTTGTTTATGGTTGTTTTATTGTATGGTAGTTATTAATTGTGATGGTGATTGGTTTTGTGTTTTGAAAATGATTATTCGGAATGTTGTTTATGTAATTCATTTTCATGTTTGACTTAATGAAGAGTGATAAAAAAGAAATTATTAAAAAAAAAAAGTTTTACACATTGAGGGGCTCTTAAACTTACCATTGAGGGGCTCTTAAACTACTCATAGACTCATAATTTATCGCACATTCATCTTAGCATACTCGAAAGGGGGGAGATGTACCATCCACACGCATAATTCGCTAGCTGACACCTCTCGTGGTCCATAACACCAATTATATAACCCGCCTAAGAAGTTACATTATGATTCCTTTAACTTTTGTGAGTACACGTGATCAACCCATTATTTGTTTGTTGCCTCTCATCATCTACATATAATTTTTACCATGAAAAATGAATCACTAAAGTTACTACTGAAAACCAGTTTGATGTCGGATTCGGTTTTAAAAACCTTGCTTAAAACTACTCATACCTTTACATTTACTTATTTGGTACATCATTCAACAACAACATATCCAAACCTGCCGGAGCCGGATATGGGGAGGTGAAATGCAGACGGATCCTACGCGATATATGGGGAGGTGAAATGTAGACAGATCCCATCCATAGAGAGACTATTTGGTACATCATTCAATGGAGCACATCAAACAAAGCACCAAAACCATCAAATGACAACAACTCACCATCAAAGCTTTTGAAGGAATGGAGCACATGGGGTATGAAGAAAGCTAAGGTCATAACTCATTGGGGGTTCATTCCTTTGATCATTGTTATTGGGATGAACTCTGAGCCTAAGCCAACCTTGTATCAGCTTCTTAGTCCTGTTTAAATCGTTGCTAATTTGTCGACTTTTAATATGTACTAGGGTCTGTTTTTAAATATTTGGGGACATGTTATGTTATGTTATGTTTTAAATAAATTATATGAGATGTTTTGATATATTTGTGTGGTTTGATATTAATTACATATGGTATTCGAATTTTTCGAGATAATGGAACTCGAGTTATGTTGGCTATGATCTTGTATAGGGCGTTTGGATTATCTTATTTGGCTTGCTTATGGGCTTATTTGATTTTGGAAAAGCCGATAAGCTCACTTCTTAGAGCTTATTAGCTTTAGCTTATTTGCTTTCTTAGAGCTTATTAGCTTTAGCTTATAGGCTTAAGCCAATAAGGTGAAGTTGATAAGGTCATAAGCTTCAATAAGTGAGCTTCTCGGCTTTTACAAAAGCTCTAAGAAGTGAGCTTATCGGCTTTTCCAAAATCAAATAAGCCCATAAGCCGACTAAATAAGCTGATCCAAACACCCCAGTAGTTGAAATTCAACCGTTGTTAACGGAATGCTCTAATATGTGTTGTATGTGATTGTTTAAGCTTATTTTTGTGCGCGTATTTGTTTTCGGCTTATATTTCATAAGTTCATTTTCTCCTTGTCATTTGAAACTTGTGTGGGATTATATAAGTTTGTTATGACATACTGTAATAAACTTATATAAGCCCGTAAGTTACAAAATAAGCCAAAAGAATGGGGCTTATGAAAACGGATAAGCTCATAAGCCAGTAAATAAGCTTAAACCGACATCAATTTTGTTAATGTATTGTGTTGTGATTATCGTATAAGTTTTGATTGTTGTTATAGCATCAACGTTTGTTACATTTGATTTACATGGTTGTGCGTGTTCATGTTTTTAGTTGAGTATAAACTATAAAGGGTTAGGGAGCTCATGTTTTGAGCGACAAGATTAAGTATTATGAATGCCAAAGTGGGATTATGTGTTCATGAGTGTAATGGTGCAAAAACGACTTTCTTGAAAAATTTAATATATACGATGGGTAGTGCTCCTTGGTTATGTGATTTTTGTGTGGATGATCACTCATGGTGTAACATTCATACATGAGCATCCCCATTTATGGATTCTGTGTACCTTGACAAGACTGGAAAATGTTGCATATATAAACAGTAACCTTTCGTCTCTTTAAACTTATGTGGTCTAGGATTTTCAACCCAATATGGTGGAGCATAACAACTCCACCAGGTTCAATGACAACAAGGGCAAACGTAAGCATCAGGATAACACCAAAACTGATCCTAACAAGAAGTCAAATGCTACTTGTTGGAAGTGTGGTAAAACTGGACACTTCAGGAAGGATTGTAAAGGTGGTAAAATTGGCAATAAGACCAATGGATCAGTCACAAGTGGATCTGGGAATGGTAACTCCAATTCCCTGAAAGGTCAGAATATATTTAATAAGTCTTTTTGGATTTATTATGTTACATATATATCTGAATTGTTCTTTGTGCAGGATGATGATGTTGCGTGGTGGGTTGACTCTGGAGCAACAATCCATGTGTGTAAAGATAGAAGCTGGTTCAAGACCTACGAGTCAGTGAATGGTGGTTCTATTCTTCATATGGGAAATGAGTCAACAGCCCTGGTGCATGGAAGAGGAAGTGTTGAGTTGAAGTTTAGTTCTGGAAAGATTGTTACTTTGTTGAATGTTTTACATGTTCCTGATATTAGGAAAAACTTGGTTTCTAGTAGTATTTTGAATAATTGTGGTTACAAACAAGTAATTGAATCTGATAAATTTGTTTTGTCTAAAAATGGTGTGTTTGTTGGTTTTGGTTATTTATGTAATCATATGTTTAGACTTAATATTGTTCATGATGTGGTTGATTCTGCTTTTATGTCGACATCTAGTTTATATGATTCAACCCTATGGCATGCTAGACTTGGCCATGTACACTTTAAAAGAATGCAAGATATGTCTAAGGATGGGTTAATCCCAGCATTTGACATGGACACTGAAAAGTGTAAAACTTGCGTGATGAACAAGATAACTAAGAAACCATTTAAAAGTGTAAAACGTGAAACTAATGTGTTGGAATTAATACATAGTGATTTATGTGATTTGCATGCTACTCCCTCTTTGGGGAATAAGAAATACTTTGTTACTTTTATTGATGATGCTTCTAGGTATTGTTATGTTTATTTATTGCATACTAAGGATGAAGCATTAGATAAATTTAAAGTATTTAAAACTGAGGTTGAATTGCAACAAGAGTCCCTGATCAAAAGATTAAGGACTGATAGGGGAGGTGAGTACATGGATACTCTGTATTTCCAGTCCGTTGGTATAATCCATGAAACGACTGCCCCCTATACTCCTCAGCAAAATGGAATTTCTGAAAGGAAAAACCGAGTGCTGAAGGAAATGGTTAATTCCATGTTGTCCTATTCAGGACTGAGTCAAGGGTTCTGGGGTGAAGCTATGTTGACAGCTTGTTATTTACTAAATAGGGTTCCCAACAAAAGAAACAAGACTACCCCTTATGAACTCTGGACTAAAAGGAAACCCAACCTGAATTATCTCAAGGTTTGGGGTTGTAGGGCTGTTTTGAGACTCCCTGATCCAAAATTGAAAACTTTGGGTGAAAGAGGCATTGAATGCATCTTTGTTGGATATGCTGAGCATTCCAAGGCTTATAGGTTCTATGTCATTGAACCTAATGAGTCTGTCTCAATTAACTCTATAATTGAATCAAGGGATGCAAATTTTGATGAGAATAGATTCTCTTCAGTCCCTAGACCAAGTCAGAGGATTCCTAATGGAACCAATGATGTTGGTGTATCAGAAGCCTCTGATGAGGTCCCTGATGAGGTTGTGGAACAACAACCTGAACCTGAGCTCAGAAGGAGCACAAGGGTGAGGACTCCAAAATCATTTGGACCTGAGTTTCAATTGTACTTAATTGAAGGAACAAGGGATGAGGTCTCTGACCAACACTCCTATTGCTTTAATGTTGAGGATGATCCCAAAACATTTGATGAAGCAATGAAGTCCCAGGATGTTGCCTTCTGGAAAGAAGCAATCAATGATGAAATGGACTCCATCATGGGCAACAACACTTGGGTGTTGGCTAATCTACCACCTGGTTGCAAGCCTTTGGGTTGCAAATGGATTTTCAAAAAGAAAATGAAGGTAGATGGAACTGTTGAAAAGTTCAAGGCTAGACTAGTCATTCAAGGCTTTAAACAGAAGTCAGGAATAGACTATTTTGATACTTATGCCCCTGTGGCTCGTATCAGTACCATAAGATTGCTAATTGCTTTGGCATCAATTCACAATCTGATTATTCATCAGATGGATGTGAAGACAGCTTTCTTGAATGGTGAATTGGATGAGGAGGTTTATATGAACCAACCTCAAGGCTTCATCATGCCTGGCAATGAAAAGAAGGTGTGCAAACTGATTAAGTCCTTATATGGACTAAAACAGGCACCTAAGCAATGGCATCAAAAATTTGATGAAGTGGTTTTGTCTAGTGGTTATTCACTTAACCAGTCTGACAAATGTGTATATAGCAAATTTGATGAATCTGGTAAAGGAGTCATCATTTGTCTATATGTTGATGACATGTTGATCTTTGGCACTGACCAAAATCAAGTTGACCTAACAAAGGAATTTTTGTCATCAAGGTTCTCCATGAAGGATATGGGGGAGGCTGATGTTATCCTTGGTATAAGGATTAAACATGAAAGTAACAAAATTTCTATCTCTCAGTCTCATTACATTGAGAAGGTGTTGAGGAAATTTAATTACTTTGATTGTACTCCAGTGAGTACTCCTATGGATACAAGTGAGAAGCTAATTGGCTGCTTGATGTATGCCATGACTTGTACAAGGCCTGATATTGCATTTGCTGTGGGAAAATTGAGCAGGTATACTAGTAATCCTAGTGCTCATCATTGGCAAGCAATTCAGAGGGTACTGAAGTATTTGAAGAGAACTATGGATTATAGTCTCTCATATACTGGTTATCCTTCAGTATTAGAAGGATACACTGATGCAAGTTGGATCAGTAACACTGAAGACAATTCGTCTACTAGTGGCTGGGTATTCCTACTTGGTGGAGGTGCAATTTCTTGGGCATCCAAGAAGCAAACTTGCATCACCAGTTCAACCATGGAATCTGAATTTGTGGCCTTAGCTGCTGCTGGTAAAGAAGCTGAATGGTTGAAAAACTTGCTTCTTGAGATTCCATTGTGGCCTAAACCTATAGCACCTATTTCTATCCGTTGTGATAGTGCTGCTACATTGGCAAAGGCTTATAGCCAGATGTACAATGGGAAGTCTAGACACTTAGGTGTCAGGCATAGCATGATTCGTGAGCTTATCATGAATGGGGTGGTATCTATAGAGTTTGTTAGATCTCAACAGAACTTAGCTGATCACTTGACGAAGGGTTTGGCTAGAGACTTGGTTTTTAAGTCTGCTAAAGGGATGGGTTTAAGTCCAACTTAGTCACTGAATGCTAAGACACCCAACTCCCTCCTGAGGAAACTTTGGAGCTGAGTTCAATGTGGAAAGCTGAACATTTAGTGGACTGGAGAACATGTTTTATTTACATCCCAAGGTTGTGCTCAGAACCTGCTGAAAGGAGGATGAAGTATTTACTTCTTAATGGTTAATTTTCTTTGAAAAAGTGCTTTGCAGGGGCATGATTAAAAGATGAACCACCTATGTAAATGTTGAAGTTTTGCCGCTTCAGGAAGCTTTTGGACTTTTAGCTTTTACAACATTTATGAATTGGATATGGACACATGGCTTGTATAGTGTCAGGAGTATTTTAGTGTTTGAAAATGTATGTGTATTTTATCTTCAGGTATTCAAATGGGTTGAAGGGTTCAATTCTTAGAACACTCTGATTCTCGAATATTTGAACGTGTAATGTACTAAGATGAGAATTCAATCTTCAAGATATTTTCATTTATGCATATGTTTTGTTTTGTGTTTATTTTTTCATGCAAAGGAAGTGAACTAAATTTGGGGAGGATTGTTTGAAAATTTAGTGCACTTGATGGATTAACTCACACCTGGTAATGGGTTTGGAGGTACGGAGTGTACACCCATCAGGTCAATGTTTGCCCTGACTCAATTGAAGTGGTTTGATAGTGTAAATGACAATGCTGCTGAGGCAGTTGATTCTGCTGCTAGCATTATCTGTTCCTGCTGCTAGCATTGTCATTCCTGCTGCTAGCATTATATATTGCTGCTGCTAGCTTTTATGATGCTGCTGCTAGCTTCATTGCTGCTGCTAGCTTTATCTGTTTCTGCTGCTAGCTTTATTGCTGCTGATGCAGAACAACTCTGCTGCTAGTGTTATTGTTCCTGCTGCTAGTTCTCTGTTACTGCTGCTCGTTCAATAATTTTGCTGCTGGTTGTAACCACCGACTCCTACTATTATGGAAACTATTATGAATAATTAATGGGCCATTAACTATTATGTCTCTATTATAAATAGAGATCATCACATGACATGAAAGATACGATAGAAAACCCTAAACACTAAATACGATCGGTTCTTGATCTGTGCCTAGAACAAGAACATCACTTGGTTTTATCCCATAGAGATATTCGTGCAACCCAGGCATAGGGTCGAACAGTTTCTATTGGAAAGTGATAACACGACTTCAAGTGAATATCCGGTACCTTGATTGATTATATTTACCCTGTTACTGGGAGCACAACGACACCACTAAAACCAACAAAGTTCAGTGTCAAACTTGAACTTGTAACGACCTTATAGGATCTGAACCCAAACACGGTTCCTTAATCCTTTCCTTAATGTCAATGTGTAATGACCTGGGTACCTGAAGGTCATTGTTCTAATGTAATTGTTAGAGATTTAGTGTCCGATAAATTTATGATGCAAGTGAAAAAGATATTGCTAGCTGTGTACCATTGAGGGGCTCTTAAACTACTCATAGACTCATAATTTATCGCATATTCATCTTAACATACTCGAAAGGGGGAGATATAACATCCACACGCATAATTCGCTAGCTGACACCTCTCGTGGTCCATAACACCATTTATATAACCCGCCTAAGAAGTTACATTATGATTCCTTTAACTTTTGTGAGTACACGTGATCAACCCATTATTTGTTTTTTGCCTCTCATCATCTACATATAAATTTTTCAATGAAAAATGAATCACTGAAGTTACTACTGAAAACCAGTTCGATGTCGGATTCGGTTTTAAAAACCTTGCTTAAAACTACTCATAGCTTTACATTTACTTATTTGGTACATAATTCAACAACAACATATCCAAACTTGCCGGAGCGGGATATGGGGAGGTGAAATGCAGACGGATCCTACGCGATATATGGGGCCTGCCCATAGAGAGACTATTTGGTACATCATTCAATGGGCTTAAGAAAGCTAAGGTCATAACTCATTGGGGGTTTATTCCTTTGATCATTGTTATTGGGATGAACTCTGAGCCTAAGCCAACCTTGTATCGGCTTCTTAACCCTGTTTGATATCGTTGCTTATTTGTCGACTTTTTATATGTACTAGGGTCTGTTTTTAAATATTTGCAGATTGTGGTTGTTCAGCTATGTTATGTTTTAAATAAGTTATATGAGATGTTTTGATATGTATGTGTGGTTTGATATTGATCACATATGGTATTCGAATTTTTCGAGATAATGGAACTCGAGTTGTGTTGGCTATGATCTTGTATAGGGCGTTTGGATTAGCTTATTTGGCCGCGTTATGGGCTTATTTGATTTTGGAAAAGCCGATAAGCTCACTTCTTAGTTCTTATTAGCTTTAGCTTATTGGCTTAAGCCAATAAGGTGAAGTTGATAAGGACATAAGCTTCAATAAGTGAGCTCATCGGCTTTTACAAAGTCAAATAAGCCCATAAGCCGACTAAATAAGTTGATCCAAACACCCCAGTAGTTGAAATTCATTAGTTGTTAATGGAATGCTCTAATATGTGTTGTATGTGATTGTTTAAGCTTATTTTTGTGCGCGTATTTGTTTTTGGCTTATATTTCATAAGTTCATTTTTTCCTGCTCATTTGAAACTTGTGTGGGATTATATAAGTTTGTTATGACATACTGTAATAAACTTATATAAGCCCGTAAGTTACTAAATAAGCCAAAAGAATGGGGCTTATGAAAACGGATAAGCTCATAACCCAGTAAATAAGCTTAAACCAACATCCATTTTGTTAATGTTTTGTGTTGTGATTATCGTATAAGTTTTGATTGTTGTTATAGCATCAACGTTTGTTACATTTGATTTACATTGTTGTGTGTGTTCGTGTTTTTAGTTGAGTATAAACTATAAAGGGTTAGGGAGCTCATGTTTTGAGCGACAAGATTTAGTATTATGAGTGCCAGAGTGGGATTATGTATTCATGAGTGTAATGGTGCAAAAACAACTTTCTTGAAAAAATTAATATATACGATGGGTAGTGCTCCTTGGTTATGTGATTTTTGTGTGGATGATCACTCATGGTGTAACATTTATACATGAGCATTCCCCATTTATGGATTCTGTGTACCTTGACAAGACTGGAAAATGTTGCATATATAAACAGTAACCTTTCGTCTCTTTAAACATATTTGGTCTAGGATTTTCAACCCAAGTTATGCACTTCTGCCACACAATATTTTTTTTTTCCCTTGTCTGTTAAGACTTAAGATAGGTCCATTGATTTTTTAAATGAATTGTAGGTAAACATTTGTCGTATTTCTTCATTTGTTGGTTGTATCAGCAAGTGTTTTCTGGTAACATATCAACAAGTGTTGCAGAACCTCAAGTTGAAAGTAGTAGGACTTGACTCTTATTAGAATAAATAAGACCAGTTGTGAAATTAAGTGTTGGTAATGACCTGTTTCTCTAAAGTTCAGTGTCAAACTTGAACTTTTAACGACCTTATAGGATCTGAACCCAAACACGGTTCCTTAATCCTCGCCTTAATGTGAATGTGTAATGACCTGGGTACCTAAAGGTCATTGTTCTAATGTAAGTTGTAGAGATTAAGTGTCCGATAAATTTATGATGCAAGTGAAAAAGATATTGCTAGTGGTCGCGTATGATATTTGTATGTGAGCCAAGGCATTACAACTGTAGTGAAAAAGTTATTGCTTGCTATCATGTATGATTCATTGTATTTAGAGAGGCATTGTTATAATATAAGTTGCGCAGCCAAAGGCGTGCAACTTCAGACTCGTTTGTTCAACCTTTAGAGGTGGTAAAACACTTGGGTAGGGTAACAAGTCACATGGATGCGAGTCACCATGGGGGAGATTGACTTGGCAAAATGCTATTGTCCGATCTTTTAACTTTATTATAAGATTATATCACCTGTACTTTTATCGATAGACATTGAGATCTCATAGGGTGTTCTGATTACTTAGTCACTAGATATTTATATACTCGTACCTGGTTGTGTTGTTTGTATCATGCGTGTTTGTATACATAAACCTGAATCCACAAAGTCACCTGGCTTACTCATGTATGTTTATGTATATATCTTAACTACAAGACCGTTTGAAGTTGTTATGGTGGATATTAGTCTAGTCTGTTGATATATATAGCTTGTGATATACCTCTCAAGTTTACGAATCTATCAAAGACTTCAATCATAACCTCATGAATTGGACTAAACAGGCCTTCTTAAATCAGTGTCTCCCTGCATCTTGAACCTCATTGGCACTGCTTGCACAACAACACTAACGTTCACATCTGCAAGTCCTTCCTACCGAACTTCACCCTTCATGACAACCTATTCACAAGGTTATGCTTCGGGTATTCCTTAGATTCAAGCTGCTTGCTCAAACAAAATATGTGCGTCTGATATGGGTATGATGTCAACACAAATGTCGATCCTAGCCACTAGCTAGTGTTAGATTTGATACGATTTCTAGCCATGATGGATTTGCTTGGATATAGGTGCTTAACCACTTGAACCAGATTTGCTAGGACCGTTTTAGACAGTTGAGCAAGGACAAATAACCATAATCATCCAAAAACCGAATTAAAAAATTTCCGTTCGAACCCCTAAAGAAACAAATAAATGTACCATATAGTCTAATCCGTAACTGTCCAATTCGACAGTTCGGTTATTTTCAAAATGAACATCCATTGACGCTTTATGACTCAAATTTAGGCACTAATAGTTAATGTTCATAGTGAACAAGATTTGAGTGTGGTAATGGTTCATAGTAACTGTATGAGATTCCTATGAAAACAGTTAAGTATATAAGTTCTAAAATTAAATGGGCCAATTCTACAAATAGCCCGGTAGCTTAAGGTGTTGGGCTTTTTTAGCCCCAAAAAAGTCGCTTTCTCAAAATAGCCCAAGAAATAAGCGACTAAATGTGGGAGCGACACGTGGCGTGTACTTTTTGGCCCCTAGCGAAAAAGTCGCTTAAAATCTAGCAAAAGTCGCTTAAAAAGTGTATGAGATTCCTATGAAAACAGTTAAGTATATAAGTTCTAAAATTAAATTAACTGTCCCAATTATACTGACGAAAGTAGGCTTGTCATGTTTTAAAAGACTAATATAACAAACATGGTTCATATTAAGTTATGACTTTCTAGTATGGTTACGGTAAGTTGTTAACATAAATGTCGTTAAAAAGAATGATTACGGCAAGTGGTTTGCCGCCTTATTTTGCTCATACGGATCTTTAGTTAACATGATAACAGCAAATTTGTTAACACATGTGTTTTTTCGTTTTTTTCATCTTAAAATTTTAGTTCAGTTTTTTGTTGCTATTGGTTTGTGCTCGTTACGTAGAGTCTGTTACTTTGGTTGTTATGTTATGTTAGGTTTTAAATAAATTATATGAGAAGTTGTGATATTTATGTGTGGTTTGATATTGATCACATATTGTATTCGGTTTTTTCGATATAATGGAACTCAAGTTGTGTTTGCTATGATCCTGTAGTTGAAATTCATTAGTTGTTAACGGAATGCTCTAACATTTGTTTGTTTAAGCTTATTTTTGTGCGCTTATTTGTTTTTGGCTTATATTTCATAAATTCATTTTTTTATGCTCATTTTGAAACTTGTGTGGGATCACATAAGTTTGTTAGATCAAGAGTAGTGGTAAGGGAATTATTTGGTGTGTGTTGGGGCAAATGTTGACAAGTGGCATGTGTGTTGTATGCGGCATTTTTAAAAATTTGAGAGTAGTGGGTTGTGACGTTGAATGGTACCAAATAATCATTAGTTTATTTTTATTTTTATTTTTTTTCTTCTTAACTTGATTTTAAATAATAGAACACAAAAAAACAACAATTAAAATCCTAGATTAAAATAAAAAACTTAAAGATTAACGGATTCGGTTATTCCATATTTTTCTTTGATTTTCTCTATTTTCATCAACATCAAGTCTCGTATCAAACCGGGTTCGGTTGGTATCGGTTTTGAAAAGTACTCGAAATCTTCGGTTAGTTGACGATCCTCCTCCAACTTGATCATCTTGTTTTCGTGCTTCAATCTTCGCCGCTAATTCTTCGTTTTCTTTCTCTAAACGTTGCCGACTTAATTCGTATATATCATCAATTTGGGTTCTCACACCCTTGAATTCTTCTTCCATAACATTCCTAGCCATTGGTCGTTTGTCTCTAGCCTTATTCCTACCCATTGGTCGGGTCATGTCTTCGAATACATCAACACCATCTTCTTTGTTTAGATCAAAGTTGACATGTGCATCCGACGATTGGCTCTCGTCGACGGTTGACGAAGATGTTTTGGATCTTTTCGCACGCCTTTGATAGCCATCGCTTGTCGGTTTCCATTTTGGGGATTCCCTTAAAAGTTTCCAACTCGGGAAATAGTTATTAAAGTTACCTTCGGTCTCTTGGAACTCAAGCAAAGCTTCTTGTTGCACTTGAGCATCATCACCCCCGCTCGGGCGGCCACGTTTAACGCGCATGTAAATTGCGTTGTATGCCTAACACTTTTGGTTAACGTCCCTCCATTTAGATGTTAAACTATCTCTCGTTCGTTCATCCTCGGGCCTTGCACGTCACTTGACAAACTGTTGATGAACACGTAACCAAAGAGTCCCACCTACTTGAAAATTCGCTACATCGGGATCATCGGATATCGCGATGTACGAAGACGTTAAGGCCTCAAGTTCATCGGCCACCACCAACTGTAGCTTTGTACCCGTAAAACTTACTGCAAAACTCCCTTTCATAAAACTCACCCACTGTTGTATACAATAAAAGTAACAGCGTTCACAGAAATAAGCGGGAATCACCCACATGGCATAAAGCAGTTTTCTTTTTTATTTTAACTGCAAATGAAATAGTATCAACTAGCATGTTTCACAAAATGAGAATATCGAGTGCCCAGAAACAGATGTCATAAGGTCAATACAACAAATATTAAACACGAGTTCTCCGATCTCAGAAATCTAGATTCTTTCCACTGCAACTCATGGAAGGAATTTCCTGTAGGGTCTCTTATTGTCTTCATCTTGCATATGCTGCAAAAATGATACACAAAATATGAATATGAATATAGTCAAAATGATACACAGATATGAATGTTAATATACTGACATGAATAGCTAATAGATTATGTTATAGCTCTAAAAGGTCAAACAGGTAAATATAAAAAGATAGCTGAAAGGGGAACAGATAGAAAGTCGCCCAAAGTGTATTCAAGAATAACTTTTTGCTTAAAAACCTCGGAGATAAAATTAATAAATTTTACATTAAAACTTTTAGACAGAATGTATATTTGAGCAATAACTCTGTAGCCTTCAAATGTGCTTGGATCTCAATTTCCCATGTGAATAAACCAAAAGTTCTTGCAAGTGCTAGCATTGCTAGCCTAGCAAGTTCCAATTATATTTTATAAATCACATAAGAAAAACCAGCTCTATCAATCATTAGACATTAAATACAATTATCAAGAACTCTAATGTTGAGATATGCCTTTCCTTTCGCCCTCAAATGCCATAAATACACATGATAACAGCTTTTACACCATTCACAACTTTATCAGAATACAAAATGTAGGGCATAGCATTATGTCTGTTGATTTAAGCGTTTCCGACTTTCTGCTAAATATAAAAGTAGGTTAAGTAGCGAGTCACATTTTCTGGTTTTGATTGTGGATGCATACTTTAGTTCATACTACCATAAAACTGGTAATCTGGTAGCATTATTACTTGCTGAGTAGTTTAAACGAACAATTTGAAAAGAGATTAAGATCACTATCTTGTTGGATTATATATTGTGCAAAAACGTCAGCCACTTATGGCGCTTGTTACACCAAATTTAACAATTCCTAGTGCTCTTAGTTGTGCAACAACAAATCAGATCCTCACCTTTTCAGCAAGAGCTTATTTCGAAAGCTCTCCAAATTCTAAGGTAGTCCCAGCGGGCCCCACTTGAATCTTTTTGCAATACATGCCCTTCGCATTTTTATTGAAAAGAATTATTTCGTCCAGTCGCGCTTGATCCTTAATACAAAGAAACACAAGTGTGATTACAACATTGATGTCAGCGAAGGTAAGTGATATTATTGTCATGACCATAATACCAACACCAACACAACCACCCCCCCCCCCCCCCCCCCCCCCCCCCCCCCCGGGCGGCATTGTAAATATGACTGGTAGCTCCTATCACATGTACTGGTCATCAGTCATCTTGCTGAGCGAGAAGTAAATTAATGGAGACTTAATAGGCTCGGTAACTAGGCCATTAGAGCTCATAATCAAGTGAATTGCATATGCAATGATGCTTCAGAAGTTGAAAAACTTTTCACAATAATAGATGTACATCCTTTTAAATAATGCTGCACCTACCCGGGCTCGACTTTCATGAGCTCATTTGAGCGCGAACAGGTAAAAAAACATATCTATATATCAAGTTTGGGCTCGACTAATTCCAAATAATGCTGCATCTACCCTAGCAGTTTAAGCACCTTCAGGGTAACAAAGTTTGGAGTATAGAATAAACAAGAAAGTAATATCAGAGCAACAGCTTATCATGAATTTATTACTGAGGTTTAGTGATACAGTCTTGCTATTGACTACTAAATTTCACTCCTTATGCAGAGTACCCTTCCTCCAAACTTGAAAATTATGAATACCATTTTATCACCTCAAGGTTCAAATCATGCCGAGTCAAAACTTAAGTTTACCAAGTAAAGCGGATTTGTTTGTATCCCACTGTCCCGATATGACTAGATATGGCCTTTAAGTATATGCAAGTAACATGAAATTGAATTTTTAGGATATTTCAACACAATGACTTATAAACTACACTCCTTGTAAAAAAACATGTTTAGGAAATATGAATAAAAAAGTTTCTTGAAGAAGCACAAGCAAATTGAGCGATATTTACATCCTACTAAAGCATCTAAAAACTGATTTATGTTCTTTTATGTAGAAACTATACTTTACAGTTCAGTAACATATTTCATGACAAAAAATTTGGTCAATAGCTCATTATTAAATCTGGAACAGATATTTTTAGATGTTTGGTACCAAATGGTGCACCTTGCATGTGGTGAAACTCAAGGTAGCAAGTAGATTTACGATAATTAAAGACGAACTTCGTGTGGAATACAGAACAATATTTTTTTTAACTAGATTCATTTTGAAATAAAAGTTACTGGTTATACAAAACATAAACAAGTAACTTGATGTTAAGATTCTTTATAAAAAAACAAACGAAACAGGAAAAAGAAAAAAGGAAAAAATAAGACCATACACTTGTTTCAAAAACGTTACTGAAAAGTGGTTTATACAAAGACAGAGCTAAAAGTCTTAAGCTCTTTACGTTTTACATTTTTTTGGCAAGGACGCTACACCTTGTCAAGGGGCAGATACAACGAAAACCTTAAACCTTATCGAAGTAAGCGAGATGCCTTGTCACTAGGCTGTTATCTTGGCTTTACAGCCCTTACACAAAAGCCGTTTAGATAATGCTTCAAGCTTACAATTCTATGAAATCATATTCTTGAGGTTTTTCTTCATCACTAAAATTATAGAATCTACCGCTCATATGGTAAATTTTAATCACTAAAAATACTATTTAAGTATGCATTAAAGCCATTTCTTTTAGCAGTGGTTCCTTCTACCTGGCTACCCCTTAAAACGTATTAAGCAATTCTAAGTTCAGGGTTATAATTTAAACTATTTCATTTTTGCAAAGTTGAAGAGTAGCACATAAAACATCACAAGTAGATCATGGTCAGATTAGCTCATTAGCTTCACAATAAACTATGAACACCTTCACCAACTCCTACAAAGGCTCACTAAACAATTCATTTCATGCATAGAACGGAAGTCCAGTCGAATACTTAATGGCATGCTTCACAATCCCTAAGAGTAGGAACTAGCGCGGTCTATGACTACACACACTAAACAATCCCGTACCACCACCAAACATTTTATCCTAAAACAAACTTCGACATACAACTTAATATGTCTCTATTGCCAACGTCATAAAGAACACATTCAAACTCACTAAAAACCCCAAGGCGTAGTTGTAACAAGAAGTCGAAAAGTACAAACCCAAAAACCAAATAAATTTCCTCATACTCCCATTTCCAAAACAAGGATTTTTTCGGAGCCAAAACATGTCAACAAGGGGTGTGTTTGGGATTGCTGATTTCTCATTTCTTATCCAAATTAAACAAGTTCAAACTGCTTATTCAAAACAGCTTATTTCACCACCAAACAACCCTCAAAACTATAAATTTCTTGCATCAAAAGTCAAAACCCAACAAACAGATCTTTTATCAGATCTAAAATAAAAATGAAAGGGGGGGCTTACATATGAAAGACCAATGCTTTTGTGAGTAAAATAAGGAAGAGCAGCAACAACAGCAGAGATACCAACGAGTCCAACGGAAAATATTTTCAACATTTTTTGATCTAACACTTGTTTTTAAGGTTTCTCTCTCACACACTATCAAGAACAAAACACGCAATGAAATGAGATGGTTTTTGTTGATCAGAATGGAGGGTGTTTGGATGTAGGGTTTAGTGGAATGGTGATGGTTTTTGTCCTTGGAGAATGTATGAGTTGTCTCTCTCTACCTTCTACTTTATGAAATTACTTTTATAAACACTATTGTATTAAAACACATTCTATTACACCAAGGTTTTTAAACTCGGGATCCTACTCATGATTGTTTAACTTTTGCAAGATCGAAAATACTCATATACCATTTACCTTGAAAGTAAAGTTAGAATTTTCACTAATATCATCACTCCGTATTATTTTGTGATTTTGTCCCTCATAAACTTAAGTGAAGAAACAAATTACACTAAAAATTCTAAATATGCCAAGTGTATAAATTAATATGATAACAATATCAACATTCTAAAATTTTCTCTAAACATTTCTTTTGTTCTTAGAATTTCATATTTAAATCAACAAAAATGTATACTATTAACATTTCTTAATGGGCTTACTTCTTTCCCACGAATATTCGACCTTATTTTAGGGTTCACGATTTCAAACAACAACAACACAAATCATCATGTCGTCCAGGGTTGTTTCAAAGACAAACAAGGGCAAACCAAACAAAGGACCAAAGCCATCGTCAACCAAAGAATCAGCAGCCAAGGTGTATAAGGAGGTGAAGGAATGGAGCACATGGGGTATGAAGAAAGCTAAGGTCATAACTCATTGGGGGTTCATTCCTTTGATCATTTTCATTGGGATGAATTCTGACCCTAAGCCAACGTTGTATCAGCTTTTGAGTCCTATTAGAGTTGTCATAAATGTTTCGTATTTGTCGAATCTTTATGGGGTTTTAAGGGTTTTATGTTTTGTCTAGTGTTTTGGGGTTTTAGTTTGTTTGGTTTTAATATGAGTTAATGTTATGGATATGAGATAAATAATGGTTGTTTATGGTTGTTTTATTGTATGGTAGTTATTAATTGTGATGGTGATTGGTTTTGTGTTTTGAAAATGATTATTCGGAATGTTGTTTATGTAATTCATTTTCATGTTTGACTTAATGAAGAGTGATAAAAAAGAAATTATTTAAAAAAAAAAAGTTTTACACATTGAGGGGCTCTTAAACTTACCATTGAGGGGCTCTTAAACTACTCATAGACTCATAATTTATCGCACATTCATCTTAGCATACTGGAAAGGGGGGAGATGTACCATCCACACGCATAATTCGCTAGCTGACACCTCTCGTGGTCCATAACACCAATTATATAACCCGCCTAAGAAGTTACATTATGATTCCTTTAACTTTTGTGAGTACACGTGATCAAACCATTATTTGTTAGTTGCCTCTCATCATCTACATATAATTTTTACCATGAAAAATGAATCACTAAAGTTACTACTGAAAACCAGTTTGATGTCGGATTCGGTTTTAAAAACCTTGCTTAAAACTACTCATACCTTTACATTTACTTATTTGGTACATCATTCAACAACAACATATCCAAACCTGCCGGAGCCGGATATGGGGAGGTGAAATGCAGACGGATCCTACGCGATATATGGGGAGGTGAAATGCAGACAGATCCCGTCCATAGAGAGACTATTTGGTACATCATTCAATGGAGCACATCAAACAAAGCACCAAAACCATCAAATGACAACAACTCACCATCAAAGCTTTTGAAGGAATGGAGCACATGGGGTATGAAGAAAGCTAAGGTCATAACTCATTGGGGGTTCATTCCTTTGATCATTGTTATTGGGATGAACTCTGAGCCTAAGCCAACCTTGTATCAGCTTCTTAGTCCTGTTTAAATCGTTGCTAATTTGTCGACTTTTAATATGTACTAGGGTCTGTTTTTAAATATTTGGGGACATGTTATGTTATGTTATGTTTTAAATAAATTATATGAGATGTTTTGATATATTTGTGTGGTTTGATATTAATTACATATGGTATTCGAATTTTTCGAGATAATGGAACTCGAGTTGTGTTGGCTATGATCTTGTATAGGGCGTTTGGATTATCTTATTTGGCTTGCTTATGGGCTTATTTGATTTTGGAAAAGCCGATAAGCTCACTTCTTAGAGCTTATTAGCTTTAGCTTATTGGCTTTCTTAGAGCTTATTAGCTTTAGCTTATTGGCTTAAGCCAATAAGGTGAAGTTGATAAGGTCATAAGCTTCAATAAGTGAGCTTCTCGGCTTTTATAAAAGCTCTAAGAAGTGAGCTTATCGGCCTTTCCAAAATCAAATAAGCCCATAAGCCGACTAAATAAGCTGATCCAAACACCCCAGTAGTTGAAATTCAACCGTTGTTAACGGAATGCTCTAATATGTGTTGTATGTGATTGTTTAAGCTTATTTTTGTGCGCGTATTTGTTTTCGGCTTATATTTCATAAGTTCATTTTCTCCTGGTCATTTGAAACTTGTGTGGGATTATATAAGTTTGTTATGACATACTGTAATAAACTTATATAAGCCCGTAAGTTACAAAATAAGCCAAAAGAATGGGGCTTATGAAAACGGATAAGCTCATAAGCCAGTAAATAAGTTTAAACCGACATCAATTTTGTTAATGTATTGTGTTGTGATTATCGTATAAGTTTTGATTGTTGTTATAGCATCAACGTTTGTTACATTTGATTTACATGGTTGTGCGTGTTCATGTTTTTAGTTGAGTATAAACTATAAAGGGTTAGGGAGCTCATGTTTTGAGCGACAAGATTAAGTATTATGAATGCCAAAGTGGGATTATGGGTTCATGAGTGTAATGGCGCAAAAACGACTTTATTGAAAAATTTAATATATACGATGGGTAGTGCTCCTTGGTTATGTGATTTTTGTGTGGATGATCACTCATGGTGTAACATTCATACATGAGCATCCCCATTTATGGATTCTGTGTACCTTGACAAGACTGGAAAATGTTGCATATATAAACAGTAACCTTTCGTCTCTTTAAACTTATGTGGTCTAGGATTTTCAACCCAAGTTATGCACTTCTGCCACACAATTTTTTTTTTTTTTTTTTTTTTTTTAATCTGTTAAGATAGGTCCATTGATTTTTTAAATGAATGGTAGGTAAACATTTGTCTAATTTCATCATTTGTTGGATAGTATCAGCAAGTGTTTTCTGGTAACATATCAACAAGTGTTGCAGAACCTCAAGTTGAAAGTAGTAGGACGGGACTCTTATTAGAATAAATAAGACCAATTATGAAATTAACTGTTGGTAATGACCTGTGTCCCTAAAGTTCAGTGTCAAACTTGAACTTTTAACAACCTTATAGGATCTGAACCCAAACACGGTTCCTTAATCTTTGCCTTAATGTGAATGTGTAATGACTTGGGTACCTGAAGGTCATTGTTCTAACGTAAGTTGTAGAGATTAAGTGTCCGATAAATTTATGATGCAAGTGAAAAAGATAATGCTAGCTGTGTACCATTGAGGGGCTCTTAAACTACTCATAGACTCATAATTTATCGCACATTCATCTTAGCATACTCGAAAGGGGGGAGATGTACCATCCACACGCATAATTCGCTAGCTGACACCTTTCGTAGTCCATAACACCAATTATATAACCCGCCTAAGAAGTTACATTATGATTCCTTTAACTTTTGTGAGTACACGTGATCAAACCATTATTTGTTTGTTGCCTCTCATCATCTACATATAATTTTTACCATGAAAAATGAATCACTAAAGTTACTACTGAAAACCAGTTTGATGTCGGATTCGGTTTTAAAAACCTTGCTTAAAACTACTCATACCTTTACATTTACTTATTTGGTACATCATTCAACAACAACATATCCAAACTTGCCGGAGCCGGATATGAGGAGGTGAAATGCAGACGGATCCTACGCGATATACGGGGAGGTGAAATGCAGACAGATACCGCCCATAGAGAGACTATTTGGTACATCATTCAATGGAGCACATCAAACAAAGCACCAAAACCATCAAACGACAACAACTCACCATCAAAGCTTTTGAAGGAATGGAGCACATGAGGTATGAAGAAAGCTAAGGTCATAACTCATTGGGGGTTCATTCCTTTGATCATTGTTATTGGGATGAACTCTGAGCCTAAGCCAACCTTGTATCAGCTTCTTAGTCCTGTTTAAATCGTTGCTTATTTGTCGACTTTTTATATGTACTAGGGTCTGTTTTTAAATATTTGGGGACATGTTATGTTATGTTATGTGATGTTATGTTTTAAATAAATTATATGAGATGTTTTGATATATTTGTGTGGTTTGATATTAATTACATATGGTATTCGAATTTTTCGAGATAATGGAACTCGAGTTGTGTTGGCTATGATCTTGTATAGGGCGTTTGGATTATCTTATTTGGCTTGCTTACAGGCTTATTTGATTTTGGAAAAGCCGATAAGCTCACTTCTAAGAGCTTATTGGCTTTCTTAGAGCTTATTAGCTTTAGCTTATTGGATTAAGCCAATAAGGTGAAGTTGATTAGGTCATAAGCTTCAATAAGTGAGCTTATCAGCTTTTACAAAAGCTCTAAGAAGTGAGCTTATCGGCTTTTCCAAAATCAAATAAGCCCATAAGCCGACTAAATAAGCTGATCCAAACACCCCAGTAGTTGAAATTCATCAGTTGTTAACGGAATGCTCTAATATGTGTTGTATGTGATTGTTTAAGCTTATTTTTGTGCGCGTATTTGTTTTTGGCTTATATTTCATAAGTTCATTTTTTCCTGCTCATTTGAAACTTGTGTGGGATTATATAAGTTTGTTATGACATACTGTAATAAACTTATATAAGCCCGTAAGTTACTAAATAAGCCAAAAGAATGGGGCTTATGAAAACGGATAAGCTCATAACCCAGTAAATAAGCTTAAACCAACATAAAGGGTTAGGGAGCTAATTTGTTACATTTGATTTACATTGTTGTGCGTGTTCGTGTTTTTAGTTGAGTATAAACTATAAAGGGTTAGGGAGCTCATGTTTTGAGCGACAAGATTAAGTATTATGAGTGCCAGAGTGGGATTATGTGTTCATGAGTGTAATGGTGCAAAAACGACTTTCTTGAAAAATTTAATATATACGATGGGTAGTGCTCCTTGGTTATGTGATTTTTGTGTGGATGATCACTCATGGTGTAACATTTATACATGAGCATTCCCCATTTATGGATTATGTGTACCTTGACAAGACTGGAAAATGTTGCATATATAAACAGTAACCTTTCGTCTCTTTAAACTTATGTGGTCTAGGATTTTCAACCCAAGTTATGCACTTCTGCCACACAATTTTTTTCCCCTTATCTGTTAAGATAGGTCCATTGACTTTTTAAATGAATGGTAGGTAAACATCTGTCGTATTTCATCATTTGTTGGATAGTATCAGCAAGTGTTTTCTGGTAACATATCAACAAGTGTTGCAGAACCTCAAGTTGAAAGTAGTAGGACTGGACTCTTATTAGAATAAATAAGACCAATTGTGAAATTAACTGTTGGTAATGACATGTGTCACTAAAGTTTGTTGGAAAATTTAGTGCACTTGAGAGATTAACTCACACCTGGTAATGGGTTTGGAGGTACGGAGTGTACACCCATCAGGTCAATGTTTGCCCTGACTCAATTGAAGTGGTTTGATAGTGTAAATGACAATGCTGCTGAGGCAGTTGATTCTGCTGCTAGCATTATCTGTTCCTGCTGCTAGCATTGTCATTCCTGCTGCTAGCATTATATATTGCTGCTGCTAGCTTTAATGATGCTGCTGCTAGCTTCATTGCTGCTGCTAGCTTTATCTGTTTCTGCTGCTAGCTTTATTGCTGCTGATGCAGAACAACTCTGCTGCTAGTGTTATTGTTCCTGCTGCTAGTTCTCTGTTACTGCTGCTCGTTCAATAATTTTGCTGCTGGTTGTAACCACCGACTCCTACTATTATGGAAACTATTATGAATAATTAATGGGCCGTTAATTATACATAATTCCATGGGCTAGGGTTTTGAGTATGTCTCTATTATAAATAGAGATCATCACATGGCATGAAAGATACGATAGAAAACCCTAAACACTAAATACGATCGGTTCTTGATCTGTGCCTAGAACAAGAACATCACTTGGTTTTATCCCATAGAGATATTCGTGCAACCCAGGCATAGGGTCGAATAGTTTCTATTGGAAAGTGATAACACGACTTCAAGTGAATATCCGGTACCTTGATTGATTATATTTACCCTGTTACTGGGAGCACAACGATACCACTAAAACTAACAATCAATAGAAACTATTTAGAGATAATCAATGGCGGCTGTTATGAGACATATGGCTGCTAACTTTTCCAAGCTGGAAAAGTTTGAAGGTGTGGATTTCAGAAGATGGCAAAAGAAGATGAAGTTCTTGTTGACTAGCATGAATGTGGCGTATGTTCTGACCACTCCTATTCCTGAAGATCATGGGGACAATGCTACCATGGAACAAATGAGGAACAGAAGCAAGTGGGAGAACGATGACTATGTCTGCAGAGGTTTAATCCTCAATGGTATGTCTGATACTCTTTTTGATATATATCAAAACGTTGAATCTTCTCAAGAACTGTGGGATTCCTTGGAAGCCAAATATATGGTTGAGGATGCATCAAGTAAGAAGTTTCTTGTAAGTAATTTTAACAATTACAAAATGGTCGATTCTAGACCGGTCATGGACCAATACAATGAACTTTTTAGTATACTTGGTTGATTCACACAACACAAGATGAACATGGATGAGGCTATTTCAGTCTCTTGTATCATCGATAAACTACCTCCTTCTTGGAAAGATTTCAAGCATATGCTAAAGCATAAGAAGGAGGAGTTAACTCTTGTTGAGTTGGGCAGTCATTTGCGCATTGAGGAATCACTCAAGGCTCATGAAAGTGACAAGCCAAAGAGCAGCACTGCTGCTGGTCCATCAATTGTCAATATGGTGGAGCATAACAACTCCACCAGGTTCAATGACAACAAGGGCAAACGTAAGCATCAGGATAACACCAAAACTGATCCTAACAAGAAGTCAAAAGCTACTTGTTGGAAGTGTGGTAAAACTGGACACTTCAGGAAGGATTGTAAAGGTGGTAAAATTGGCAATAAGACCAATGGATCAGGCACAAGTGGATCTGGGAATGGTAACTCCAATTCCCTGAAAGGTCAGAATATATTTAATAAGTCTTTTTGGATTTATTATGTTACATATATATATCTGAATTATTCTTTGTGCAGGATGATGATGTTGCGTGGTGGGTTGACTCTGGAGCAACAATCCATGTGTGTAAAGATAGAAGCTGGTTCAAGACCTACGAGTCAGTGAATGGTGGTTCTATTCTTCATATGGGAAATGAGTCAACAGCCCTGGTGCATGGAAGAGGAAGTGTTGAGTTGAAGTTTAGTTCTGGAAAGATTGTTACTTTGTTGAATGTTTTACATGTTCCTGATATTAGGAAAAACTTGGTTTCTAGTAGTATTTTGAATAATTGTGGTTACAAACAAGTAATTGAATCTGATAAATTTGTTTTGTCTAAAAATGGTGTGTTTGTTGGTTTTGGTTATTTATGTAATCATATGTTTAGACTTAATATTATTCATGATGTGGTTGATTCTGCTTTTATGTCGACATCTAGTTTATATGATTCAACCCTATGGCATGCTAGACTTGGCCATGTACACTTTAAAAGAATGCAAGATATGTCTAAGGATGGGTTAATCCCAGCATTTGACATGGACACTGAAAAGTGTAAAACTTGCATGATGAACAAGATAACTAAGAAACCATTTAAAAGTGTAAAACGTGAAACTAATGTGTTGGAATTAATACATAGTGATTTATGTGATTTGCATGCTACTCCCTCTTTGGGGAATAAGAAATACTTTGTTACTTTTATTGATGATGCTTCTAGGTATTGTTATGTTTATTTATTGCATACTAAGGATGAAGCATTAGATAAATTTAAAGTATTTAAAACTGAGGTTGAATTGCAACAAGAGTCCCTGATCAAAAGATTAAGGACTGATAGGGGAGGTGAGTACATGGATACTCTGTATTTCCAGTCCGTTGGTATAATCCATGAAACGACTGCCCCCTATACTCCTCAGCAAAATGGAATTTCTGAAAGGAAAAACCGAGTGCTGAAGGAAATGGTTAATTCCATGTTGTCCTATTCAGGACTGAGTCAAGGGTTCTGGGGTGAAGCTATGTTGACAGCTTGTTATTTACTAAATAGGGTTCCCAACAAAAGGAACAAGACTACCCCTTATAAACTCTGGACTAAAAGGAAACCCAACCTGAATTATCTCAAGGTTTGGGGTTGTAGGGCTGTTGTGAGACTCCCTGATCCAAAATTGAAAACTTTGGGTGAAAGAGGCATTGAATGCATCTTTGTTGGATATGCTGAGCATTCTAAGGCTTATAGGTTCTATGTCATTGAACCTAATGAGTCTGTCTCAATTAACTCTATAATTGAATCAAGGGATGCAAATTTTGATGAGAATAGATTCTCTTCAGTCCATTGACCAAGTCAGAGGATTCCTAATGGAACCAATGATGTTGGTGTATCAGAAGCCTCTGATGAGTTCCCTGATGAGGTTGTGGAACAACAACCTGAACCTGAGCTCAGAAGGAGCACAAGGGTGAGGACTCCAAAATCATTTGGTCCTGAGTTTCAATTGTACTTAATTGAAGGAACAAGGGATGAGGTCTCTGACCAACACTCCTATTGCTTTAATTTTGAGGATGATCCCAAAACATTTGATGAAGCAATGAAGTCCAAGGATGTTGCTTTCTGGAAAGAAGCAATCAATGATGAAATGGACTCCATCATGGGCAACAACACTTGGGTGTTGGCTAATCTACCACCTGGTTGCAAGCCTTTGGGTTGCAAATGGATTTTCAAAAAGAAAATGAAGGTAGATGGAACTGTTGAAAAGTTCAAGGCTAGACTAGTCATTCAAGGCTTTAAACAGAAGTCAGGAATAGACTATTTTGATACTTATGCCCCTGTGGCTCGTATCAGTACCATAAGATTGCTAATTGCTTTGGCATTAATTCACAATCTGATTATTCATCGGATGGATGTGAAGACAGCTTTCTTGAATGGTGAATTGGATGAGGAGGTTCATATGAACCAACCTCAAGGCTTCATCATGCCTGGCAATGAAAAGAAGGTGTGCAAACTGATTAAGTCCTTATATGGACTAAAACAGGCACCTAAGCAATGGCATCAAAAATTTGATGAAGTGGTTTTGTCTAGTGGTTATTCACTTAACCAGTCTGACAAATGTGTATATAGCAAATTTGATGAATCTGGTAAAGGAGTCATCATTTGTCTATATGTTGATGACATGTTGATCTTTGGCACTGACCAAAATCAAGTTGACCTAACAAAGGAATTTTTGTCATCAAGGTTCTCCATGAAGGATATGGGGGAGGCTGATGTTATCCTTGGCATAAGGATTAAACATGAAAGTAACAAAATTTCTATCTCTCAGTCTCATTACATTGAGAAGGTGTTGAGGAAATTTAATTACTTTGATTGTACTCCAGTGAGTACTCCTATGGATACAAGTGAGAAGCTAATGTCTAATACTGGCAAAGCTGTATCTCAACTTGAGTATTCTAGGGTAATTGGCTGCTTGATGTATGCCATGATTTGTACAAGACCTGATATTGCATTTGCTGTGGGAAAATTGAGCCGGTATACTAGTAATCCTAGTGCTCATCATTGGCAAGCAATTCATAGGGTACTGAAGTATTTGAAGAGAACTATGGATTATAGCCTCTCATATACTAGTTATCCTTCAGTATTAGAAGGATACACTGATGCAAGTTGGATCAGTAACACTGAGGACAATTCGTCTACTAGTGGTTGGGTATTCCTACTTGGTGGAGGTGAAATTTCTTGGGCATCCAAGAAGCAAACTTGCATTACCAGTTCAACCATGGAATCTGAATTTGTGGCCTTAGCTGCTGCTGGTAAAGAAGCTGAATGGTTGAAAAACTTGCTTCTTGAGATTCCATTATGGCCTAAACCTATAGCACCTATTTCTATCCGTTGTGATAGTGCTGCTACATTGGCAAAGGCTTATAGCCAAATGTACAATGGGAAGTCTAGACACTTAGGTGTCAGGCATAGCATGATTCGTGAGCTTATCATGAATGGGGTGGTATCTATAAAGTTTGTTAGATCTCAACAGAACTTAGCTGATCACTTGACGAAGGGTTTGGCTAGAGACTTGGTTTTAAAGTTTGCAAAAGGGATGGGTTTAAGTCCACCTTAGTCACTGAATGCAAAGACACCCAACTCCCTCCTGAGGAAACTTTGGAGCTGAGTTCAATGTGGAAAGCTGAACATTTAGTGGACTAGAGAACATGTTTTATTTACATCCCAAGGTTGTGCTCAGAACCTGCTGAAAGGAGGATGAAGTATTTACTTCTTAATGGTTAATTTTCTTTGAAAAAGTGCTTTGCAGGGGCATGATTAAAAGATGATCCACCTATGTAAATGTTGAAGTTTTGCTGCTTCAGGAAGCTTTTGGACTTTTAGCTTTTACAACATTTATGAATTGGATATGGACACATGGCTTGTATAGTGTCAGGAGTATTTTAGTGTTTGAAAATGTATGTGTATTTTATCTTCAGGTATTCAAATGGGTTGAAGGGTTCAATTCTTAGAACACCCTGATTCTCGAATATTTGAACGTGTAATGTACTAAGATGAGAATTCAATCTTCAAGATATTTTCATTTATGCATATGTTTTGTTTTGTGTTTATTTTTTCATGCAAAGGAAGTGAACTAAATTTGGGGAGGATTGTTTGAAAATTTAGTGCACTTGATGGATTAACTCACACCTGGTAATGGGTTTGGAGGTACGGAGTGTACACCCATCAGGTCAATGTTTGCCCTGACTCAATTGAAGTGGTTTGATAGTGTAAATGACAATGCTGCTGAGGCAGTTGATTCTGCTGCTAGCATTATCTGTTCCTGCTGCTAGCATTGTCATTCCTGCTGCTAGCATTATATATTGCTGCTGCTAGCTTTAATGATGCTGCTGCTAGCTTCATTGCAGCTGCTAGCTTTATCTGTTTCTGCTGCTAGCTTTATTGCTGCTGATGCAGAACAACTCAGCTGCTAGTGTTATTGTTCCTGCTGCTAGTTCTCTGTTACTGCTGCTCGTTCAATAATTTTGCTGCTGGTTGTAACCACCGACTCCTACTATTACGGAAACTATTATGAATAATTAATGGGCCGTTAATTATACATAATTCCATGGGCTAGGGTTTTGAGTATGTCTCTATTATAAATAGAGATCATCACATGGCATGAAAGATACGGTAGAAAACCCTAAACACTAAATACGATCGGTTCTTGATCTGTGCCTAGAACAAGAACATCACTTGGTTTTATCCCATAGAGATATTCGTGCAACCCAGGCATAGGGTCGAATAGTTTCTATTGGAAAGTGATAACACGACTTCAAGTGAATATCCGGTACCTTGATTGATTATATTTACCCTGTTACTGGGAGCACAACGACACCACTAAAACCAACAAAGTTCAGTGTCAAACTTGAACTTTTAACGACCTTATAGGATCTGAACCCAAACACGGTTTCTTAATCCTTGCCTTAATGTGAATGTGTAATGACCTGGGTACCTGAAGGTCATTGTTCAAATGTAAGTTGTAGAGATTAAGTGTCCGATAAATTTATGATGCAAGTGAAAAAGATATTGCTAGCTGTGTACCATTGAGGGGCTCTTAAACTACTCATAGACTCATAATTTATCGCACATTCATCTTAGCATACTCGAAAGGGGGAGATGTAACATCCACACGCATAATTCGCTAGCTGACACCTCTCGTGGTCCATAACACCATTTATATAACCCGCCTAAGAAGTTACATTATGATTCCTTTAACTTTTGTGAGTACACGTGATCAACCCATTATTTGTTTGTTGCCTCTCATCATCTACATATAAATTTTACCATGAAAAATGAATCACTGAAGTTACTACTGAAAACCAGTTCGATGTCGGATTCGGTTTTAAAAACCTTGCTTAAAACTACTCATAGCTTTACATTTACTTATTTGGTACATCATTCAACAACAACATATCCAAACTTGCCGGAGCGGGATATGGGGAGGTGAAATGCAGACGGATCCTACGCGATATATGGGGCCTGCCCATAGAGAGACTATTTGGTACATCATTCAATGGGCTTAAGAAAGCTAAGGTCATAACTCATTGGGGGTTTATTCCTTTGATCATTGTTATTGGGATGAACTCTGAGCCTAAGCCAACCTTGTATCAGCTTCTTAACCCTGTTTGATATCGTTGCTTATTTGTCGACTTTTTATATGTACTAGGGTCTGTTTTTAAATATTTGCGGATTGTGGTTGTTCAGCTATGTTATGTTTTAAATAAGTTATATGAGATGTTTTGATATGTATGTGTGGTTTGATATTGATCACATATGGTATTCGAATTTTTTGAGATAATGGAACTCGAGTTGTGTTGGCTATGATCTTGTATAGGGCGTTTGGATTAGCTTATTTGGCCGCGTTATGGGCTTATTTGATTTTGGAAAAGCCGATAAGCTCACTTCTTAGTTCTTATTAGCTTTAGTTTATTGGCTTAAGCCAATAAGGTGAAGTTGATAAGGACATAAGCTTCAATAAGTGAGCTCATCGGCTTTTACAAAGTCAAATAAGCCCATAAGCCGACTAAATAAGCTGATCCAAACACCCCAGTAGTTGAAATTCATTAGTTGTTAATGGAATGCTCTAATATGTGTTGTATGTGATTGTTTAAGCTTATTTTTGTGCGCGTATTTGTTTTTGGCTTATATTTCATAAGTTCATTTTTTCCTGCTCATTTGAAACTTGTGTGGGATTATATAAGTTTGTTATGACATACTGTAATAAACTTATATAAGCACGTAAGTTACTAAATAAGCCAAAAGAATGGGGCTTATGAAAACGGATAAGCTCATAACCCAGTAAATAAGCTTAAACCAACATCCATTTTGTTAATGTTTTGTGTTGTGATTATCGTATAAGTTTTGATTGTTGTTATAGCATCAACGTTTGTTACATTTGATTTACATTGTTGTGCGTGTTCGTGTTTTTAGTTGAGTATAAACTATAAAAGGTTAGGTAGCTCATGTTTTGAGCGACAAGATTTAGTATTATGAGTGCCAGAGTGGGATTATGTATTCATGAGTGTAATGGTGCAAAAATAACTTTCTTGAAAAAATTAATATATACGATGGGTAGTGCTCCTTGGTTATGTGATTTTTGTGTGGATGATCACACATGGTGTAACATTTATACATGAGCATTCCCCATTTATGGATTCTGTGTACCTTGACAAGACTGGAAAATGTTGCATATATAAACAGTAACCTTTCGTCTCTTTAAACATATTTGGTCTAGGATTTTCAACCCAAGTTATGCACTTCTGCCACACAATTTTTTTTCCCCTTATCTGTTAAGACTTAAGATAGGTCCATTGATTTTTTAAATGAATTGTAGGTAAACATTTGTCGTATTTCTTCATTTGTTGGATAGTATCAGCAAGTGTTTTCTGGTAACATATCAACAAGTGTTGCAGAACCTCAAGTTGAAAGTAGTAGGACTTGACTCTTATTAGAATAAATAAGACCAGTTGTGAAATTAAGTGTTGGTAATGACCTGTGTCCCTAAAGTTCAGTGTCAAACTTGAACTTTTAACGACCTTATAGGATCTGAACCCAAACACGATTCCTTAATCCTCACCTTAATGTGAATGTGTAATGACCTGGGTACCTGAAGGTCATTGTTCTAATGTAAGTTGTAGAGATTAAGTGTCCGATAAATTTATGATGCAAGTGAAAAAGATATTGCTAGTGGTCGCGTATGATATTTGTATGTGAGCCAAGGCATTACAACTGTAGTGAAAAAGTTATTGCTTGCTATCATGTATGATTCATTGTATTTAGAGAGGCATTGTTATAATATAAGTTGCGCAGCCAAAGGCGTGCAACTTCAGACTCGTTTGTTCAACCTTTAGAGGTGGTAAAACACTTGGGTAGGGTAACAAGTCACATGGATACGAGTCACCATGGGGGAGATTGACTTGGCAAAATGTTATTGTCCGATCTTTTAACTTTATTATAAGATTATATCACCTGTACTTTTATCGATAGACATTGAGATCTCATAAGGTGTTCTGATTACTTAGTCACTAGATATTTATATACTCGTACCTGGTTGTGTTGTTTGTATCATGCGTGTTTGATGCGTGGTTTTGCAACCTTACAACAGGTTTTACCTCTCGAGGGATCTCAAGAGGCTTACAACCCCACCAGGCAGTGTACCTGACCGATGTAGTATAGTGTAGTGGTAAGTACGGGGGATTGATCGTTCTCCACAGGGAATAGTGTTCGTTAGGTATGAAAGACTACTCTAATAGGTCTAAGGGTTGAAGAAGATTCTTTTTGTATTTTTTTTATAATTTTATGAAAGCAAGTAAAATCTCGGGTTTGAAAGAGTGGGCGGAATTAGTTGCTAGTCAACTAACCCAAATAACTACAAATGCAAATAAAATAAAATAACTGAAAGTAAAATGTTGGTGAAAACTAATGTGTAGAGAAATGTGTTCACTTAGATTTCCTTACTCCCTAACTATCTTTTACCGGTTGATTAGTGTGTATTAGTTGCGTGGATGACGGGTGTATTCCTTAATACCAATCGTGGGGTGGCGTACGTACTTCCCCAACTCTACAAGCTCCTACTTCACTCCTATGTCGAGCCGGCTAGGAAGCTCCTAACATGGGATCACTAGAATTCGCTTGTGCATTAAATACAACCATAAAAACCTTTAGTACGCATTTGGTTCATGTTTCTTAAGACGTTCAAGCAAGTTACCGAATAGGAAGTTAGCCAGTTTTCTTAAGCCTAACATAGATAAACAATCATCCAATACAACTAATAACACACTAATAACCAATAATCAATAGCTAGGTTTCATTAGATCTAAGCAAACACAAGATAAATCTAGCCTAACATGTTAAACAAAAGACAAGAACAAGATAGAATCAAACAACACATAGACATATTGAATGATTAATTGATAACTTATCTTTCAATGTAACATGGAAGATCTCAAGGCAAAAAGCCTTGAAAAAGATGCTAAAATCGTCTTAGGGTTTTCTCCCAAAAATTCCACACTAAGCTCTCTCTAATGACAAAGAATTGCAAAACTATATATAGATTTTTACATCTGACGGCGTCACCTTATGGAGTGTGACGCCGTCACCTCGCCGCTTCTAGGGTTCCCGGATGGCCTTCTTGACGCCGTCCCTCTTTAGCTCTCCAAAATCTGTTCTGGCTTATCAAGGCTTGACGCCGTCAGACCTTGAACGTGACGCCGTCCCTCTTTGAATTAAGCCGTGACGCCCTTGATCAGGTTAAAGCGTGACACCGTCAGAATTTACATGCAATTTTCACTGGCTTATCATGAGTAAATTTCACATCCATCTTTTCTTGCCAAGCCATGACGCCGTCCAGAGTAAAATCTGACGCCGTCAAAGGTAACTTTTAGCCGATTTTTGAGACTTTGTCGTTTTCTTCACTTTTATGCTCCAAAAACGTCCAAAATGCCTCCTTTTCCAGATTTCTCCTCAAAAGTACCTAAAATGACAAAAGGAACGATTTAGGGCAATATTTGATCAAATAAATACGATTTAGGGCTTAAATGACCCCTTAAAAGCGGTACACTTTTCGCTTCATCATGCGTGTTTGTATACATAAACCTGAATCCACAAAGTCACCTGGCTTACTCATGTATGTTTATGTATATATCTTAACTACAAGACCGTTTGAAGTTGTTATGGTGGATATTAGTCTAGTCTGTTGATATATATAGCTTGTGATATACCTCTCAAGTTTACGAATCTATCAAAGACTTCAATCATAACCTCATGAATTGGACTAAACAGGCCTTCTTAAATCAGTGTCTCCCTGCATCTTGAACCTCATTGGCACTGCTTGCACAACAACACTAACGTTCACATCTGCAAGTCCTTCCTACCGAACTTCACCCTTCATGACAACCTATTCACAAGGTTATGCTTCGGGTATTCCTTAGATTCAAGCTGCTTGCTCAAACAAAATATGTGCGTCTGATATGGGTATGATGTCAACACAAATGTCGATCCTAGCCACTAGCTAGTGTTAGATTTGATACGATTTCTAGCCATGATGGATTTGCTTGGATATAGGTGCTTAACCACTTGAACCAGATTTGCTAGGACCGTTTTAGACAGTTGAGCAAGGACAAATAACCAGAATCATCCAAAAACCGAATTAAAAAATTTCCGTTCGAACCCCTAAAGAAACAAATAAATGTACCATATAGTCTAATCCGTAACTGTCCAATTCGACAGTTCGGTTATTTTCAAAATGAACATCCATTGACGCTTTATGACTCAAATTTAGGCACTAATAGTTAATGTTCATAGTGAACAAGATTTGAGTGTGGTAATGGTTCATAGTAACTGTATGAGATTCCTATGAAAACAGTTATGTATATAAGTTCTAAAATTAAATGGGCCAATTCTACAAATAGCCCGGTAGCTTAAGGTGTTGGGCTTTTTTAGCCCCAAAAAAGTCGCTTTCTCAAAATAGCCCAAGAAATAAGTGACTAAATGTGGGAGCGACACGTGGCGTGTACTTTTTGGCCCCTAGCGAAAAAGTCGCTTAAAATCTAGCAAAAATCGCTTAAAAAGTGTATGAGATTCCTATGAAAACAGTTAAGTATATAAGTTCTAAAATTAAATTAACTGTCCCAATTATACTCACGAAAGTAGGCTTGTCATGTTTTAAAAGACTAATATAACAAACATGGTTCATATTAAGTTATGACTTTCTAGTATGGTTACGGTAAGTTGTTAACATAAATGTCGTTAAAAAGAATGATTACGGCAAGTGGTTTGCCGCCTTATTTTGCTCATACGGATCTTTAGTTAACATGATAACATCAAATTTGTTAACAAATATGTTTGTATCATTTTTTAACACAAGAATCACAGATTTGCAGATTCGTTAACATATTATCGAGTTACATTATGAAATCTTCTTAGAGATATACTACTGTCCAAATTAAAGCTGGTGAAAATGAGGTATGGAGTTTCAAAGTGAAGTGTTTGAAAGGAGAAGTAAGAAGGGGGTAAGTTTGTCCCACATCGATGAATGGGCAAACTTTTAATGTAATTAAAAATAAGAATTTAGAGGCTTGTGCAACTTCCTTCATAATATCATCTTGATGGGATTGTTAAAGCTTAAAGGAGAATTGTGCAACAACTCTTTCTTGAGGTTCGTACAATCTTATCTCGGCCATATTATGGGATAGTAATTTTTAAAATGGAGCATCTCAAACACAGCCATGTGTTTTTTCGTTTTTTTCATCTTAAAATTTTAGTTCAGTTTTTTGTTGCTGTTGGTTTGTGCTCGTTACATAGGGTCTGTTACTTTGGTTGTTATGTTATGTTAGGTTTTAAATAAATTATATGAGAAGTTGTGATATTTATATGTGGTTTGATATTGATCACATATTGTATTCGGTTTTTTTCGATATAATGGAACTCAAGTTGTGTTTGCTATGATCCTGTAGTTGAAATTCATTAGTTGTTAACGGAATGCTCTAACATTTGTTTGTTTAAGCTTATTTTTGTGCGCTTATTTGTTTTTGGCTTATATTTCATAAATTAATTTTTTTATGCTCATTTTGAAACTTGTGTGGGATCACATAAGTTTGTTAGATCAAGAGTAGTGGTAAGGGAATTATTTGGTGTGAGTTGGGGCAAATGTTGACAAGTGGCATGTGTGTCATATGCGGCATTTTTAAAAATTTGAGAGTAGTGGGTTGTGACGTTGAATGGTACCAAATAATCATTACTTTATTTTTATTTTTATTTTTTTTCTTCTTAACTTGATTTTAAATAATAGAACACAAAAAAACAACAATTAAAATCCTAGATTAAAATAAAAAACTTAAAGATTAACGGATTCGGTTATTCCATATTTTTCTTTGATTTTCTCTATTTTCATCAACATCAAGTCTCGTATCAAACCGGGTTCGGTTGGTATCGGTTTTGACAAGTACTCGAAATCTTCGGTTAGTTGACGATCCTCCTCCAACTTGATCATCTTGTTTTCGTGCTTCAATCTTCGCCGCTAATTCTTCGTTTTCTTTCTCTAAACGTTGCCGGCTTAATTTGTATATATCATCAATTTGGGTTCTCACACCCTTGAATTCTTCTTCCATAACATCCCTAGCCATTGGTCGTTTTGTCTCTAGCCTTATTCCTACCCATTGGTCGGGTCATGTCTTCGAATACATCAACACCATCTTCTTTGTTTAGATCAAAGTTGACATGTGCATCCGACGATTGGCTCTCGTCGACGGTTGACGAAGATGTCTTGGATCTTTTCGCACGCCTTTGATGGCCATCGCTTGTCGGTTTCCATTTTGGGGATTCCCTTAAAAGTTTCCAACTCGGGAAATAGTTAGTAAAGTTACCTTCGGTCTCTTGGAACTCAAGCAAAGCTTCTTGTTGCACTTGAGCATCATCACCCCCGCTCGGGCGGCCACGTTTAACGCGCATGTAAATTGCGTTGTATGCCTAACACTTTTGGTTAACGTCCCTCCATTTAGATGTTAAACTATCTCTCGTTCGTTCATCCTCGGGCCTTGCACGTCACTTGACAAACTGTTGATGAACACGTAACCAAAGAGTCCCACCTACTTGAAAATTCGCTACATCGGGATCATCGGATATCGCGATGTACGAAGACGTTAAGGCCTCAAGTTCATCGGCCACCACCAACTGTAGCTTTGTACCCGTAAAACTTACTGCACAACTCCCTTTCATAAAACTCACCCATTGTTGTATACAATAAAAGTAACAGCGTTCACAGAAATAAGCGGGAATCACCCACATGGCATAAAGCAGTTTTCTTTTTTATTTTAACTGCAAATGAAATAGTATCAACTAGCATGTTTCACAAAATGAGAATATCGAGTGCCCAGAAACAGATGTCATAAGGTCAATACAACAAATATTAAACACGAGTTCTCCGATCTCAGAAATCTAGATTCTTTCCACTGCAACTCATGGAAGGAATTTCCTGTAGGGTCTCTTATTGTCTTCATCTTGCATATGCTGCAAAAATGATACACAAAATATGAATATGAATATAGTCAAAATGATACACAGATATGAATGTTAATATACTGACATGAATAGCTAATAGATTATGTTATAGCTCTAAAAGGTCAAACAGGTAAATATAAAAAGATAGCTGAAAGGGGAACAGATAGAAAGTCGCCCAAAGTGTATTCAAGAATAACTTTGTGCTTAAAAACCTCGCAGATAAAATTAATAAATTTTACATTAAAACTTTTAGACAGAATGTATATTTGAGCAATAACTCTGTAGCCTTCAAATGTGCTTGGATCTCAATTTCCCATGTGAATAAACCAAAAGTTCTTGCAAGTGCTAGCATTGCTAGCCTAGCAAGTTCCAATTATATTTTATAAATCACATAAGAAAAACCAGCTCTATCAATCATTAGACATTAAATACAATTATCAAGAACTCTAATGTTGAGATATGCCTTTCCTTTCGCCCTCAAATGCCATAAATACACATGATAACAGCTTTTACACCATTCACAACTTTATCAGAATACAAAATGTAGGGCATAGCATTATGTCTGTTGATTTAAGCGTTTCCGACTTTCTGCTAAATATAAAAGTAGGTTAAGTAGCGAGTCACATTTTCTGGTTTTGATTGTGGATGCATACTTTAGATCATACTACCATAAAACTGGTAATCTGGTAGCATTATTACTTGCTGAGTAGTTTAAACGAACAATTTGAAAAGAGATTAAGATCACGATCTTGTTGGATTATATATTGTGCAAAAACGTCAGCCACTTATGGCGCTTGTTACACCAAATTTAACAATTCCTAGTGCTCTTAGTTGTGCAACAACAAATCAGATCCTCACCTTTTCAGCAAGAGCTTATTTCGAAAGCTCTCCAAATTCTAAGGTAGTCCCAGCGGGCCCCACTTGAATCTTTTTGCAATACATGCCCTTCGCATTTTTATTGAAAAGAATTATTTCGTCCAGTCGCGCTTGATCCTTAATACAAAGAAACACAAGTGTGATTACAACATTGATGTCAGCGAAGGTAAGTGATATTATTGTCATGACCATAATACCAACACCAACACAACCCCCCCCCCCCCCCCGGCGGCATTGTAAATATGACTGGTAGCTCCTATCACATGTACTGGTCATCAGTCATCTTGCTGAGCGAGAAGTAAATTAATGGAGACTTAATAGGCTCGGTAACTAGGCCATTAGAGCTCATAATCAAGTGAATTGCATATGCAATGATGCTTCAGATGTACATCCTTTTAAATAATGCTGCACCTACCCGGGCTCGACTTTCATGAGCTCATTTGAGCGCGAACAGGTAAAAAAACATATCTATATATCAAGTTTGGGCTTGACTAATTCCAAATAATGCTGCATCTACCCTAGCAGTTTAAGCACCTTCAGGGTAACAAAGTTTGGAGTATAGAATAAACAAGAAAGTAATATCAGAGCAACAGCTTATCATGAATTTATTACTGAGGTTTAGTGATACAGTCTTGCTATTGACTACTAAATTTCACTCCTTATGCAGAGTACCCTTCCTCCAAACTTGAAAATTATGAATACCATTTTATCACCTCAAGGTTCAAATCATGCCGAATCAAAACTTAAGTTTACCAAAATACCAAGTAAAGCGGATTTGTTTGTATCCCACTGTCCCGATATGACTAGATATGGCCTTTAAGTATATGCAAGTAACATGAAATTGAATTTTAAGGATATTTCAACACAATGACTTATAAACTACACTCCTTGTAAAAAAACATGTTTAGGAAATATGAATAAAAAAGTTTCTTGAAGAAGCACAAGCAAATTGAGCGATATTTACATCCTACTAAAGCATCTAAAAACTGATTTATGTTCTTTTATGTAGAAACTATACTTTACAGTTCAGTAACATATTTCATGACAAAAAATTTAGTCAATAGCTCATTATTAAATCTGGAACAGATATTTTTAGATGTTTGGTACCAAATGGTGCACCTTGCATGTGGTGAAACTCAAGGTAGCAAGTAGATTTACGATAATTAAAGACGAACTTCGTGTGGAATACAGAACAATATTTTTTTTAACTAGATTCATTTTGAAATAAAAGTTACTGGTTATACAAAACATAAACAAGTAACTTGATGTTAAGATTCTTTATAAAAAAACAAACGAAACAGGAAAAAGAAAAAAGGAAAAAATAAGACCATACACTTGTTTCAAAAACGTTACTGAAAAGTGGTTTATACAAAGACAGAGCTAAAAGTATTAAGCTCTTTACGTTTTACATTTTTTTGGCAAGGACGCTACACCTTGTCAAGGGGCAGATACAACGAAAACCTTAAACCTTATCGAAGTAAGCGAGATGCCTTGTCACTAGGCTGTTATCTTGGCTTTACAGCCCTTACACAAAAGCCGTTTAGATAATGCTTCAAGCTTACAATTCTATGAAATCATATTCTTGAGGTTTTTCTTCATCACTAAAATTATAGAATCTACCGCTCATATGGTAAATTTTAATCACTAAAAATACTATTTAAGTATGCATTAAAGCCATTTCTTTTAGCAGTGGTTCCTTCTACCTGGCTACCCCTTAAAACGTATTAAGCAATTCTAAGTTCAGGGTTATAATTTAAACTATTTCATTTTTGCAAAGTTGAAGAGTAGCACATAAAACATCACAAGTAGATCATGGTCAGATTAGCTCATTAGCTTCACAATAAACTATGAACACCTTCACCAACTCCTACAAAGGCTCACTAAACAATTCATTTCATGCATAGAACGGAAGTCCAGTCGAATACTTAATGGCATGCTTCACAATCCCTAAGAGTAGGAACTAGCGCGGTCTATGACTACACACACTAAACAATCCCGTACCACCACCAAACATTTTATCCTAAAACAAACTTCGACATACAACTTAATATGTCTCTATTGCCAACGTCATAAAGAACACATTCAAACTCACTAAAAACCCCAAGGCGTAGTTGTAACAAGAAGTCGAAAAGTACAAACCCAAAAACCAAATAAATTTCCTCATACTCCCATTTCCAAAACAAGGATTTTTTCGGAGCCAAAACATGTCAACAAGGGGTGTGTTTGGGATTGCTGATTTCTCATTTCTTATCCAAATTAAACAAGTTCAAACTGCTTATTCAAAACAGCTTATTTCACCACCAAACAACCCTCAAAACTATAAATTTCTTGCATCAAAAGTCAAAACCCAACAAACAGATCTTTTATCAGATCTAAAATAAAAATGAAAGGGGGGGCTTACATATGAAAGACCAATGCTTTTGTGAGTAAAATAAGGAAGAGCAGCAACAACAGCAGAGATACCAACGAGTCCAACGGAAAATATTTTCAACATTTTTTGATCTAACACTTGTTTTTAAGGTTTCTCTCTCACACACTATCAAGAACAAAACACGCAATGAAATGAGATGGTTTTTGTTGATCAGAATGGAGGGTGTTTGGATGTAGGGTTTAGTGGAATGGTGATGGTTTTTGTCCTTGGAGAATGTATGAGTTGTCTCTCTCTACCTTCTACTTTATGAAATTACTTTTATAAACACTATTGTATTAAAACACATTCTATTACACCAAGGTTTTTAAACTCGGGATCCTACTCATGATTGTTTAACTTTTGCAAGATCGAAAATACTCATATACCATTTACCTTGAAAGTAAAGTTAGAATTTTCACTAATATCATCACTCCGTATTATTTTGTGATTTTGTCCCTCATAAACTTAAGTGAAGAAACAAATTACACTAAAAATTCTAAATATGCCAAGTGTATAAATTAATATGATAACAATATCAACATACTAAAATTTTCTCTAAACATTTCTTTTGTTCTTAGAATTTCATATTTAAATCAACAAAAATGTATACTATTAACATTTCTTAATGGGCTTACTTCTTTCCCACGAATATTCGACCTTATTTTAGGGTTCACGATTTCAAACAACAACAACATAAATCATCATGTCGTCCAGGGTTGTTTCAAAGACAAACAACACAAATCATCATGTCTAGTGTTTTGGGGTTTTAGTTTGTTTGGTTTTAATATGAGTTAATGTTATGGATATGAGATAAATAAGGGTTGTTTATGGTTGTTTTATTGTATGGTAGTTATTAATTGTGATGGTGATTGGTTTTATGTTTCGAAAATGATTATTCGGAATGTTGTTTATGTAATTCATTTTCATGTTTGACTTAATGAAGAGTGATAAAAAAGAAATTATTAAAAAAAAAAAAAAAAAAAAAAAAAAAAAAAAAAAGTTTTACACATTGAGGGGCTCTTAAACTACTCATAGACTCATAATTTATCGCACATTCATCTTAGCATAGTCGAAAGGGGGGAGATGTACCATCCACACGCATAATTCGCTAGCTGACACCTCTCGTGGTCCATAACACCAATTATATAACCCGCCTAAGAAGTTACATTATGATTCCTTTAACTTTTGTGAGTACACGTGATCAACCCATTATTTGTTTGTTGCCTCTCATCATCTACATATAATTTTTACCATGAAAAATGAATAACTAAAGTTACTACTGAAAACCAGTTTGATGTCGGATTCGGTTTTAAAAACCTTGCTTAAAACTACTCATACCTTTACATTTACTTATTTGGTACATCATTCAACAACAACATATCCAAACCTGCCGAAGCCGGATATGGGAAGGTGAAATGCAGACGGATCCTACGCGATATATGGGGAGGTGAAATGCAGACAGATCCCGCCCATAGAGAGACTATTTGGTACATCATTCAATGGAGCATATCAAACAAAGCACCAAAACCATCAAACGACAACAACTCACCATCAAAGCTTTTGAAGGAATTGAGCACATGGGGTATGAAGAAAGCTAAGGTCATAACTCATTGGGGGTTCATTCCTTTGATCATTGTTATTGGGATGAACTCTGAGCCTAAGCCAACCTTGTATCAGCTTCTTAGTCCTGTTTAAATCGTTGCTAATTTGTCGACTTTTTATATGTACTAGGGTCTGTTTTTAAATATTTGGGGACATGTTATGTTATGTTATGTTATGTTATGTTTTAAATAAATTATATGAGATGTTTTGATATATTTGTGTGGTTTGATATTAATTACATATGGTATTCGAATTTTTTGAGATAATGGAACTCGAGTTGTGTTGGCTATGATCTTGTATAGGGCGTTTGGATTATCTTATTTGGCTTGCTTATGGGCTTATTTGATTTTGGAAAAGCCGATAAGCTCACTTCTTAGAGCTTATTAGCTTTAGCTTATTGGCTTAAGCCAATAAGGTGAAGTTGATAAGGTCATAAGCTTCAATAAGTGAGCTTATCGGCTTTTACAAAAGCTCTAAGAAGTGAGCTTATCGGCTTTTCCAAAATCAAATAAGCCCATAAGCCGACTAAATAAGCTGATCCAAACACCCCAGTAGTTGAAATTCAACCGTTGGTAACGGAATGCTCTAATATGTGTTGTATGTGATTGTTTAAGCTTATTTTTGTGCGCGTATTTGTTTTCGGCTTATATTTCATAAGTTCATTTTCTCCTGGTCATTTGAAACTTGTGTGGGATTATATAAGTTTGTTATGACATACTGTAATAAACTTATATAAGCCCGTAAGTTACAAAATAAGCCAAAAGAATGGGGCTTATGAAAACGGATAAGCTCATAAGCCAGTAAATAAGCTTAAACCGACATCAATATTGTTAATGTATCGTGTTGTGATTATCGTATAAGTTTTGATTGTTGTTATAGCATCAACATTTGTTACATTTGATTTACATGGTTGCGCGTGTTCGTGTTTTTAGTTGAGTTTAAACTATAAAGGGTTAGGGAGCTCATGTTTTGAGCGACAAGATTAAGTATTATGAGTGCCAAAGTGGGATTATGTGTTCATGAGTGTAATGGTGCAAAAACGACTTTCTTGAAAAATTTAATATATACGATGGGTAGTGCTCCTTGGTTATGTGATTTTTGTGTGGATGATCACTCATGGTGTAACATTCATACATGAGCATCCCCATTTATGGATTCTGTGTACTGCATATATAAACAGTAACCTTTCATCTCTTTAAACTTATGTGGTCTAGGATTTTCAACCCAAGTTATGCACTTCCGCCACACAATTTTTTTTTTTTGTTTTTTTTTGTTTTTTTTTTTTTTAATTTTTTTTTTATTTTTATTATTATTATTTTTTGTTTGTTTTTTTAATCTGTTAAGATAGGTCCATTGATTTTTTAAATGAATGGTAGGTAAACATTTGTCGTATTTCATCATTTGTTGGATAGTATCAGCAAGTGTTTTCTGGTAACATATCAACAAGTGTTGCAGAACCTCAAGTTGAAAGTAGTAGGACTGGACTCTTATTAGAATAAATAAGACCAATTTTGAAATTAACTGTTGGTAATGACCTGTGTCCCTAAAGTTCAGAGTCAAACTTGAACTTTTAACAACCTTATAGGATCTGAACCCAAACACGGTTCCTTAATCCTTGCCTTAATGTGAATGTGTAATGACCTGGGTACCTGAAGGTCATTGTTCTAATGTAAGTTGTAGAGATTAAGTGTCCGATAAATTTATGATGCAAGTGAAAAAGATATTGCTAGCTGTGTACCATTGAGGGGCTCTTAAACTACTCATAAACTCATAATTTATCGCACATTCATCTTAGCATACTCGAAAGGGGGGAGATGTACCATCCACACGCATAATTCACTAGCTGACACCTCACGTGGTCCATAACACCATTTATATAACCCGCCTAAGAAGTTACATTATGATTCCTTCAACTATTGTGAGTACACGTGATCAACCCATTATTTTTTTGTTGCCTCTCATCATCTACATATAAATTTTACCATGAAAAATGAATCAGTAAAGTTACTACTGAAAACCAGTTCGATGTCGGATTCGGTTTTAAAAACCTTGCTTAAAACTACTCATAGCTTTACATTTACTTATTTGGTACATCATTCAACAACAACATATCCAAACTTGCCAGAGCGGGATATGGGGAGGTGAAATGCAGACGGATCCTACGCGATATATGGGGCCCGCCCATAGAGAGACTATTTGGTACATCATTCAATGGGCTTAAGAAAGCTAAGGTCATAACTCATTGGGGGTTCATTCCTTTGATCATTGTTATTGGGATGAACTCTGAGCCTAAGCCAACCTTGTATCAGCTTCTTAACCCTGTTTGATATCGTTGCTCATTTGTCGACTTTTTATATGTACTAGGGTCTGTTTTTAAATATTTGCGGATTGTGGTTGTTCAGCTATGTTATGTTTTAAATAAGTTACATGAGATGTTTTGATAATTATGTGTGGTTTGATATTGATCACATATGGTATTCGAATTTTTCGAGATAATGGAACTCGAGTTGTGTTGTCTATGATCATGTATAGGGCATTTGGATTAGCTTATTTGGCCGTGTTATGGGCTTATTTGATTTTGGAAAAGACGATAAGCTCACTTCTTAGAGCTTATTAGCTTTAGCTTATTGGCTTACGCCAATAAGGTGAAGTTGATAAGGACATAAGCTTCAATAAGTGAGCTCATCGGCTTTTACAAAGTCAAATAAGCCCATAAGCCGACTAAATAAGCTGATCCAAACACCCCAGTAGTTGAAATTCATTAGTTGTTAATGGAATGCTCTAATATGTGTTGTATGTGATTGTTTAAGCTTATTTTTGTGCGCGTATTTGTTTTTGGCTTATATTTCATAAGTTCATTTTTTCTGCTCATTTGAAACTTGTGTAGGATTATATAAGTTTGTTATGACATACTGTAATAAACTTATATAAGCCCGTAAGTTACTAAATAAGCCAAAAGAATGGGGCTTATGAAAACGGATAAGCTCATAACCCAGTAAATAAGCTTAAACCAACATCCATTTTGTTAATGTTTTGTGTTGTGATTATCGTATAAGTTTTGATTGTTGTTATAGCATCAACGTTTGTTACATTTGATTTACATTGTTGTGCGTGTTCGTGTTTTTAGTTGAGTATAAACTATAAAGGGTTAGGGAGCTCATGTTTTGAGCGACAAGATTTAGTATTATGAGTGCCAGAGTGGGATTATGTATTCATGAGTGTAATGGTGCAAAAACAACTTTCTTGAAAAAAATAATATATACGATGGGTAGTGCTCCTTGGTTATGTGTTTTTGTGTGGATGATCACTCATGGTGTTACATTTATACATGAGCATTCCCCATTTATGGATTCTGTGTACCTTGGCTAGACTGGAAAATGTTGCATATATAAAAAGTAACCTTTCGTCTCATTAAACATATGTGGTCTAGGATTTTCAACCCAAGTTATGCACTTCTGCCACACAATTTCTTTTTTATTTATTATTATTATTATTATTATTATATTTTTATTTTTATATTTTTATTTTTTTTTATTTGTTAAGATAGGTCCATTGATTTTTTAAATGAATTGTAGGTAAACATTTTTCGTATTTCTTCATTTGTTGGATAATATCAGCAAGTGTTTTCTGGTAACATATCAACAAGTGTTGCAGAACCTCAAGTTGAAAGTAGTAGGACTTGACTCTTATTAGAATAAATAAGACCAATTGTGAAATTAACTCTTGGTAATGACCTATGTCCCTAAAGTTCAGTGTCAAACTTGAACTTTTAACGACCTTATAGGATCTGAACCCAAACACGGTTCCTTAATCCTCGCCTTAATGTGAATGTGTAATGACCTGGGTACCTGAAGGTCATTGTTCTAATGTAAGTTGTAGAGATTAAGTGTCCGATAAATTTATGATGCAAGTGAAAAAGATATTGCTAGTGGTCGCGTATGATATTTGTATGTGAGCCAAGGCATTACAACTGTAGTGAAAAAGTTATTGCTTGCTATCATGTATGATTTATTGTATTTAGAGAGGCATTGTTATAATATAAGTTGCGCAGCCAAAGGCGTGCAACTACAGACTGGTTTGTTCAACCTTTAGAGGTGGTAAAACACTTGGGTAGGGTAACAAGTCACATGGATGCGAGTCACCATGGGGGAGATTGACTTGGCAAAATGTTATTGTCCGATCTTTTAACTTTATTATAAGATTATATCACCTGTACTTTTATCGATAGACATTGAGATCTCATAGGGTGTTCTGATTACTTAGTCACTAGATATTTATATACTCGTACCTGGTTGTGTTGTTTGTATCATGCGTGTTTGTATACATAAACCTGAATCCACAAAGTCACCTGGCTTACTCATGTATGTTTATGTATATATCTTAACTACAAGACCGTTTGAAGTTGTTATGGTGGATATTAGTCTAGTCTGTTGATATATATAGCTTGTGATATACCTCTCAAGTTTACGAATCTATCAAAGACTTCATTCATAACCTCATGAATTGGACTAAACAGGCCTTCTTAAATCAGTGTCTCCCTGCATCTTGAACCTCATTGGCACTGCTTGCACAACAACACTAACGTTCACATCTGCAAGTCCTTCCTACCGAACTTCACCCTTCATGACAACCTATTCACAAGGTTATGCTTCGGGTATTCCTTAGATTCAAGCTGCTTGCTCAAACAAAATATGTGCGTTTGATATGGGTATGATGTCAACACAAATGTCGATCCTAGCCACTAGCTAGTGTTAGATTTGATACGATTTCTAGCCATGATGGATTTGCTTGGATATAGGTGCTTAACCACTTGAACCAGATTTGCTAGGACCGTTTTAGACAGTTGAGCAAGGACAAACAACCAGAATCATCCAAAAACCGAATTAAAAAATTTCCGTTCGAACCCCTAAAGAAACAAATAAATGTACCATATAGTCTAATCCGTAACTGTCCAATTCGACAGTTCGGTTATTTTCAAAATGAACATCCATTGACGCTTTATGACTCAAATTTAGGCACTAATAGTTAATGTTCATAGTGAACAAGATTTGAGTGTGGTAATTGTTCATAGTAACTGTATGCGATTCCTATGAAAACAGTTAAGTATATAAGTTCTAAAATTAAATTAACTGTCCCAATTATACTCACAAAAGTAGGCTTGTCATGTTTTAAAAGACTAATATAACAAACATGGTTCATATTAAGTTATGACTTTCTAGTATGGTTACGGTAAGTTGTTAACATAAATGTCGTTAAAAAGAATGATTACGGCAAGTGGTTTGCCGCCTTATTTTGCTCATACGGATCTTTAGTTAACATGATAACATCAAATGTGTTAACAAATATGTTTGTATCATTTTTTAACACAAGAATCACAGATTTGCAGATTCGTTAACATATTATCGAGTTACATTATGAAATCTTCTTAGAGATATACTACTGTCCAAATTAAAGCTGGTGAAAATGAGGTATGGAGTTTCAAAGTGAAGTGTTTGAAAGGAGAAGTAAGAAGGGGCTAAGTTTGTCCCACATCGATGAATGGGCAAACTTTTAATGTAATTAAAAATAAGAATTTAGAGGCTTGTGCAACTTCCTTCATAATATCATCTTGATGGGATTGTTAAAGCTTAAAGGAGAATTGTGCAACAACTCTTTCTTGAGGTTCGTACAATCTTATCTCGGCCACGGCCATATTATGGGATAGTAATTTTTAAAATGGAGCATCTCAAACCAGTGGCGAAGCTAGAACATTTTCAGTGGGGGGTCGGGATCTAATTTTTTTTTTCCTAACGCTATTTCGGGGGGTCGAAATCGAATATACCGAAATTTTTCTACACGAAAACTATATACCCCCCCCCCCCCCCCCCCCCCCCCTATGTAGCTGCGCCCCTGTCTCAAACACATCCATGTGTTTTTTCGTTTTCTTCATCTTAAAATTTTAGTTTAGTTTTTTGTTGCTGTTGGTTTGTGCTCGTTACGTAGGGTCTGTTACTTTGGTTGTTATGTTATGTTAGGTTTTAAATAAATTATATGAGAAGTTGTGATATTTATGTGTGGTTTGATATTGATCACATATGGTATTCGGTTTTTTCGATATAATGGAACTCAAGTTGTGTTTGCTATGATCCTGTAGTTGAAATTCATTAGTTGTTAACGGAATGCTCTAACATGTGCTTGTTTAAGCTTATTTTTGTGCGCTTATTTGTTTTCGGCTTATATTTCATAAATTCATTTTTTTATGCTCACGAGCGGGGTAGCCCGCGCGTTGCTACGGCAGTGTTTTGCATGAATGGGATTGAAGCATTTTTTTTTGCAAAGTTAAAACTGCACAGATGTAAAAAGACCATTCAAGACTTACATTGAAAAAGTTTCCCGCCGATTCTTCTTGTGGCGATGGCCGCCTCAGTTGATTCAGTCTTCTACCATGAATTAGTTCTAATAATGTCATTGATGGACCTGGGTTTGATCTATATCTAATCCATTGATAATTAATTCAACAACAATTTTGACAGTCCGGTAGAACCCCAAAAAAAATTGCAGTTCAATTTGAAAAAAAAAAAAAAAAGAAAAGAAAAAAGGATGACACCCGATGGGACTCGAACCCACAATCGCCTGATCAGAAGTCAGGTGCCTTATCCATTAGGCCACAGGTGCTTAAAAGTGAAGTGGCATGATTAATGAATATTGCAAATAACTTTACCTGTTGGGTCTTTGACAACAGATTTACTAAGCCAGCTCTGTGTTATCAGTAACACTTCATGGACTTTGAACAATGGAAGGTGCTTCCATAAGCGACGAATCCACAGCAAATCCTCGCGTTCAGCTACCGTACTCTGCAGCATTGGTACATTAATTAGTAAGGAGCATGTACCTTGGTTTATACCAGAGGTGGAAGGTTGGTTATTTGAAGCAGGCTGCAGGTGGGCATGTTTTTGTGAAACATGATTAAAAACACGTATGCACATCCGTTGCAGTGATGCACACCTTTCTTTCATATGAACATCATAATATTGTATTAACTAATAGATACGAAAACAAATAAGGGGCGTTTGTTATTCTATACTTTTGTGTTCTAGTAGTAGTTAGATAAAAATTTATTTGAATTCGCATATTGACACTGTATGATTACTTCATTCTGTGTATGTGCTTTAACAGTAAGGAGGTGGTCAAAAGTGGTTATTTACATTTGAATATGCAGTTTCGTTCAAGCACCTAAATTAATATCAAGTATCATATTCTAAAAAAGGTGAGTTTTATCTTTTTTCTTTCTTTTTTTTTTTTTTTTTTTTTTTATTTATTTATTTATTTTTTTATTTTTTTTATTTTTTATGTATACCACTTCAAAGATTATGCATAAAGGAATAGCAATTTCATAAAGAGGTTTGAATAACCTGGATGTACCTAGCCGAGCTAGAATTCCTTTAGGTAGGACTGCAGTCATCTTGCATCCTATGATTACTTCATCATTAATAAGAGATCCGTGATATATGTGTTAAATTAGTAAGAACTTGCTACTTGTCACATGAAGTAAATTTTAATTTTACTTTATTACGGTTGGTGCATTTCTATCAAGTATGCTCATGGAAATGCTCAAGGCCATTTTATTTTGATCCAACAAAGGAGATTGCAACTTACAATTTTTATACATTAGTTATGGCTGCAAAGATCCCAATGATCCAACCTCATAATCTGCTACATGTCTACATGCATTTGTTCCTCCGTCGTGTTCTGTACCAAGCGTTAAAGGTTAAAAAAACAAATCGATAAAATATTAGATGTTATTGGTATGATTTTATGATAAAAGAGTCTCACCCACATCTGCAATATCTGTTGGGTACCCTATCAGTGTGGTCAGTAACCATTTGCTACTCTGCTGCATAAGTGGTACTTGTCACATGAAGTAAATTTTAATTTTACTTTAATACGGTTGGTGCGTTTCTATCAAGTATGCTCATGGAAATGCTCAAGGCCATTTTATTTTGATCCAACAAAGGAGATTGCAACTTACAATTTTTATACATTAGTTATGGCTGCAAAGATCCCAATGATCCAACCTCATAATCTGCTACATGTCTACATGCATTTGTTCCTCCGTCGTGTTCTGTACCAAGCGTTAAAGGTTAAAAAAACAAATCGATAAAATATTAGATGTTATTGGTATGATTTCATGATAAAAGAGTCTCACCCACATCTGCAACCATTTGCTACTCTGCTGCATAAGTTAGAACAAACATATAGCCGATGTCACATATACAAATCTATGTTGGTAAATAAATATATTATGCTACACATGCGCTATGAATGAAAAAATTTTGGTTTACAGTTTATCGGAAAACCTGATAGTCAAACTGTATCTTGACAGCGGTGTGAAAATTCCTCGTTTGAGGTCTAAATTTTTTATCGACATACAAAAAGATTGCATCATGCATGGGTTCGAATCCCATTTCTTTATGTGGAGGTTAGAACAAAAGATGTTGTAGCAAGAAACTTATGACGGATAGTTTGAATTTTAAAAACTGGAAACCATCAACCTTATACCTGAGAATGTTATTGGAACCGATAATACCGTCTCCCACCACATTCCAGAGGTTTAGCCGAACGCTGCTCACTTGTCACGATAGCTTCAAATCCAATCGGCAATCCAAGAGCTGCCAAAAAACCCCAGTCTACCACATAAGCATCCAGCAGGGGTAACATTAGAAAGGGGTAACATAGTTAACTATTAAATGGCAGTTTATTGTATTCATCCAACCAAAGTGATGCAAATGATGGAAACACTGGTATATGTATATGCACAAATGTATTAACAAACTTGAAAAATGAAAAAGTAATAGAATCAACAAACCTTTTGAGACAGAACAACCCGATCTCCTAACAGCATCCATTTTGTAGCTGATCTCTTACCTGTTCTCCTAACAACTCGACGTGAACCATTACCTCATAAACCCCTTCACACCCAACAGCAGCCATTTTGTAGCTGATCTCTTACCTGTTCTCCTAACAACTCAACGTGAACCATTAGCTCATAAACCCTTAAACATCGTCTCTTTCTTCTTTTCTTAAACAAAAAAACTTAACAGTAGGCGAATGTTGACGAACACTCATAAAACTACAACACAATGAAAAAAATAAATAAATAGAAAGGTTAATAATAGAACCTTAAAGTACCTGTAGTGGAATCAAGATTGTCTCTAGGAATATCATAATTAAAGTCTTGATTTGAGTCATTGGACTGCTGAAATTTTGTTTAATATGGAAGTGCACTCACATAATGACCTGCATCCAAATCAAAGAACACAAAATGAATAATGATTATAACCTGATAAAAAAATATTCTTCATGAGTGTTGCTAAGTACATACATACACAATCAAAAGGTCGTGAATATGAACCAACAAACGATAACACTGAAGCCTCTGCTTTCAAAAACAGGGTAAAGCCCTCTGCTTTCAATTCTATTTGACGCGTAAACAGATATATGAATACCCAAAAGGGCTAATTAGTAAAAAAAGAAAAAGAAAAAAAAAGTTATGCAAGACTTACAGCGTCTTCGATATTGAAGCCTTTAGTCCACATTTCAAGAGTTCCTCTGTGAATTGATGTTTGCTTGACAGGAAACGTAAAGGTAAACCCGAGTTCCCGTTGTGTGTCAGGTAGAATTCACATATCTTCACTCTCAGGTGGCGACAAATTCGGCAAGTTTTCCAGCAATAAAATCAAATAATTCCTAAAACATCAAAATGTTATAAAAAAAATATCTTAAGATTGGGTTGATTAAAGCAAAAAGTGGAAAATAACTTCATTCAAAGTAATAGCGAAGCACATTAGATTCTACCTTGTGGAAACCTTTGGAGGTTTGTTCCTTCTGTAGAGCAAATGACTATCTGTATTATGATTGATGCCACAGGGTAGTCTAGTATCTGTGCAAAAGTATTCGGTTACTGGTTTAGCTGAAGTGGACTTGAAAGAAGCTGCAAGTTTCATCAATTCATGATCTGCATCAATAACACCACTTTGAGATCAATAAATAATAAGTAATATTCAATAAATCATAGGCAAAACTTATATGTCAATCAGTTTGCCAAAACAAATTGCAGAACACCCCATAGATTTGTATCTAAAACAGTGAATAAGCTAAATTACCCCTGATGGTTTCAACTCCTGTTTTTTTGTGGATCTGTGGTTCAAGTCTGTTTATGTGTGTACTCAATCACACCATCTCTTTCCCAAACCTGTGTGTCATACGAATAAAGCAAACATGTCAAAAATGACGAGTAGGACCGTTGCAGGAATGTACATTTTTGTGAGAATCTTCGTTTTGAATCTTATGGGAACAAAATGAGCAATTTTACATGACAGATTCACAATTATGCTTTATTCATTGGAAACACTTTTCTTACGCTATTTTGTTATAAAATGTATTAGGAAGGCCAAAATTCACTTTGCACGGGGAGCCATTCCGCTTTGCCTAAAGAAAAAACACCTAAGGAAGGATTGCTTATTAAAAGTGCTTATCTAGTTAAAATTTGCTTTTAAATGCTTATTCTATAGTAAAATAAAGAAAGCTGATCAATACCCATAGCCTTTCCTTCCGTAACTGGTATGAACTGGGGGAAATTGATTTATTCATCATGGGGTTACAGCTAATTTTTAGGATATGATTTGATCGGATTAAACTGATTTAGGGTAAAGGATGTTGGTTTAGTTGTTCAGATTTTTTTCCCCAAGGATATGGAGTTATATAGCCACAATTAAGGCATGAATTGTGTATTTTTTATTCGATGAACAGTGCCCGGAACAGTAACGTTCCGGATTTACGGGTGTTAATTACTTTGCTAAACACTTGTACAATAATACATGAGCGGGGTACAACTTGCTGATGCAGCCCCACATCCTGGGGAATTAATATACTTATAATTATAATATAATTTTGAAACTTGTGTGAGATCATATAAGTTTGTTAGATCAAGAGTAGTGGTAAGAGAATTATTTGGTGTGGGTTGGGCCAAATGTTAACAAGTGTCATATGAGACATTTTTGAAAATTTTGGAGTAGTAAGTTGTGACGTTGAATGGTACCAAATAATCATTACTTTATTTTTATTTTTATTTTTTTTCTTCTTAACTTGATTTAAAATGATAGAACACAATAAAACAACAATTAAAATCCTAGATTAAAATAAAAAAACTTAAAGATTATCATGGGGCTTTGTGGTCTAGTGGTAGATGCTTAAGCAATTAAGCGTGCTCAAGTGAGAGTAGTACCGGGTTGGGTGACCGACCGGGAAGTCCTCACTTAGGGACCATAAGCTCTAATGATATCAACCAGCTGCCTTAGAAGCCTGGGCCCAGCCATGTGATGTCTTGACCAAACAAAGGACGCGAGTTCGAATCCAATCCGCAGCATGGTTGGGTATTGGGTGGAGGTATTTCACAGGCATCAAACCTTTGCTGGGTAGGGTTGATGGGTACCATTATGGTACACAGGGTTGAGGTATCCCTGCCAATCTACACTTTTTGACCAAAAAAACTTAAAGATTAACGGATTCGGTTATTCCATATTTTTCTTTGATTTTCTCTATTTTCATCAACATCAAGTCTCGTATAAAACCGGGTTCGGTTGGTATCGGTTTTGACAAGTACTCGATATCTTCGGTTAGTTGACGATCCTCCTCCAACTTGATCATCTTGTTTTCGTGCTTCAATCTTCGCCGCTAATTCTTCGTTTTCTTTCTCTAAACGTTGCCGGCTTAATTTGTATATATCATCAATTTGGGTTCTCACACCCTTGAATTCTTCTTCCATAACATCCCTATCCCTAGCCATTGGTCGTTTGTCTCTAGCCTTATTCATACCCATTGGTCGGGTCATGTCTTCGAATGCATCAACACCATCCTCTTTTTTAGATCAAAGTTGACATGTGCGTCCGACGATTGGCTCTCGTCGACGGTTGACGAAGATGTTTTGAATCTTTTCGCACGCCTTTGATGGCCATCGCTTGTCGGTTTCCATTTTGGGGATTCCCTTAAAAGTTTCCAACTCGGGAAATAGTTAGTAAAGTTACCTTCGGTCTCTTGGAACTCAAGCAAAGCTTCTTGTTGCACTTGAGCATCATCACCCCCGCTCGGGCGGCCACGTTTAACGCGCATGTAAATTGCGTTGTATGCCTAACACTTTTGGTTAACGTCCCTCCATTTAGACGTTAAACCATCTCTCGTTCGTTCATCCTCGGGCCTTGCACGTCTCTTGACAAACTGTTGATGAACACGTAACCAAAGAGTCTCACCTACTTGAAAATTCGCTACATCGGGATCATCGGATATCGCGATGTACGAAGACGTTAAGGCCTCAAGTTCATCGGCCACCACCAACTGTAGCTTTGTACCCGTAAAACTTAACGCAAAACTCCCTTTCATAAAACTCACCCATTGTTGTATACAATAAAAGTAACAACGTTCATAGAAATAAGCGGGAATCACCCACATGGCATAAAGCAGTTTTCTTTTTTATTTTAACTGCAAATGAAATAGTATCAACTAGCATGTTTCACAAAATGAGAATATCGAGTGCCCAGAAACAGATGTCATAAGGTCAATACAACAAATATTAAACACGAGTTCTCCGATCTCAGAAATCTGGATTCTTTCCACTGCAACTCATGGAAGGAATTTCCTGTAGGGTCTCTTATTGTCTTCATCTTGCATATGCTGCAAAAATGATACACAAAATATGAATATGAATATAGTCAAAATGATACACAGATATGAATGTTAATATACTGACATGAATAGCTAATAGATTATGTTATAGCTCTAAAAGGTCAAACAGGTAAATATAAAAAGATAGCTGAAAGGGGAACAGATAGAAAGTCGCCCAAAGTGTATTCAAGAATAACTTTGTGCTTAAAAACCTCGCAGATAAATTTAATAAATTTTACATTAAAACTTTTAGACAGAATGTATATTTGAGCAATAACTCTGTAGCCTTCAAATGTGCTTGGATCTCAATTTCCCATGTGAATAAACCAAAAGTTCTTGCAAGGGCTAGCAAGTTCCAATTATATTTTATAAATCACATAAGAAAAACCAGCTCTATCAATCATTAGACATTAAATACAATTATCAAGAACTCTAATGTTGAGATATGCCTTTCCTTTCGCCCTCAAATGCCATAAATACACATGATAACAGCTTTTACACCATTCACAACTTTATCAGAATACAAAATGTAGGGCATAGCATTATGTCTGTTGATTTAAGCGTTTCCGACTTTCTGCTAAATATAAAAGTAGGTTAAGTAGCGAGTCACATTTTCTGGTTTTGATTGTGGATGCATACTTTAGTTCATACTACCATAAAACTGGTAATCTGGTAGCATTATTACTTGCTGAGTAGTTTAAACGAACAATTTGAAAAGAGATTAAGATCACGATCTTGTTGGATTATATATTGTGCAAAAACGTCAGCCACTTATGGCGCTTGTTACACCAAATTTAACAATTCCTAGTGCTCTTAGTTGTGCAACATCAAATCAGATCCTCACCTTTTCAGCAAGAGCTTATTTCGAAAGCTCTCCAAATTCTAAGGTAGTCCCAGCGGGCCCCACTTGAATCTTTTTGCAATAGATGCCCTTCGCATTTTTATTGAAAAGAATTATTTCGTCCAGTCGTGCTTGATCCTTAATACAAAGAAACACAAGTGTGATTACAACATCGATGTCAGCGAAGGTAAGTGATATTATTGTCATGACCATAATACCAAACCCCCCCCCCCCCCCCCCCCCCCCCCCCGCGGCATTGTAAATATGACTGGTAGCTCCTATCACATGTACTGGTCATCAGTCATCTTGCTGAGCGAGAAGTAAATTAATGGAGACTTAATAGGCTCGGTAACTAGGCCATTAGAGCTCATAATCAAGTGAATTGCATATGCAATGATGCTTCAGAAGTTGAAAAACTTGTCACAATAATAGATGTACATCCTTTCAAATAATGCTGCACCTACCCGGGCTCGACTTTCATGAGCTCATTTGAGCGCGAACAGGTAAAAAAACATATCTATATATTAAGTTTGGGCTTGACTAATTCCAAATAATGCTGCATCTACCCTAGCAGTTTAAGCACCTTCAGGGTAACAAAGTTTGGAGTATAGAATAAACAAGAAAGTAATATCAGAGCAACAGCTTATCATGAATTTATTACTGAGGTTTAGTGATACAGTCTTGCTATTGACTACTAAATTTCACTCCTTATGCAGAGTACCGTTCCTCCAAACTTGAAAATTATGAATACCATTTTATCACCTCAAGGTTCAAATCATGCCGAGTCAAAACTTAAGTTTACTAAGTAAAGCGGATTTGTTTGTATCCCACTGTCCCGATATGACTAGATATGGCCTTTAAGTATATGCAAGTAACATGAAATTGAATTTTTAGGATATTTCAACACAATGACTTATAAACTACACTCCTTGTAAAAAAACATGTTTAGGAAATATGAATAAAAAAGTTTCTTGAAGAAGCACAAGCAAATTGAGCGATATTTACATCCTACTAAAGCATCTAAAAACTGATTTATGTTCTTTTATGTAGAAACTATACTTTACAGTTCAGTAACATATTTCATGACAAAAAATTTGGTCAATAGCTCATTATTAAATCTGGAACAGATATTTTTAGATGTTTGGTACCAAATGGTGCACCTTGCATGTGGTGAAACTCAAGGTAGCAAGCAGATTTACGATAATTAAAGACGAACTTCGTGTGGAATACAGAACAATATTTTTTTTAACTAGATTCATTTTGAAATAAAAGTTGCTGGTTATACAAAACATAAACAAGTAACTTGATGTTAAGATTCTTTATAAAAAAACAAACGAAACAGGAAAAAGAAAAAAGGAAAAAATAAGACCATACACTTGTTTCAAAAACGTTACTGAAAAGTGGTTTATACAAAGACAGAGCCAAAAGTCTTAAGCTCTTTACGTTTTACATTTTTTTGGCAAGGACGCTACACCTTGTCAAGGGGCAGATACAACGAAAACCTTAAACCTTATCGAAGTAAGCGAGATGCCTTGTCACTAGGCTGTTATCTTGGCCTTACAGCCCTTACACAAAAGCCGTTTAGATAATGCTTCAAGCTTACAATTCTATGAAATCATATTCTTGAGGTTTTTCTTCATCACTAAAATTATAGAATCTACCGCTCATATGGTAAATTTTAATCACTAAAAATACTATTTAAGTATGCATTAAAGCCATTTCTTTTAGCAGTGGTTCCTTCTACCTGGCTACCCCTTAAAACGTATTAAGCAATTCTAAGTTCAGGGTTATAATTTAAACTATTTCATTTTTGCAAAGTTGAAGAGTAGCACATAAAACATCACAAGTAGATCATGGTCAGATTAGCTCATTAGCTTCACAATAAACTATGAACACCTTCACCAACTCCTACAAAGGCTCACTAAACAATTCATTTCATGCATAGAACGGAAGTCCAGTCCAATACTTAATGGCATGCTTCACAATCCCTAAGAGTAGGAACTAGCGCGGTCTATGACTACACACACTAAACAATCCCGTACCACCACCAAACATTTTATCCTAAAACAAACTTCGACATACAACTTAATATGTCTCTATTGCCAACGTCATAAAGAACACATTCAAACTCACTAAAAACCCCAAGGCGTAGTTCTAACAAGAAGTCGAAAAGTACAAACCCAAAAACCAAATAAATTTCCTCATACTCCCATTTCCAAAACAAGGATTTTCTCGGAGCCAAAACATGTCAACAAGGGTGTGTTTGGGATTGCTGATTTCTCATTTCTTATCCAAATTAAACAACTTCAAACTGCTTATTCAAAACAGCTTATTTCACCACCAAACAACCCTCAAAACTATAAATTTCTTGCATCAAAACCCAATAAACAGATCTTTTATCAGATCTAAAATAAAAATGAAAGGGGGGGCTTACATATGAAAGACCAATGCTTTTGTGAGTAAAATAAGGAAGAGCAGCAACAACAGCAGAGATACCAACGAGTCCAACGGAAAATATTTTCAACATTTTTTGATCTAACACTTGTTTTTAAGGTTTCTCTCTCACACACTATCAAGAACAAAACACGCAATGAAATGAGATGGTTTTTGTTGATCAGAATGGAGGGTGTTTGGATGTAGGGTTTAGTGGAATGGTGATGGTTTTTGTCCTTGGAGAATGCATGAGTTGTCTCTCTCTACCTTCTACTTTATGAAATTACTTTTATAAACACTATTGTATTAAAACACATTCTATTACACCAAGGTTTTTAAACTCGGGATCCTACTCATTATTGTTTAACTTTTGCAAGATCGAAAATACTCATATACCATTTACCTTGAAAGTAAAGTTAGAATTTTCACTAATGATGTAATATATTTATATATATATATTTTTTTTTTTTTTTTTGAGTCCAAAGAAATTGTAACGAATACAATTCCCCCGGGTCGTTCTCCCAACGAAGGTTTGACGGCGAATAAGTCGAATCGGAGTCGTGAATATGTGAAGTGAATAAGTGACGTGAAAGATTATTTTTGGTGTTGATTACACTAAAAGTATGGAAAATTAAAATCAACTATCTACGCTATTAAAATAAATGCACACAAAAAGAAAGCAAATAATGCAAATCCCGGGCTAATCCCGAGATTTATAAAACTAATAGTGAAATTATAAAGCTAAAATGCAAAGATTAAAAGCTAAGGGACTAAAACTGCAATTAAATAAAACTAATTTTTTAAAGAAATAAAAGAATTAAAAGTTTAATAAAAATTAAGGGACTGAAAAAGTAATTTTTGAAACTTATATTTAAACTAAAACTTTTAAAACAAAGACAAGGACTTAAACTGTAATTTCTGAAACTTTAATAAAACTGAAAATGATTTTAAAACAAAGAGAGGGACCAAACGGAACTTTTCTGAAACTTAAACAAAACTGAAATCGATTTTATAAGAAAGAAAAGGACTGATTTAGATTTAAATGAAACTAAGGGACTAATTTGCAAATAACGAAAGTAAAAAAAAAACAAAATCGATTTTTAAACTAAAACAACCCAGGTTCGATCCTGGGTAATTACAAATTAACTAAACTAATTTTTTTTTAAATTTTCTTCTTTCAAAATTCAATTAACAACTAACAAAACTAACTTTTAGAAAAGAAAAGAGCTTAAAAAAAAAACTAGAATAAGCTGGAAAACAGCTTGACCACAAGTCAGTCAAGCTTTGCAAATTTTTTTATGAAACAGCTCAATTTAATCACAAAATTGACTCAAATAAGCTAACCAAATATGCTGAAAAGTAAAAACCAAAAGTAGAAACTAATACACAGCTAGCTTGACTAGCTTTTGCCCCACTATCCACTTACTAAACTCAATTAGAATGCTAGAAATCAACTTGTGAACTAGGCATTTTACTGAACAGCAGAGTAGATATCTAGCAGCCAAGCTACTTTGAGTTTAAATAAAAATAAGCTACTGAGCACCAAATTGAGATTCTCTTTTTGATCTAAATCTACAAGCTGGAAAGCTACTCAAATCACTAATCCAATCCTATTTCCAAAATACTAACAATTATTCAAAAGAACCCATGAACTCAGCCAACCACAATTTAACAACAATAACACTGAAAAAAAAACACAGATCAAACATCCTTATATCTAACTGATTATGCAAACAAGCTTAGAATCAAACCTCAAATCTCAACCACAATGATCAATCTCAGTCACCTAAGTATCACAGAAACAAATCCAACACTGATAAACAATTATTATCCACTACCATTCAATATCACAGATCTATCAATTATTATGTAGTATAGAACTCAGATTCAATTAAGTAACAAGCAGTGATCAAACAAACTCACATATAATCAACACTTCACTGAATAATATCAATTAACACTTATGAAACAGTAAACAATAACTAACAAAGATTTAAACTAGGAAAATGAAATAGTACTAAAAATTTAAATGAGATCCTTACTACACAACCAAGGCCCTAACTGAATAGGGGTATACTCCAATGAAGCCTATCTTTGTATAGGCTTATGAACACCTTCTTAACCACAAACCACCACTGAATCACATGAACCAGTCCAGTTGACTTTTTTTGTGATTTTGAGTAAACTGATTCAAACAATGCTCACACAAGCTAGAAAGCTTTATGAGCTTGTTAACTAGAGTAAATAGCTTAAATGTAAGCTGAGATTTGAATAAACAACAACATTTTTATATTTTTTTTATATTTATCTTCTGATTTTTATATTTTTATGTCTTTTGAAAGCAAATGAAAGGAAAAGGACTTTGAGAAAAGTAGATATTAGCTTCTTAGAAGCTTAATGGAACAGTAACACTGAGCTTAATCTATCAAAAACTATTAAAAGTGAACAAGCTTAAATGAAAACCGAAATGAAAATTTTATTAAATCACTAAAACATTACAAAAGAGAGATTACAATTAAAACTAGTTGAGTACAAAATTCAGCAGAGTAACTTTATCTAAAAACTACTCCCTAATCAGCTACCAAATGCCTCTATTTATAGCAACAACGAGAAGGATCTAGAGGGAGGGGGTCATGGATTGCCAAGCTGGCAATCCGTGTGACCTGTGTTTCTTCAAAGCCTCTCTAAGCCGTATGATCATAATCTAATCATTACCCAATGATGAGCACCCTTGGATCACTGATTGTGACGTGTAGAAACCAATCATTAGCTGCCATCTGTCCCCGTGTGTGCTTGTTTGCTTCTGACACCTCCTGACACGCTCTGACATTCTAGAAGCCCCAATGATTGACTATTGTACCCTTAATTGCCGTAATTTTGAGGGTCGGGTAATTAGGGTTCATGGTGAATAGTGGTAATTTCTGGGTTCGATTGGGCGGGGATAAGAGAAAGGGATAAGTGAGCATTTTTATTTTTTCTTCTTTTGACTTGTAAGTTTGACCGAATGGTTTATTTATTTGGGTGATGGATCGGGTTAGATTTAAGGGATTGGGCTTGTGGATTATTGGGATAGGTGGGCTAGGCGAGGTTAAAGGCTGGGTTGGGTTTAATATTTTAATTGGGCTGGTGTTGGATTTGAAGTAGATCCGGGTTTTTATAGTTTTAAGGATTTAAGTGTTTTAAACACTAGGGACTAAATGTATTTTCTGAATTTCACGGGATTGATCTTGCTAACTTTCCAAAGTTGATCCAAGGGTGCTTATTAACTTTTGGCCAAACGTGTCTTGCCCGGCATCGGCTTGAGTCCATTCCGTATCTCGTGCTCGTTATCTCGGGTTTTCCGTGTCTTTTGTCAATTTTCACGATATCCATCCCTGCACATACAAAAACACAAAAACACAATATCTTTTGGCATTTTGGTCGGGTTTTTTGTTATTTTGGTCCGGTTTTGGTCAAGAAAAGGTATGTGTTTAAGCACATACCAAATTCCCCCAGACTAAGCTATTGCAATGTCCTCATGCAATGTTATAAAAACACATTTTTGAAACTGAAAATTTCCAATCTCTTCTTACTAACTTTGAGAAGTAGCAAAATTTTCAAAAGAGATCAAGAAATATTAAGTTCTAAAAACTCCCCATTTTTCCTTTTATTTTATTTTTGTATTTTTCTTATTATTCAAGTGACGGCTTTGTTGACAATCATTATCTAACAATAATTTTTAGGGTCTTAGAGTAGAAACACAACTCATAGAGGAGTGACCATAAGGATAAAATTCTTCGTCCTTGATTTTTCACATGCTCCCAAACTAAGTTTATAAACGAGATCACAACCTACTTAGAAATTAGATGCCAACACTACTCATGGAAGTTACTTGTGTAAGAACCTCTCGCTCCCATCTTCTTATTTTTGTTTCTACTTATTTTATTTTTGTGAGAGGAATGAATTTCTCCATTAGCTTCTCATTTTCATAATTATTAGTTCGATAAAGATACCAAGTTTAAAACGCTAAGTAGTTTTCCATCTTCTTGCAAGAAAATTTGCCTTAAAAATGAGGTCCAAATCAAGGTTATTACATACGTCAAAGACTAAAGAACTCATACAAACATGTAGACATAAGTTGTGGAGAAACACCACGTGCACCTCATGTGCCCGATCTAGGGTCATTCACATGCACCTCACGTGCCATCAACTTGTCTAACACATTAAGCACAAAATCCATACATCTCAACATACACATTTTTTTTTTTTTTTTTTTTTTTTTTACTCAAACTTTTCTTCACTCAATAACTTAATACCACGGGATTACCGGGTGTTTCCAAAACATCAAACATTCAATAGTAACCCTTAGAAAACGAACCTTCACGGTTTAAATCCAAGACCTTACCGCCTTTAGAAGTAAGGATCCAAGGTCCGATCTCAATCCGAAATCTAAGAGCACTTTACAACTTATTCACTCAATACGGGACCTTGATGTGTACCCAATCTTTAGAGCAAAAATTCTTTTAAGAAGATGGAGAACTAAATTTCGTTCTAAACCTAAATATCTTTAATTATTTATACAATATATGGGGTGAAACAATTTTACGGGAGCAAAAGGCCACAAGTACCTACGACGAGCTCTAAAGAGAACCAACTACTCCACGTTTGGCATCTAACTTCTAAATAAATTCTATCATTTCTCGCTCTTCGCTCATTTAAAAATCTCAAATAATGAAATTGGCGAATACTTAGCCGATAATCAGCCACGCATATATAAAGTCAGTTACAGAAACTTGCAAATTCTTGAAAAGAATTCGCGTTTTCTAGCTCCTTATGTAAAAGACTAGCGAAAGCTTTAAAGCCATGCATGTATAAAGTCAAGTACGGGAACTTACAAAAGAGCAGCTCCTTGTGTACAAGACTAGCACAAGCTTTTATGATCATCATTGGTTAAGGGAACAAGCTAGGGCTCAACACGCCCGGTCAAGTCAAAATTTTATTCCTACTCTACCCAGCGGAAAGTCAACAAAAATGTCAAAACTTATTATATTTTTGCACAAAAATTTTTAAATTTTCTCATTTTTTGGATTTTTTTCAATTTTGGAGGAAAAACGGGGTTGCATGAGAAAATAGCAAAAATGCAAGGCAAAAATCAAATCGCAAGATTACCCCCCCCCCCAGACTAAAACGAGACATTGTCCTCAATGTCTTAAAGGTACGGGTATCCCTACAAAAATCTAAGGCCGTTTATTAATTATGCCAAAAGATAAATGTAAAACGATAAGATTTAGGATATCGATAAGCAGCGAATAATGAAACTCGAGTAGCGTGAAGGAAACTACGAGCACGAGAGTCTTCATCATCGGGCATTCCTGGACACAGCATAGAAAAACAACGAGACACAAGATATGGAAGAGGATCCCCTCCTCTTTATTAAGAAAATAGAAAGAAGATAGATGGATAAGCATGGGGTGCCTCCCACGAAGCGCTTGTTTTTGTAAACCGAGTCACATGAGCTTGACTCGACCCCGAATTTAGTTGTCCATGGGGAAAGTTTGGAGGTCCGGGACAACCAGGGATGGTACGTCCCCTCCAAAATAGTGCTTCAACCTATGACCATTCACCTTAAAGTTTGGACCGTCATTTTGAGCTAACTCGACGGTTCCATATGGAAAAACTTGAGTGATGGTGAATGGCCCAGACCAGCGGGTTTTGAGTTTGCCCGAGAAAATCTTTAGCCGAGAATTGAAAAGGAGGACTCGATCACCAACATTGAAAATGCGGTTTTTAATCTTAGAGTCATGAAGCCTCTTTGTTTTCTCTTTGTAGATCAAAGAGTTCTCGTAGGCTTGATCCCGAAGCTCATTTAATTCATTAATTTGGAGCTTACGGTGATCACCCGCGGTCTTAAGGTCAAAATTGGCATGTTTCAAGGCCCAATATGCCTTATGCTCGAGCTCGATGGGTAGATGGCAGGCCTTTCCGTAAACTAGCTTGTATAGAGTACACCCGATGGGTGTCTTATAAGCAGTTCGGAAAGCCCATAAAGCATCATCCAATTTGTCGGCCCACGAGGCTCGATTTTCACCAACGGTTCTTTCAAGGATACGTTTCAATCCACGATTCGAAACTTCGACTTGTCCGCTTGTTTGCGGGTGATACGCGGTAGAAAGTCGGTGAGTGACACTATACTTGAGCATAACTTTTGCAAATTGATTATTGCAGAAGTGAGTACCACGATCACTAATTATAGCACGAGGAGTTCCGAATCGGGAGAAGAGATTTTTCAAGAACTTAACAACCACTCGGGCGTCATTAGTGGGGAGCGCTTTAGCTTCAACCCATTTTGACAAGTAGTCGACGGCCACGAGGATATACTTATTCCCTCGTGAAGACGGGAATGGCCCCATGAAATCGATGCCCCACACGTCAAAAATCTCACAGACTTGAATTGCATTTTGAGGCATTTCGTCTTTTTGCGAGATTTTTCCTTGACGTTGGCAAGAGTCACAAGACTTCACCAAGTCGTGGGCATCGCGGTAGATTGTCGGCCAATAGAATCCAGAATCAAAGATTTTTTTAGCGGTGTAGCTGGCACCATGATGTCCCCCGTGGGTCCATTATGGCAAGCGTTGAGGATGTCAACGGCTTCTTGGCCATGCACACACCGTCTTATCACTTGATCGACACATATCCGGAATAAGTAGGGGTCGTCCCAGAAATAATGTTTAACATCTTTGAAAAACTTCTTTTTCTGCTGGGACGACATTCCTTTCACCACAAAATTCCCCGCATGGTAATTTGCGTAATCAGCAAACCATGGGGTACTCGAATCATTTTTTAAAGATATCTTCCCAAGTGTCTCGAGAGGAAATGTCTCGGTGATTTCCTTATTCTCGAGAACACTTTGATGAGGATTTTCCAATCTGGACAAATGATCAGCGGCTAGATTCTCTGCTCCTTTTTTATCACGAATGATAATGTCAAATTCCTGGAGCAGAAGAATCCACCGAAGTAATCTCGGTTTAGCATCTTGTTTTGCTAAGAGATACTTTAGAGCAGAATGGTCCGTATACACTATGCTTTTTGATAAGACAAGATACGGTCTAAATTTCTCAAAAGCGTAGACACCGGCCAACAACTCTTTCTCAGTAGTAGTGTAATGAGATTGAGCATTGGTCATTGTCTTGCTAGCATAGTGTATCGGTTGGAAGTATTTTGACTTGCGTTGCCCCAGGACTGCACCGATAGCATAATCGCTTGCATCACACATTAGCTCAAAGGGCAAGTCCCAGTCGGGGGCAACCAAGATGGGTGCTTCAGTCAGCTTCTTTTTGAGAACCTCGAATGCTTCGATGCATTCGGGAGAGAAGATGAACGGAGCATCTTTTTCAAGAAGATGGGTCAGAGGCCGGGCGATTTTTGAGAAGTCTTGAATAAATCGCCTGTAAAAACCGGCATGACCAAGGAAACTTCGGATACCTTTAACGGTAGTGGGATGAGGTAGCTTAGCGATAACATCGACTTTAGCTCGATCGACCTCAATCCCAGATTTGGAAATCTTATGGCCGAGGACTATGCCCTCTTTAACCATGAAATGGCACTTCTCCCAATTTAGAACGAGATTGGTGCTTTCACACCGTTCAAGCATTTTCTCTAAATGGGAGAGGCACGAGGAGAAAGAATTTCCATAAACCGAGAAATCATCCATAAAGACCTCCATCGTCGTCTCGATCATATCATGGAATATGGCCATCATGCACCTTTGAAACGTGCCCGGAGCATTGCACAAGCCGAAAGGCATGCGTCGGTAGGCAAATGTTCCATAAGGACACGTGAAGGTGGTCTTTTCCTGATCTTGGGGATCAATTGGTATTTGAAAATACCCGGAAAAGCCATCGAGAAAACAATAGAACTCATTTCCCGCCAAACGCTCAAGCATTTGGTCCATAAATGGTAATGGGAAATGGTCTTTACGGGTAGCATCATTGAGTTTTCGGTAATCGATACACACTCTCCATCCGGTGACGAGACGTGTGGGAATTAACTCATTTTCTTCGTTTGTTATTACGGTCATTCCACCCTTTTTAGGCACGCAGTGGACGGGACTAACCCATGAGCTATCCGAGATCGGATAAATCATCCCTGCGTCAAGGAGTTTAATAACTTCCTTTTTTATGACATCATGGATTTTTGGGTTAACCCGTCTCTGTTGCTGGACGGCGGGTTTGAAATTATCTTCCAATAAGATCTTATGGGTGCAGAATTTAGGGTCAATACCCTTTATGTCGGAGATCTGCCAAGCAATGGCACTTTTATGCTTTTTAAGCACGTCTAAGAGTTTTGTCTTCTCCTCATCTTTGAGAGCTTTTGAAATGATGACGGGAAATGTATCGGAATCTCCCAAGAAAGCATATTCAAGATGAGGGGGCAAATCCTTGAGCTCAAGCTCCGGAGGATTCTCAATAGACGGCTTAATTTCCTTAACGTCGGCCATTTTAAGGTCCATCGGAGGGGAAAAAGGGGTAGGGTCTTCATTCAAAAGTTGTTCAAGCATAAGAATATCCCCCTCCGGATCATAATAAGAATCATCATATTCCGGTGAAGAAGATGTGTCGGTAGCAAGAAACTCATTGACCTCTTCCAAAAAGAAATCACCTCCCTCAAACGGAGTGAGGGACGGGGAAGAGTCGGAGATGATCGGTGAAGAAATAGTAGACGGAGAAGAATCATCAATAGAGGTAGAAGAAGAATCCAAAGTGGGATTGCCACTAGCAAAACCGAGAATCTCTTGAGCATACTCCTCCGTAGTGACGTCAATAATATCAATACGGTTCACGGACATGCAATTATCGTTGGAGGAGTATCTCGCGGTTTGATCCAAATCGAAAGTCACGGCTTCATTACCAACTCGCAAGGTAATCTCTTCATCATAAACATCAATCAACGCGCGCCCGGTTCGTAAGAATCCTCTCCCGAGAATGAGAGGAACTCGGGGATCGGCATCAAAATCGACAATCACAAAATCTGCCGGAAAATGGAACTTTCCCACATTAACATAGACATCTTCGGCTATTCCAATTGGTCGAGTAATTGATCGATCCGCGAGCTCGAGAGTCATCCGGGTCGGAGTGAGAGCGGGGAGAGATAATTTTTCCCAAACGGACTTAGGCATTAGGTTAATGCTAGCGCCAAGATCGGCCAAGGCGAAACATTGAACCATCCCTGGAAAATTGCACGGAATAAGGAACTTTCCGGGATCTCCAAGCTTTTCCGGAAGCTTTTTAAGGAGAACCGCGGAACATTGTTCATTTAACGGGGTTGTTTTTGCCATCTCAAACAATTTATCTTTGTTGCTCAGCAAATTCTTCACCATTGATGCAAATTTCGGCATTAAGAGAGCAGCATCCGCGAAGCTAATTTCGAAACTCATATCTTGAAAAATTTGATAGAATTTCTCCATCTGATGCGTATTCTTATCATGGTGCTTTTGTTCATCAAGTCGCGATGGATACGGAAGTTTTATCTTAACGGGAACCTCTTGTTCAAAATCAACTTTCCCTTTTCCTTTTGACGATTGGACAACCGGAGGTTGGATGTCTTCGGTCCTTCCGTTATTAGTAGGAAGTGCCGTATCCGTTGTCACCTCGGTTTCACGGGCGACTACCTTGGGAGGAAGAGAAGAAGAGGTAGTCGGAGCCGTAGGTCCATCATAACAAACACCACTACGTGTTGTGATCGCTTTAACGTCTCCCCTCGGGTTTGCGATCGTGTTGCTTGGAAGAGAAGTAGTACCCGAGCCCGAGGGTTGATCATTTAAACGTTTCTTAATTTCACTCATTTCCTTAGTTAACAACTCTTGAGTTCTCATCATATTTTGATTTTGAAGCATTAATTGTCGAAGAATCTCATCCGAGGGTGGTGGATTTGGAACAACATTTTGATTTTGATTAAAATTTTGCCCTCGGTTGTTGTTATTGAAACCTTGATTATGAAAATTTCCTTGATTTTGATTCATATTTCCCTGATTAGCATTGAAATTCCCATAAAAATTCCCTTGATTTTGATTTCCTTGAAAACCCCGGTTTTGATGTTGATTAAAACCATTGTTTTGAAAACTATTATTTGCACGATTTTGATTATTGTTGACTTGATTACGGTTTTGACCTTGATTTTGACTTTGATTATTGAATCCCGGTGGTGGTCCAAGTGAATTGTTTGAACGGTAGCTAAGGAGATTACGATCACCTTGGGGTTGGTAACCATTACCACCCGAATTAGTAGCATACACATTCTCGTGTCCATAAGCCCCGGTGGCTGGACACTCAAAATAAGAATGAGGACCACCACATATTTCACAACCATGGTTAATAACATTGACTTGATTGGGTGTTTTCTCAATAACAAATGAATCGAATTTCTTATTAAGTGCGGCGAGAGCATTCATAACTTCTTCATTGTTCTTACTACTAGCACTAGATGTTTGAAGCTTGCTCCTTGAATTTCTCACACGGGCTTTGTTTTCAATTATTCCGAATGCCTCTTGAGTATTACGAGCCAATAAGTTTCCACCGGCCGCCGAATTGAGTGAATCTTGATCGGCAAGACTCAATCCATTATAAAAGGTATCGATTTGATGAAGCTCCGAAAAACCGTGGTTCGGACATTTCTCCAACAACTCTTTAAACCGATCCCAAGCCTCGCTGAACGATTCATCAAAGGCTTGTTGGAAACGTAAGATTTGAGCGCGGAGATTAGAAATCTTAGAAGGAGGATAGAAATGGTTCACAAACTTTGAAGCTAGGTCACCCCAAGTATAGATCGAGTTCGGGGGTTCCTTCTCAAGCCAAGTTCGAGCCGCTCCCTTAAGGGAGAAAGGAAATAACTTCATCTTGATCGCATCATATGATACTTGGTTAAGCTTAATGGTCTCAACTATATCCGTGAAGTTCCTAATGTGAATATGAGGATCTTCACTCTCGAACCCGTGGTAAGAGATACTAGTGATGAGGTTCAATAACCCGTGATTGATTTCAAATTGATTAGCAAGTATGTCGGGAATCACAATGGCCCTTCGCACACCATTAAATGGTGTTTGAAGTTGTTCCTCCATCGGAGGGAAGGTCGGGGCCCGGTTGTGCTCCTTGATTAGGCTCCACCGGAGGAGCTTGATCGTCGTGATTCATTTCCTCAACGTTTGGGAAATGAGCACGGTGTGTGTGTCGAATTACCCTTTCGGGATTTGATAATGGAGAAATAAGATTTTGAGAAGATGAGCGGGTGTTCATACACCAAAAAGGAAACAAAAAAGAAAATCAAAAATCTTTTTGTATTTTTGGTTGGGAATTATTTTTGGCTTTTTTTAATATATTGAAAAACAAAAGACTTTATTTTCTTTTTGGTAACCGTTACGTTAACCGTAACCGTTTCCTTTAAAACTACGCGCAGCGTGGCGGGAAGGCAAAGGTAGCTCCGAAGATGCTTAAAAACCCGCCTTCTTCAGCTCGACAATTTAATGTCAAGCTTCCTTAAACCCCGTAATTAGGTTGTAGTAATAAAGTAATCCGATAACGATCAATTTCACGATTTGTTTCGTTGTTATTTGGAATGGTTTACAACCGCCCTCCTTCAACGGAAGACCGAGGATGTTTATTAAGATGTATTTATGAAAACACTTTAGAAAAAGTGTTTTATTTATTATATTTTTGTATTTTTATTTTTTAAGAAAAACAATAACTTCCAAGGAAGGATCTTCAAATCACAAAAACAACGGACGAAATCGACGCACTCGTTTCAAGCCTTCCCCGGCAGCGGCGCCATTTAATTGATGTAATATATTTATATATATTTTTTTTATTTTTGAGTCCAAAGAAATTGTAACGAATACAATTCCCCCGGGTCGTTCTCCCAACGAAGGTTTGACGGCGAATAAGTCGAATCGGAGTCGTGAATATGTGAAGTGAATAAGTGACGTGAAAGATTATTTTTGGTGTTGATTACACTAAAAGTATGGAAAATTAAAATCAACTATCTACGCTATTAAAATAAATGCACACAAAAAGAAAGCAAATAATGCAAATCCCGGGCTAATCCCGAGATTTATAAAACTAATAGTGAAATTATAAAGCTAAAATGCAAAGATTAAAAGCTAAGGGACTAAAACTGCAATTAAATAAAACTAATTTTTTAAAGAAATAAAAGAATTAAAAGTTTAATAAAAATTAAGGGACTGAAAAAGTAATTTTTGAAACTTATATTTAAACTAAAACTTTTAAAACAAAGACAAGGACTTAAACTGTAATTTCTGAAACTTTAATAAAACTGAAAATGATTTTAAAACAAAGAGAGGGACCAAACGGAACTTTTCTGAAACTTAAACAAAACTGAAATCGATTTTATAAGAAAGAAAAGGACTGATTTAGATTTAAATGAAACTAAGGGACTAATTTGCAAATAACGAAAGTAAAAAAAAAAAAACAAAATCGATTTTTAAACTAAAACAACCCAGGTTCGATCCTGGGTAATTACAAATTAACTAAACTAATTTTTTTTTAAATTTTCTTCTTTCAAAATTCAATTAACAACTAACAAAACTAACTTTTAGAAAAGAAAAGAGCTTAAAAAAAAACTAGAATAAGCTGGAAAACAGCTTGACCACAAGTCAGTCAAGCTTTGCAAATTTTTTTATGAAACAGCTCAATTTAATCACAAAATTGACTCAAATAAGCTAACCAAATATGCTGAAAAGTAAAAACCAAAAGTAGAAACTAATACACAGCTAGCTTGACTAGCTTTTGCCCCACTATCCACTTACTAAACTCAATTAGAATGCTAGAAATCAACTTGTGAACTAGGCATTTTACTGAACAGCAGAGTAGATATCTAGCAGCCAAGCTACTTTGAGTTTAAATAAAAATAAGCTACTGAGCACCAAACTGAGATTCTCTTTTTGATCTAAATCTACAAGCTGGAAAGCTACTCAAATCACTAATCCAATCCTATTTCCAAAATACTAACAATTATTCAAAAGAACCCATGAACTCAGCCAACCACAATTTAACAACAATAACACTGAAAAAAAAAACACAGATCAAACATCCTTATATCTAACTGATTATGCAAACAAGCTTAGAATCAAACCTCAAATCTCAACCACAATGATCAATCTCAGTCACCTAAGTATCACAGAAACAAATCCAACACTGATAAACAATTATTATCCACTACCATTCAATATCACAGATCTATCAATTATTATGTAGTATAGAACTCAGATTCAATTAAGTAACAAGCAGTGATCAAACAAACTCACATATAATCAACACTTCACTGAATAATATCAATTAACACTTATGAAACAGTAAACAATAACTAACAAAGATTTAAACTAGGAAAATGAAATAGTACTAAAAATTTAAATGAGATCCTTACTACACAACCAAGGCCCTAACTGAATAGGGGTATACTCCAATGAAGCCTATCTTTGTATAGGCTTATGAACACCTTCTTAACCACAAACCACCACTGAATCACATGAACCAGTCCAGTTGACTTTTTTTGTGATTTTGAGTAAACTGATTCAAACAATGCTCACACAAGCTAGAAAGCTTTATGAGCTTGTTAACTAGAGTAAATAGCTTAAATGTAAGCTGAGATTTGAATTAAACAACAACATTTTTATATTTTTTTTATATTTATCTTCTGATTTTTATATTTTTATGTCTTTTGAAAGCAAATGAAAGGAAAAGGACTTTGAGAAAAGTAGATATTAGCTTCTTAGAAGCTTAATGGAACAGTAACACTGAGCTTAATCTATAAAAACTATTAAAAGTGAACAAGCTTAAATGAAAACCGAAATGAAAATTTTATTAAATCACTAAAACATTACAAAAGAGAGATTACAATTAAAACTAGTTGAGTACAAAATTCAGCAGAGTAACTTTATCTAAAAACTACTTCCTAATCAGCTACCAAATGCCTCTATTTATAGCAACAACGAGAAGGATCTAGAGGGAGGGGGTCATGGATTGCCAAGCTGGCAATCCGTGTGACCTGTGTTTCTTCAAAGCCTCTCTAAGCCGTATGATCATAATCTAATCATTACCCAATGATGAGCACCCTTGGATCACTGATTGTGACATGTAGAAACCAATCATTAGCTGCCATCTGTCCCCGTGTGTGCTTGTTTGCTTCTGACACCTCCTGACACGCTCTGACATTCTAGAAGCCCCAATGATTGACTATTGTACCCTTAATTGCCGTAATTTTGAGGGTCGGGTAATTAGGGTTCATGGTGAATAGTGGTAATTTCTGGGTTCGATTGGGCGGGGATAAGAGAAAGGGATAAGTGAGCATTTTTATTTTTTCTTCTTTTGACTTGTAAGTTTGACCGAATGGTTTATTTATTTGGGTGATGGATCGGGTTAGATTTAAGGGATTGGGCTTGTGGATTATTGGGATAGGTGGGCTAGGCGAGGTTAAAGGCTGGGTTGGGTTTAATATTTTAATTGGGCTGGTGTTGGATTTGAAGTAGATCCGGGTTTTTATAGTTTTAAGGATTTAAGTGTTTTAAACACTAGGGACTAAATGTATTTTCTGAATTTCACGGGATTGATCTTGCTAACTTTCCAAAGTTGATCCAAGGGTTCTTATTAACTTTTGGCCAAACGTGTCTTGCCCGGCATCGGCTTGAGTCCATTCCGTATCTCGTGCTCGTTATCTCGGGTTTTCCGTGTCTTTTGTCAATTTTCACGATATCCATCCCTGCACATACAAAAACACAAAAACACAATATCTTTTGGCATTTTGGTCGGGTTTTTGGTTATTTTGGTCCGGTTTTGGTCAAGAAAAGGTATGTGTTTAAGCACATACCAACTAATATCATCACTCCGTATTATTTTGTGATTTTGTCCCTCATAAACTTAAGTGAAGAAACAAATTACACTAAAAATTCTAAATATGCCAAGTGTATAAATTAATATGATAACAATATCAACATTCTAAAATTTTCTCTAAACATTTCTTTTGTTCTTAGAATTTCATATTTAAATCAACAAAAATGTATACTATTAACATTTCTTAATGGGCTTACTTCTTTCCCACGAATATTCGACCTTATTTTAGGGTTCACGATTTCAAACAACAACAACACAAATCATCATGTCGTCCAGGGTTGTTTCAAAGACAAACAAGGGCAAACCAAACAAAGGACCAAAGCCATCGTCAACCAAAGAATCAGCAGCCAAGGTGTATAAGGAGGTGAAGGAATGGAGCACATGGGGTATGAAGAAAGCTAAGGTCATAACTCATTGGGGGGTTCATTCCTTTGATCATTGTCATTGGGATGAATTCTGAGCCTAAGCCAACGTTGTATCAGCTTTTGAGTCCTATTAGAGTTGTCATAAATGTTTCGTATTTGTCGAATCTTTATGGGGTTTTAAGGGTTTTATGTTTTGTCTAGTGTGTTTGGGGTTTTAGTTTGTTTGGTTTTAATATGAGTTAATGTTATGGATATGAGATAAATAATGGTTGTTTATGGTTGTTTTATTGTATGGTAGTTATTAATTGTGATGGTGATTGGTTTTGTGTTTTGAAAATGATTATTCGGAATGTTGTTTATGTAATTCATTTTCATGTTTGACTTAATGAAGAGTGATAAAAAAGAAATTATTAAAAAAAAAAGTTTTACACATTGAGGGGCTCTTAAACTTACCATTGAGGGGCTCTTAAACTACTCATAGACTCATAATTTATCGCACATTCATCTTAGCATACTCGAAAGGGGGGAGATGTACCATCCACACGCATAATTCGCTAGCTGACACCTCTCGTGGTCCATAACACCAATTATATAACCCGCCTAAGAAGTTACATTATGATTCCTTTAACTTTTTTGAGTACACGTGATCAACCCATTATTTGTTTGTTGCCTCTCATCATCTACATATAATTTTTACCATGAAAAATGAATCACTAAAGTTACTACTGAAAACCAGTTTGATGTCGGATTCGGTTTTAAAAACCTTGCTTAAAACTACTCATACCTTTACATTTACTTATTTGGTACATCATTCAACAACAACAAATCCAAACCTGCCGGAGCCGGATATGGGGAGGTGAAATGCAGACGGATCCTACGCGATATATGGGGAGGTGAAATGCAGAAAGATCCCGTCCATAGAGAGAATATTTGGTACATCATTCAATGGAGCACATCAAACAAAGCACCAAAACCATCAAATGACAACAACTCACCATCAAAGCTTTTGAAGGAATGGAGCACATGGGGTATGAAGAAAGCTAAGGTCATAACTCATTGGGGGTTCATTCCTTTGATCATTGTTATTGGGATGAACTCTGTGCCTAAGCCAACCTTGTATCAGCTTCTTAGTCCTGTTTAAATCGTTGCTAATTTGTCGACTTTTAATATGTACTAGGGTCTGTTTTTAAATATTTGGGGACATGTTATGTTATGTTATGTTTTAAATAAATTATATGAGATGTTTTGATATATTTGTGTGGTTGATATTAATTACATATGGTATTCGAATTTTTCGAGATAATGGAACTCGAGTTGTGTTGGCTATGATCTTGTATAGGGCGTTTGGATTATCTTATTTGGCTTGCTTATGGGCTTATTTGATTTTGGAAAAGCCGATAAGCTCACTTCTTAGAGCTTATTAGCTTTAGCTTATTGGCATTCTTAGAGCTTATTAGCTTTAGCTTATTGGCTTAAGCCAATAAGGTGAAGTTGATAAGGTCATAAGCTTCAATAAGTGAGCTTCTCGGCTTTTACAAAAGCTCTAAGAAGTGAGCTTATCGGCTTTTCCAAAATCAAATAAGCCCATAAGCCGACTAAATAAGCTGATCCAAACACCCCAGTAGTTGAAATTCAACCGTTGTTAACGGAATGCTCTAATATGTGTTGTATGTGATTGTTTAAGCTTATTTTTGTGCGCGTATTTGTTTTCGGCTTATATTTCATAAGTTCATTTTCTCCTGGTCATTTGAAACTTGTGTGGGATTATATAAGTTTATTATGACATACTGTAATAAACTTATATAAGCCCGTAAGTTACAAAATAAGCCAAAAGAATGGGGCTTATGAAAACGGATAAGCTCATAAGCCAGTAAATAAGCTTAAACCGACATAAATTTGTCTAATTTCATCATTTGTTGGATAGTATCAGCAAGTGTTTTCTGGTAACATATCAACAAGTGTTGCAGAACCTCAAGTTGAAAGTAGTAGGACTGGACTCTTATTAGAATAAATAATACCAATTGTGAAATTAACTGTTGGTAATGACCTGTGTCCCTAAAGTTCAGTGTCAAACTTGAACTTTTAACAACCTTATAGGATCTGAACCCAAACACGGTTCCTTAATCCTTGCCTTAATGTGAATGTGTAATGACCTGGGTACCTGAAGGTCATTGTTCTAATGTAAGTTGTAGAGATTAAGTGTCCGATAAATTTATGATGCAAGTGAAAAAGATATTGCTAGCTGTGTACCATTGAGGGGCTCTTAAACTACTCATAGACTCATAATTTATCGCACATTCATCTTAGCATACTCGAAATGGGGGAGATGTACCATCCACACGCATAATTCGCTAGCTGACACCTCTCGTGGTCCATAACACCAATTATATAACCCGCCTAAGAAGTTACATTATGATTCCTTTAACTTTTGTGAGTACACGTGATCAACCCATTATTTGTTTGTTGCCTCTCATCATCTACATATAATTTTTACCATGAAAAATGAATCACTAAAGTTACTACTGAAAACCAGTTTGATGTCGGATTCGGTTTTAAAAACCTTGCTTAAAACTACTCATACCTTTACATTTACTTATTTGGTACATCATTCAACAACAACATATCCAAACTTGCCGGAGCCAGATATGAGGAGGTGAAATGCAGACGGATCCTACGCGATATACGGGGAGGTGAAATGCAGACAGATCCCGCCCATAGAGAGACTATTTGGTACATCATTCAATGGAGCACATCAAACAAAGCACCAAAACCATCAAACGACAACAACTCACCATCAAAGCTTTTGAAGGAATGGAGCACATGGGGTATGAAGAAAGCTAAGGTCATACCTCATTGGGGGTGATGCGCGTGATGTGTCGTTGCGGTTTAGCAGTTTTAATGCCTACTCAAGTTTTAAATTTATATTTAGCCGACTTATCAATAACACACACACTTAACGAGCAGTGTACCCGGTCAGTATGAAGATAATGGTAAGTAGAGTGTCGATCACTAAGAGTGGAACGTATTATCTCGTTATTCTAATCAGTATTTTAATATCCTAACGCAAGGAGGTTTTAGCCTGAGAGACTGGCACGATTTGTTGCAATTAAAATAATAAAATAAACCAATAGGCACGAATCAGCAAGTAGCACACACGTACACAGATAGATACTCGAGACAATAAGAGGGCTGTCCTTATAATTAAGTAGATTGTCACTTGTTTTATTGATAGCTTTATATGAAGTGTATGTAGTTAATCCTTTCTCGTTGGTCCTATTCTTATCGGCGAGTAAACCCTTAATGATTACTTATGTCTAAAAGTTATTCCTAAGTGATCAATTTAGAAACAACCGTGGGAGCCACATTATGTCCCGCAGTCAAATGCCCGCAAGCCACTAATAAACACAGAGGTTATCAATGCACTAATAAGTAGTAACCAAAGACATCAACATATAAACTTTAATTGATGGGAAAGCAAGTATTAAAGGGAGTGCAATCTTTCCGTTGTCACATTACACAAGCCACCAATCCTGATGAATTAAAGTTTGCTAACACAATAAAACAAAACTACTTAATGAATTAAATACATGCAGCACCTTCTTACAGCTCTTGTATCTTTGATTTGGGTGTGTCTTGTGCTGCCTCCTTGACTGAATTCGTCCTTTGTTCCTACTGTTCGGTCTTCGGTGTTAGGGTTTTGGAACTTTTTTTAATTCGTCTGGTCTACGGGGTATTTATAGTTTCTGTCTGAGGGAAGATGCGGCGCATCTACTAAGTAGATGCGGCGCATGTACTTAACTTCGCGTGGGGTCCAAGATTATAATATTCAGGAATATTCGTACACCGCCAGAAGATGCGGCGTAACTCTTTATTAGATGCGGCGCATGCCCTCTTGTATCTTGGATCGTATCTGGTGATATATTGATAGAGATGCGGCGCATGTTGAGAGTGAGATGCGGCGCATCTGGAGCAGAATTGACTTGATCTTGTCCATGTCAGTAGACTTTCACTTTATGCACGTTTTGCTCCTTAATTAGTCCAAAATAGCTAAGTTTCACCAAATGCTTGTTTTTACCTGAGAATTACAAAAGTAAACAATTAAGTATCAATCCTCATACATAATATAGTAAAACAAGTCAAATTAATAGGATAAATGATAGTAATAAAATGTACTTATTTGAGTTCATCAGGGGGTTCATTCCTTTGATCATTGTTAATGGGATGAACTCTGAGCCTAAGCCAACCTTGTATCAGCTTCTTAGTCCTGTTTAAATCGTTGCTTATTTGTCGACTTTTTATATGTACTAGGGTCTGTTTTTAAATATTTGGGGACATGTTATGTTATGTTATGTGATGTTATGTTTTAAATAAATTATATGAGATGTTTTGATATATTTGTGAGGTTTGATATTAATTACATATGGTATTCGAATTTTTCGAGATAATGGAACTCTAGTTGTGTTGGCTATGATCTTGTATAGGGCGTTTGGATTATCTTATTTGGCTTGCTTATGGGTTATTTGATTTTGGAAAAGCCGATAAGCTCACTTCTTAGAGCTTATTAGCTTTAGCTTATTGGCTTTCTTAGAGCTTATTAGCTTTAGCTTATTGGCTTAAGCCACTAAGGTGAAGTTGATAAGGTCATAAGCTTCAATAAGTGAGCTTATCGGCTTTTACAAAAGCTCTAAGAAGTGAGCTTATCGGCATTTCCAAAATCAAATAAGCCCATAAGCCGACTAAATAACTGATCCAAACACCCCATTAGTGGAAATTCATCAGTTGTTAACGGAATGCTCTAATAGTGAAAGTAGTAAACACACGAAAAATAAACTCAAAGATATACAATATTTACTTTCACTCCAATTGCATTGTGCAATTTCCCGACCTAACCATAGATAATGAATTACGCACGCGAACACAGGTAATGTAAGGAAACACACTCTGCCTATAGCAATTAACCAACCACGGATTCTAATCTACAGGGTAGGCTAAGGTGTAAGGGTGTAACGAAACATTTTAAACATAGGTGTAAGAAACGAAAGGAATGGCTCTGAGTGTTTTTCTAGGGGTATCTTACTCTAAAAATGAGAGTAACAAAAGGGTTTATACGGGGGTTAACTAACCAGTGTAGTTAGCTAATAACACATAACATATAAAGGCTATTTGGTGTAATCCTAGAATTTTACCAATTTAGACAAGTCATTCCAATTATATAAATAATACTCATTATGGTGGTCTCGAATAGTATACAAGCCAAGTTCTAAAGTTTACAAGTCACCGGCACACTCATAGATTTGTGAATTTTGAAAAATCACAATTTTGAAAATAACGTCATGTGTGCAGCTATGTAACTTAGATCTTAAACAAAAACATGCTAAAAAAAATTTTTAAGTTTGATATATTAAGCACATTTTAAGCATAATTTTTGAAAAAGTTTAGGACAAGTAATTGTTAAGTGTTCTAATTCTCCAATCCCCCCACTTAAGTTAAACAACGTCCTCGTTGTTTGTATAAAAGGTTAAAAACTGGAAAATAAAAGAATTAGAACAGAAAAACTCCCCTGAGATTTGCTCGGTATGATCCTCCATTAGTATAAAAGCAAAAATCATCTTTCTTGTGGATTAGAACGTTAAAGCTTCATACTTGATGTATCCACAGGAAATCCAGGAAACTATAATACCACCAACACTTTAAAAACACCTAAGATAAGAAAGGTTCAAACTTGCATAATACATTAGTAGTTAGGAAAATAAAACTTAAAAATTAAAACTGAAAATCATCAGGTCAGTCGATGCGCCGTATCTTATTGAAGAAGATACGCCGTATCGAGCCTGGAATAATACGGATCAGAATAAAGATGCGCCGCATCCTTAACCAGGGATGCGCCGCATTAAAATAAACTGATAAATAGTTTTAAAGTCGAAAATAAAAATGCAGAAAAATAAAATAAGATATGACCATTGCAGAGGATGCGTCGCATCTCAGGACTGAGATGCGCCGTATCTTCGTGCGGCCTGGACTGACTCGACACAGAAAACAGAATAATAAAAGTTAAATAAAAGATAAGCATGGGTTGCCTCCCACGAAGCGCTTGTTTTTGTTCGAGTCACGAGCCTGACTCCACTCTTATTTACTGTGTAATAGGGTGTTGTTCCCCCCACTTGGGATCAAGTGCGGGTGGTAGTAGCAATAAACACGAAAAGAGTGTAAATTTGCTATTAAAGATGGAAGAAATATATAAAGATCATACCTTGGCAATATATGTACATCTTCCCTATTCATACCCGGTTTGGTTGATAAATTGGATGACTCGACCACTTCATCTGAAAGAGTAGTATGTTGAGGAAAAATAGGTCTCCTTTCTTCTTGGTTAGTCTCTTTGGTAGTAAGGCGTCCCTTGACTTCCGCAGAAGATGAGAAAGGTTCTTTGGCAAGTAAAAGTTCGAGTTCCTCTATAATCATCATAGGGTCGACATCATCATCATCTTCGATCACAGCAATGTTTAAGAGCTCATCATCAAATTCTTCTTCGAGCTCCACCAAATACGGGTTGATCACAGGTGCTTCAATAGGTAGTGTAATAAATTTCACCTCATTATCCTTTTGTTTTGCAACCTGTTTAGGAAAACTAGCAAGATTATTAGTGACGGGATCAATAGTATTTAATAAATTTGTACCACTTTGTGTTGTAAGTGACTCCAATTCATCTTGTGAATCTCCATCTTCAACTAGTGGTCTTGCAATTTCAGCATCGTCCCGAATTTCATCCTTCATTAAGTAATCCCAGATTTCTTCAAAATCCCTCGTTGGGTCAAAATCTGGTTGGGGTATGTCATCATAAACTATGGCGTCAAATGGTTCGAAATCAAAATTAGAATACTTTTCATCTTCATCCGTTGGATTGTCTAATGGTGGTAATACGATTGCAGGATATTCTTCAACGTAACGTTCCGTATACACATCATCTTGCACAATCTCCGGAGAAAAAGTACTATCAATAGCAATTGCCGGAATTGGTTTCACGGTATATGAATCTTCTTCATCATCACTTGGTATACACCAGGTGTGTTGAAATGGCAATTTGTTTCTTTCTTTCCTAGACTTTTCTCGTCCAAGAATCAAGTATTCTTCCATAGTGATTTCTTTCGTATCAATGACTTGTGCACCATATCTTGCTCTTTCCCAATCGTAGATCCCATTATTGCTCAAGGCTCCTTCCTCTCCAAGTCTGACATATTCTTCCATTGTAATATCCGGATCGTCCATCTTCCTGAAATAAAACTTACTCGTGCAAAAGAAGGGTGAAACGATCAAAGTAAAATAAAAGCTTCTGATATCTGCTGTTGATGCGCCGTATCCTATAAATGGGATACGCCGTATCTTAATACGTTAAAAATAAGTCAAACTTTTATTCAGAAAAGCAATACGCCGCTTATAAATTAGAATGCGCAGTATCAGTTTTAATAATCAAAAATCGATATTTATTTAAAATTAAATACGTCGTATTAACGAAAGTTAATGCGCCGTATTTTCGTTACGTTTAAAAATAAAAGATTTTTGATTCAGTAAGATGCGCCGTATCGACAGAGATCGATACGCCGTATCTGTTTAATAATTCGCAAACTGTTTTTAATTAAAATAATAGATACGCCGTATCTTCAAAAGAAGATGCGTCGTATGGCGTTAACGTTTTAGAAAAAAAATTTTATCAAAAACAGATACGCCGTATCTGCAAAAGCAGATGCGTCGTATTACTTTATCGCTTAGAAAAATTTTTCTTATTAAAAACAGATACGCCGTATCTTGGGGAAAAGATGCGTCGTATCGAATTAATTAAACGCGTTGTATTAAAAAAAAATTAAACGCAATACGCCGTATCTGAGAGATCAGATGCGCCGTATCGTTTGATTTAGCACAGTACAACGATAGCAGAACAGAAAAATACGAAAAATAAAAACAAAAAATTAAACACACAAACAAAAATAAACACACAAAAATAAAAAAAAACAATTAACACACAATACAACAAATATGCAAAATAGTACAATGATGCAATTAATCTAATAAAAAAGAAAAAAAACTAATTAAAATACTAATCAAATTAACAGATAATAACAATTCACTCCCCGGCAGCGGCGCCAAAAAACTTGATGCGCGTGATGTGTCGTTGCGGTTTAGCAGTTTTAATGCCTACTCAAGTTTTAAATTTATATTTAGCCGACTTATCAATAACACACACACTTAACGAGCAGTGTACCCGGTCAGTATGAAGATAATGGTAAGTAGAGTGTCGATCACTAAGAGTGGAACGTATTATCTCGTTATTCTAATCAGTATTTTAATATCCTAACGCAAGGAGGTTTTAGCCTGAGAGACTGGCACGATTTGTTGCAATTAAAATAATAAAATAAACCAATAGGCACGAATCAGCAAGTAGCACACACGTACACAGATAGATACTCGAGACAATAAGAGGGCTGTCCTTATAATTAAGTAGATTGTCACTTGTTTTATTGATAGCTTTATATGAAGTGTATGTAGTTAATCCTTTCTCGTTGGTCCTATTCTTATCGGCGAGTAAACCCTTAATGATTACTTATGTCTAAAAGTTATTCCTAAGTGATCAATTTAGAAACAACCGTAGGAGCCACATTATGTCCCGCAGTCAAATGCCCGCAAGCCACTAATAAACACAGAGGTTATCAATGCACTAATAAGTAGTAACCAAAGACATCAACATATAAACTTTAATTGATGGGAAAGCAAGTATTAAAGGGAGTGCAATCTTTCCGTTGTCACATTACACAAGCCACCAATCCTGATGAATTAAAGTTTGCTAACACAATAAAACAAAACTACTTAATGAATTAAATGCATGCAGCACCTTCTTACAGCTCTTGTATCTTTGATTTGGGTGTGTCTTGTGCTGCCTCCTTGACTGAATTCGTCCTTTGTTCCTACTGTTCGGTCTTCGGTGTTAGGGTTTTGGAACTTTTTTTAATTCGTCTGGTCTACGGGGTATTTATAGTTTCTGTCTGAGGGAAGATGCGGCGCATCTACTAAGTAGATGCGGCGCATGTACTTAACTTCGCGTGGGGTCCAAGATTATAATATTCAGGAATATTCGTACACCGCCAGAAGATGCGGCGTAACTCTTTATTAGATGCGGCGCATGCCCTCTTGTATCTTGGATCATATCTGGTGATATATTGATAGAGATGCGGCGCATGTTGAGAGTGAGATGCGGCGCATCTGGAGCAGAATTGACTTGATCTTGTCCATGTCAGTAGACTTTCACTTTATGCACGTTTTGCTCCTTAATTAGTCCAAAATAGCTAAGTTTCACCAAATGCTTGTTTTTACCTGAGAATTACAAAAGTAAACAATTAAGTATCAATCCTCATACATAATATAGTAAAACAAGTCAAATTAATAGGATAAATGATAGTAATAAAATGTACTTATTTGAGTTCATCAGGGGGTTCATTCCTTTGATCATTGTTAATGGGATGAACTCTGAGCCTAAGCCAACCTTGTATCAGCTTCTTAGTCCTGTTTAAATCGTTGCTTATTTGTCGACTTTTTATATGTACTAGGGTCTGTTTTTAAATATTTGGGGACATGTTATGTTATGTTATGTGATGTTATGTTTTAAATAAATTATATGAGATGTTTTGATATATTTGTGAGGTTTGATATTAATTACATATGGTATTCGAATTTTTCGAGATAATGGAACTCTAGTTGTGTTGGCTATGATCTTGTATAGGGCGTTTGGATTATCTTATTTGGCTTGCTTATGGGCTTATTTGATTTTGGAAAAGCCGATAAGCTCACTTCTTAGAGCTTATTAGCTTTAGCTTATTGGCTTTCTTAGAGCTTATTAGCTTTAGCTTATTGGCTTAAGCCACTAAGGTGAAGTTGATAAGGTCATAAGCTTCAATAAGTGAGCTTATCGGCTTTTACAAAAGCTCTAAGAAGTGAGCTTATCGGCATTTCCAAAATCAAATAAGCCCATAAGCCGACTAAATAACTGATCCAAACACCCCATTAGTGGAAATTCATCAGTTGTTAACGGAATGCTCTAATATGTGTTGTATGTGATTGTTTAAGCTTATTTTTGTGCTCGTATTTTTTTTCGGCTTATATTTCATAAGTTCATTTTCTCCTGCTCATTTGAAACTTGTGTGGGATTATATAAGTTTGTTATGACATACTGTAATAAACTTATATAAGCCCGTAAGTTACAAAATAAGCCAAAAGAATGGGACTTATGAAAACGGATAAGCTCATAACCCAGTAAGTAAGCTTAAACCAACATCCATTTTGTTAATGTTTTGTGTTGTGATTATCGTACAAGTTTTGATTGTTGTTATAGCATCAACGTTTGTTACATTTGATTTACATTGTTGTGCGTGTTCGTGTTTTTAGTTGAGTATAAACTATAAAGGGTTAGGGAGCTCATGTTTTGAGCGACAAGATTTAGTATTATGAGTGCCAGAGTGGGATTATGTATTCATGATTGTAATGGTGCAAAAACAACTTTCTTGAAAAAATTAATATATACGATGGGTAGTGCTGATGCGTGGTTTTGCGACCTTACAACAGGTTTTCCCTCTCAAGGGATCTTGAGAAGTTTGCAATCCCCACCAGGCAGTGTACCTGACCGATGTAGTATAGTGAAGTGGCAAGTACCGGGGGATTGATCGTTCAACTCAAAGAATAGTGTTCGTTAGGATTGAAATTTATCTACTAGGTCTAAAGGTGAGGGATGATTCTTTTCGTATTTTTATATTTTATGGAAAGCAAGTAAAAATCTCTGGTTTTGGAAGAAGGGGCGGAATTAGTTGCTAATCAACTAACCCAAAAGCTACTAAATTAAACTAATGTGCAGGAAAGTAAACCAGGGTTCTACAAGGGAAGTGAAGCATGTCTACCTATGATACGTTACTCCTTGCTAGCTATCCAATTCTACCTATTGAATTGTCACACCTTGTTTTAATTGACGGGTTGTATTCCTTAATACCAATCGTGGGGTGGCGTACGTACTTCCCCAACTCTATAAGCTCCTACTTCACTCCTATGTCGAGCCGGCTAAGAAGCTCCTAACATGGGATCACTAGAATTCACTCATGCATTAAATACAACCAAATAAACCTAGTATGCATTGGTTCATGTTTCTTAAGACGTTCAAGCAAGTTACCGTATAAGAGGTTAGCCAGTTTTCTTAAGCCTAACATCGATATCATCCAATCATACAAGAGACAATAGGAAACAAGAATTATAAGCTAAACCAATTAGATCTATTGAAGTTGTCACGCCCTAATTGATGGAGATGGACACACACATCAACAAGAAATCAATAAGATCTAATTAGTTATACACAAGTTTCACACAATCATAGGTAAACACTAGGTGATTTAGTAAAACATAATCAATGAAGAACAAGCAACAATAATAATGGAAGACATAATTAAGATAGAATCAACACACCCTTACAAGATGTTTATGGAGTGATTAAGACCTTCTAAGTTGCTGGAAAAACACCTACCTAAACCCTAGAATCAGACTTAGGGTTTAGGGCTTACAAAAAGTGAAGTTGTGATGTTGTATTTATAGCTGATTTTCTGTCCGCATCGATCTGACGGCGTCAGCCTTCACAAGTGACGGCGTCAGCTCCCCTTTTTCACCAAATTGTAGATTTTTTCGTCCCGATTCCGTGGCCTCTTGAATCACCTAAATCCGAGTTCGTATGAAGATTTTATGGCCAAAATAGTGACAGCTACTCCGCGCGCGAGTTGTGATTGTCTTGATTAACTTGTGGCGGTTTCACTAAGGTTCCTTCTCGTGTAAGAATACTTTAACGCCGTCACTCTATATCATCTGACGTCGTCAGGTCTATGATCCTGACGCCGTCACCTTCAAAAATCCTCTGGCCCGTCTCTCTTTAACTTAACACTTGACGGCCTACATCCATTAACACGTGACGCCGTCACCCTTTAATTCCACAAAACCTTCTGGCACGTCACGTGTAAATTCATATTCATCCTTTTGCCAGTACGTGACGCTGTCACCTACAAAGCGTGACGCCGTCAAGCTCTGTTTCCAGCTTGATTTTGGAGACTTTGCCGTTTTCTTCACTTTTCGCTCCAAAAACGTCCAAAATGCTTCCTTTTTCAGATTTCTTCTCCAAAGTACCTAAAATGACAAAAGGAACGATTTAGGGCAATATTTGATCAAATAATCACGAATTAGGGCTTAAATGACCCCCTAAAAGCGGTACACTTTTCGTCTCATAAAGTGCTCCTTGGTTATGTGATTTTTGTGTGGATGATCACTCATGGTGTAACATTTATACATGAGCATTCCCCATTTATGGATTCTGTGTACTTTGACAAGACTGGAAAATGTTGCATATATAAACAGTAACCTTTCGTCTCTTTAAACTTATGTGGTCTAGGATTTTCAACCCAAGTTATGCACTTCTGCCACACAATTTTTATTCCCCTTATCTGTTAAGATAGGTCCATTGACTTTTTAAATGAATGGTAGGTAAACATCTGTCATATTTCATCATTTGTTGGATAGTATCAGCAAGTGTTTTCTGGTAACATATCAACAAGTGTTGCAGAACCTCAAGTTGAAAGTAGTAGGACTGGACTCTTATTAGAATAAATAAGACCAATTGTGAAATTAACTGTTGGTAATGACCTGTGTCCCTAAAGTTTGTTGGAAAATTTAGTGCACTTGAGGGATTAACTCACACCTGGTAATGGGTTTGGAGGTACGGAGTGTACACCCATCAGGTCAATGTTTGCCCTGACTCAATTGAAGTGGTTTGATAGTGTAAATGACAATGCTGCTGAGGCAGTTGATTCTGCTGCTAGCATTATCTGTTCCTGCTGCTAGCATTGTCATTCCTGCTGCTAGAATTATATATTGCTGCTGCTAGCTTTAATGATGTTGCTGCTAGCTTCATTGCTGCTGCTAGCTTTATCTGTTTCTGCTGCTAGCTTTATTGCTGCTAATGCAGAACAACTCTGCTGCTAGTGTTATTGTTCCTACTGCTAGTTCTCTGTTACTGCTGCTCATTCAATAATTTTGCTGCTGGTTGCAACCACCGACTCCTACTATTATGGAAACTATTATGAATAATTAATGGGCCTTTAATTATACATAATTCCATGGGCTAGGGTTTTGAGTATGTCTCTATTATAAATAGAGATCATCACATGGCATGAAAGATACGATAGAAAACCCTAAACACTAAATACGATCGGTTCTTGATCTATGCCTAGAACAAGAACATCACTTGGTTTTATCCCATAGAGATATTCGTGCAACCCAGGCATAGGGTCGACTAGTTTCTATTGGAAAGTGATAACACGACTTCAAGCGAATATCCGGTACCTTGATTGATTATATTTACCCTGTTACTGGGAGCACAACGACACCACTAAAACCAACAATCAATAGAAACTATTTAGAGATAATCAATGGCGGCTGTTATGAGACATATGGCTGCTAACTTTTCCAAGCTGGAAAAGTTTGAAGGTGTGGATTTCAGAAGATGGCAAAAGAAGATGAAGTTCTTGTTGACTAGCATGAATGTGGCGTATGTTCTGACCACTCCTATTCCTGAAGATCATGGGGACAATGCTACCATGGAACAGATGAGGAACAGAAGCAAGTGGGAGAACGATGACTATGTCTGCAGAGGTTTAATCCTCAATGGTATGTCTGATACTCTTTTTGATATATATCAAAAAGTTGAATCTTCTCAAAAACTGTGGGATTCCTTGGAAGCCAAATATATGGCTGAGGATGCATCAAGTAAGAAGTTTCTTGTAAGTAATTTTAACAATTACAAAATGGTCGATTCTAGACCGGTCATGGACCAATACAATGAACTTTTTAGTATACTTGGTCGATTCACACAACACAAGATGAACATGGATGAGGCTATTTCAGTCTCTTGTATCATCGATAAACTACCTCCTTCTTGGAAAGATTTCAAGCATATGCTAAAGCATAAGAAGGAGGAGTTAACTCTTGTTGAGTTGGGCAGTCATTTGCGCATTGAGGAATCACTCAAGGCTCATGAAAGTGACAAGCCAAAGAGCAGCACTGCTGCTGGTCCATCAATTGTCAATATGGTGGAGCATAACAACTCCACCAGGTTCAATGACAACAAGGGCAAACGTAAGCATCAGGATAACACCAAAACTGATCCTAACAAGAAGTCAAAAGCTACTTGTTGGAAGTGTGGTAAAACTGGACACTTCAGGAAGGATTGTAAAGGTGGTAAAATTGGCAATAAGACCAATGGATCAGGCACAAGTGGATCTGGGAATGGTAACTCCAATTCCCTGAAAGGTCAGAATATATTTAATAAGTCTTTTTGGATTTATTATGTTACATATATATCTGAATTGTTCTTTGTGCAGGATGATGATGTTGCGTGGTGGGTTGACTCTGGAGCAACAATCCATGTGTGTAAAGATAGAAGTTGGTTCAAGACCTACGAGTCAGTGAATGGTGGTTCTATTCTTCATATGGGAAATGAGTCAACAGCCCTAGTGCATGGAAGAGGAAGTGTTGAGTTGAAGTTTAGTTCTGGAAAGATTGTTACTTTGTTGAATGTTTTACATGTTCCTGATATTAGGAAAAACTTGGTTTCTAGTAGTATTTTGAATAATTGTGGTTACAAACAAGTAATTGAATCTGATAAATTTGTTTTGTCTAAAAATGGTGTGTTTGTTGGTTTTGGTTATTTATGTAATCATATGTTTAGACTTAATATTGTTCATGATGTGGTTGATTCTGCTTTTATGTCGACATCTAGTTTATATGATTCAACCCTATGGCATGCTAGACTTGGCCATGTACACTTTAAAAGAATGCAAGATATGTCTAAGGATGGGTTAATCCCAGCATTTGACATGGACACTGAAAAGTGTAAAACTTGCGTGATGAACAAGATAACTAAGAAACCATTTAAAAGTGTAAAACGTGAAACTAATGTGTTGGAATTAATACATAGTGATTTATGTGATTTGCATGCTACTCCCTCTTTGGGGAATAAGAAATACTTTGTTACTTTTATTGATGATGCTTCTAGGTATTGTTATGTTTATTTATTGCATACTAAGGATGAAGCATTAGATAAATTTAAAGTATTTAAAACTGAGGTTGAATTGCAACAAGAGTCCCTGATCAAAAGATTAAGGACTGATAGGGGAGGTGAGTACATGGATACTCTGTATTTCCAGTCCGTTGGTATAATCCATGAAACGACTGCCCCCTATACTCCTCAGCAAAATGGAATTTCTGAAAGGAAAAACCGAGTGCTGAAGGAAATGGTTAATTCCATGTTGTCCTATTTAGGACTGAGTCAAGGGTTCTGGGGTGAAGCTATGTTGACAGCTTGTTATTTACTAAATAGGGTTCCCAACAAAAGGAACAAGACTACCCCTTATGAACTCTGGACTAAAAGGAAACCCAACCTGAATTATCTCAAGGTTTGGGGTTGTAGGGCTGTTGTGAGACTCCCTGATCCAAAATTGAAAACTTTGGGTGAAAGAGGCATTGAATGCATCTTTGTTGGATATGCTGAGCATTCCAAGGCTTATAGGTTCTATGTCATTAAACCTAATGAGTCTGTCTCAATTAACTCTATAATTGAATCAAGGGATGCAAATTTTAATGAGAATAGATTCTCTTCAGTCCCTAGACCAAGTCAGAGGATTCCTAATGGAACCAATGATGTTGGTGTATCAGAAGCCTCTGATGAGGTCCCTGATGAGGTTGTGGAACAACAACCTGAACCTGAGCTCAGAAGGAGCACAAGGGTGAGGACTCCAAAATCATTTGGACCTGAGTTTCAATTGTACTTAATTGAAGGAACAAGGGATGAGGTCTCTGACCAACACTCCTATTGCTTTAATGTTGAGGATGATCCCAAAAAATTTGATGAAGCAATGAAGTCCCAGGATGTTGCCTTCTGGAAAGAAGCAATCAATGATGAAATGGACTCCATCATGGGCAACAACACTTGGGTGTTGGCTAATGATGAAGCGAAAAGTGTACTGCTTTTAGGGGGTCATTTAAGCCCTAATCCGCGATTATATGATCAAATATTGCACTAAATCGTTCCTTTTGTCATTTTAGGTACTTTGGAGAAGAAATCTGGAAAAGGAAGCATTTTGGACGTTTTTGGAGCGAAAAGTGAAGAAAACGGCAAAGTCTCCAAAATCAAGCTGGAAACAGAGCTTGACGGCGTCACACTTTGTAGGTGACGGCGTCACGTACTGGCAAAAGGATGAATATGAATTTACACGTGACGCGCCAGAAGGTTTTGTGACGGCGTCACGTGTTAATGGATGTAGGGCGTCAAGTGTTAAATTAAAGAGAGATGGGCCAGAGGATTTTTGAAGGTGACGGCGTCAGGATCATATACCTGAAGAAGTCAGATGATATAGAGTGACGGCGTCAAAGTATTCTTACACGAGAAGGAACATTAGTGAAACCGCCACAAGTTAATCAAGACAATCACAACTCGCGCGCGGAGTAGCTGTTACTGTTTTGGCCATAAAATCCTCATACGAACTCGGATTTAGGTGATTCAAAAGGCCACGGATTCGGGACGAAGAGATCTACAATTTGGTGAAAATGGGAAGGTGACGCCGTCACTTGTACGAGCTGACGCCGTCAAGCCTTGCCGACAGAAATATTGCCTATAAATACAACATCATAACTTCACTTTTTGTAAGCCCTAAACCCTAAGTCCGATTCTAGGGTTTAGGTAGGTGTTTTTCCAGCAACTTAGAGGGTTTCAATCACTTCATAAACATCAAATATTGGTTTGTTGATTCTAACTTAATTATGTCTTTCATTATTATGGTTGTTTGCCCTTCATTGATCATGATTTGCTAATTCACCTTGTGTCTACTTATGATTGTGTGAAACTTGTATATAATTAATTAGATCTTATTGATTCCTTGTTGATGTATGTGTCTATCGTCATCAATAAAGGTGTGACACTTCAATAGATCTTATTGGTTTAGCTTATAATTCTTGTTTCCTATTGTCTCTTGTTTGATTGGGTGATATCGATGTTAGGCTTAAGAAAACTGGCTAACCTCCTATACGGTAACTTGCTTGAACGTCTTAAGAAACATGAACCAATGCGTACTAGGTTTATTTGGTTGTATTTAATGCATGAGCGAATTCTAGTGATCCCATGTTAGGAGCTTCTTAGCCGGCTCGACATAGGAGTGAAGTAGGAGCTTATAGAGTTGGGGAAGTACGTACGCCACCCCACGAATGGTATTAAGGAATACAACCCGTCAATTAAAACAAGGTGTGACAATTCAATAGGTAGAATTGGATAGCTAGCAAGGAGTAATACATCATAGGTAGATACGCTTCACTTCCCTTGTAGAACCCTAGTTTACTTTCCTGCACATTAGTTTAATTAGTAGCTTTTGGGTTAGTTGATTAGCAACTAATTCTGCCCCTTCTTCCAAAACACGAGATTTTTACTTGCTTTCCATAAAATATAAAAATACAAAAAGAATCATCCATCACCTCTAGACCTAGTTAGAATAATTTCAATCCTAACGAACACTATTCTTTGAGTTGAACGATCAATCCCCCGGTACTTGCCACTTTACTATACTACAACGGTCAGGTACACTGCCTGGTGGGGATTGCAAGCTTCTCGAGATCCCTCGAGAGGTAAAACTTGTTGTAAGGTCGCAAAACCACGCATCAGCTAATCTACCACCTGGTTGCAAGCCTTTGGGTTGCAAATGGATTTTCAAAAAGAAAATGAAGGTAGATGGAACTGTTGAAAAGTTCAAGGCTAGACTAGTCATTCAAGGCTTTAAACAGAATTCAGGAATAGATTATTTTGATACTTATGCCCCTGTGGCTCGTATCAGTACCATAAGATTGCTAATTGCTTTGGCATCAATTCACAATCTGATTATTCATCAGATGGATGTGAAGACAGCTTTCTTGAATGGTGAATTGGATGAGGAGGTTTATATGAACCAACCTCAAGGCTTCATCATGCCTGGCAATGAAAAGAAGGTGTGCAAACTGATTAAGTCCTTATATGGACTAAAACAGGCACCTAAGCAATGGCATAAAAAATTTGATGAAGTGGTTTTGTCTAGTGGTTATTCACTTAACCAGTCTGACAAATGTGTATATAGCAAATTTGATGAATCTGGTAAAGGAGTCATCATTTTTCTATATGTTGATGACATGTTGATCTTTGGCACTGACCAAAATCAAGTTGACCTAACAAAGGAATTTTTGTCATCAAGGTTCTCCATGAAGGATATGGGGGAGGTTGATGTTATCCTTGGCATAAGGATTAAACATGAAAGTAACAAAATTTCTATCTCTCAGTCTCATTACATTGAGAAGGTGTTGAGGAAATTTAATTACTTTGATTGTACGCCAGTGAGTACTCCTATGGATACAAGTGAGAAGCTAATGTCTAATACTGGCAAAGCTGTATCTCAACTTGAGTATTCTAGGGTAATTGGCTGCTTGATGTATGCCATGATTTATATAAGACCTGATATTGCATTTGCTGTGGGAAAATTGAGCAGGTATACTAGTAATCCTAGTGCTCATCATTGGCAAGCAATTCAGAGGGTACTGAAGTATTTGAAGAGAACTATGGATTATAGCCTCTCATATACTAGTTATCCTTCAGTATTAGAAGGATACACTGATGCAAGTTGGATCAGTAACACTGAGGACAATTCGTCTACTAGTGGCTGGGTATTCCTACTTGGTGGAGGTGCAATTTCTTGGGCATCCAAGAAGCAAACTTGCATTACCAGTTCAACCATGGAATCTGAATTTGTGGCCTTAGCTGCTGCTGGTAAAGAAGCTGAATGGTTGAAAAACTTGCTTCTTGAGATTCCATTGTGGCCTAAACCTATAGCACCTATTTCTATCCGTTGTGATAGTGCTGCTACATTGGCAAAGGCTTATAGCCAGATGTACAATGGGAAGTCTAGACACTTAGGTGTCAGGCATAGCATGATTCGTGAGCTTATCATGAATAGGGTGGTATCTATAGAGTTTGTTAGATCTCAACAGAACTTAGCTGATCACTTGACGAAGGGTTTGGCTAGAGACTTGGTTTTAAAGTCTGCAAAAGGGATGGGTTTAAGTCCACCTTAGTCACTGAATGCAAAGACACCCAACTCCCTCCTGAGGAAACTTTGGAGCTGAGTTCAATGTGGAAAGCTGAACATTTAGTGGACTGGAGAACATGTTTTATTTACATCCCAAGGTTGTGCTCAGAACCTGCTGAAAGGAGGATGAAGTATTTACTTCTTAATGGTTAATTTTCTTTGAAAAAGTGCTTTGCAGGGGCATGATTAAAAGATGAACCACCTATGTAAATGTTGAAGTTTTGCCGCTTCAGGAAGCTTTTGGACTTTTAGCTTTTACAACATTTATGAATTGGATATGGACACATGGCTTGTATAGTGTCAGGAGTATTTTAGTGTTTGAAAATGTATGTGTATTTTATCTTCAGGTATTCAAATGGGTTGAAGGGTTCAATTCTTAGAACACCCTGATTCTCGAATATTTGAACGTGTAATGTACTAAGATGAGAATTCAATCTTCAAGATATTTTCATTTATGCATATGTTTTGTTTTGTGTTTATTTTTTCATGCAAAGGAAGTGAACTAAATTTGGGGAGGATTGTTTGAAAATTTAGTGCACTTGATGGATTAACTCACACCTGGTAATGGGTTTGGAGGTACGGAGTGTACACCCATCAGGTCAATGTTTGCCCTGACTCAATTGAAGTGGTTTGATAGTGTAAATGACAATGCTGCTGAGGCAGTTGATTCTGCTACTAGCATTATCTGTTCCTGCTGCTAGCATTGTCATTCCTGCTGCTAGCATTATATATTGCTGCTGCTAGCTTTAATGATGCTGCTGCTAGCTTCATTGCTGCTGCTAGCTTTATCTGTTTCTGCTGCTCGCTTTATTGCTGCTGATGCAGAACAACTCAGCTGCTAGTGTTATTGTTCCTGCTGCTAGTTCTCTGTTACTGCTGCTCGTTCAATAATTTTGCTGCTGGTTGTAACCACCGACTCCTACTATTACGGAAACTATTATGAATAATTAATGGGCCGTTAACTATTATGTCTCTATTATAAATAGAGATCATCACATGGCATGAAAGATACGATAGAAAACCCTAAACACTAAATACGATCGGTTCTTGATCTGTGCCTAGAACAAGAACATCACTTGGTTTTATCCCATAGAGATATTCGTGCAACCCAGGCATAGGGTCGAACAGTTTCTATTGGAAAGTGATAACACGACTTCAAGTGAATATCCGGTACCTTGATTGATTATATTTACCCTGTTACTGGGAGCACAACGACACCACTAAAACCAACAAAGTTCAGTGTCAAACTTGAACTTTTAACGACCTTATAGGATCTGAACCCAAACACGGTTCCTTAATCCTTGCCTTAATGTCAATGTGTAATGACCTGGGTACCTGAAGGTCATTGTTCTAATGTAATTTGTAGAGATTTAGTGTCCGATAAATTTATGATGCAAGTGAAAAAGATATTGCTAGCTGTGTACCATTGAGGGGCTCTTAAACTACTCATAGACTCATAATTTATCGCACATTCATCTTAGCATACTCGAAAGGGGGAGATGTAACATCCACACGCATAATTCGCTAGCTGACACCTCTCGTGGTCCATAACACCATTTATATAACCCGCCTAAGAAGTTACATTATGATTCCTTTAACTTTTGTGAGTACACGTGATCAACCCATTATTTGTTTGTTGCCTCTCATCATCTACATATAAATTTTACAATGAAAAATGAATCACTGAAGTTACTACTGAAAACCAGTTCGATGTCGGATTCGGTTTTAAAAACCTTGCTTAAAACTACTCATAGCTTTACATTTACTTATTTGGTACATCATTCAACAACAACATATCCAAACTTGCCGGAGCGGGATATGGGGAGGTGAAATGCAGACGGATCCTACGCGATATATGGGGCCTGCCCATAGAGAGACTATTTGGTACATCATTCAATGGGCTTAAGAAAGCTAAGGTCATAACTCATTGGGGGTTTATTCCTTTGATCATTGTTATTGGGATGAACTCTGAGCCTAAGCCAACCTTGTATCAGCTTCTTAACCCTGTTTGATATCGTTGCTTATTTGTCGACTTTTTATATGTACTAGGGTCTGTTTTTAAATATTTGCAGATTGTGGTTGTTCAGCTATGTTATGTTTTAAATAAGTTATATGAGATGTTTTGATATGTATGTGTGGTTTGATATTGATCACATATGGTATTCGAATTTTTCGAGATAATGGAACTCGAGTTGTGTTGGCTATGATCTTGTATAGGGCGTTTGGATTAGCTTATTTGGCCGCGTTATGGGCTTATTTGATTTTGGAAAAGCCGATAAGCTCACTTCTTAGTTCTTATTAGCTTTAGCTTATTGGCTTAAGCCAATAAGGTGAAGTTGATAAGGACATAAGCTTCAATAAGTGAGCTCATCGGCTTTTACAAAGTCAAATAAGCCCATAAGCCGACTAAATAAGTTGATCCAAACACCCCAGTAGTTGAAATTCATTAGTTGTTAATGGAATGCTCTAATATGTGTTGTATGTGATTGTTTAAGCTTATTTTTGTGCGCGTATTTTTTTTTGGCTTATATTTCATAAGTTCATTTTTTCCTGCTCATTTGAAACTTGTGTGGGATTATATAAGTTTGTTATGACATACTGTAATAAACTTATATAAGCCCGTAAGTTACTAAATAAGCCAAAAGAATGGGGCTTATGAAAACGGATAAGCTCATAACCCAGTAAATAAGCTTAAACCAACATCCATTTTGTTAATGTTTTGTGTTGTGATTATCGTATAAGTTTTGATTGTTGTTATAGCATCAACGTTTGTTACATTTGATTTACATTGTTGTTTGTGTTCGTGTTTTTAGTTGAGTATAAACTATAAAGGGTTAGGGAGCTCATGTTTTGAGCGACAAGATTTAGTATTATGAGTGCCAGAGTGGGATTATGTATTCATGAGTGTAATGGTGCAAAAACAACTTTCTTGAAAAAATTAATATATACGATGGTAGTGCTCCTTGGTTATGTGATTTTTGTGTGGATGATCACTCATGGTGTAACATTTATACATGAGCATTCCCCATTTACGGATTCTGCGTACCTTGACAAGACTGGAAAATGTTGCATATATAAACAGTAACCTTTCGTCTCTTTAAACATATTTGGTCTAGGATTTTCAACCCAAGTTATGCACTTCTGCCACACAATATTTTTTTTTCCCTTATCTGTTAAGACTTAAGATAGGTCCATTGATTTTTTAAATGAATTGTAGGTAAACATTTGTCGTATTTCTTCATTTGTTGGATAGTATCAGCAAGTGTTTTCTGGTAACATATCAACAAGTGTTGCAGAACCTCAAGTTGAAAGTAGTAGGACTTGACTCTTATTAGAATAAATAAGACCAGTTGTGAAATTCAGTGTTGGTAATGACCTGTGTCTCTAAAGTTCAGTGTCAAACTTGAACTTTTAACGACCTTATAGGATCTGAACCCAAACACGGTTCCTTAATCCTCGCCTTAATGTGAATGTGTAATGACCTGGGTACCTGAAGGTCATTGTTCTAATGTAAGTTGTAGAGATTAAGTGTCCGATAAATTTATGATGCAAGTGAAAAAGATATTGCTAGTGGTCGCGTATGATATTTGTATGTGAGCCAAGGCATTACAACTGTAGTGAAAAAGTTATTGCTTGCTATCATGTATGATTCATTGTATTTAGAGAGGCATTGTTATAATATAAGTTGCGCAGCCAAAGGCGTGCAACTTCAGACTGGTTTGTTCAACCTTTAGAGGTGGTAAAACACTTGGGTAGGGTAACAAGTCACATGGATGCGAGTCACCATGGGGGAGATTGACTTGGCAAAATGTTATTGTCCGATCTTTTAACTTTATTATAAGATTATATCACCTGTACTTTTATCGATAGACATTGAGATCTCATAGGGTGTTCTGATTACTTAGTCACTAGATATTTATATACTCGTACCTGGTTGTGTTGTTTGTATCATGCGTGTTTGTATACATAAACCTGAATCCACAAAGTCACCTGGCTTACTCATGTATGTTTATGTATATATCTTAACTACAAGACCGTTTGAAGTTGTTATGGTGGATATTAGTCTAGTCTGTTGATATATATAGCTTGTGATATACCTCTCAAGTTTACGAATCTATCAAAGACTTCAATCATAACCTCATGAATTGGACTAAACAGGCCTTCTTAAATCAGTGTCTCCCTGCATCTTGAACCTCATTGACACTGCTTGCACAACAACACTAACGTTCACATCTGCAAGTCCTTCCTACCGAACTTCACCCTTCATGACAACCTATTCACAAGGTTATGCTTCGGGTATTCCTTAGATTCAAGCTGCTTGCTCAAACAAAATATGTGCGTCTGATATGGGTATGATGTCAACACAAATGTCGATCCTAGCCACTAGCTAGTGTTAGATTTGATACGATTTCTAGCCATGATGGATTTGCTTGGATATAGGTGCTTAACCACTTGAACCAGATTTGCTAGGACCGTTTTAGACAGTTGAGCAAGGACAAATAACCAGAATCATCCAAAAACCGAATTAAAAAATTTCCGTTCGAACCCCTAAAGAAACAAATAAATGTACCATATAGTCTAATCCGTAACTGTCCAATTCGACAGTTCGGTTATTTTCAAAATGAACATCCATTGACGCTTTATGACTCAAATTTAGGCACTAATAGTTAATGTTCATAGTGAACAAGATTTGAGTGTGGTAATGGTTCATAGTAACTGTATGAGATTCCTATGAAAACAGTTAAGTATATAAGTTCTAAAATTAAATGGGCCAATTCTACAAATAGCCCGGTAGCTTAAGGTGTTGGGCTTTTTTAGGCCCAAAAAAGTCGCTTTCTCAAAATAGCCCAAGAAATAAGCGACTAAATGTGGGAGCGACACGTGGCGTGTACTTTTTGGCCCCTAGCGAAAAAGTCGCTTAAAAAGTGTATGAGATTCCTATGAAAACAGTTAAGTATATAAGTTCTAAAATTAAATTAACTGTCCCAATTATACTCACGAAAGTAGGCTTGTCATGTTTTAAAAGACTAATATAACAAACATGGTTCATATTAAGTTATGACTTTCTAGTATGGTTACGGTAAGTTGTTAACATAAATGTCGTTAAAAAGAATGATTACGGCAAGTGGTTTACCGCCTTATTTTGCTCATACGGATCTTTAGTTAACATGATAACATCAAATGTGTTAACAAATATGTTTGTATCATTTTTTAACACAAGAATCACAGATTTGCAGATTCGTTAACATATTATCGAGTTACATTATGAAATCTTCTTAGAGATATACTACTGTCCAAATTAGAGCTGGTGAAAATGAGGTATGGAGTTTCAAAGTGAAGTGTTTGAAAGGAGAAGTAAGAAGGGGCTAAGTTTGTCCCACATTGATGAATGGGCAAACTTTTAATGTAATTAAAAATAAGAATTTAGAGGCTTGTGCAACTTCCTTCATAATATCATCTTGATGGGATTGTTAAAGCTTAAAGGAGAATTGTGCAACAACTCTTTCTTGAGGTTCGTACAATCTTATCTCGGCCATATTATGGGATAGTAATTTTTAAAATGGAGCATCTCAAACACAGCCATGTGTTTTTTCGTTTTTTTCATCTTAAAATTTTAGTTCAGTTTTTTGTTGCTGTTGGTTTGTGCTCGTTACATAGGGTCTGTTACTTTGGTTGTTATGTTATGTTAGGTTTTAAATAAATTATATGAGAAGTTGTGATATTTATGTGTGGTTTGATATTGATCACATATGGTATTCGGTTTTTTCGATATAATGGAACTCAAGTTGTGTTTGCTATGATCCTGTAGTTGAAATTCATTAGTTGTTAACGGAATGCTCTAACATTTGTTTGTTTAAGCTTATTTTTGTGCGCTTATTTGTTTTTGGCTTATATTTCATAAATTCATTTTTTTATGCTCATTTTGAAACTTGTGTGGGATCACATAAGTTTGTTAGATCAAGAGTAGTGGTAATGGAATTATTTGGTGTGTGTTGGGGCAAATGTTGACAAGTGGCATGTGTGTCATATGCGGCATTTTTAAAAATTTGAGAGTAGTGGGTTGTGACGTTGATTGGTACCAAATAATCATTACTTTATTTTTATTTTTATTTTTTTTCTTCTTAACTTGATTTTAAAAAATAGAACACAAAAAAATAACAATTAAAATCCGAGATTAAAATAAAAAACTTAAAGATTAACGGATTCGGTTATTCTATATTTTTCTTTGATTTTCTCTATTTTCATCAACATCAAGTCTCGTATCAAACCGGGTTCGGTTGGTATCGGTTTTGACAAGTACTTGAAATCTTCGGTTAGTTGACGATCCTCCTCCAACTTGATCATCTTGTTTTCGTGCTTCAATCTTCGCCGCTAATTCTTCGTTTTCTTTCTCTAAACGTTGCCGACTTAATTCGTATATATCATCAATTTGGGTTCTCACACCCTTGAATTCTTCTTCCATAACATTCCTAGCCATTGGTCGTTTGTCTCTAGCCTTATTCCTACCCATTGGTCGGGTCATGTCTTCGAATACATCAACACCATCTTCTTTGTTTAGATCAAAGTTGACATGTGCATCCGACGATTGGCTCTCGTCGACGGTTGACGAAGATGTTTTGGATCTTTTCGCACGCCTTTGATGGCCATCGCTTGTCGGTTTCCATTTTGGGGATTCCCTTAAAAGTTTCCAACTCGGGAAATAGTTAGTAAAGTTACCTTCGGTCTCTTGGAACTCAAGCAAAGCTTCTTGTTGCACTTGAGCATCATCACCCCCGCTCGGGCGGCCACGTTTAACGCGCATGTAAATTGCGTTGTATGCCTAACACTTTTGGTTAACGTCCCTCCATTTAGATGTTAAACTATCTCTCGTTCGTTCATCCTCGGGCCTTGCACGTCACTTGACAAACTGTTGATGAACACGTAACCAAAGAGTCCCACCTACTTGAAAATTCGCTACATCGGGATCATCGGATATCGCGATGTACGAAGACGTTAAGGCCTCAAGTTCATCGGCCACCACCAACTGTAGCTTTGTACCCGTAAAACTTACTGCAAAACTCCCTTTCATAAAACTCACCCATTGTTGTATACAATAAAAGTAACAGCGTTCACAGAAATAAGCAGGAATCACCCACATGGCATAAAGCAGTTTTCTTTTTTATTTTAACTGCAAATGAAATAGTATCAACTAGCATGTTTCACAAAATGAGAATATCGAGTGCCCAGAAACAGATGTCATAAGGTCAATACAACAAATATTAAACACGAGTTCTCCGATCTCAGAAATCTAGATTCTTTCCACTGCAACTCATGGAAGGAATTTCCTGTAGGGTCTCTTATTGTCTTCATCTTGCATATGCTGCAAAAATGATACACAAAATATGAATATGAATATAGTCAAAATGATACACAGATATGAATGTTAATATACTGACATGAATAGCTAATAGATTATGTTATAGCTCTAAAAGGTCAAACAGGTAAATATAAAAAGATAGCTGAAAGGGGAACAGATAGAAAGTCGCCCAAAGTGTATTCAAGAATAACTTTGTGCTTTAAAACCTCGCAGATAAAATTAATAAATTTTACATTAAAACTTTTAGACAGAATGTATATTTGAGCAATAACTCTGTAGCCTTCAAATGTGCTTGGATCTCAATTTCCCATGTGAATAAACCAAAAGTTCTTGCAAGTGCTAGCATTGCTAGCCTAGCAAGTTCCAATTATATTTTATAAATCACATAAGAAAAACCAGCTCTATCAATCATTAGACATTAAATACAATTATCAAGAACTCTAATGTTGAGATATGCCTTTCCTTTCGCCCTCAAATGCCATAAATACACATGATAACAGCTTTTACACCATTCACAACTTTATCAGAATACAAAATGTAGGGCATAGCATTATGTCTGTTGATTTAAGCGTTTCCGACTTTCTGCTAAATATAAAAGTAGGTTAAGTAGCGAGTCACATTTTCTGGTTTTGATTGTGGATGCATACTTTAGTTCATACTACCATAAAACTGGTAATCTGGTAGCATTATTACTTGCTGAGTAGTTTAAACGAACAATTTGAAAAGAGATTAAGATCACGATCTTGTTGGATTATATATTGTGCAAAAACGTCAGCCACTTATGGCGCTTGTTACACCAAATTTAACAATTCCTAGTGCTCTTAGTTGTGCAACAACGAATCAGATCCTCACCTTTTCAGCAAGAGCTTATTTCGAAAGCTCTCCAAATTCTAAGGTAGTCCCAGCGGGCCCCACTTGAATCTTTTTGCAATACATGTCCTTCGCATTTTTATTGAAAAGAATTATTTCGTCCAGTCGCGCTTGATCCTTAATACAAAGAAACACAAGTGTGATTACAACATTGATGTCAGCGAAGGTAAGTGATATTATTGTCATGACCATAATACCAACACCAACCCCACCCCCCCCCCCCCCCCCCCCCCCCCCCCCCCCCCCGGCGGCATTGTAAATATGACTGGTAGCTCCTATCACATGTACTGGTCATCAGTCATCTTGCTGAGCGAGAAGTAAATTAATGGAGACTTAATAGGCTCGGTAACTAGGCCATTAGAGCTCATAATCAAGTGAATTGCATATGCAATGATGCTTCAGAAGTTGAAAAACTTGTCACAATAATAGATGTACATCCTTTTAAATAATGCTGCACCTACCCGGGCTCGACTTTCATGAGCTCATTTGAGCGCGAACAGGTAAAAAAACATATCTATATATCAAGTTTGGGCTCGACTAATTCCAAATAATGCTGCATCTACCCTAGCAGTTTAAGCACCTTCAGGGTAACAAAGTTTGGAGTATAGAATAAACAAGAAACTAATATCAGAGCAACAGCTTATCATGAATTTATTACTGAGGTTTAGTGATACAGTCTTGCTATTGACTACTAAATTTCACTCCTTATGCAGAGTACCCTTCCTCCAAACTTGAAAATTATGAATACCATTTTATCACCTCAAGGTTCAAATCATGCCGAGTCAAAACTTAAGTTTACCAAGTAAAGTGGATTTGTTTGTATCCCACTGTCCCGATATGACTAGATATGGCCTTTAAGTATATGCAAGTAACATGAAATTGAATTTTTAGGATATTTCAACACAATGACTTATAAACTACACTCCTTGTAAAAAAACATGTTTAGGAAATATGAATAAAAAAGTTTCTTGAAGAAGCACAAGCAAATTGAGCGATATTTACATCCTACTAAAGCATCTAAAAACTGATTTATGTTCTTTTATGTAGAAACTATACTTTACAGTTCAGTAACATATTTCATGACAAAAAATTTGGTCAATAGCTCATTATTAAATCTGGAACAGATATTTTTAGATGTTTGGTACCAAATGGTGCACCTTGCATGTGGTGAAACTCAAGGTAGCAAGTAGATTTACGATAATTAAAGACGAACTTCGTGTGGAATACAGAACAATATTTTTTTTAACTAGATTCATTTTGAAATAAAAGTTACTGGTTATACAAAACATAAACAAGTAACTTGATGTTAAGATTCTTTATAAAAAAACAAACGAAACAGGAAAAAGAAAAAAGGAAAAAATAAGACCATACACTTGTTTCAAAAACGTTACTGAAAAGTGGTTTATACAAAGACAGAGCTAAAAGTCTTAAGCTCTTTACGTTTTACATTTTTTTGGCAAGGACGCTACACCTTGTCAAGGGGCAGATACAACGAAAACCTTAAACCTTATCGAAGTAAGCGAGATGCCTTGTCACTAGGCTGTTATCTTGGCCTTACAGCCCTTACACAAAAGCCGTTTAGACAATGCTTCAAGCTTACAATTCTATGAAATCATATTCTTGAGGTTTTTCTTCATCACTAAAATTATAGAATCTACCGCTCATATGGTAAATTTTAATCACTAAAAATACTATTTAAGTATGCATTAAAGCCATTTCTTTTAGCAGTGGTTCCTTCTACCTGGCTACCCCTTAAAACGTATTAAGCAATTCTAAGTTCAGGGTTATAATTTAAACTATTTCATTTTTGCAAAGTTGAAGAGTAGCACATAAAACATCACAAGTAGATCATGGTCAGATTAGCTCATTAGCTTCACAATAAACTATGAACACCTTCACCAACTCCTACAAAGGCTCACTAAACAATTCATTTCATGCATAGAACGGAAGTCCAGTCGAATACTTAATGGCATGCTTCTCAATCCCTAAGAGTAGGAACTAGCGCGGTTTATGACTACACACACTAAACAATCCCGTTCCACCACCAAACATTTTATCCTAAAACAAACTTCGACATACAACTTAATATGTCTCTATTGCCAACGTCATAAAGAACACATTCAAACTCACTAAAAACCCCAAGGCGTAGTTCTAACAAGAAGTCGAAAAGTACAAACCCAAAAACCAAATAAATTTCCTCATACTCCCATTTCCAAAACAAGGATTTTCTCGGAGCCAAAACATGTCAACAAGGGGTGTGTTTGGGATTGCTGATTTCTCATTTCTTATCCAAATTAAACAACTTCAAACTGCTTATTCAAAACAGCTTATTTCACCACCAAACAACCCTCAAAACTATAAATTTCTTGCATCAAAACCCAATAAACAGATCTTTTATCAGATCTAAAATAAAAATGAAAGGGGGGGCTTACATATGAAAGACCAATGCTTTTGTGAGTAAAATAAGGAAGAGCAGCAACAACAGCAGAGATACCAACGAGTCCAACGGAAAATATTTTCAACATTTTTTGATCTAACACTTGTTTTTAAGGTTTCTCTCTCACACACTATCAAGAACAAAACACGCAATGAAATGAGATGGTTTTTGTTGATCAGAATGGAGGGTGTTTGGATGTAGGGTTTAGTGGAATGGTGATGGTTTTTGTCCTTGGAGAATGTATGAGTTGTCTCTCTCTACCTTCTACTTTATGAAATTACTTTTATAAACACTATTGTATTAAAACACATTCTATTACACCAAGGTTTTTAAACTCGGGATCCTACTCATTATTGTTTAACTTTTGCAAGATCGAAAATACTCATATACCATTTACCTTGAAAGTAAAGTTAGAATTTTCACTAATGATGTAATATATTTATATATATATATATATTTTTTTTTTTTGAGTCCAAAGAAATTGTAACGAATACAATTCCCCCGGGTCGTTCTCCCAACGAAGGTTTGACGGCGAATAAGTCGAATCGGAGTCGTGAATATGTGAAGTGAATAAGTGACGTGAAAGATTATTTTTGGTGTTGATTACACTAAAAGTATGGAAAATTAAAATCAACTATCTACGCTATTAAAATAAATGCACACAAAAAGAAAGCAAATAATGCAAATCCCGGGCTAATCCCGAGATTTATAAAACTAATAGTGAAATTATAAAGCTAAAATGCAAAGATTAAAAGCTAAGGGACTAAAACTGCAATTAAATAAAACTAATTTTTTAAAGAAATAAAAGAATTAAAAGTTTAATAAAAATTAAGGGACTGAAAAAGTAATTTTTGAAACTTATATTTAAACTAAAACTTTTAAAACAAAGACAAGGACTTAAACTGTAATTTCTGAAACTTTAATAAAACTGAAAATGATTTTAAAACAAAGAGAGGGACCAAACGGAACTTTTCTGAAACTTAAACAAAACTGAAATCGATTTTATAAGAAAGAAAAGGACTGATTTAGATTTAAATGAAACTAAGGGACTAATTTGCAAATAACGAAAGTAAAAAAAAAACAAAATCGATTTTTAAACTAAAACAACCCAGGTTCGATCCTGGGTAATTACAAATTAACTAAACTAATTTTTTTTTAAATTTTCTTCTTTCAAAATTCAATTAACAACTAACAAAACTAACTTTTAGAAAAGAAAAGAGCTTAAAAAAAAACTAGAATAAGCTGGAAAACAGCTTGACCACAAGTCAGTCAAGCTTTGCAAATTTTTTTATGAAACAGCTCAATTTAATCACAAAATTGACTCAAATAAGCTAACCAAATATGCTGAAATAAAAAACCAAAAGTAGAAACTAATACACAGCTAGCTTGACTAGCTTTTGCCCCACTATCCACTTACTAAACTCAATTAGAATGCTAGAAATCAACTTGTGAACTAGGCATTTTACTGAACAGCAGAGTAGATATCTAGCAGCCAAGCTACTTTGAGTTTAAATAAAAATAAGCTACTGAGCACCAAACTGAGATTCTCTTTTTGATCTAAATCTACAAGCTGGAAAGCTACTCAAATCACTAATCCAATCCTATTTCCAAAATACTAACAATTATTCAAAAGAACCCATGAACTCAGCCAACCACAATTTAACAACAATAACACTGAAAAAAAAAACACAGATCAAACATCCTTATATCTAACTGATTATGCAAACAAGCTTAGAATCAAACCTCAAATCTCAACCACAATGATCAATCTCAGTCACCTAAGTATCACAGAAACAAATCCAACACTGATAAACAATTATTATCCACTACCATTCAATATCACAGATCTATCAATTATTATGTAGTATAGAACTCAGATTCAATTAAGTAACAAGCAGTGATCAAACAAACTCACATATAATCAACACTTCACTGAATAATATCAATTAACACTTATGAAACAGTAAACAATAACTAACAAAGATTTAAACTAGGAAAATGAAATAGTACTAAAAATTTAAATGAGATCCTTACTACACAACCAAGGCCCTAACTGAATAGGGGTATACTCCAATGAAGCCTATCTTTGTATAGGCTTATGAACACCTTCTTAACCACAAACCACCACTGAATCACATGAACCAGTCCAGTTGACTTTTTTTGTGATTTTGAGTAAACTGATTCAAACAATGCTCACACAAGCTAGAAAGCTTTATGAGCTTGTTAACTAGAGTAAATAGCTTAAATGTAAGCTGAGATTTGAATAAACAACAACATTTTTATATTTTTTTTATATTTATCTTCTGATTTTTATATTTTTATGTCTTTTGAAAGCAAATGAAAGGAAAAGGACTTTGAGAAAAGTAGATATTAGCTTCTTAGAAGCTTAATGGAACAGTAACACTGAGCTTAATCTATCAAAAACTATTAAAAGTGAACAAGCTTAAATGAAAACCGAAATGAAAATTTTATTAAATCACTAAAACATTACAAAAGAGAGATTACAATTAAAACTAGTTGAGTACAAAATTCAGCAGAGTAACTTTATCTAAAAACTACTCCCTAATCAGCTACCAAATGCCTCTATTTATAGCAACAACGAGAAGGATCTAGAGGGAGGGGGTCATGGATTGCCAAGCTGGCAATCCGTGTGACCTGTGTTTCTTCAAAGCCTCTCTAAGCCGTATGATCATAATCTAATCATTACCCAATGATGAGCACCCTTGGATCACTGATTGTGACGTGTAGAAACCAATCATTAGCTGCCATCTGTCCCCGTGTGTGCTTGTTTGCTTCTGACACCTCCTGACACGCTCTGACATTCTAGAAGCCCCAATGATTGACTATTGTACCCTTAATTGCCGTAATTTTGAGGGTCGGGTAATTAGGGTTCATGGTGAATAGTGGTAATTTCTGGGTTCGATTGGGCGGGGATAAGAGAAAGGGATAAGTGAGCATTTTTATTTTTTCTTCTTTTGACTTGTAAGTTTGACCGAATGGTTTATTTATTTGGGTGATGGATCGGGTTAGATTTAAGGGATTGGGCTTGTGGATTATTGGGATAGGTGGGCTAGGCGAGGTTAAAGGCTGGGTTGGGTTTAATATTTTAATTGGGCTGGTGTTGGATTTGAAGTAGATCCGGGTTTTTATAGTTTTAAGGATTTAAGTGTTTTAAACACTAGGGACTAAATGTATTTTCTGAATTTCACGGGATTGATCTTGCTAACTTTCCAAAGTTGATCCAAGGGTGCTTATTAACTTTTGGCCAAACGTGTCTTGCCCGGCATCGGCTTGAGTCCATTCCGTATCTCGTGCTCGTTATCTCGGGTTTTCCGTGTCTTTTGTCAATTTTCACGATATCCATCCCTGCACATACAAAAACACAAAAACACAATATCTTTTGGCATTTTGGTCGGGTTTTTTGTTATTTTGGTCCGGTTTTGGTCAAGAAAAGGTATGTGTTTAAGCACATACCAAATTCCCCCAGACTAAGCTATTGCAATGTCCTCATGCAATGTTATAAAAACACATTTTTGAAACTGAAAATTTCCAATCTCTTCTTACTAACTTTGAGAAGTAGCAAAATTTTCAAAAGAGATCAAGAAATATTAAGTTCTAAAAACTCCCCATTTTTCCTTTTATTTTATTTTTGTATTTTTCTTATTATTCAAGTGACGGCTTTGTTGACAATCATTATCTAACGATAATTTTTAGGGTCTTAGAGTAGAAACACAACTCATAGAGGAGTGACCATAAGGATAAAATTCTTCGTCCTTGATTTTTCACATGCTCCCAAACGAAGTTTATAAACGAGATCACAACCTACTTAGAAATTAGATGCCAACACTACTCATGGAAGTTACTTGTGTAAGAACCTCTCGCTCCCATCTTCTTATTTTTGTTTCTACTTATTTTATTTTTGTGAGAGGAATGAATTTCTCCATTAGCTTCTCATTTTCATAATTATTAGTTCGACAAAGATACCAAGTTTAAAACGCTAAGTAGTTTTCCATCTTCTTGCAAGAAAATTTGCCTTAAAAATGAGGTCCAAATCAAGGTTATTACATACGTCAAAGACTAAAGAACTCATACAAACATGTAGACATAAGTTGTGGAGAAACACCACGTGCACCTCATGTGCCCGATCTAGGGTCATTCACATGCACCTCACGTGCCATCAACTTGTCTAACACATTAAGCACAAAATCCATACATCTCAACATACACATTTTTTTTTTTTTTTACTCAAACTTTTCTTCACTCAATAACTTAATACCACGGGATTACCGGGTGTTTCCAAAACATCAAACATTCAATAGTAACCCTTAGAAAACGAACCTTCACGGTTTAAATCCAAGACCTTACCGCCTTTAGAAGTAAGGATCCAAGGTTCGATCTCAATCCGAAATCTAAGAGCACTTTACAACTTATTCACTCAATACGGGACCTTGATGTGTACCCAATCTTTAGAGCAAAAATTCTTTTAAGAAGATGGAGAACTAAATTTCGTTCTAAACCTAAATATCTTTAATTATTTATACAATATATGGGGTGAAACAATTTTTATTTGTTAAGATAGGTCCATTGATTTTTTAAATGAATTGTAGGTAAACATTTGTCGTATTTCTTCATTTGTTGGATAATATCAGCAAGTGTTTTCTGGTAACATATCAACAAGTGTTGCAGAACCTCAAGTTGAAAGTAGTAGGACTTGACTCTTATTAGAATAAATAAGACCAATTGTGAAATTAACTCTTGGTAATGACCTATGTCCCTAAAGTTCAGTGTCAAACTTGAACTTTTAACGACCTTATAGGATCTGAACCCAAACACGGTTCCTTAATCCTCGCCTTAATGTGAATGTGTAATGACCTGGGTACCTGAAGGTCATTGTTCTAATGTAAGTTGTAGAGATTAAGTGTCCGATAAATTTATGATGCAAGTGAAAAAGATATTGCTAGTGGTCGCGTATGATATTTGTATGTGAGCCAAGGCATTACAACTGTAGTGAAAAAGTTATTGCTTGCTATCATGTATGATTTATTGTATTTAGAGAGGCATTGTTATAATATAAGTTGCGCAGCCAAAGGCGTGCAACTACAGACGGTTTGTTCAACCTTTAGAGGTGGTAAAACACTTGGGTAGGGTAACAAGTCACATGGATGCGAGTCACCATGGGGGAGATTGACTTGGCAAAATGTTATTGTCCGATCTTTTAACTTTATTATAAGATTATATCACCTGTACTTTTATCGATAGACATTGAGATCTCATAGGGTGTTCTGATTACTTAGTCACTAGATATTTATATACTCGTACCTGGTTGTGTTGTTTGTATCATGCGTGTTTGTATACATAAACCTGAATCCACAAAGTCACCTGGCTTACTCATGTATGTTTATGTATATATCTTAACTACAAGACCGTTTGAAGTTGTTATGGTGGATATTAGTCTAGTCTGTTGATATATATAGCTTGTGATATACCTCTCAAGTTTACGAATCTATCAAAGACTTCATTCATAACCTCATGAATTGGACTAAACAGGCCTTCTTAAATCAGTGTCTCCCTGCATCTTGAACCTCATTGGCACTGCTTGCACAACAACACTAACGTTCACATCTGCAAGTCCTTCCTACCGAACTTCACCCTTCATGACAACCTATTCACAAGGTTATGCTTCGGGTATTCCTTAGATTCAAGCTGCTTGCTCAAACAAAATATGTGCGTTTGATATGGGTATGATGTCAACACAAATGTCGATCCTAGCCACTAGCTAGTGTTAGATTTGATACGATTTCTAGCCATGATGGATTTGCTTGGATATAGGTGCTTAACCACTTGAACCAGATTTGCTAGGACCGTTTTAGACAGTTGAGCAAGGACAAACAACCAGAATCATCCAAAACCGAATTAAAAAATTTCCGTTCGAACCCCTAAAGAAACAAATAAATGTACCATATAGTCTAATCCGTAACTGTCCAATTCGACAGTTCGGTTATTTTCAAAATGAACATCCATTGACGCTTTATGACTCAAATTTAGGCACTAATAGTTAATGTTCATAGTGAACAAGATTTGAGTGTGGTAATTGTTCATAGTAACTGTATGCGATTCCTATGAAAACAGTTAAGTATATAAGTTCTAAAATTAAATTAACTGTCCCAATTATACTCACAAAAGTAGGCTTGTCATGTTTTAAAAGACTAATATAACAAACATGGTTCATATTAAGTTATGACTTTCTAGTATGGTTACGGTAAGTTGTTAACATAAATGTCGTTAAAAAGAATGATTACGGCAAGTGGTTTGCCGCCTTATTTTGCTCATACGGATCTTTAGTTAACATGATAACATCAAATGTGTTAACAAATATGTTTGTATCATTTTTTAACACAAGAATCACAGATTTGCAGATTCGTTAACATATTATCGAGTTACATTATGAAATCTTCTTAGAGATATACTACTGTCCAAATTAAAGCTGGTGAAAATGAGGTATGGAGTTTCAAAGTGAAGTGTTTGAAAGGAGAAGTAAGAAGGGGCTAAGTTTGTCCCACATCGATGAATGGGCAAACTTTTAATGTAATTAAAAATAAGAATTTAGAGGCTTGTGCAACTTCCTTCATAATATCATCTTGATGGGATTGTTAAAGCTTAAAGGAGAATTGTGCAACAACTCTTTCTTGAGGTTCGTACAATCTTATCTCGGCCACGGCCATATTATGGGATAGTAATTTTTAAAATGGAGCATCTCAAACCAGTGGCGAAGCTAGAACATTTTCAGTGGGGGGTCGGGATCTAAATTTTTTTTTTCCTAACGCTATTTCGGGGGGTCGAAATCGAATATACCGAAAATTTTCTACACGAAAACTATATACCCCCTACATCGCAAAAAAAAAATTCGGGGGGTCGGGCGCCCCCCCCCCCCTATGTAGCTGCGCCCCTGTCTCAAACACATCCATGTGTTTTTTCGTTTTCTTCATCTTAAAATTTTAGTTTAGTTTTTTGTTGCTGTTGGTTTGTGCTCGTTACGTAGGGTCTGTTACTTTGGTTGTTATGTTATGTTAGGTTTTAAATAAATTATATGAGAAGTTGTGATATTTATGTGTGGTTTGATATTGATCACATATGGTATTCGGTTTTTTCGATATAATGGAACTCAAGTTGTGTTTGCTATGATCCTGTAGTTGAAATTCATTAGTTGTTAACGGAATGATCTAACATGTGCTTGTTTAAGCTTATTTTTGTGCGCTTATTTGTTTTCGGCTTATATTTCATAAATTCATTTTTTTATGCTCACGAGCGGGGTAGCCCGCGCGTTGCTACGGCAGTGTTTTGCATGAATGGGATTGAAGCATTTTTTTTTGCAAAGTTAAAACTGCACAGATGTAAAAAGACCATTCAAGACTTACATTGAAAAAGTTTCCCGCCGATTCTTCTTGTGGCGATGGCCGCCTCAGTTGATTCAGTCTTCTACCATGAATTAGTTCTAATAATGTCATTGATGGACCTGGGTTTGATCTATATCTAATCCATTGATAATTAATTCAACAACAATTTTGACAGTCCGGTAGAACCCCAAAAAAAATTGCAGTTCAATTTGAAAAAAAAAAAAGAAAAGAAAAAAGGATGACACCCGATGGGACTCGAACCCACAATCGCCTGATCAGAAGTCAGGTGCCTTATCCATTAGGCCACAGGTGCTTAAAAGTGAAGTGGCATGATTAATGAATATTGCAAATAACTTTACCTGTTGGGTCTTTGACAACAGATTTACTAAGCCAGCTCTGTGTTATCAGTAACACTTCATGGACTTTGAACAATGGAAGGTGCTTCCATAAGCGACGAATCCACAGCAAATCCTCGCGTTCAGCTACCGTACTCTGCAGCATTGGTACATTAATTAGTAAGGAGCGTGTACCTTGGTTTATACCAGAGGTGGAAGGTTGGTTATTTGAAGCAGGCTGCAGGTGGGCATGTTTTTGTGAAACATGATTAAAAACACGTATGCACATCCGTTGCAGTGATGCACACCTTTCTTTCATATGAACATCATAATATTGTATTAACTAATAGATACGAAAACAAAATAAGGGGGCGTTTGTTATTCTATACTTTTGTGTTCTAGTAGTAGTTAGATAAAAATTTATTTGAATTCGCATATTGACACTGTATGATTACTTCATTCTGTGTATGTGCTTTAACAGTAAGGAGGTGGTCAAAAGTGGTTATTTACATTTGAATATGCAGTTTCGTTCAAGCACCTAAATTAATATCAAGTATCATATTCTAAAAAAGGTGAGTTTTATCTTTTTTCTTCTTTCTTTCTTTTTTTTTTTTTTTTTTTTTTTTATTTATTTTTTTATTTTTTTTATTTTTTATGTATACCACTTCAAAGATTATGCATAAAGGAATAGCAATTTCATAAAGAGGTTTGAATAACCTGGATGTACCTAGCCGAGCTAGAATTCCTTTAGGTAGGACTGCAGTCATCTTGCATCCTATGATTACTTCATCATTAATAAAAGATCCGTGATATATGTGTTAAATTAGTAAGAACTTGCTACTTGTCACATGAAGTAAATTTTAATTTTACTTTATTACGGTTGGTGCATTTCTATCAAGTATGCTCATGGAAATGCTCAAGGCCATTTTATTTTGATCCAACAAAGGAGATTGCAACTTACAATTTTTATACATTAGTTATGGCTGCAAAGATCCCAATGATCCAACCTCATAATCTGCTACATGTCTACATGCATTTGTTCCTCCGTCGTGTTCTGTACCAAGCGTTAAAGGTTAAAAAAACAAATCGATAAAATATTAGATGTTATTGGTATGATTTTATGATAAAAGAGTCTCACCCACATCTGCAATATCTGTTGGGTACCCTATCAGTGTGGTCAGTAACCATTTGCTACTCTACTGCATAAGTGGTACTTGTCACATGAAGTAAATTTTAATTTTACTTTAATACGGTTGGTGCGTTTCTATCAAGTATGCTCATGGAAATGCTCAAGGCCATTTTATTTTGATCCAACAAAGGAGATTGCAACTTACAATTTTTATACATTAGTTATGGCTGCAAAGATCCCAATGATCCATCCTCATAATCTGCTACATGTCTACATGCATTTGTTCCTCCATCGTGTTCTGTACCAAGCGTTAAAGGTTAAAAAAACAAATCGATAAAATATTAGATGTTATTGGTATGATTTCATGATAAAAGAGTCTCACCCACATCTGCAACCATTTGCTACTCTGCTGCATAAGTTAGAACAAACATATAGCCGATGTCACATATACAAATCTATGTTGGTAAATAAATATATTATGCTACACATGCGCTATGAATGAAAAAATTTTGGTTTACAGTTTATCGGAAAACCTGATAGTCAAACTGTATCTTGACAGCGGTGTGAAAATTCCTCGTTTGAGGTCTAAATTTTTTATCGACATACAAAAAGATTGCATCATGCATGGGTTCGAATCCCATTTCTTTATGTGGAGGTTAGAACAAAAGATGTTGTAGCAAGAAACTTATGACGGATAGTTTGAATTTTAAAAACTGGAAACCATCAACCTTATACCTGAGAATGTTATTGGAACCGATAATACCGTCTCCCACCACATTCCAGAGGTTTAGCCGAACGCTGCTCACTTGTCACGATAGCTTCAAATCCAATCGGCAATCCAAGAGCTGCCAAAAAACCCCAGTCTACCACATAAGCATCAGCAGGGGTAACATTAGAAAGGGGTAACATAGTTAACTATTAAATGGCAGTTTATTGTATTCATCCAACCAAAGTGATGCAAATGATGGAAACACTGGTATATGTATATGCACAAATGTATTAACAAACTTGAAAAATGAAAAAGTAATAGAATCAACAAACCTTTTGAGACAGAACAACCCGATCTCCTAACAGCATCCATTTTGTAGCTGATCTCTTACCTGTTCTCCTAACAACTCGACGTGAACCATTACCTCATAAACCCCTTCACACCCAACAGCAGCCATTTTGTAGCTGATCTCTTACCTGTTCTCCTAACAACTCGACGTGAACCATTAGCTCATAAACCCTTAAACATCGTCTCTTTCTTCTTTTCTTAAACAAAAAAACTTAACAGTAGGCGAATGTTGACGAACACTCATAAAACTACAACACAATGAAAAAAATAAATAAATAGAAAGGTTAATAATACTCCGTAGAACCTTAAAGTACCTGTAGTGGAATCAAGATTGTCTCTAGGAATATCATAATTAAAGTCTTGATTTGAGTCATTGGACTGCTGAAATTTTGTTTAAGAGTAATACCCTGTTACTGCAAAAATCATCCCAGTGGTTTGTGTAATTTCGCAAGAATCATCCCTATCTCAAACGTTTAGCATTAATCATCCCCAAGTCCACAAACGTTTAGCAAAAATCATCCCTTAGCACTAACGTCGTTAGTTTTATCAGTTAAGTGTTAAATAATATTTGCTCGTTAGTCCCTCCGTTAATATTTTTTGCACCGTTAGTCCTCAGTTTTTAACGTCGTTAGTTTTGTCCGTTTTTCTGACGTTTTTTCTGTTTTTGTCCGTTTTTATCTGGTTTTCTTACGTTTTTGTCCGAATTTCTTACGTTTTTTCGTTTTTGTCCGTTTTTGTCAGTTTTTGTTCATTTTTCTTACGTTTTTTCCGTTTTTGTCCATTTTTATCCGTTTTAGTCCGTTTTTTCTACGTTTTTGTCCGTTATTCTTACGTTTTTTCCGTTTTCATATGTTTTTGTCCGTTTTTCTCACGTTTTTTTTCGTTTTTGTCCGTTTTTCTTACGTTTTCGTCCGTTATTCTTACATTTTTTCAGTTTTTATATGTTTTTGTCCGTTTTTCATACATTTTTTTCTGTTTTTGTCCGTTTTTATCTGTTTTTTTATACGTTTTCGTCCATTTTTTACACGTTTTCGTCCGTTTTTACACGTTTTCGTCAGTATTTACACGTTTTCGTCTGTTTTTTTACGTTTTCGTCTATTTTTATACGTTCTCGTCTGTTTTTTTACGTTTTCGTCTATTTTTTTTACGTTGCCGCCATCCACCACCACCCACCTCCCCCGCCACCACCCACCTCCCCCATCGCCACCCACCACCTACCACCTCCACCCACCACCACCGACCACCGCCACCTCCAGCCACCGCCACCCACCACCCACCACCTCCACCCACCACACCACCACCCACCACCAACGCCACCACCCACCACCAACGCCACCACCTACCACCTCCACCCACCACCACCCACCACCCACCACTAACGCCACCACCCACCACCAACGCCACCACCTACCACCTCCACCCACCACCACCCACCACCAACGCCACCACCTACCACCTCCACCCACCACCCACCACCACCCACCACCAACGCCACCACCTACCACCTCCACCCACCACACCTACCACCTCCACCCACCACCCACCACCACCCACCACCAACGCCACCACCTACCACCTCCCACCCACCCCACCACCAACGTTGATGACCACCGCCACAAACGCCACCACCATCGCCGCTATCCACCACCACCCACCGCCACCACCACCCACCTCCACCGCCACCACCCACCACCATCTACCGCCACCGCCACCATACATCCACCACCACCACCAACGCCACCACCCACCACCATCCACCGCCACCGCCACCATACATCCACCGCCACCACCAACGCCACCACCACCATCGTCGCGGTGGTGGGTGGTGGTGGGTGGAGGTGGTGGGTGGTGGTGGTGGGGTGGTAGGTGGTGGCGTTGGTGGTGGTGTGGTGGTGGAGGTGGTAGTGGTGGCGTTGGTGTGGGTGGTGGGTGGTGGGTGGGGTGGAGGTGGTAGGTGGTGGCGTTGGTGGTGGTGGTGGTGGTGGTGGGTGGAGGTGGTAGGTGGTGGCGTTGGTGGTGGGTGGTGGTGGGTGGAGGTGGTAGGTGGTGGCGGTGTGGTGGGTGGTGGTGGGTGGAGGTGGTAGGTGGTGGCGTTGGTGGTGGGGTGGTGGGGTGGGTGGTAGGTGGTGGCGTGGTGGGTGGGGTGGTGTGGGTGGAGGTGGTAGGTGGTGGCGTTGGTGGTGGGTGGTGGTGGTGGGGTGGTGGTGGGTGGAGGTGGTGGGTGGTGGTGGCGGGTGGGTGGTGGGTGGAGGTGTAGGTGGTGGCGTGGTGGTGGGTGGTGGTGGGTGGAGGTGGTAGGTGGTGGCGTTGGTGGTGGGTGGTGGTGGGTGGTGGTGGAGGTGTAGGTGGTGGCGTTGGTGGTGGGTGGTGGTGGGTGGAGGTGGTAGGTGTGGTTGGTGTGGTGGGTGGGTGTGGTGAGGTGGTAGGTGGTGGCGTTGGTGGTGGGTGGTGGCGTTGGTGGTGGGTGGTGGTGGGTGGAGGTGGTGGGTGGTGGGTGGCGGTGGCTGGAGGTGGCGGTGGTCGGTGGTGGTGGGTGGAGGTGTAGGTGGTGGGTGGCGATGGGGGAGGTGGGTGGTGGCGGTGGAGGTGGGTGGTGGTGGATGGCGGCAACGTAAAAAAAATAGATGAAAACGTAAAAAAATAGACGAAAACGTAAAAAAATAGACGAAAACGTGTAAATACTGACGAAAACGTGTAAAAACGGACGAAAACGTGTAAAAAATGGATGAAAACGTATAAAAAACAGATAAAAACGGACAAAAACAGAAAAAAATGTAAGAAAAACGGACAAAAACATATAAAAACAGAAAAAAAATGTAAGAATAACGGACGAAAACGTAGAAAAACGGACAAAAACGAAAAAAACGTGAGAAAAACGGACAAAAACATATGAAAACGGAAAAAACGTAAGAATAACGGACAAAAACGTAGGAAAAACGGACTAAAACGGATAAAAATGGACAAAAACGGAAAAAACGTAAGAAAAATGAACAAAAACTGACAAAAACGGACAAAAACGGAAAAAACGTAAGAAATTCGGACAAAAACGTAAGAAAACCAGATAAAAACGGACAAAAACAGAAAAAACGTCAGAAAAACGGACAAAACTAACGACGTTAAAAACTGAGGACTAACGGTGCAAAAAATATTAACGGAGGGACTAACGAGCAAATATTATTTAACACTTAACTGATAAAACTAACGACGTTAGTGCTAAGGGATGATTTTTGCTAAACGTTTGTGGACTTGGGGATGATTAATGCTAAACGTTTGAGATAGGGATGATTCTTGCGAAATTACACAAACCACTGGGATGATTTTTGCAGTTTACTCTTTGTTTAATATGGAAGTGCACTCACATAATGACCTGCATCCAAATCAAAGAACACAAAATGAATAATGATTATAACCTGATAAAAAAATATTCTTCATGAGTGTTGCTAAGTACATACATACACAATCAAAAGGTCGTGAATATGAACCAACAAACGATAACACTGAAGCCTCTGCTTTCAAAAACAGGGTAAAGCCCTCTGCTTTCAATTCTATTTGACGCGTAAACAGATATATGAATACCCAAAAGGGCTAATTAGTAAAAAAAGAAAAAAAAAAAAGTTATGCAAGACTTACAGCGTCTTCGATATTGAAGCCTTTAGTCCACATTTCAAGAGTTCCTCTGTGAATTGATGTTTGCTTGACAGGAAACGTAAAGGTAAACCCGAGTTCCCGTTGTGTGTCAGGTAGAATTCACATATCTTCACTCTCAGGTGGCGACAAATTCGGCAAGTTTTCCAGCAATAAAATCAAATAATTCCTAAAACATCAAAATGTTATAAAAAAAATATCTTAAGATTGGGTTGATTAAAGCAAAAAGTGGAAAATAACTTCATTCAAAGTAATAGCGAAGCACATTAGATTCTACCTTGTGGAAACCTTTGGAGGTTTGTTCCTTCTGTAGAGCAAATGACTATCTGTATTATGATTGATGCCACAGGGTAGTCTAGTATCTGTGCAAAAGTATTCGGTTACTGGTTTAGCTGAAGTGGACTTGAAAGAAGCTGCAAGTTTCATCAATTCATGATCTGCATCAATAACACCACTTTGAGATCAATAAATAATAAGTAATATTCAATAAATCATAGGCAAAACTTATATGTCAATCAGTTTGCCAAAACAAATTGCAGAACACCCCATAGATTTGTATCTAAAACAGTGAATAAGCTAAATTACCCCTGATGGTTTCAACTCCTGTTTTTTTGTGGATCTGTGGTTCAAGTCTGTTTATGTGTGTACTCAATCACACCATCTCTTTCCCAAACCTGTGTGTCATACGAATAAAGCAAACATGTCAAAAATGATGAGTAGGACCGTTGCAGGAATGTACATTTTTGTGAGAATCTTCGTTTTGAATCTTATGGGAACAAAATGAGCAATTTTACATGACAGATTCACAATTATGCTTTATTCATTGGAAACATTTTTCTTACGCTATTTTGTTATAAAATGTATTAGGAAGGCCAAAATTCACTTTGCACGGGAAGCCATTCCGCTTTGCCTAAAGAAAAAACACCTAAGGAAGGATTGCTTATTAAAAGTGCTTATCTAGTTAAAATTTGCTTTTAAATGCTTATTCTATAGTAAAATGAAGAAAGCTGATCAATACCCATAGCCTTTCCTTCCGTAACTGGTATGAACTGGGGGAAATTGATTTATTCATCATGGGGTTACAGCTAATTTTTAGGATATGATTTGATCGGATTAAACTGATTTAGGATAAAGGATGTTGGTTTAGTTGTTCAGATTTTTTTACCCAAGGATATGGAGTTATATAGCCACAATTAAGGCATGAATTGGTTTGAGGGGAAATTTCTAGAGAGATACAGAGGTTTTTATGAGGAAGAAGAGTGTGGAAGTGATGTTGTGTAATGAATAGTTGCCGGTACAGTATTAGGAATTTTTTATGTATTTTTTATTCGATCAACAGTGCCCGGAACAGTAACGTTCCGGGTTTACGGGTGTTAATTACTTTGCTAAACACTTGTACAATAATACATGAGCGGGGTACAACTTGCTGATGCAGCCCCACATCCTGGGGAATTAATATACTTATAATTATAATATAATTTTGAAACTTGTGTGAGATCATATAAGTTTGTTAGATCAAGAGTAGTGGTAAGAGAATTATTTGGTGTGGGTTGGAGCAAATGTTAACAAGTGTCATGTGTGTCATATGAGGCATTTTTAAAAATTTTGAAATAGTAGGTTGTGACGTTGAATGGTACCAAATAATCATTAATTTTTTTTATTTATTTTTTTCTTCTTAACTTGATTTAAAATAATAAAACACAATAAAACAATTAAGATTAAAAATAAAAAACTTAAAGATTAACGGATTCGGTTATTCTATATTTTTCTTTGATTTTCTCTATTTTCATCAGCATCAAGTCTCGTATCAAACCGGGTTCGGTTGGTATCGGTTTTGACAAGTACTCGATATCTTCGGTTAGTTGACGATCCTCCTCCAACTTGATCATCTTGTTTTCGTGCTTCAATCTTCGCCGCTAATTCTTCGTTTTCTTTCTCTAAACGTTGCCGGCTTAATTCGTATATATCATCAATTTGGGTTCTCACACCCTTGAATTCTTCTTCCATAACATCCCTAGCCATTGGTCGTTTGTCTCTAGCCTTATTCCTACCCATTGGTCGGGTCATGTCTTCGAATACATCAACACCATCTTCTTTTTTAGATCAAAGCGTCCGACAATTGGCTCTCGTCGACGGTTGACGAAGATGTTTTGGATCTTTTCGCACGCCTTTGATGGCCATCGCTTGTCGGTTTCCATTTTGGGGATTCCCTTAAAAGTTTCCAACTCGGGAAATAGTTAGTAAAGTTACCTTCGGTCTCTTGGAACTCAAGCAAAGCTTCTTGTTGCACTTGAGCATCATCACCCCCGCTCGGGCGGCCACGTTTAACGCGCATGTAAATTGCGTTGTATGCCTAACACTTTTGGTTAACGTCCCTCCATTTAGACGTTAAACTATCTCTCGTTCGTTCATCCTCGGGCCTTGCACGTCTCTTGAGAAACTGTTGATGAACACGTAACCAAAGAGTCCCACCTACTTGAAAATTCGCTACATCGGGATCATCGGATATCGCGATGTACGAAGACGTTAAGGCCTCAAGTTCATCGGCCACCACCAACTGTAGCTTTGTACCCGTAAAACTTAACGCAAAACCCCCTTTCATAAAACTCACCCATTGTTGTATACAATAAAAGTAACAACGTTCACAGAAATAGGCGGGAATCACCCACATGGCATAAAGCAGTTTTTTTTTTATTTTAACTGCAAATGAAATAGTATCAACTAGCATGTTTCACAAAATGAGAATATCGAGTGCCCAGAAACAGATGTCATAAGGTCAATACAACAAATATTAAACAGGAGTTCTCCGATCTCAGAAATCTGGATTCTTTCCACTGCAACTCATGGAAGGAATTTCCTGTAGGGTCTCTTATTGTCTTCATCTTGCATATGCTGCAAAAATGATACACAAAATATGAATATGAATATAGTCAAAATGATACACAGATATGAATGTTAATATACTGACATGAATAGCTAATAGATTATGTTATAGCTCTAAAAGGTCAAACAGGTAAATATAAAAAGATAGCTGAAAGGGGAACAGATAGAAAGTCGCCCAAAAGTGTATTCAAGAATAACTTTGTGCTTAAAAACCTCGCAGATAAATTTAATAAATTTTACATTAAAACTTTTAGACAGAATGTATATTTGAGCAATAACTCTGTAGCTTTCAAATGTGCTTGGATCTCAATTTCCCATGTGAATAAACCAAAAGTTCTTGCAAGGGCTAGCATTGCTAGCCTAGCAAGTTCCAATTATATTTTATAAATCACATAAGAAAAACCAGCTCTATCAATCATTAGACATTAAATACAATTATCAAGAACTCTAATGTTGAGATATGCCTTTCCTTTCGCCCTCAAATGCCATAAATACACATGATAACAGCTTTTACACCATTCACAACTTTATCAGAATACAAAATGTAGGGCATAGCATTATGTCTGTTGATTTAAGCGTTTCCGACTTTCTGCTAAATATATAAGTAGGTTAAGTAGCGAGTCACATTTTCTGGTTTTGATTGTGGATGCATACTTTAGTTCATACTACCATAAAACTGGTAATCTGGTAGCATTATTACTTGCTGAGTAGTTTAAACGAACAATTTGAAAAGAGATTAAGATCACGATCTTGTTGGATTATATATTGTGCAAAAACGTCAGCCACTTATGGCGCTTGTTACACCAAATTTAACAATTCCTAGTGCTCTTAGTTGTGCAACATCAAATCAGATCCTCACCTTTTCAGCAAGAGCTTATTTCGAAAGCTCTCCAAATTCTAAGGTAGTCCCAGCGGGCCCCACTTGAATCTTTTTGCAATAGATGCCCATCGCATTTTTATTGAAAAGAATTATTTCGTCCAGTCGCGCTTGATCCTTAATACAAAGAAACACAAGTGTGATTACAACATCGATGTCAGCGAAGGTAAGTGATATTATTGTCATGACCATAATACCAACACCAACACCCCCCCCCCCCCAACCCCCCACCCCCCCCCCCCCCCCCCACACGGCATTGTAAATATGACTGGTAGCTCCTATCACATGTACTGGTCATCAGTCTCGGTAACTAGGCCATTAGAGCTCATAATCAAGTGAATTGCATATGCAATGATGCTTCAGAAGTTGAAAAACTTGTCACAATAATAGATGTACATCCTTTCAAATAATGCTGCACCTACCCGGGCTCGACTTTCATGAGCTCATTTGAGCGCGAACAGGTAAAAAAACATATCTATATATCAAGTTTGGGCTTGACTAATTCCAAATAATGCTGCATCTACCCTAGCAGTTTAAGCACCTTCAGGGTAACAAAGTTTGGAGTATAGAATAAACAAGAAAGTAGTATCAGAGCAACAGCTTATCATGAATTTATTACTGAGGTTTAGTGATACACTCTTGCTATTGACTACTAAATTTCACTCCTTATGCAGAGTACCGTTCCTCCAAACTTGAAAATTATGAATACCATTTTATCACCTCAAGGTTCAAATCATGCCGAGTCAAAACTTAAGTTTACTAAGTAAAGCGGATTTGTTTGTATCCCACTGTCCCGATATGACTAGATATGGCCTTTAAGTATATGCAAGTAACATGAAATTGAATTTTTAGGATATTTCAACACAATGACTTATAAACAAGGTTGTAAATATCGCTCGGCGGTACCGTGGCGGTCGACCCCCGCCAAGCGCCATATCGGTCTTGGCGGCGCCATGGCGGTGCCATGGCGGTGAGCATAAATTATAATATATATTAGCCTAACCTGGACACCTGGTAGTCTGGTACTTCAATTCAGCAGACCTGGTACTATCAAAATGCTCCAATTCAGCATTTTTAAATAAGTCAAACAAAATTATTGACCGATGTTGACCGACTTTGACCGATGTTGACCGATATTGACCCATTTTTTTAATAAGTCAAACAAAATTATTGACCGATGTTGACCGATATTGACCGATATTGACCAAAACGCCAAATTAGACCGATATGCCAAAAATCGTGGCGGTGGACCGCCGCCATATCGGCCGCCATGGCCGATTTTTACAACACTGCTTATAAACCACACTCCTTGTAAAAAAACATGTTTAGGAAATATGAATAAAAAAGTTTCTTGAAGAAGCACAAGCAAATTGAGCGATATTTACATCCTACTAAAGCATCTAAAATTTGATTTATGTTCTTTTATGTAGAAACTATACTTTACAGTTCAGTAACATATTTCATGACAAAAAATTTGGTCCATAGCTCAATGGTGCACCTTGCATGTGGTGAAACTCAAGGTAGCAAATGGTGCACCTTGCATGTGGTGAAACAGTCATTATTAGATGTTTGGTACCAAATGGTGCACCTTGCATGTGGTGAAACTCAAGGTAGCAAGTAGATTTACAATAATTAAAGACGAACTTCGTGTGGAATACAGAACAATATTTTTTTTAACTAGATTCATTTTGAAATAAAAGTTACTGATTATACAAAACATAAACAAGTAACTTGATGTTAAGATTCTTTATAAAAAACAAACGAAACAGGAAAAAGAAAAAAGGAAAAAATAAGACCATACACTTATTTCAAAAACGTTACTGAAAAGTGGTTTATACAAAGACAGAGCTAAAAGTCTTAAGCTCTTTACGTTTTACATTTTTTTGGCAAGGACGCTACACCTTGTCAAGGGGCAGATACAACGAAAACCTTAAACCTTATCGAAGTAAGCGAGATGCCTTGTCACTAGGCTGTTATCTTGGCCTTACAGCCCTTACACAAAAGCCGTTTAGATAATGCTTCAAGCTTACAATTCTATGAAATCATATTCTTGAGGTTTTTCTTCATCACTAAAATTATAGAATCTACCGCTCATATGGTAAATTTTAATCACTAAAAATACTATTTAAGTATGCATTAAAGCCATTTCTTTTAGCAGTGGTTCCTTCTACCTGGCTACCCCTTAAAACGTATTAAGCAATTCTAAGTTCAGGGTTATAATTTAAACTATTTCATTTTTGCAAAGTTGAAGAGTAGCACATAAAACATCACAAGTAGATCATGGTCAGATTAGCTCATTAGCTTCACAATAAACTATGAACACCTTCACCAACTCCTACAAAGGCTCACTAAACAATTCATTTCATGCATAGAACGGAAGTCCAGTCGAATACTTAATGGCATGCTTCTCAATCCCTAAGAGTAGGAACTAGCGCGGTTTATGACTACACACACTAAACAATCCCGTTCCACCACCAAACATTTTATCCTAAAACAAACTTCGACATACAACTTAATATGTCTCTATTGCCAACGTCATAAAGAACACATTCAAACTCACTAAAAACCCCAAGGCGTAGTTCTAACAAGAAGTCGAAAAGTACAAACCCAAAAACCAAATAAATTTCCTCATACTCCCATTTCCAAAACAAGGATTTTCTCGGAGCCAAAACATGTCAACAAGGGGTGTGTTTGGGATTGCTGATTTCTCATTTCTTATCCAAATTAAACAACTTCAAACTGCTTATTCAAAACAGCTTATTTCACCACCAAACAACCCTCAAAACTATAAATTTCTTGCATCAAAACCCAATAAACAGATCTTTTATCAGATCTAAAATAAAAATGAAAGGGGGGGCTTACATATGAAAGACCAATGCTTTTGTGAGTAAAATAAGGAAGAGCAGCAACAACAGCAGAGATACCAACGAGTCCAACGGAAAATATTTTCAACATTTTTTGATCTAACACTTGTTTTTAAGGTTTCTCTCTCACACACTATCAAGAACAAAACACGCACTGAAATGAGATGGTTTTTGTTGATCAGAATGGAGGGTGTTTGGATGTAGGGTTTAGTGGAAGGGTTATACTATACAAGCCCCCCATGATGTCAAATCATAGGGGAGATTCCCTTTGTCCCCCTTGACTTTCCTGTATTACACAGTTTTCTGTCAGTTTCTGTTCCGTATTTCTGACAGTTTTAATCGTTTGACTTATTAAACTTTATATTTTCGGTTCCGCATTTTCAGGTTTATAGTTTTTTTATATAAACAAAATTATAAAAAAAAAAAAATAAATAAAAAAAAAAAAAAAAAAGTCAAAAAAACAGGGGGGGGGGCTTGGATAACAAATTTTGGGGGGGCTTGAATAACATGAGATGGCTTAGTGGAATGGTGATGGTTTTTGTCCTTCGAGAATGTATGACTTGTCTCTCTCTACCTTCTACTTTATGAAATTACTTTTATAAACACTATTGTATTAAAACACATTCTATTAGAGCTATTCCAACGGTTAACGCCGAATGGCGTTAAAGGGACCTTTTTTGCAATCTTAAAGCACGTTAGAGGGAGTTAAGCATTGGAAGCCTCTTGCGTTAACGCGGCGTTAAGTGTTGCGTTATACCCTTAACGCCACGTTAAGGGTAGAACGCGTAAAAAAAAAACTTTTTTTTTGTCACTTTTGGCCCCTAGATGTGTCGCTATCTATCCGTTTTAATTCAAAAAAACTTTCATTTCAGCCCCTAAAATTTCTAACCGTTGGAATACAACGGCTTCCAAAAAAAAAAAAAAAAAAAAAAAAAAAAGGTAATTCAAAACCAATTTAACTCTTCTATAAATACCCATTTCATACCACATTTTTTTCACACTTCCACAAATCAATATACTTCATCATATACTTTCATCTTCAACCTTCCACATAAATATAATTATATATATATATATATATATATATATATATATATATATATATTATATTTATATAATATATATATATATTATAAGGGAGGGTTATTGTGAGAGAATTCTTAAAGTTGAAAAAATAAGAACCATTGTGGACCGTTAGATCATTGTATTAGTGTTAAATGAGATTAATTATTTATGAATGGCATTTCTGTAATTAACAAAAACTTTAGGGGCATATGTATCACATTGTAAATATGTAAAGAGGGGATAGTTTGGTATCAAACCACACCTATATAACTGATAACATTAACATAAATGCAATTTTTTTGGTTGACTAATGGTCAAAGAAACAGAACCACAGCACTTACATCAATCCCGTCATCAAGCTTTTCAATAATTAGTATCCGATCTTCAGAATTATCTCCGCTACATTTGGGGGATTTCGGTTGTGTAGCAAGTGATTTACAAATAGGGTTATAAAAGCATGGCTAACATAGAGAACGATCAAGGCATTGGTGATTTACCGCCGATTTTGACTGGTAAGTGTTTCATCTATGATCTTTCCAGTTTAGTGTTCCATCTATAGTTGGTAAGAGTATGCTATATAAACAGATAATTGAATGTTGATTTTGTAGTTCGAAGAAGTATTAGGTTAAGTGATCAAATGGCACAAGATGATGGGGGATCTGTTCGGATAATTGATTTAACTAGTGATGTTGAAAATGATGATGTATCAGGTATGATTACACTTATTTGCAAACTTTTTGTTGCTGTTTATGTGTATATTTTTAATTTTAGTTTTGTGTGTCATAATTTTTGGTAGCTTACATTTGTGTGTCATAATTTTTTTAATATTATTTATAGAGATCATTGGATTAAGTACATTTTTTGTGTGTAGATTTGTGAATGATTATATAGGTTTGAATATTTCATGCGCATGATATAACAGATGTGATTAAACAACTTATGAACATTAATAAACATGGTTTTGACATGGGTTGAAGCTTGAGATGTGCTGAACCAAACACCCATATAACTTGTATGTGTGCTGAACCAAACACCCACATAACTGGTATATGTATCTGTGTATCTTGTAATCGGTATGTGTAAATGTATATATGAATCGGTATGTATCCGTGTATTTGTGTATATGATAACCTATGACGTGTATTTGTATCGGTGTATCGTTGAATTGTATGTGTGTTGTGTATGTTGTGTATGTGTATTTTTTGTATTTGTATATGTGAATATTTGTATTTGTATATGTGTCAATTATGCTGAACCAAACACCCACATAACTTGTATGTGTGTTGAACCAAACACCCTTATAACTGGTATGTATATATGTATCTGTGAATCGGTATTTGGTCTGGTATGTTTGTTGATATGAAGAGTTGTGGTTAAACTATTAATGATTTCTATATGTGAGTCTGTGACTTAGATTGTGTATGTGTGCCGGTATGTATCTGTGTATATGTGAATCGGTAGTGAATCTGTGTTTCAGCTAATAATGATTTGTATTGTTATAACATATGTTTAATTTTGTTGTGAATGATACAGGAACAGAAATACGTGGAAGGAATAGGAGCACACGTAGACGGAAAGTACCAGTAAATGAAGGTCGTATGGGTAAGGTGGTGGGTAGTAAAGCTGAAGTGCAGGCTGTTGGGACAAAAGAAACAAATGATGAAGGGGGTGTGGTGAAGAAGGGCACACGCAAGAGAAGTAAGTTCTATATTGTTGAGGAGGACAAAGGTGGTGATGGTGGTATGGCGAAGAAGGAAGCTGGTAAGCGGAAAGTAGTGTTGAATAAAAAAGAAGGTAAAAAGGGTAGGGTAGATCAGGATAAGGATGATGAGGGAGATGCTGCTAATGAGGTTGGGGTTAGAGCTGGCAAATCGTGTCTTAACAGGTCTTAACAGGTTCGGAGCGCGCGAATAACACAAGTTTCAAACCTCAAAATGACTCGTTTAACACTTGGCTTTGGTAGTTTGAGTGTGGCAGTTATACGTTTTATATATCAAAAAAGTTAAATATTGAATCCTCTAATACTGAAAACAATTATTTTAAAAAATAAAAAAATTGCATAGTACATTTTTTCCTTTAACAGGTCTTAACAGGTACCCAATTTGCCAGCTCTAGTTGGGGTGACGAAACGATCTCGTAAGAGTAATGGTGAAAAGGGTGTTGGTTGTAAGGAAACTGATGTAGACAGGATACATGTTCGTGTATCGTTATGGTCATTGCATCGATTAATACCAAACCTATCACCCAAGCAAAGACAAGATGTTAGGGACATGGGGTTTGGAACAGTCCTTGGGTTTAGGCTAAAGGATATACCAACCAGGTTAAGTTATTGGCTGCTCGACAACTTTAATGAGGATACATGCGTCCTGTATGTGGATGGTAAGGGCATAAGTATTACGAGGGAAACAGTAAGAGATGTACTTGGGATACCAATGGGAAATGTTTATGTGGAATCACGTGATGAAGCTGATTTCAGACACCCTCTGGTAGTTGAATGGAAGCAACAGTTTGGAAAGCAGACAAGGTATAAACACATCCCGGTTGAGGAACTGATATACACACAAACGGAAGGAGGATGGATGTTTAAGCTGAATTTTTTGGTTCTATACTTCACAACGATTGGAGAAGCAAACAGGAACGCTACTGTGAACTTAAGGTTTCTGAACTGTATCCAGGATGAAAACGATATACCTGGATTTGATTGGTGTACCTATGTTCTTGAGTGCTTGGTTAGGACAAAAAAAAACTGGGTCAGGAATTCCCATTACTGCGGGCCGATGATCGTTTTGTTGGTATGTTATTTAATATAATGTATAAGTATTTATTTTTTTTGGTAAATGAAAAAATTGTTCTATACTGATAATTGTAATGATCGCACAGATTGTGTACGCCGACTGCATAAGCAAAAGTAGAGGAAATGGGCATGTTGAGATGCCTTTGGTAAACAATTGGACGGTCGACCTTTTTAACAAGCTAGAAGAAGAAAGGTTAAGTCCGAAGAATGTGGAGGTAAGTATAAAAAGTTTTTAAAAAAGTATTCGTTGAATGATGTATCAATGTGTCACTGATGTATCCCATAGTATACTATCTAAATAGGTAAAAGTACGATAGTGTGTTAGTTGATACCAATTTGATATGCAAGATGTTGATATAATGATACATTTGCAATGCATTTGCTGATATAATGTTAGTTAATATAATGGATTCGTAGAATGGTGTATCAATGTGTAACTGAGGTAACATTTAGTTGCTTATGCATCCCCTAGTATACTACCTAAATAATTAAAATTACGTTAGTGTGTTAGTTAAAACCAATTTGCTATGCAATTTTCTGATATTAGTGGTAGTTAATATAATGGATTCGTATAATGATGTATCAATGTGTCACTGAGGTAACATTTAGTTGCTGATGTGTCCCATAGTATAATATCTTAATAATTAACAGTACGTTAGTGTGTTAGTTAAAACCAAATTGCTATGCAATTTGCTGATATAATGATACACATATGCATATGTTTGTTCAACTTCAAACTGCAAATATAAATGGTAAACCAGAAACATATTATTTATTGATGACTATAACGTAAATCAATATTAAATACTAGGTTTATTTGATGTATACATAGTTGAACCATGGAATGTAGATATGTCGCAAACATATTATAATTTTTTTGTTGATGTGCCATTGATTGTTGATTGTAAAACAGGAGGTTAAGAAGAGTGTCGCAGCAAAATTTAAGAAGGCGGGGGAGCTTATAGATGAGGCAGACGAGGACTTGGAGGAGGCGCTTCAAAAAAATCCAAATGATGAAGTACTTCTTGGAATGAAGGAACTACGAGATGTTTTGTTTGGTGCACGTAAGTATAGTCAGCCACCTAATGAAAGTGATGTACCAAATGAGGAGGGGAATGATGGGGATTGCTGCACTCCGGAGCCGGATGTACCAAAGCCTTGGAGTTTCCATAAAAACAATGAGCCATTCCCGTTTACTCAGGTTTATGGGACACCTTCTGCCTATGTAGCGTATAGTGAAGAGGTGGAATTACAAAGAAGCATTCAAGAGAAAAGGCTAAGAAGTGAGGCTGTAAATGTTGCAGAGTTCGATTTAAATCAAACACAACCACCTGCAACACAGGGTAGAACCGTTAATGTGTCGATGTTAGACGATTCTATGAAGGAAGCGCAAAATCTGCTTGACTTTCTACCCCTATATGATTCTCAAGACCTACCACATTTTGAATGTTTTACTCCTGAAACGTTGAAAGTTGGTATACCAGGAGCAGATGTGTCGGGAAATGCTTCCAATATTGCGTCCCACAGTAAGATGAAGGGGTCAAGTGCAATAACAGCGTACACCATTTGTGATGAAATACCATTACAGACCATTCCCCCGAAGGCTGACGATAGGAGCAAACGTATTCCTAGACCAGCGGAAGTCTTATGTTCCCCGTATGTATGTAGGTCAGTTTGTTTGGTTAGTCCCTTGTCGGGTCACGAGAAAAGAGTAGCCGGCTGTTTGTTCAGTGGTCGATTTTCGGAAACGTAAGTTTATATGCATAAGTAATAACATGTTATTACATATAAGTTGGATGACATTTTTTACTTATTTATTTATTTGTGTTATAGGGACATACTGTTCCAGACTGGTTATGCCAATGCACCGAGGTGCTTTTGCTCATTTAAACGTGATGGGTAGGGAATAGAAGTTTTGGATTTAGGGTTTTCAACCGGGGTTTCAGGATGTTCAAAGACAACTTGAGGTTTAGTCTTGGGTTTCGGGACAACTTGAGGTTGGACGTTGTTGGTACCTCCGTTATTAGTAGGAAGTACCGGGTCCTTGGTCACCTCAGGCTCACTTCTCACTACCTTGGGGGAAGAAGAAGTGGTAGTGGAAACAGTGGGTCCCTCATATGAAACACCACTTCGGGTTGTGATCGCCTTAACATCGCCCTTCGGGTTGACGATCGTGTTGCTCGGAAGTTTTCCTGAGCCCGAAGGTTGATCATTTAAAGATTTTTTAATCTCAGAGATCTGGCTGACCAACAACCTGTTTGTGTCCTCTTGAGCTTTCATGAACTGCCTCAACAACTCATCAGATGATGGATGTTGGGCTGGAATGGCTTGATGTTGATTAGGGAAATTTTGCATTCGGTTATTTTGATTATAACCTTGATGTTGAAAATTCCCTTGATTTGGATTACCATTTCCCTGAAAATGATTTCCCTGGTTGGAATTGTTTCGGTTAAAGTTTCCTTGGTGTTGGAAACCTTGATTTTGTCCAGAATTGAAATTCCCTTGGTTTTGATAACCTTGGTTCATTCGAGGTTGATTTTGGTTCCGGTTTTGCAAATTCTGGTTCTGATTAAAACCGGGTGGTCCTTGGTAGGTGCTAGCTCGGTATGGTTCCATTTGAGGACGGTATTGATTACCCCCTGATTTGAAGTACCGGCTATAGCATTCACTTCAAAAGGACTGCCATCGGTGGCAGTACAGTCGTAGTATGCGTGAGGACCACCACAAGTAACACAGACTTCTACTTTCTTCACTTCAGCATGTGAAGGAGTTTGTGTGAAAGTGACTTTCTTTTGGCTTGAGAGAACCAAAGCTTGAATAGCATCCGTGAGTTTGTCAATCTTAGCATCGGTGCTAGAAGTACTCACGGGAGATGAAGTAGAAGGACCGGCACTAGCCTGAGAATGATATGGCTTTGTTCGTGCAGTACGGACCTTAGACTTATTTTCAATAATCGCTAAAGCTTCTTTGACAGTTCTGCTCAAAAAGTTACCTCCTGAGGAGGCATTGAGAGAATCTTGGTCAGATTGGCTCACTCCATTATAGAAAGTGTCGATTTGCATCAACTCGGTAAAACCATGATGAGGACATTTACGAAGCAATTCTTTGAAACGATCCCACGCGTCACTAAACGATTCATCAAATCTTTGTGTAAATTTGATGATTTCATTTTTAAGACTTTTCATTCTAGACGGTGGAAAAAATTCGTTTACAAACTTTGTAACTAAGTCCTCCCATGTCTCAATTGAACGAGGGGGTTGTTTTTCAAGCCATATCCGGGCTTGTCCCTCGAGAGAAAATGGGAATAGAAGAAGTTTGATTGAGCTAGACGGGATGTTTTTGTATTTGATGGTAGATGTAATCTTGTTAAACCATCGAATGTGAGCATGAGGATCATCCCTGTCAAAACCGTAGAATTGGCTAGAGGTTACAAGATTCAGTAACCCGGTTTTGAGCTCAAAACTCTCAGCTACAATAGCTGGAACAACAATGGCATCTCCATAACCCTCGATGGGTGCCTGGAGAAGCTCATTCATCGGCAAATCTGCCATGACGACAGAATCAGTACGTTCCTCAGATACGACTGATGGAGCAGAACGTCTACGGCGCCTTCGAGGTATGTTTCCAAGCTCACGGAGAGGGCTTGATGACCTAGAAGAACGAGTGCGCATGCACTAAGACGAGTCTAAGAATCCTTTATAGTGGAGGAAACTCAGAAAAGGGTAAGAAGATTCTTTTAGGATTTTTATTTGAACAAAATTTTTCTATTAAAAATCAAGATCGAGAAAAAACACAAGTGAACTTAAACCAATAATCAACAGGCATACGGTAGCTCTCTAACTGACAAACGCACAGAGTGGCGGAGAAGCAAAGGTGGGCAGTTACGCTCCTTAAAAACCCGCTTCTTTCAGTCCGACAATTTAATGTCAGACTATCCTAGAACCTCCGTTAGAGTTTGTTTATCAATTAAAGGTGAGCCGATATTCGCAAGTGATACAAAGGCAAGTTTTTATCTTAGGTTTGGGAACTTATTATGGCCGCACCCCCAGTTAGGTAGTGCTCAGTCTTGGTTCTCGATGGTTAATTTTTATTGTTTGTTTATTATTTAACAAAGAAAATGGAAAATATTTTTGATGTTTTTATTTTTTATATGATATTATATATAGAAAAGAAAAGAAAATATTTTTGTTTTTTATATGGTTTTATGGGAAATAAGAATACGATATTTTTGGTGCTTGATCCGTTAAATGAGTTAACTTCACAAGCGTTTTGCTTTATATATGATAAATATACAAGAGAGAGAAGATATTCACAGATTGGGGTTCAAAGACACGATACTGCAAAACGTTTAGAACACGCAGCACACCTCCCCGGCAGCGGCGCCAAAATTTGATTGGCCTCAAACAGTCAACTTAAATCAACCACGGATGTGGTCAAACAAAGTCAAACCAATTGAGAACACAATGCAATTATCCAAGGAGTATAGTTTTATCCCCGGGTCGTTTAAGTCCCAGCGAGATGCGAAATTGTGCTTAAAAACGGATCGTGATCAAGTGTTATTGAACAGAAAAGGGATTATGATTTTGATTACACTAATGAGATAAGAAAATAGCTTTAACCAAGCTATAAAAACAAGAATGTAAAAACAAGTTAACTAGAAACGTATAAAACCCTAAAAGCGTACGTTTAAATTTAAATAAACGTAAACGTACGAAATAAAAAGTGAGATTTAAGAAATAAAAAGCCTACGGATATGAAATTTATATTTTTACAACCCTAATAATAAAAGAAAATTATTGGAAAAAGAAAATTATTTATTTGACTTATTAATTAATTATTATTAATTAAAAACTATTTTTAACTATTAAATAATTATCTAAAAAATGAGAAAATAAGAAATAAACCTAGAAAAATGAAATTATCACTTAGATAAATCTAAAATATTATAAAACTTATTTTAAAACTGAAATTATATTTATTACACTTTTTATCTAATTATTATTAATTAATTATTATTTTAAACACTTTTTAACTATTTTAAATTCTAATAAATACTAAATAAGCAAAGAAAATTCTGAAACTTTTTATATAATTATTAAATAAGTACAAGAGGCTAAGAAAATTATAAAAATGAAATTTACTTAATTAAAATTTAAAAAGATAAATTCTATTAAATAGAAGCTATCACTTTATTTCTATTTTTGATTTTCTTAAGGTCTAAAAATATTTTTATATTTTTCCTAGATAAAAAATGACAAAAGAAAATTATGAAAATTGGATTTTTATTTTTCTGATTCTTTTTCTATTTATTATGATTTAATTACTATTTTAAACTAATTAAAATGATTAAAAATACTAAATAACTTAGGAAAAATCTGAAAAATTTAAGTTAAGTCTAGATTAATATTAAAAGGCTAGGAAAATTAAAATTACAAATTTAATAAGCCCAGAGAGTTGATTTAGGTAGATAAGCAGTTGGCAAATAAGCCAAGAATAAGCTAAAAAGCACTAAACTCAACCAAATTCTCAGGGAAGGTTTAACAAACTTATTTAAGCTTAAAGTAACTTGAAACACACAGATAAGCACTAAGGATTAACAAATAAAGCACTTGACTGCTTGAATTCTTACACAGAAAACTCAGGAAACAAGCAAACTTGCAGGCAGCTTTAGAGCTTATAAATAAGCAGATAAGATGAAGATTATGGGGGCAAAAGTAAGGTTACACTACTGGCTATCTAAAAACATGAAAAGCCCCATGACAATCACACCAATTGAGGTCCAATTTGGGCAAAGATCAGCTGCTAGAACACTTGGTCTGCTGATCTTTTGACTTTTGCAGAAAAGAACAAAGGTTGACTTTGGTGAGATTTGAATGATCACTACTGACTAAGAATGGTGTAATAAGCTATGAAAAGACTATACTAAGCAGCTTTAACAACAATTGAACTGATTTGATGATTTTCACAAACCAAATCACAACAGTTAAGCTGTTGTGATTTAATCTTGGTGATTTTGACTTTTCACTAAATAATGGTTTGTTTTTAAGGTTGTTCTGAACTTATATGACCTATAGTGACTTGTGAGATCCAAAAGCAACAACAAATAACAACTAGCACACAGAGAATCAACTAGATCCAAACACCCTGTTAACTGATCCAACTTCTGATTTTCAAATCAACTGAGAGATTTACACTAAAACACTGATTTCAAATACTTACTTATGATTATATAAGACCAATTAAACTAGAAAATCCAGAAATAGCAGCAAGAAACACAGAACTTGGCAAATTGCTATGATGGCTGCTATGAAGAATTTTTAGCAACTATCCAACTCAATGAACAAGATATCTAAATTAAGCTATATTAGGACTTAATAACACTACAAAGACTGGAAAACACAAATATTTGACCACCAAACTAGCTTACACAGTAAAATGCAATATTAAAGAGATTTGAGCTTACAAGATGCTTCCAGCTAAAAACCAAGAACAAGGACCGATGAAACACTCCTATAGGTTCTCCATAGAACCACTAACCCAAGGGCAATCCAAAATTTCCCTTGCTCCAGCCTTTCTCCATCATTCCCTGAACTTTGACTTTTGTTGACCTGTTTTTGTATTTTTGATTTTTTGATGCTAAACTGAATTTTATGTTTTCTAAAAGCTTCAATGAGCTTCTGGGAGCTTATATGATCTATTTTAGTCCATATCATTAACTATATCAACATACAATTGATTATGAGATTTTGAGCTTGAAAATGGAAATACTGAATTTGTAAAGATAGAACTGAAATTGAAACTAAAAGTAACTTTGATTAACACTGAATTAACTTAAACAAGAGCTTGAAAGCTTTACATACACTGGAAATTGAAAAATATTAAAAACGACCTAAGTTAAATAAAATTACACTAGATAATCTATTACATAGCCTCTCCTCTGTTCTTTATAGTCTCTTATCTTCTTGTCGACATCTCTGAGCATATCCCACTTCACCTGAGCCATTGATTTCCAAGAATTCATTAGATTCGACCACTTGGCAATTTTGGCGGGAAAAAGTCATAAGCAGGTTATTTTAATTAATGAGTTTTGGGTGTTTATGGAGGTGGAGGAGAGATTAGTGAGCTGGGGTGATGAGTTGGAAGGGTGAGGTGGATGGTGGTTTGAAGCAGTGAAGGTAGTTTGGAGGGGAGGTGGTTTTGGCGGGTGTTGTGTGTAGGAGACGGGTTTGACCAGGGTCAAACCCTGGTATTAGTTAATTAAGGGTTGGGCCGGGTTATGGTTTAGTGATTGGGCTGGGTTTATAAAATAAAGGGTTGGGTTGGTTGTGTTTTGGGTTTAGTTTAATATTGGATCCGGTTTGGTTTGTAGCTTAAATACAACAAGGACCAAAAGTGTAATTTTCTGAATAATGAAGGGCTGATGTTGCACTTTTCCAAAGTTACTCCAAAGGACCAATATTGCCAAGTTTCCAAGTACAAGGACCATAAAACATATTTTTCCATTTTAAAACACCCGGGGACTTGTTTTGTCATTTTTAAAACCCCAGGGACTAAAACTGCCATTTGTTTAAAAGTTTCATTCAAGGACCAATTTTTTGCCAAGTTTGAATATTTCAGGGACCTTGAATGATAAGATTCCACTTTTTTAGATTCTAGGGACTAGATTTGCCAAATTATGAAAGTTCAGGGACTAAATTGCAAATTATGCCATTTATTGTTTGTTTTTCCCTGAAACTTATAAAAACACAGTCAGATGATATTTTTATACATTTTTTAGACTTTTTAAAGTGTTTTTGACTGTTTCTGTAGCTCAAATGTGAAAGAAATGATGAGTATTTACACACTCATCACCGAGGTGCGTGTTGGAGACCTTGTGCCCGGGGATAATGATATCAACTGGGGTGATCGACATATTCACAAAAATCCTAAATAATGCTGAGCTTTATCGTGATCCGAAGAAACAGAGATGCAAGGTTTTCTGCGACACATCAATGATGGTATGTATGTACTTAACATGGTTTTGTGTATCTGGTTAAGTAACATGATCAACTACTTAGTATACTATAAGACAGAAATAAAATGTTTTATATTAAGATAATGTGATCATTGTTTTCTGATGCTTGTTAGTTGTATGTTTTAGTAAGTTGTGTGTACCAGGTTACTAGTATTTGGTATATGTGGTTGCGCCGTTTATAACCAAAAAATTACATTGGAACAGCATGAATGGGATGTCAAGGACGTGACGGCCAACTATGTGGATGTTAAGGATGCATCAGATAAATTCATCAAAAGCATGGCCAGTATTATGCAAACTACAGTGTATCGGACCTTGAATAACGTCGAATTGGTAATATTCTCGCTGTAAAACAGCTACTTATGTGAATTGATACATAATTGTAGAAGATTTATATGACTGTTATTAAAATAGATAACATTGGCTTTGTTTGTTTTTTTGTGTGGTAGGTATTTTTCCCGCTAATCCAAGGAAAGCATTTTTTCGTTGTGTGCATGCATCTCAAATTGAAGGAGGTGCATATCCTGGATAATAGCCTTGCAAATGTAACAGATGTGCAGAAGGAATATCATGATCTAGTTGCGTTTCTAGTACGTTCTGTGTGAATAAAGTTATTATTTGTAGACTGTTAAGCGGGTAAATGGAGTATAGTAAGTGTTTACTGGTACATGGATTAATGAAAGTTGGTGTTAACAAAACTGTATATGAAAGTTGGTGTTTTCTATAATTGTATAACTATTTTATGTTGTGAAACAATGCTACAGGTAGCAAGGTTTGAAGATTTCCTGACACACGAAAATCATCCAGCAAGAGGATTAATGATGAATGGTCCCTTCAGGTTCTTACGTTTGGGATGTATGACAAAAGCAAACTTCATTGATTGTGGGGTTTTTGCGATGCGTCACATGGAGACATACCTTGGTAGGGGGGAATATGATGACCTCTGTGGTTTAAGAAGAGAGGGGAATGCTCAAAAGCTGCAACTTGAAGAACTTCGTTAGAAGTATGCTGCAAAAATCCTATTGTCTGACATAAACGAGAAGAAACATGAATTTGAAGTTGAAGCAGAAGCATTCAGACTGCTGCCCTTAGAAGAAAAGCAAAGATTGGAGGCTGGTTCATTTGGGACAGTTAAGGCTCGTGTTACGAGAATGCTCTAGGTTCCTTTTAAAGCATTGCAGTTAGTTATTTCACCAATGCGTTTGCAGTTAGGTTCAGTAGTCTTTTGAATAATAGAGTTGCAGTTATGTAAATGGTTTCCAGTTAGAACCAATTCCGAACGTATGTTATTTTGGTCCACATTACAGTTAAACTGATGTGTATCAAAAGCTTAAATTATCGTTTATGCAATGATATCTAATTTCAGTCGAATGTTAAGTTGGCTACATTTACATGGTGCTATAATTGGATACTTGAGTATAGTAGTTACCTATTACCACATTATACACAAGTTGTGCGAATAAGTTATTTGGGTGTGTGTCAAGTATATCGAGTTATGCAGATAAGTTTCTTTGATAACCTATATGTTTGACAATCAGATATTGCTATATTAAACTTGTGTAAACCAGTTTGCAGATTCACTTTCCTTTTTTTGTTATGTTTTCGATCGAAGTTATTTGGGTTTAAGGAAGTTTGACACATTTGGTCTACCAAGTTTAAACCCAGTTTGTTATATTAAATTTGGCTAAACAAATTTGCAGCAATATTAAACTTGTGTAAACAAATTTGGTATTTAACCAATTTGACAATCAGCTGTTGCTATATTAATCTTGTGTAAACAAGTTTGCTGATTCACTTTCCAATTGTTGTTATGTTTTAGATCGAATGATCGGGAAAAAATCAAGAAACATGTGTTGTTAGTTAAAATGTATCAGAAAAAAGTTAGAAAAGTTACATACATCACACTTTAACAATATAGTAAAACCATTTACATGATCGGAACTAGTTGTCCCAAACAGCCACAAAAACCAGATTGCTATTAGTAAGTGATTAGAACATGTATTTTTTTACTGTAAGTTAGTAAAGTATTGGGAGCCTGACACAAATAAAATGAAACATATCAGAAAAACACCCCTGAAAAACCAGATGCTATTATAAAGTAAATAGAACATGGTTTTTTTTAGTGTAAGTTAGTATGATTCAGAAAACCAAATTCTGTTGGGAGCCTGGTGACCCATAAAACACACAGCAACAACGCATTTTATTCTTATGGTACATTCTAAATACTGGGAACCAATGAAAAAAAAAGCAAAATGCATTCCATTAAAATGATTCAGAAAACACAATCATGATAATCCGAAAAACCGAATAAAGCAAAAGACTAATATTGTTTGAAATTAAAATAAAAGACAATAATTTATTCTGCAACATTGTTGGGATCGGCCATCGCTTCATCCAAATCTTTCTTCTTTTTGGGACAGTTGCGAGAATCATGGTAACCGTACATGTCACAATAGTTGCAACGACGCTTTGTTTTGTAAACACCCCAAATTTGGTTTGTGGCAGCGGAAGATTTTTCTGGGTGTTACGTGAGGATCGTAAACAAAATCATAGAAAAACAGCCTGAGACGGCATTTTTAATTTACATAGGTCCATAATACAAATTCAGTTACAAAGCGTTACATCAGAGTGCTAAGGTTTCTCCAAAGAAACATCAATTTAACTGAATTACAACTTTATTTTACACCATTTATTTAAGATAGGATGCGCCTGCTCCATGCCTTGCCTTGCTCCTTTTTAGTTCCCTGAGATACATGCTTAAAAGTCAACATAATGTTGAGTGAAATCATGGAGTTTGTAATTTAAATATCAGTTCGATTCACAAGTAAGATTGTATTTGGAGATACAATCAGTTTAAAATTTGATATCGCAGTTCATATATTGCCCTAAGTCTCATGACACGCAAACGTTAACAAAGTACCGCATAAACGGAGGTGTCCACCAAATTAATGATGGAAGTTTTGCCCTCGTGTAATAGGTGATTTTGCCAATTCCTATTTCTCTCAAATATAATGCATCGCGACTAATACGACTAGCAAAAAGCATTCCGTCACAGTATTAGTGGGATAGGTCGTCAACCTCTAATAGATCTATTCATTATATTCGCGTTCACCGCAGTGATTAATGGCTCATGATAAAGGGTCTTATGGCAATATGGTGTACTTAGGCATATATCAAGTCAGGTAGCATACAGGAAAATACTTGTGATCAGTTTATAGCATGTATCCCCCTCACGGAGTTTAAAAAGTATAAAGAGTTTAAAAAGTGAGGCCATGACTCACCTTATGCGTTACTGGTGATGGTGAAAATAACTCAGAGGTGATTATAACAACTTCGATATAGAACCTGGTAAATATATAAATAACTGAGAATCTGACTAATTTCTAGTGGTGTGTGTGTATGAATGGTAGATGATGATATACAACGATCTAATCGTTGAGAGTGAAGGTGTTATATGATTATGGTGCTCGTGCTCTCGTAAAATCATATCTTCAATGAGTAAATGAAATATTAATATGAAATATTCCTAACGCTAATAACTAATATGCAATTAGAATGCGAATATGCATATGAAGTAAAGATATGGTGCAAAAATGAAAAATAAGATAAGAATGACAAGTTATAACAGTTGGTTCTTGTTCTTTCCAGATTTTACATTTTCTACCCTAACCGTGGTTTGCGTTACGTCGTTAGTCCTCGGTTAAGTCCATAGTCCAATAATAGTCCAATAATTGTCCACATGTCCACATAAGGCTTGAAGTTCAATGGTATGTCAAATTAAGTCCTCTACAACTGTTTTCACAGCTTCAGTCCCTTAGTTTCCAGGTTTGGCAGTTTTAGTCCTTTTTGGTTAAGTCGCGTTACATTTTTAGTCCTTTTTGCATAAAAATGACGGGAAAATATTCTGAAAATTTCTATAACTTTATTAAGTTTATTTTAACTTATTTCAAGTGCTTATTCCAGGAATGAGCTTATTTTTATATTAATGGGCCATGTATCGAATCTATTTAAGGCCCATTAATAAATTTAGAGGCGAGGGCGTGAAAATAGTTTTGGGCTTGAACTTGGGCTATTTTTAGGATTCTAAAAATATATTATATGGGCCTGTTGGACCTTGCTATCGAAAACTCTTGTTGGGCTTGATTTTGGCCCAACCGAATGTCTAAATAATTTTCTGAAAATGTTATGAATTTAGAACTATGGTTACTGCTATTATTCGAGTAGAATTTAACTGCCTAAATGAGCTTATGAAGATAACGTTAAAATACGAATTATGTAGCTTGTTAGGTGGTCATTCGATTTATGTGAAAACCTCTAAATGTTATGTACAAAATTCCGAAAATATAATTACCTTTTGTAGCCGGGTCGCATAGATTAGTTTTGAAAACACTAGTATATTTTTTCTAAGTCTTTTTCACTAGTCGAGTAACACTCAAAAGGGTTTATTCTAAGCGTCGAGGTGAAAGTATGGGTGGGATCTTAGAATACGAAAAAGGTTGTTTCCCATGTGTATTGTCGAGCGAAGTAAAAATATATAGATGTTATGTTCGTGGATTCGAAGTAAACAGGTCACTAGTTGGCTATGTCGAAGGGTTCATTTTGGGTTGAAATACTTAGTTAGATTTTCATTTGTTTTCTACAAGGTCCGATCGAGTAAGAGTTAAGATAGCTCATTTTAAAGGTCGAAACTTGAGTGTGATTAAGAGTTATTTAAATGAAAAGTGTAGGTAGTTATGTGGTATATTGGGTCGTGTAACGAGAGGATATGGTAGTTAAATTATTTAGCGAGATATGGAGTTATTTTGGAGACCTCTTGGGACTGTTTTCATCCGTATGAAATAAGTAGCATGTTTTAGCTTTTACTCATTTTATTTATAGCGTAGCATATAGTTTTGCATGGAATGATTGTGTACATGTTCGAGTAAAATGATGTGTGTAAATTAATGAAAAGTCATTATGTTCGATCTAGAATAATGCATGGCGTGCTCATATGTTAAATGTGAGAAGAGTTTGTAATGGTATGGTACGTATGAAATAAAGTAAATACGTTCGAAGGTAGTATGCGATATGCATGCAAGTGATGTGTAAATTGCAAAGAATGAAGAGAGGAGTTCATACCACACCTTTAGCAAAGGTGGTGAGGGAATGCGGTTGTTCGTAGAAGACACAAGAAAGACAGTGAGCTTCGAAAAGGCTTATAGGCTTTGACTCCCAACGCTTTGCTTCCAAAGTTCTCGACAGAAAGTGCTTATGATGTTTAAGGAATGTGGTGATTTTGATAGAAAATGATGGGTGATAGAAGAGATCGAATGGAGGGGCTTTATAAGCAAAATATCTCACCTATCCTATTGACTAGTTGACCAATGATTGGAAGTACTGTGTCTATGGGACACTTGTAGATTGCTATTCTAGTTTGAGTGTGGAATGAGTGTGGGTAGATGGGAGTTTGGATTCTAGCTCTTGTATGGTTCTTTTATTCGGTTTGTTCACATGTTAACACAAGTTGAGTCACTGAGCTACAAGTCGTGTACCAAGGCTTAGTTCTCATTTGGAGGGTTAAAATGAGTTAGAAATGTGGTTGGAAGGTTATAGGAAAAACGATGGTATGACATAGGTTGGGTGTCGACATTTTTAGTTACACGTTTGGGGTCGATTTTTGGGACAACAAAATGGGTTTCGTATCGGGTTACTACTTGCTATTCTTGGATGGATTTTTGTATCATAGTAGCTAAGTAAATGGTGCATTAGAATGTGTACTAGTATGTGGGGGTTAAGTTTAGATACCATAAATACAATCGGGTTTTTGGAAAGCAAAGTTGATCGGGTCTAACGAAGTAAGCAAGGAAAAGAAAATAAAATAAGTGGTGTGGTGATTGAGCTGTGAGATTCGGTGGTCTTATTGGCTAAAATATATAACTGCCATATTCGATATTTAAGACTTGCATGTGGGTTTTTGAAGATATGTTGTATCGATCGGGTGAAAAAGAGAGCAAGGAAATACAACAATTCAAATGGTGTGTTGGGTGGGCTGTGATGTTCATTTGGGTAGTGCTAACTCGATGGGCTAGTGATAATGGGGTTGAATGGTTGTTGTTGGGCCGAATTCTTTAGGGTCCGATTGGTCTTAGTTTAGGATAGGATTAGAATTAGTGTTGTAATTAGATTTTGGTTAAATATGGTTGGTGATATTAATTCTTGTCAAGTGTAGTGTATTATCTAGTTGAGTATGATTACTTGTTGTCGATCATAATAATATGTTGTTGCGTCGGAAGGATTATCTCTAGTGTCGGTGTGTTCAATATATATATATATATATATAGAATGCATTGCTATTAATAACAATAATGAAAAGTTTAAATTTCTAGCGAAAATGGGCTTTAGTAAACAGTAATACGAGATTATCATTAATCATTGAGATTGATTACAAGGGTTTTTCGAGGGATCTTACAGTACTCCTCCCTCATTCGAATTCCGTCCCGGAATTCAAGTCTAAAATGGCTAATAAGAGTGGTTTACGGGAATAAGTGGGGATATTTTTCACGAATTTGGTCTTCGCGTTCCCATGTGTACGTTGGTCCTCTCTTAGAGTCCCATTTTACTTTCACAATAGGAATACGGCTTTGCTTGAGTTGCTTAACCTCTCTATCCATTATCTCTACGGGTTCCTCTGTGAACACAAGTTTGTCGTCCAGTTTAATCTCTTTCAGAGGAATGACGAGAGTCTCGTCTGATAGGCATTTCTTAAGTTGGGATACGTGGAAGGTAGGGTGTATCCTACTGAGTTCTTCCGGGAGTTCTAACTTATAGGCAACTGGACCAATCCTCTCGAGGATTTTGAACGGTCCAATGTACCTTGGGTTGAGTTTTCCACGCTTTCCGAAGCGTATCATTCCCTTCCAGGGCGAAACTTTTAGCATAACTCTATCTCCGACTTCAAACTCCATGGGTTTCCTCCTCACGTCTGCGTAACTCTTTTGTCTGTCACGAGCGGCTTGGAGACGATGTTTGATTTTGAATATTTTCTCTGTTGTGTCGTGGATTAGTTCTGGTCCGGTAAGCTGCATGTCACCAACTTCTGTCCAACAGATAGGTGATCTGCACTTTCTCCTATAAAGTGCTTCAAAAGGTGCAGCCTTTAGGCTAGCTTGGTAACTATTGTTGTACGAGAATTCAACCAATGGTAAGTGTTTATCCCAACCTTTTCCGAAGTCAAGTACACATGCTCTAAGCATATCTTCTAAGGTTTTGATTGTCCTTTCACTTTGTCCATCAGTTTGAGGATGATAAGCGGTGCTCATGTCCAATTGAGTACCGAGGGCTTTCTGCAGGGATTGCCAAAATCCTGAAGTGAATCGACTGTCTCTGTCTGAAATGATAGAGATCGGGACTCCATGTCGGATTATGATTTCTTTGAAGTATAACTGAGTGAGTGTGTCCAACTCGTCAGTTTCTTTGATAGGCAGAAAATGAGCTGATTTGGTTAAGCGGTCGACGATAACCCAAATGGTGTCATATCCGGTCGACGTTTTTGGTAACTTGGTAATAAAATCCATAGTGATTCGTTCCCATTTCCAAACTGGTATCTCAGGTTGTACAAGTAGTCCAGATGGTTTTTGACTTTCGGCTTTGACTCTTGCACAAGTCAAACACTTCCCAACATATGTTGCAATGTCGGCTTTCATGTTTGGCCACCAGTAAAGTTGTTTGAGGTCTTGGTACATTTTGGTGGATCCGGGATGAATGGAATATTTAGACTTGTGAGATTCATGCATGATAAAGTCTCGAATACCTCCATAGAGAGGAATCCAGCATCTTTTCTTGAAGCATAACATTCCATCGGATCTTCGTAGGAATCCATTCTCGCTTTCTAGCATGCCCTTAATTTTCTCGTGGGCTCGATTTTCTTCCTGAAGAGCTTCCGATTGGGCTATGAGAATTTGAGATGGGAGTGGTGAATAAATTGTCATTTCTAACGATCGAACTCTAAGAGGTTTGATCCTCTCTTTTCTGCTCAATGCGTCAGCCACGACATTCGCTTTACCGGGGTGGTAGCGAATTTCACAATCGTAGTCGTTGAGTAGTTCCAACCATCGGCGCTGTCTCATGTTTAGCTCCTTCTGATCTAGTATGTGTTGAAGACTTTTGTGATCGGTGAATACCGTACACTTTGTACCATATAGGTAATGTCTCCACATTTTAAGAGCGAATACTACTGCTCCTAATTCCAGATCATGAGTGGTATAGTTTTCCTCATTTTTCTTGAGTTGTCGAGACGCGTAAGCGATGACTTTGTTCCTTTGCATTAGTACCGCACCTAAACCATGATGTGATGCATCACAGTATACTACAAAGTCGTCGTTTCCGTCTGGTAGTGCTAGAATTGGTGCTTCACAGAGTTTTTGTTTTAGGAGTTGAAATGCTGATTCTTGTTTCTCTTCCCAGATATACTTCTTGTTTTTCTGAGTGAGTTCTGTCAAAGGTTTTGCGATTTTGGAAAAACCTTCTATAAACTTTCGATAGTAACCAGCGAGTCCTAAAAATTGTCGAATTTCAGTTGGAGTGGTGGGCGAAGCCCAACCTTTGACTGCTTCGATCTTGGTGGGGTCAATGTGAATACCTTGACTGTTGATGATGTGACCTAAGAATTGAATGGTAGAGATCCAAAAATCACATTTGGAAAATTTTGCATACAGTTTTTCTTGCTTGAGTACACCCAAAATGGTTCTCAAATGTTCCGCATGCTCTTGTTTGTTACATGAGTAGATCAAAATGTCGTCGATGAATACGATTATGAACTTGTCCAGATATGGCTTACATACGCGGTTCATTAGATCCATGAACACTGCCGGTGCGTTGGTAAGACCAAATGGCATTACGCGGAATTCGTAATGTCCGTATCGTGTTCGAAAGGCTGTTTTGGGAACATCTTCTTCTCTGACTCTTAGCTGGTGGTATCCTGATCTTAGATCGATTTTTGAGTAAACACTCGATCCTTGCAGTTGGTCAAATAGATCGTCGATTCTTGGTAATGGGTATCGATTTTTCACTGTGAGTTTGTTCAACTCTCTATAATCGATGCACATTCGGAATGTTCCGTCTTTCTTTTTGACAAACAGGACTGGTGCTCCCCAAGGTGATGAGCTGGGTTGGATGAATCCTTTATCTGACAGTTCTTTCAACTGCTCAGATAATTCTTTCATTTCGGAAGGGGCTAATCGATATGGTGCTTTTGCAACAGGTGCTGCTCCAGGCACTAAATCGATTCGAAACTCTACTTGCCGGATTGGTGGAATACCTGGCAAGTCTTCGGGGAATACTTCTGCAAACTCATTTACAACTGGCACTTCTTCCAGTCGTTTTTCTTTCTCTTTCGATTTATCTTCCGTTACTTGGACTAAAAATGCGTGACATCCTTTGTTTATGTATTTCACCGTTTGGATGTACGAGATGATATTGAGTTGGGTTTTGTAGTGGTCACAACGAACGGTAAGCGTTTCATTGTCTAAGGGAATTTGGACAACTTTTTCATCGCAGATGATTCGGGCACGATGTTTGGATAACCAATCCATACCCACAATTGCGTCAAAGCTTCCAAGTTGGATGGGCATGAGATCGATAGGAAATGATTTGTTTTGGAGGGTTAGGGTGCAGTTTTCGAGTACGGTGTTGGTGTTTAACAATTTTCCGTCGGCTATTTCAATTTCGTACGCGGTATCTAATTCTACGGGTGCAATATTAAGCAATAAAGCAAATGAAGTAGATACAAAGCTTTTATCGGCTCCAGAATCAAATAATATTTTTGCACTATGTTGATTCAGTAAGAAAGTACCCGTAGTGACGTTGGGGTTCTGTGACATGTTTCCATCTCCGAGTACGTAAGCTCTTCCTCGGGCAACCTGATTGACATTCTTGGGACAGTGGCTTTTATAATGACCCGCTTCACCACAACCGTGGCACTTTACTGCTACTGGTTGCGCATTCGCTCCCGTGGCTCTGCAGTCTCGGGTCACGTGACCTATTTTCCTACAGTTACCGCAGATGGCGGTACAGGGTCCTGTATGATGCATCTTGCACTTGTTACACTGGGGTTTTGTCCCAGCATACATTTTTCCTTCGGCAGGTGTAGCCACATAAGCCCTAGCGGCTTCTTGTCTGCGGTTTTGCTGTTGATGTCTATCGTTTCTGCCTTGCTGATAATCTCTATTACGGTTGCTTCGATCATTGTTGCGGTAGCTCCTGCTGTGATTGTAATAACTGTTGCTGTTCCGGTTGTTGCCGTCATGGTTATCATAGTTTCTCTTTTGCCCACTGACTGTGGAGTTAGAACCTCGTTTAAGCACTCGACTCATCATTCGCTGAGCAAATACGAATGCGGCTTCGAGGGTTTGTGGGTGTGATGCGGTGACGTCTCCCTCAATGCTTGAAGGTAGTCCTTCCACATATTTCTCTAAGGTCTTTTCCAAGTCAGGTACCATGTGTGGACACAGAAGAGATAACTCTTGAAATTTCCGGTTGTATGCACTGACATCATTGTTTTTCACCACTAACTGGTGAAATTCATCTTCAAGCTTTCTGATCTCGGTACGGGGACAGTACTTTTTCAGCATTTTATTCTTCAGTTCGGTCCAGGAGATTTGGAATGCTGCTTCAGTACCCATTATTTTGACAGTAGCATTCCACCAAGATAATGCATTTCCCCTTAAAGTTCCAGTGGCAAAAGTGACCTTGTTGCTTTCTGCACAGTTGCTTCTCATGAATACCGTTTCCATGCATTCAAACCACTGTGCTAGTTCCGTCACTCCTTCTACGCCTCTGTAGGTGGTTGGTTGACAACTCACGAATTCTTTGTAAGTGCATTTACGTGGTGTAGATGCCTCACTTTCATTTGTTGCTCCCATAGTATTGCTTGAGCGATTTGCTGCATCGGCCTCACGTGCTGCGGTGATGCCTTCATCAATCATTCTTCGAACCTCCTCAAGCATTAGTGTTACGGTTTGGTTGGTAGTTTCGTTGTCGCTATGTGCCATTTTCTATTAATGTCACAAGAATTCAGATTTAGAATTCGAATAGAATAGCTGAGTATATGCATAATGTAATCATGGTGCGAAATTAAATTGAATATTCCTCCATAATCACTATGCCTCTTTATTTTACTCATTTATGGATATGAGATTGTTAAGGAACAACCGATTTGACTATACGAACTGAGGTTCGTCAACTTCTTCAACATATCACCATATTATATGTGTTCAGGTTTTTACAATATTTACACAATTTGAGAATCATAATAATAACAGGTAACATCACGACATGTCTGGATACAATTACAATACATACGAACAACCATAATACATAAGTTAACAGATATATAGTACATTACTACCAACATTACAACATTAATAACTTGATCAGTTGAGTTATACAACAAAACGATACAAGAGTCTTTATTAATTGCCACATGCGGCAGACTACAATGTCTCAAACTATACAACATGCTAACTATGTCTACTGATCAGGTCTATCCGTACGCCTCGTGAGCTCTGAGATCTGGTCCCTGAGTCTCTGTATCTCATCCTGATGCTCCATCTGTATGTCTCCCATGAGTCTCTCCAATGTGTCAGCTCTACGCTGTGCCAAGTGAGCCTCCCAAGCTAAGTCCTGGCCCTCTCTACGTATGGATATCGCGTGGGAACGGGTATCTGCCAAGTCTGTCTGCATCTGTCTCAAACACTGCTGTACCACTGCTCTGTTGGAAGCCAACCTATGCAGAGTGTCAGTGATAGTACCCGGGGAATCCAATGGTACATGGTCGATCATCCGAAGAAGTGAATCGATCTGCTCTCCGTGACTCTCGAGTCGTGTTACTATTGTAGATGGTATAAGGGTGTGGGTGACTACTGGTCTAAATCCTTCCCAAGCATCATGTGTCTGAGCTGGGGGAGTGAAACCAGGAGGGTAAGGCAATGATGGTGAGGATGGGTGTATCTGCTCTGATATGCGAGGTCTACTCGATGAAGGAATATCCTCTGCAGGAATCGGATCCCGCTGTCGAGGTGGTAGTGGATATGTCTGGGTATGTATGTCAAGCACATGGTCAGGTAGTGGTGGTGGTGTAACATGATGGGGCTCGGGTAAATCATCAGCAGGGAGCCATTGCTGACTCTCATAGTACAAGTCGTCAGGGGGTGGTATATAGAAAGGAGAGTAGGTGTCGTAAACAAAATGTGGTGGTAGCGTAGGTGCTGGCAAAGCTGGCACATGAAGGTCATCTAATAAAGGTATAGCGGCGGCTCCACCCTCTACAAGGGGCTCGATCGCGTCAGGCACTACCTCTGGTGCTACAGTACCAGGAAGTACGGGGGACGTGACTGATGCTAATGATCCCTCGGAGTCCGGCTCCGATGATACACTAAAGTGGGTGATGAATGACATAGTACTGTAATAATCCATATATGGTAGAAATAAGTAACTACTAACATCAAGTGGTGTAAGATAAGCATGAAATGATCTAGTTGTGCATGGTACTTTCAAGTATGCAGAGGCTTATATAAGATAATCCTAATGTATAACATACCGAGCGCGGCAGCAAGCAGGCATGGAGAGTTTAAGGTAACATGGTGTATAATTAATTTGTTTGAAAAATGTAGTTATAGTCCAACGTTTGAAAACATTTGGTTCTCTATAACCAAGCTCTGATGCCAATCTGTAACACCCCCAAATTTGGTTTGTGGCAGCGGAAGATTTTTCTGGGTGTTACGTGAGGATCGTAAACAAAATCATAGAAAAACAGCCTGAGACGGCATTTTTAATTTACATAGGTCCATAATACAAATTCAGTTACAAAGCGTTACATCAGAGTGCTAAGGTTTCTCCAAAGAAACATCAATTTAACTGAATTACAACTTTATTTTACACCATTTATTTAAGATAGGGTGCGCCTGCTCCATGCCTTGCCTTGCTCCTTTTTAGTTCCCTGAGATACATGCTTAAAAGTCAACATAATGTTGAGTGAAATCATGGAGTTTGTAATTTAAATATCAGTTCGATTCACAAGTAAGATTGTATTTGGAGATACAATCAGTTTAAAATTTGATATCGCAGTTCATATATTGCCCTAAGTCTCATGACACGCAAACGTTAACAAAGTACCGCATAAACGGAGGTGTCCACCAAATTAATGATGGAAGTTTTGCCCTCGTGTAATAGGTGATTTTGCCAATTCCTATTTCTCTCAAATATAATGCATCGCGACTAATACGACTAGCAAAAAGCATTCCGTCACAGTATTAGTGGGATAGGTCGTCAACCTCTAATAGATCTATTCATTATATTCGCGTTCACCGCAGTGATTAATGGCTCATGATAAAGGGTCTTATGGCAATATGGTGTACTTAGGCATATATCAAGTCAGGTAGCATACAGGAAAATACTTGTGATCAGTTTATAGCATGTATCCCCCTCACGGAGTTTAAAAAGTATAAAGAGTTTAAAAAGTGAGGCCATGACTCACCTTATGCGTTACTGGTGATGGTGAAAATAACTCAGAGGTGATTATAACAACTTCGATATAGAACCTGGTAAATATATAAATTACTGAGAATCTGACTAATTTCTAGTGGTGTGTGTGTATGAATGGTGGATGATGATATACAACGATCTAATCGTTGAGAGTGAAGGTGTTATATGATTATGGTGCTCGTGCTCTCGTAAAATCATATCTTCAATGAGTAAATGAAATATTAATATGAAATATTCCTAACGCTAATAACTAATATGCAATTAGAATGCGAATATGCATATGAAGTAAAGATATGGTGCAAAAATGAAAAATAAGATAAGAATGACAAGTTATAACAGTTGGTCCTTGTTCTTTCCAGATTTTACATTTTCTACCCTAACCGTGGTTTGCGTTACGTCGTTAGTCCTCGGTTAAGTCCATAGTCCAATAATAGTCCAATAATTGTCCACATGTCCACATAAGGCTTGAAGTTCAATGGTATGTCAAATTAAGTCCTTTACAATTGTTTTCACAGCTTCAGTCCCTTAGTTTCCAGGATTGGCAGTTTTAGTCCTTTTTGGTTAAGTCGCGTTACATTTTTAGTCCTTTTTGCATAAAAATGACGGGAAAATATTCTGAAAATTTCTATAACTTTATTAAGTTTATTTTAACTTATTTCAAGTGCTTATTCCAGGAACGAGCTTATTTTTATATTAATGGGCCATGTATCGAATCTATTTAAGGCCCATTAATAAATTTAGAGGCGAGGGCGTGAAAATAGTTTTGGGCTTGAACTTGGGCTATTTTTAGGATTCTAAAAATATATTATATGGGCCTGTTGGACCTTGCTATCGAAAACTCTTGTTGGGCTTGATTTTGGCCCAACCGAATGTCTAAATAATTTTCTGAAAATGTTATGAATTTAGAACTATGGTTACTGCTATTATTCGAGTAGAATTTAACTGCCTAAATGAGCTTATGAAGATAACGTTAAAATACGAATTATGTAGCTTGTTAGGTGGTCATTCGATTTATGTGAAAACCTCTAAATGTTATGTACAAAATTCCGAAAATATAATTACCTTTTGTAGCCGGGTCGCATAGATTAGTTTTGAAAACACTAGTATATTTTTCTAAGTCTTTTTCACTAGTCGAGTAACACTCAAAAGGGTTTATTCTAAGCGTCGAGGTGAAAGTATGGGTGGGATCTTAGAATACGAAAAAGGTTGTTTCCCATGTGTATTGTCGAGCGAAGTAAAAATATATAGATGTTATGTTCGTGGATTCGAAGTAAACAGGTCACTAGTTGGCTATGTCGAAGGGTTCATTTTGGGTTGAAATACTTAGTTAGATTTTCATTTGTTTTCTACAAGGTCCGATCGAGTAAGAGTTAAGATAGCTCATTTTAAAGGTCGAAACTTGAGTGTGATTAAGAGTTATTTAAATGAAAAGTGTAGGTAGTTATGTGGTATATTGGGTCGTGTAACGAGAGGATATGGTAGTTAAATTATTTAGCGAGATATGGAGTTATTTTGGAGACCTCTTGGGACTGTTTTCATCCGTATGAAATAAGTAGCATGTTTTAGCTTTTACTCATTTTATTTATAGCGTAGCATATAGGTTTGCATGGAATGATTGTGTACATGTTCGAGTAAAATGATGTGTGTAAATTAATGAAAAGTCATTATGTTCGATCTAGAATAATGCATGGCGTGCTCATATGTTAAATGTGAGAAGAGTTTGTAATGGTATGGTACGTATGAAATAAAATAAATACGTTCGAAGGTAGTATGCGATATGCATGCAAGTGATGTGTAAATTGCAAAGAATGAAGAGAGGAGTTCATACCACACCTTTAGCAAAGGTGGTGAGGGAATGCAGTTGTTCGTAGAAGACACAAGAAAGACAGTGAGCTTCGAAAAGGCTTATAGGCTTTGACTCCCAACGCTTTGCTTCCAAAGTTCTCGACAGAAAGTGCTTATGATGTTTAAGGAATGTGGTGATTTTGATAGAAAATGATGGGTGATAGAAGAGATCGAATGGAGGGGCTTTATAAGCAAAATATCTCACCTATCCTATTGACTAGTTGACCAATGATTGGAAGTACTGTGTCTATGGGACACTTGTAGATTGCTATTCTAGTTTGAGTGTGGAATGAGTGTGGGTAGATGGGAGTTTGGATTCTAGCTCTTGTATGGTTCTTTTATTCAGTTTGTTCCCATGTTAACACAAGTTGAGTCACTGAGCTACAAGTCGTGTACCAAGGCTTAGTTCTCATTTGGAGGGTTAAAATGAGTTAGAAATGTGGTTGGAAGGTTATAGGAAAAACGATGGTATGACATAGGTTGGGTGTCGACATTTTTAGTTACACGTTTGGGGTCGATTTTTGGGACAACAAAATGGGTTTCGTATCGGGTTACTACTTGCTATTCTTGGATGGATTTTTGTATCATAGTAGCTAAGTAAATGGTGCATTAGAATGTGTACTAGTATGTGGGGGTTAAGTTTAGATACCAGAAATACAATCGGGTTTTTGGAAAGCAAAGTCGATCGGGTCTAACGAAGTAAGCAAGGAAAAGAAAATAAAATAAGTGGTGTGGTGATTGAGCTGTGAGATTCGGTGGTCTTATTGGCTAAAATATATAACTGCCATATTCGATATTTAAGACTTGCATGTGGGTTTTTGAAGATATGTTGTATCGATCGGGTGAAAAAGAGAGCAAGGAAATACAATAATTCAAATGGTGTGTTGGGTGGGCTGTGATGTTCATTTGGGTAGTGCTAACTCGATGGGCTAGTGATATGGGGTTGAATGGTTGTTGTTGGGCCGAATTCTTTAGGGTCCGATTGGTCTTAGTTTAGGATAGGATTAGAATTAGTGTTGTAATTAGATTTTGGTTAAATATTGTTGGTGATATTAATTCTTGTCAAGTGTAGTGTATTATCTAGTTGAGTATGATTACTTGTTGTCGATCATAATAATATGTTGTTGCGTCGGAAGGATTATCTCTAGTGTCGGTGTGTTCAATATATATATATATATATAGAATGCATTGCTATTAATAACAATAATGAAAAGTTTAAATTTCTAGCGAAAATGGGCTTTAGTAAACAGTAATACGAGATTATCATTAATCATTGAGATTGATTACAAGGGTTTTTCGAGGGATCTTACCGTACATGTCACAATAGTTGCAACGACGCTTTGTTTTGTTTGATTGAATCATAGCTATCTCGGCCTGTGTTTGATGCCTCTTCAAAGAAACAGATCCTTTATTACGGCATTCAGGGGCAACAATGTTAACCTCCACAGGTTCCTTGACACCAAGCGCAGCAGCATACAATTCTTTCTTGTTCATTTCAGGGGCGTTTGGTATGTCGAGTTTCACTTGTTCTAGTAATGCATCAAGGTCGTCCTTGTAAATATGAAGCTTCTGAATGTCAGTCACCAACCGGGTAACAGAATCTTCAACACTACCGTATATTTCCCGTAGAACAACATTAACACATTCCACCGGATTTGACGGGCTGTCAACATCCATGGACCTACCCATAGTCTTGCTAGGCAAAGCATTCTTTGACCATCTTCGCTGCAAGTATTTTCTAGGAAAATGGTACACCTTGGACAACCTAAGAACATAGAAAATGTGGCGACACAACAACCCATAACACTCATACTTTAAGCAAGTGCATTGGACAGAACAATCAGATGGTGCATACGTAACCTACAATAAAACAAAAAAGTGTCCTCTATTAAAACCATTCAGAGATATGCAACTTACGATGACAAAGTTACAGAAGTGTTACCTCATATGTAACTTCAACCGGCACACCTTGTATCTTGTAATCCGCTTCAGTATCGCGAATAACATAAGTAGACGATGTATCATCTTGTCGTACCTGAAGTGAGCAACAATGATACAGTGACGAAAAAATCTCATCCTGAACATCATAAAACAAGGTGTGTGTGTGTGTATAGTTCTGACGCTTCCTTTTCAACTTGTAAGTGAGTTTTAAAATCAGGTGTTGTGTACTTGGAATCATGAGTATTCTTCCCATATTTGAATCTCTGGGAATCCATGGCCGTATCGAAATGGCTCAAGAATTCAATCAAACTCAAATGTGGGTTTGTGACCTGCCCAAAGAAGTGATTCTCACTTTCGGACCTCGATGTTGTGCGCATTAGCCCAGACATCGGTCCGTGCCTGAAGTAGGCAGGTATCCACTTTGACCGCATTTCGAACATGTCGTGTAACCATTTGTGTTCACTCAGGTCAAAGTCTTCGATTATCGCGGCCCACTGCTCATCAAACACATCCGCTTTAATCTTGTCAGTCCATACAATGTCACACAAACGCCTTTTAAAATCGGTATCGCTACACAATTCTGGTCCGACCTACACATATTTTAAAATTGTAAAAAACATGTACACATTAATTGAAGAATAACAATCAAAGGACATCACATTTTAGACATTTAAAGAATACCTTTGTAGTGAGTTTCTGCATAATGTGCCACATACACAGGCGGTGGCGCGTGTCTGGGAATATCTTTTCAATTGCGATTTTCATCGCCGGGTCTTGATCAGTAACAACAACCTTTGGAACTTTTATGAAAACTTTTTTAAACCTCTTCAACAGCCATGTATATTTTTTTGCAGATTCGCTCGCTAACAAAGCAGCAGCAAATATTACGCATCTGTTGTGGTTGTCAATTCCGGTAAAAGGTACCAACACCATATTGTACCTACATATAGATAGATACACGGATAAATACCGAAACACATGTACACAGATACATACCTATTAACATACCAGACCAAAATACCGATTTCACAGATACAAAAGACACATTACCAGTTATATGGGTGTTTGGTTCAACACACATACGTTATAGGGGTGTTTGGTTCAGCACAAACATACACAGATACATAGCTATTCACATATACACAGATACTTGTTGATTCGCAGATACACGGATACAAAGCATTATAATGAAACATGTTATATACAAAGCATATAACAGCTTTATAATGAATCACATTATACACCGAATCACAGGTACACGGATACATACCTATTAACATACCAGGTAAAAAATACCGATTCACAGATACAAAAAGACACATTACCAGTTATATAGGTGTTTGGTTCAGCACACATACAAAGATATAGGGGTGTTTGGTTGAGCACAAACATACACAGATACATACCTATTCACATATACACAGATACATGCCGATTCGCAGACACACGGATACAAAGCATTAATGCAACAAAATTAATATTAGACAAAAACAAATTAATACAAAAACAAATGTGTTACAAAAGAGATGATTGTTACCTATTTGAGCGAAACGTGGCATCAAAGGAGACAACGTCACCAAAAGCAGCATAGTTACGCTTGGCCTCCTCATCAGCCCAGAACAATCCAATCAACGCTTTAGTGTTTTTATCCTGCTTGTATTCTACTGAAAAGTCCGTGAAGAATTCTTCCCGACTCAGAAGCTTATCAACAACCATTTGGGCATCACGATCACCAATAAACTCATTCAACCCACGCCTATAATTCTTACATTCAACATCTGTTGCACCAATGTTTTCAAAACCACCGTACATCTCTTTCAAAACTTTCCAGGATCTAACTGGACCAATATTGGCATTAGAAAGTTGGTTCAAGAGTTGTTGCTTGGTGAAAGTCAGCCTACGATTTGTCCTAAGGTACTTTATATCATCTTGATATACCAAACTATGATTGTGTTTCTCGAAAAACTTGGTGACAAAATACTTGCCATCCGGTCTTTTCTTAAGTCTAAGTTGTGCGGTACATCCACAACGAAAAGATGCACATTTCCTTCTTTTTATGACCTTATTAACACCTAAAGGGTTGGTTGTCTGTGACTTATCGGCTATTGAATTTTCAGGCTTAGGTGTGGGTTTAAAACCTTGTCTAACACAATAAAAATATTTAAGCGATGGATCTTCTTTCTTGTTATAGTTCTTCTGACCACCCTTTCTAACCTCAAAACCACCTTCTTTTGCATAATCTTTGTAAGCCTTTAAAGCTATATCTAGTGTATCAAATACCGTCCCTTCCACCGGTTTATTATTAACTTTGGGGACCCAAAATCTAGTACCATTAGGAGTGGGCTGAAAACTGCCAACCTGATGCTCAGGAGGTGTAAAATAACCCTCACCAGGCGTGCCTTGCTCATTGTGGACTGCTCGAGGAGTTAACGGTTCGCCTAAAAAAAAAGTTTAAGGGTTACAAATTACGCATTCATCATGTAATTCAGTTAGGAAAACATTTGTGTTATTATCAAAGAAAGTTAGTTACCTTCAACAGGATGATCAACAATTTCATTGGAATTATTACACATGTTTACTGTGTTTGTGAAAGGGAATTGGTTGTTATTGATTGTGGCATTGGTTGTTCTTGATGGTGGATCATAAATACTTTGTTTTTCCAAAAATGTAACTGAAGCTAGAAATATGGGATATGAATATGATACGTGATTGTAATGAATATGTGATACGGGTAGTTAAAGAACCAGGTATATGCAACTGATTTTGTGATAACACAACATTACTAAAATGCCCCTAAGACCATATAAATTAATTTTCTGTTTTTCTTTTTTGTGTTTTTATGTTGTTGCCACTTGTCATACTTTTATTGGTTCTCACTTTTAAAACTTTAAGAAATCTCTCATTTGATCTCAAATCTATATATATATATATATATATATATATATATATATATATATATATATATATATATATATATATATATATATATATATATATATATATATATAGGGAGACTTTCTTGCGAGAACCATCTTATCTGCGAGAACTGATACAACCACCAAAAACATACATGCACGCCTTTTAAAATAAAATAAAAATAAATGTAAATCATCAATAATCGTTTGAATACACCTATGTTCTTCAATATCATCATGAACTCATCCTCTTTTTTCACAAAAACCTTACATACGGCCGCAATATTGTCATTGCATGCCTTACAAGAACATACATGCACACCTTCAAAGAAAAATTTTGTATTTCCAATTTCTTATCAAATTCTTTATAACAACCATGTTTTTTTTAAAACATATATGTTGGTTTTAGAACATATGTGCAAAAATACAATTATTGAAGGCGTGCATGTATATTTTTGGTGGTTCTGTCAGTTCTCGCAGATAAGATGGTTCTCGCAAGAAAGTCTCACTATATATATATATATATATATATATATATATATATATATATATATATATATATATATATATATATATATATATATATATATATATATATATATATATATATATATATATTCGCGCTGGATCCGTAAACTAGTCACGAACAAGTTGATGTCAACTTTTCAAGTGACGAAGAAGACATTCAGTGGATGGCATTCGTGTACGAACAAGTTGTGGAACAATAAGAAGCAGCTGGACCTTCGATTGTACGTCGGCATATCTTTCGTGAACGTGAACATTATTGTATTATAACACATTCTATTACACTAAGGTTTTTAAACTTGGGATCCTACTCATGATTGTTTAACTTTTGCAAGATCGATATCATAAGTTAGGATCGGGATCTTAAAATCCTACTATAATGTAATAGTCTTTGTAATATTATAAATTCACAAATTATCATATATCATAAACACAATATTATATGTTCACAGAGATGTTGTCCTGAATTATGATTATGAAATCTTTAATTAGATCTTAAGCTTCTAAGGTCAAAATTGGGATCCTATAAATTCTTAAACTTTCAAATATCCTACATAGAATGATATCATTTTTGCTTTGTAGCATCGTATAATTGTAAGATCCTAAGCTAATGATCGAGATCTTAACAACCATGTCTTACCCTATTGTCAATGGATGACACCGAATGTCATCTCACACCTCGCTTATGTATCGTGGTGGGTGTTATTAGCAGCGTCATTTGGACGACGTTGCATTTAAATGTATATGTGTAGAGTGTTTTAGTATGTTTAGTGTTTATTGTTATGAGTGTGAGCTAATACAATAAAAAATACTCATATACCATTTACCGTGAAAGTAAAGTTAGAATTTTCACTAATATCATAACATCGTATTATTTTGTGATTTTGTCCCTTGTAAACTTAAGTGAAGAAACAAATTAAACTAAAAATTCTATCTATGCCAAATATTAAGGCGCATGGTCGGTGGCTATTTTTTTATTCGCTGCTACAGTACTTCTACTGTAGCAGTACAGTAAATGCTTTTTTTTTTTTTTAATTTATTTATTTATTTTTATTATTTTTCGTACCAAACGCCTTCGAAAAATTATGAAACTTGCGTCATTATTAACGAAATAATTTTTTCAACAAAAACGAGTATAAATATGCAATACTTTATCGAAATCAATATATTTGTCTTTGTTTTTATTTTTATTATTTTTCGTACCAAACGGCCTCGAAAAATTATGAAACTTGCGCCATTATTAACGAAATAATTTTTCCAACAACAAAAAATTGGGGAACACCCCCCACCCCCCTCCCCCGGCAACGCCGGGGGGCGTCGTCCCACTCAAGAAACAAATTAAACTAAAAGTTCTAAATATGCCAAGTGTATAAATTAATATGATAACAATATCAACATTCTAAAATTTTCTCTAAACATTTCTTTTCTTTTTTTTAAAAGTTACCGTTGAGGGGATCTTAAACCACTAATAGGCTCATAATTTATCGTACATTCATCTTAGCATACTCGAAAGGGGAGAGATGAACCATCCACACGCATAATTCGCTAGCTGACACCTATCGTGGTCCATAACAGCAATTATATAACCCGCCTAAGAAGTTACATTATGATTCCTTTAACTTTTGTTAGTACACGTGATCAACCCATTATTTGTTGGTTGCCTCTCATCAGCTACATATAAATTTTACCATGAAAAATAAATCACTAAAGTTACTACTGAAAACCTTGCTTAAAAACCAGTTCGATGTCGGATTTGCTTAAAACTACTCATAGCTTTACATTTACTTATTTGGTACATCATTTAACAACAACATATCCAAACTTGCCGGAGTATGATATGGGGAGGTGAAATGCAGAAGGATCCTACGCGATATATGGGTCCCACCCATAGAGAGACTATTTGGTACATCATTCAATGGGCTTAAGAAATCTATAACATGGGCATTTCTTCATGGGCTTACTCATTTCAAATATTTAACAAATGGGCCTATAAACACCAACACATCTCACCCCTACCGCTAATTAGGTTTCTCAACATTTCCACCGTCTTTGCAACACACAGATCCTCCTCAAGAAACATGTCGTCAAAGGTTGTGTTGAGAACAAACAAGGGCAAATCAAACAAAGCACCAAAACCATCAAACGACAACAACTCACCATCAAATCTTTAGAAGGAATGGAGCACATGGGGTATGAAGAAAGCTAAGGTCATAACTCATTGGGGGTTCATTCCTTTGATCATTGTTATTGGGATGAACTCTGAGCCTAAGCCGACCTTGTATCAACTTCTTAGTCCTGTTTGATATCGTTGCTTATTTGTCGACTTTTTATATGTACTAGGGTCTGTTTTTAAATATTTGCGGATTGTGGTTGTTCAGCTATGTTATGTTTTAAATAAGTTATATGAGATGTTTTGATATGTATGTGTGGTTTGATATTGATCACATATGGTATTCGAATTTTTCGAGATAATGGAACTCGAGTTGTGTTGGCTATGATCTTGTATAGGGCGTTTGGATTAGCTTATTTGGCCGCCTTATGGGCTTATTTGATTTTGGAAAAGCCGATAAGCTCACTTTTTAGAGCTTATTAACTTTATCTTATTGGCTTAAGCCAATAAGGTGAAGTTGATAAGGTCATAAGCTTCAATAAGTGAGCTTATCGGCTTTTACAAAGTCAAATAAGCCCATAAGCCGACTAAATAAGCTGATCCAAACACCCCAGTAGTTGAAATTCATTAGTTGTTAACAGAATGCTCTAATATGTGTAGTATGTGATTGTTTAAGCTTATTTTTGTGCGCGTATTTGTTTTCGGCTTATATTTCATAAGTTATTTTTTCCTGCTCATTTGAAACTTGTGTGGGATTATATAAGTTTGTTATGACATACTGTAATAAACTTATATAAGCCCGTAAGTTACTAAATAAGCCAAAAGAATGGGGCTTATGAAAATGGATAAGCTCATAACCCAGTAAATAAGCTTAAACCAACATCCATTTTGTTAATGTTTTGTGTTGTGATTATCGTATAAGTTTTGATTGTTGTTATAGCATCAACGTTTGTTACATTTGATTTACATGGTTGTGCGTGTTCGTGTTTTTAGTTGAGTATAAACTATAAAGGGTTAGGGAGCTCATGTTTTGAGCGACAAGATTAAGTATTATGAGTGCCAGAGTGGGATTATGCGTTCATGAGTGTAATGGTGCAAAAACGACTTTCTTGAAAAATTTAATATATACGATGGGTAGTGCTCCTTGGTTATGTGATTTTTGTGTGGATGATCACTCATGGTGTAACATTTATACATGAGCATTCCCCATTTATGGATTCTGTGTACCTTGACAAGACTGGAAAATGTTGCATATATAAACAGTAACCTTTCGTCTCTTTAAACTTACGTGGTCTAGGATTTTCAACCCAAGTTATGCACTTCTGCCACACTTTTTTTTTTTTTTTTTTTTTTTTTTTTTTTTTTTTATCTGTTAAGATAGGTCCATTGATTTTTTAAATGAATGGTAGGTAAACATTTGTCGTATTTCTTCATTTGTTGGATAGTATCAGCAAGTGTTTTCTGGTAACATATCAACAAGTGTTGCAGAACCTCAAGTTGAAAGTAGTTGGACTTGACTCTTATTAGAACAAATAAGACCAATTGTGAAATTAACTGTTGGTAATGACCTGTGTCCCTAAAGTTCAGTGTCAAACTTGAACTTTTAACGACCTTATAGGATCTGAACCCATACACAGTTCCTTAATCCTCGCCTTAATGTGAATGTGTAATGACCTGGGTACCTGAAGGTCATTGTTCTAATCTAAGTTGTAGAGATTAAGTGTCCGGTAAATTTATGATGCAAGTGAAAAAGATATTGCTAGTGGTCGCATATGATATTTGTATGTGAGCCAAGGCATTACAACTGTAGTATTGCTTGCTATCATGTATGATTCATTGTATTTAGAGAGGCATTGTTATAATATAAGTTGTGCAGCCAAAGGCGTGCAACTTCAGACTGGTTTGTTCAACCTTTAGAGGTGGTAAAACACTTGGGTAGGGTAACAAGTCACATGGATGCGAGTCACCATGGGGGAGATTGACTTGGCAAAATGTTATTGTCCGATCTTTTAACTTTATTATAAGGTTATATCATCTATTCATTTGTACTTTTATCGATAGACATTGAGATCTCATAGGGCGTTGATTACTTAGTCACTAGATATTTATATACTCGTACCTGGTTGTGTCGTTTGTATCATGCGTGTTTGTATACATAAACCTGAATCCACAAAGTCACCTGGCTTACTCATGTATGTTTATGTATATATCGTAACTACAAGACCGTTTGAAGTTGTTATGGTGGATATTAGTCTAGTCTGTTGATATATATAGCTTGTGATATACCTCTCAAGTTTACGAATCTATCAAAGACTTCAATCATAACCTCATGAATTGGACTAAACAGGCCTTCTTAAATTAGTGTCTCCCTGCATCTTGAACCTCATTGGCACTGCTTGCACAACAACACTAACGTTCGCATCTGCAAGTCCTTCCTACCGAACTTCACCCTTCATGACAACCTATTCACAAGGTTATGCTTCGGGTATTCCTTAGATTCAAGCTGCTTGCTCAAACAAAATATGTGCGTTTGATATGGGTATGATGTCAACACAAATGTCGATCCTAGCCACTAGCTAGTGTTAGATTTGATACGATTCCTAGCCACGATGGATTTGCTTGGATATAGGTGCTTAACCACTTGAACCAGATTTGCTAGGACCGTTTTAGACAGTTGAGCAAGGACAAATAACCAGAATCACATATGTGATGCGTGGTTTGATATTGATCACATATGTGATGCGTGGTTTTGTGAAGTTGAGCAAGGACAGTTGAGCAAGGACAAATTATATGAGAAGTTGTGATATTTATGTGTGGTTTGATATTGATCACGTATGTGATGCGTGGTTTTGCGACCTTACAACAGGTTTTACCTCTCGAGGGATCTCAAGAGGCTTACAACCCCACCAGGCAGTGTACCTGACCGATGTAGTATAGTGTAGTGGTAAGTACGGGGGATTGATCGTTCTCCACAGGGAATAGTGTTCGTTAGGTATGAAAAACTACTTTAGTAGGTCTAAGGGTGAGGGAAGATTCTTTTTGTATTTTTATATTTTTATGAAAGCAAGTAAAATCTCGGGTTTTAAAGGAGTGGGCGGAATTAGTTGCTAGTCAACTAACCCAAATTACTACGAATGCAAATAAAATAAAATAACTGAAAATGAAAAGAGTTGTGAAACTTATGTGGGGAGAAATGTGTTTACTTAGATTTCCTTACTCCCTAACTATCTTTTACCGGTTGATTAGTGTGTATTAATTGCGTGGATGACGGGTGTATTCCTTAATACCAATCGTGGGGTGGCGTACGTACTTCCCCAACTCTACAAGCTCCTACTTCACTCCTATGTCGAGCCGGCTAGGAAGCTCCTAACATGGGATCACTAGAATTCGCTCATGCATTAAATACAACCATAAAAACCTTAGTACGCATTGGTTCATGTTTCTTAAGACGTTCAAGCAAGTTACCGAATAGGAAGTTAGCCAGTTTTCTTAAGCCTAACATCGATGAACAATCATCCAATACAACTAATAACACACTAATAACCAATAATCAATAGCTAGGTTTCATTAGATCTAAGCAAACATAAGATAAATCTAGCCTAGCATGTTAATCAAAAGACAAGAACGAGATATAATCAAACAACACATAGACATATTGATTGATTAAACAATTACTTATCTTCAATTAAACATTGGAGATCCAAGGGTATGAAAACCCTTAAAAATGGCAGAAATTCGTCTTTAGGGTTTCTCCTCACAAAGTTGCACACTAATGACAAAGAATTGTAAAACTATATATAGAGTTTAAGGGCTGACGGCGTCACGTTATAGGACTTGACGCCGTCACCTCGCCGTGTCTAGGGTTCCCGGATGGCCTTCTTGACGCCGTCCCTCTTTAGACCTCCAAAATCTGCTCTGGCTTATCAAGGCTTGACGCCGTCAGAATATGGCTTAACGCCGTCCCTCTTTAAGTTAAACCGTGATGGCCTTGATCACTTCAAAGGGTGACGCCGTCAGAAATCCGTTGTAAAATTCTCTGGCTTATCATGAGTAATTTTCATATCCACCTTTTTTGCCAAGCCATGACGCCGTCAAGGGCAATCCCCGACGCCGTCAAAGGTACTTTCCAGCATAATTTTGAGACTTTGTCGTTTTCTTCACTTTTATGCTCCAAAAACGTCCAAAATGCTTCCTTTTCCAGATTTCTTCTCCAAAGTACCTAAAATGACAAAAGGAACGATTTAGGGCAATATTTGATCAAATAAATACGATTTAGGGCTTAAATGACCCCCTAAAAGCGGTACACTTTTCGCTTCATCACATATGGTATTCGGTTTTTTCGATATAATGGAACTCATGTTGTGTTGGCTATGATCTTGTAGTTGAAATTCATTAGTAGTTAACGGAACGCTCTAATATGTGTTTGTTTAAGCTTATTTTTGTGCGCTTATTTGTTTTCGGTTTATATTTCATAAGTTTATTTTTTTCTGCTCATTTTGAAACTTGTGTGGGATCATATAAGTTTGTTATGACATAATCTATACTATCTAATAAACGAAAATAATTTACTACTCGATGAAGCACAATATGCATTTAAGTCGCTAACGTGTTTCTCCTCCGATTGGTCCATAATTTATTACGTACAACACCTCATTGCCATTTTATCTTCAACACGGTTTGTCAAAACCGCTTACTGACATTCAATGCTCTTAGTTTTGGTAATGAATTAACACATTAAAAGTCTTTGTAATTGTAATTGTAACTGAATCTAAAAATGTTCAAAACCAAATCAAAAAAGTCAATCAACCATCATGATTTTCACACGCATGATATAACATTCAAAAAAAGTTCAATCTTTTTTGTCCACATCCTAAATTTGACAATGATATTGATTCAACGCAAAACCTATTTTGGGTTTCGATTGTAAGTTTGTTTAATTTTATTTTTAATAAATTGTTTTTCTATATGATATGTTTGAATGATTATACTGTCTAAAGTTTAATTATTATAATTTATTTTTTTGATTTGAGAAAACCTAATTTTACTATCAATATTTTTATATTGAAATCTATATAAAATATAATAAACAACTACATGTTACAACTGTTTGAAGCAGCAAATGCAATCAATGCGCTGATGTATCTCTTCTCCTATTAGTCGATGATTTTTTGCGTACAACACTTCTTTGCCATTCTTCAATACTTCATTCTTAAAAGCTTCTCCTGTACCATACACGCTATTTTTGTTAATCATTAACTCATTTGGTAACAATTTCCTTCTACTCCAAACCCGCTTCAATAGCAATTGACGTCAGTTTCCAATCATGCCATAATGCCACTGATTCAAAAAACACACAAAAGAATTTTGATGTGGTCCAAATATATTTGATTCAACCAGATTCAACATCCCTATGAAGTCGATCTATGTCATGGGTATTTTTGATGTCCAACCTTAAAATTCTATTTGCCTTTAACGTTTGTTGTTTTATTCATTTGTTTTGGATCAACAAAATAACTGCCATTGAAGCAATCTTCCTCAACATGCTCCGATATCAATTCACAATCAATATTTTTGTCAACCATTAAATGATATCAATTTCAAATTTTGCACCAATTAAAAAAAACACAAAACATTTTTGAATTGATTATACCAGATTCAACATCCCTAAGCAGTCGACTTTCGCAGTGGGCTTTTTGCTATCCAAATCTTAAAATCGGTAATTATAACTTTCTTGCTATGACTATGCCGGTGATTTCTATATTCCTCTGTTTTTGGGACGTTTATATTTGTATTTGTGACCACGATTTTATATTCCTCTATTTTTTGTGATCATTGTTGTAGGTGATGGCGAAAGAAGAACCTGTCAACAATCAAATTTAAGGTGATTAAATCAAAGTTTAAGTGTGAAGTTTAACTTGCACATTAAGTGTTTGATAAAATATCCTTAGCCCATTATTTTCTATTATGAGTTTTTGTATTATTTTGTTGTAGGCATTGGCAAACTGAAATGGGTCCACACATATTTTGATTTAACAATCGCGTAAGAAATTGCAAGAAACTTTTTTAGTACTATGTAATTTTCTGTATATATTTTTGTTTTATGCATAGCACATGTTCGTCATTTTATTTGTTATTATTCTACATTTTTTGTACATTTGATTTATGGAAAGATGTTTGGAGTCCCGTTCAAGTCACATTTTATAGACTAAAAGTTTATGAGTGGAGTTATTCTACAAACTATAAAAACCTCACATACTAAGGGACAACTTCCATCCATTGATTTAAATTTGATCAATGGCTGAGATCAACTAAAAAAATACACGGAGGGGCAATTTTGTAAACTTACAACAAAAAACACGCTACTCACACAAACCCCCCTAATTGTTCACCACAAACACACGCATACAAAACATACACAAACACACATTACTCTCTGATGATGATCGATCCTAGATCCAAAAACACAAAGAAATGAACCGTAAATCACATCAAGTCACAACAAAAATAGATGAAACTAGCTTTAATTAAACGATTTATGTAATAGCTACGGTGCAAAATAATCCGTTACACCTCCGATTGAAGGTGTTGTTTATGCTTATAAGGTTTTTTTTTTTTTTTTTAATTTTTGCTTTTTCTTATGAATTGATTGTAGAGGCTTTGTAGATAGTTTATTGTTTGATTGATTGTAGAGACTAAGATCTGAGTAAAGTGAATTTTTGTAGCAATTGTTACTGTGAGCGTGTGATGAAATCGATTTCGAGTTTGCCTTAAAAAAGAACTAGGTTTAGTGTTTAAGTATGTCAGTTAACTAATTATATTGGAGTTTGCAGCAACTGCTACTAGTAATAGTGTATTTGTTGAGTGTGAGATGATATTGATTTTTAGTTTTTCCTTTTGTGAGAACTAGGTTTAACTGATTGATCGACTAGTTTTGTTATTTTCGAGTTGATTGCAGAGGTTTTTTAGAAAATAAGATGGTACTGTAATTAGGAAATATGAATAGAAAATATGTCGAGTGTCAGACGATATCGTTATTGATGAATTGATTGTATACTTTTTGTAATCAAGTTAGTTTGTAGCAATCGTTATTAAAAATATGAAAAATTTGAAAGTTATGCGATGAAAGTGATTAGAATTTGCCTTTTGGGAAGAACTAGGTTAAAGTGATTAGAAATTGTCTTTCCGTCAACTAATTATGTAGCTGAGTTGATTGTAGACGTTTTGTCAAAATTAATATGTGATTATGTTGAGTTTTGCAACAAGTGCTACTAGGAATAGGTAATTTGTGAGTGTGAGATGATATCAAGAAGCATTTACTGTTATAGGATGATTGATGGCTTCTTCTCATATCTGTTTCTTGTACACTTTGGGTACATGGTATCGTTCTGCCTTAGACTTAGACGGAATATTGATGGGAGTAATAAACTTGAATGCTTGATAACTCTTATGATGACACTAAAAGAAGGCTTGTGCCTGTAAACTCTTATGCTTGATAACTTGAATGGGATTTTGTTGGTTGTGTTTTTTCAGATAAATGGCATCTTCATCGGATCAGTGGACAAGGGAATATAATGAGGCGTCTAAACTTGCTGATGATATCACTGGGATGATATCCGAGAGGAGTTCCTTTGGGACGGTGCCGGAAGCGCAAAGGCATTCGTCCGCCATCAGGAGGAAGATTACGATATTGGGGACGAGGCTTGATACTTTACAGTCTCTTTTGACTAAGCTTCCTGCAAAACAGCCTTTGTAAGTGTTTCTTTATGTTGGTGCACTGAAATTATGATAACTGCAAGTTGAGTTTTGCGGACTACATGTGTAATTAACTTTGTTAGCTCGTATTGTGTGTCACTGGTGATATCACATGTGATATCACATGGTGATATATCACATGTGATATCACATGGTGATATATCACATATCACACGTGATATCACATATCACCCGTGATATCAGATATCACTGGTGATATCACATGTCACATAAGCCGAAAACCACATAAGCTATAAGCTAAAAAAAACATTCTTTAGCTTATGCTTATGGTTTAATGGTTACCTCTTAAAATGTGAATTGCAGACAAAGAGGACGAAGAAGGCTGGTATAGTTTGAAAGTACGGTAAGCGTCATCTTTCCTTTCTCTTTTTCGTTATCGTTGTGTTTTGCTGATTGTCGATATAGGCTAGTAATATAAATGCTACTGTATTATTATGCTGATATATGTCCACGGCCGCATCACATAAACATTGGGTGTAGGATAGCGTTTTATTATATAATAGCTCAAAACTATTAGAATATCATGTTTGCTAATGTTACAAGTTTCTTACAATGTTCCAATTCTTTTGACTCTTGCCAGGTACCCATTATGGTGCTAGTTTGCGAAAGCAGATCAAGAAAATGGAAGTCAGCCAGCACAGCAAGTACTTCTGTGAATTCTGCGGCAAGGTATAATTTCTCGATTAGTTTTCTAATTTATTTGCTTCTGGCCATCTGTTATTAAATTTATTTACTTGAAAACACAGTATGCGGTGAAGAGAAAGGCTGTTGGGATTTGGGGTTGCAAGGACTGTGGCAAAGTCAAAGCAGGCGATGCTTACACCTTGAAGTAAGTAACAATCCTATTTTCTCCCTCAATAAGTCTACTTGTAGCATCACCTTGCAATCTATTGATGTTGTTTTTTATGTTCTTTTGTGCAACAGTACCACAAGTGCCATTATTGATGATCTATATACGAGATATTGAATTATGCTGTCAAAGCTTACAGGTAGACTCTTAAGTAAGTCGTATTGAGTGTTTTGGCCGCTGCCATTATTGGTAGAAGTGTTGGTAGGGTTAGCATAACAGACTCTAACTGTGGGTGTTATGTTTGATGAGTTAATAAAAGCTTTGATTAGTATGTCAGTTGTCAAGATAATATATGGATGCAAGTCTGTTATGACCGTAGTTTGTTTCTGTCTGAGATTGAATATAAAACGTGGTTATATTCAATGTAGAACGTCTCACTCGTATTCGTTTGCCTGATACACTGAATGTACAGATGCTGTCATCAAGCAAGCCAAGTGGGACTCAGCTAAAGTAAAGGATAAATTTTCACGGGACTTAGATTTGCATATTGTTGAAGTTCGAACTGCCAAACTGTCTGAACTTACTGCACTGTATGAGGTAATATCGACTTGTATTCATAATCTTTGAAGGGAGTACTCAATTGATTTTTGTAATTTAGATGTGTTTGAACTCCAACCTTTCTTTCTTGTAGTTTAAGATAGTTGATTAGTTTATGCATATTTCTGCAGTCAAAGTTAAAAGAGGCATTATATGGTCCAGTGGAAGCTCTTTTAGAAGGAGCTAGTGATGATAAGGAAACTTCTTTCTCGTGAAACTGAAACAGCTGTATCTGAGTTCTCTTTCGCACTTTCTGGTTTTGAAATGGATGAAAAAGACAAGGAAGATATGATTTCAAAATTGAAGAACTTCGCAAGAGGAGTAGTTGAAGAGAAGACATGAGAAGAAGCAGCCAAAGTTTTGTACCGCATGAAGGAGAGGTACTAAATGATGTAGATATGAATGTGTCGTTTAAGTTGTAGTTAGAGGTGGAAAAAGGGCAGATCGGGCGTGTTGAGTAATGGGTCAAAATGGGTTGGTCCGGGTTGGCTGTTCCTGATTTTTTTTTTGGGATAGGGATTACAGAAGCTATATTATTTAATGAAGATGGTTTATGTGTTTCTACAAGAAATATTGAATTTTATGTTTTAGTTATAATATTTTTGTTATGTAATGTTTTTATCAAAATATTAAGAATTTGATAAGCTATTTTCATGTTGCTTATTGTATAGACTTTTAAGCTTCTTTTTTTTGCTAAATACTTGTTACCTACTAACATTATGAGGTATCACCAGTGATACAAAATAACTTATTAGGTATCACCTGTGATACAAAATAATTTATTGGGTATCACATGTGATATAAAATAACTTATTAGGTATCACCTGTGATACATAAAAAAATCACACATTGGTTAGTACTTCTAGTTGGTTTTAATGTTGTTCAATGTTAGTGCTTGTTGAAAAGAGTTTGTACTCCTATTGATCAGTTTGTGATATCGGACGACACACACAAGAAGTTTTTTTTTTTTTTTTTTTTTTTTTTTTTTTTTTTTTTTTTTTTTTTTTTTTTTTTATTTGTTCATAAAAGGTTAAAGGCTTGTATTATTTTTTTTACTGATTGGTGTATTTTTTATTTTTGTAATTTTATGGAATACTTTGACATTTATCACTTGTGATAAAGCATTAAACTGTTTTGGCTAAGTTATTAGGTATCACCTATGATACAAAATAACATATTAGATATCACATGTGATACAAAATAACATATTAGGTATCACCTGTGATACAAAATAATTTATTAGGTATCACCTGTGATACAAAATAACTTATTAGGTATCACCTGTGATACATACAAAATCACACATTGGTTAGTACTGGTAGTTGGCTTTAATGTTGTTCAATGTTAGTGCTTGTTGAAAAGAGTTTGTACTGCTATTGTTTAATGTAATAAAAATTACATATCTATGTACTTTCTCTTATTACAAAAACTTGTAAAAAATCACATGTGTCTCGCAATAATTTTTATATCACATGTGATCATGCATTGATTATTTATTATAACAAAAACTAGTAATAAATCACTATGTGATTTTTCTGAAAATGACATATGATATAACATGTGTCTCGTAGTAATTTTTAAATCACATGTGGTAGCTTCTTACTACCTTCTTAAATCACATGTGATATATCATGTGTCCGGTAATAATTTTTATATCACATGTGATTATGCATTGATTATTTATTATAACAAAAACTAGTAAAAAATCACATGTGAACGGGGAAGAATTGACTTACAGGGTGGAAAGGAATGCTGGACTCGTGACCGCTACGACGGGTGAGAAGTCTGATATTCTGATTGAAGTTCCTCCTAGTGCAAATGTTGTTCTCAATGATGCTGCAAAAGCTGTGAAGAGGATGATGATGAAATGGATGAATAAAAGAAAAGTGGAATAAACGACTTGTATAGAAGAGTCTTGTTACTTCTGTCAAGTGTTATATTGTTTTTTTTAAATGTGAGCTGAAACACGATCAGCTTGTTTGTTTAGTATAGGTCTGTGTCTATGTTGTTAAAGTTGCCCGGTGTACTAACTTTTGAATCAATGAAGTGAATTTGCTTATATAATATGGGCAATTTTAAGTTCCGGATTCGTAATTTTTATTCACTCATATTTGGTTATCTTGAATGCAGGGGCTAATAGGCAGTTTAACAAGACGCCATAGCTGGTGTCAAAAATATAGCTCAAAACACATGGTAGGTCTATTTGCCTAATATCTTATTTTGTATCACAGGTGATACCTAATATCTTATTTTGTATCACAAGTGATACCTAATATCTTATTTTGTATCACAGGTGATACATAATATCTTATTTTTTATCACAGGTGATACCTAATATTTGGTATGTATCACAGGTGATACCTAATATCTTATTTTGTATCATTGATACCTAATAAGTTATTCTGTATCACAAGTGATACCTAATATGTTAACTGTTGTATCACAGTTGATACCTAATATTTGGTATGTATCACAGGTGATACCTAATATCTTATTTTGTATTACAGGTGATACCTAATAAGTTATTATGTATCACAGGTGATACATAATATGTTAACTGTTTGCTTATTTTGCCTTTTCCACCTTAATTCTCAAGTTATAAAAATTTTGTTTTCACAAAAGTTGTTCATTTTTAGCTTATTAATATGTTTCATGAAAAAAAAAAATTTGCAAAAACAAAAACTGGGAAGTTGGGAAGCCCAAGGTGAGCCTAGGCTCGAACCCCAGACCTCTACCATCCTCAACCAATTTAACACACCACAACCATCTCTGCCCTTGGGTCTTTTTCGTTATAGCTTGCACCTTTAATTCACTTGACCAATTTTTTCCCTTTTAGCTTAACCTCCCTTTTTGCTTATTCACAGCTTATTCAAATAAGCTGTCGATTCCTTTTTATTTTTTCTAAGTTCAATATAGCTTAAAGTAGTTTTCCACAATTTTTCATAATTTTTAGTATTAATTTAGTATTTTTAATATAATTCTTAGTCCAAAACTGTTTTTAATTCATTAAAAATAAAATAAAAAGCAAATTTACACATCTAGGGGTAATTTTTGATTTTTAGGTTTTGTTAGGCTCGTTTAATTCCCGTAAGAACTTGTTTTTCAGTTTAATTTGCGTTTTTGCTTATTTGTGCTTTACTTACTTATTTTGTATCACAGGTGATACCTAATATGTTATTTTGTATCACCTATGATTTTGTATGTATCACAAGTGATACCTCATATTTTGTATCTACAAAAACAAGTAGCTAACTACAGTCTAACTATCACAGGTGATACCTAATATGTTATTTTGTATCATAGGTGATACCCAATAACTTATTTTGTATCACAGGTAATACCTAATAAGTCATTTTGTATCACTGGAGATACCTGATAATGTTAGTAGGTAACAACAAGTATTTAGCAACCAAAAAAAAAAAAAAAAAAAAAAAAAAAAAAAAAACTTAAAAGTCTACACAATAAGCAATATGAAAATAGCTTATCAAATTCTACACAATTAGGAAATAAGGGCTTGCGGTCCATCAATTCCATAAAGATACAGCCAACTGACCATACATCAATGGCAGCTGTATAATCAGAAGAGTTTAACAGCAGCTCTGGTGCACGGTACCATCTTGTAACAACATACTCTGTCATGAAATCAGTTTCAGATGTAACACGAGCTAATCCAAAATCACATATTTTCAGATCACAATTGGCGTTCAGGAGAAGATTGTTAGGCTTCAAATCCCTGTGCAGCACATTTGCAGAATGTATGTATTTTACCCCACGCAGGATCTGATAAAGAAAATACTGCAAGGAAAACAAAGAACTATTAAAGACTAATGACTCGTTAGCATGATCAGTTTACTTATGCATGCCAACACAAGTTATACAACAGACAAATAGCCTATTATCTTGTGGAGCACCTAAGATCTCGAAATTTCTTTTACAGAGTATGATGCCCTTGACATTCTACCCTGTAAACCATTTACACGCATTACATCATCCATCACATTTGGCCATGTAAACCTTTCAATATTATGGATCTTTTCAGTCACACTGATGAACTCAAATAAGTACATTTTATTATCATCATTTATCCTAATTATTTGACTTATTTTATTATATTATATATGAGAATTGATACGTTAATGTTTACTTTTGTAATTCTCAGGTAAAAACAAGTATTATGTGAAACTTGGCGATTTTGGACTAATTATGGAGCAAAACAAGCAAGATGTTAAAAGTCTACTGAAATGTACAAGATCAAGATCATTCTGCTCCAGATACGCCGCAACATACTTCTTACATACGGCGTATCACTATCAAGATTTCACAAGTTACAATCCAAGACAGCAAAGGACATGCGCCGCATAGAGAAATGGAGTTACGCCGCATCTTAAGGCGGTGTACGAATATTCCTGAATATATTAATCTTGGACCCCAAAACGAAGTTAAGTCAATGCGCCGCATCTACTTATCCTATGCGTCGCATCTAACCCTCAGACAAAAACTATAAATACCCCAAAGTCAGACGAATTTTGTGTGCAAGATACCATACGTACGAGTACCAAACCAGAGACGAATTCAGACGTATTACCAGCACAAGACACACCCTGAACGAAGATACAAGAGCTGTAAGAAGGTCCTGCATGTATTCAATTCATTAAGTAGTTTTGTTTTATTGTATTAGTACACTTTAATTCATTAGGATTGATGGGCTGATGTCATGTGACTACGGAAAATCATGCGCACCCCTTAAAATTGCTTTCCCATTAATTAAAGTTTATATGTTGATGTCTTTGGTGACTTTTATTAGTGCATTGATAACCTCTGTGTCTAGCTGAGCATTGCTTGGGTCGCCATGCCCCTTCCTCACCTATCTATTCTAGCGTGTACGAAACGTGGGCATCACAAATGCTCAATATTCTAGGATAGTGGGATAGACATAAGTGATCATTAAGGGTTTACTCGCCGATAAGATTAGAGCCAACGAGAAAGGGTTAATTATATACACTTCATATAAAACTAGCAATAAAACAAGTGACAAGCTACTTAATTATCAGGACAGTCTTCTTATTGTCTCAAGTATCTATCTGTGTACGTGTGTGCTAATCGCTGATTCGTGCTCATTAGTTTAGTTTACTATTTAATCATAACCAAACCGTGCCAGTCTCTCAGGCTGAACCCCCTTGCGTTAGATTAGGTTGTATAGCTAACTTAGGATATTAAAATACTGATTAGAATAACTAGATAATACGTTCCACTCTTAGTGATCGACACTCTACTTACCATTATATTCATACTGACCGGGTACACTGCTCGTTAAGTGTGTGTGTTATTGATAAGTCGGCTAAATATAAATTTAAAACTTGAGTAGGCATTAATACTGCTAAACCGCAACGACATACACGCGCATCAAGTTTTTGGCGCCGTTGCCGGGGAGTGAATTGTTATTATCTGTTAATTTGATTAGTATTTTAATTAGTTTTTTTTAGATTCTAACCACTAACCCGTTGTATATTAGATAGATTGCATTCATTGTATAATTTGCATATTTTCTGTTTTTGTTTGTTTTCTTTAATTTTTGTTTCTTTTTGTTTGATTTTATTTTTGTTTTTCTTTTCTGTATTTTTCTGCATTCTGCTATCGTTGTACTGTGCTAATACAAACGATACGGCGCATCTGTTTTCACAGATACGGCGTATTGCGTTTAATTTTTATAAAATACAACGCTTTTAATAAATTCGAGTACGACGCATCTTTCCCCAAGATACAGCGTATTGTGTTTTTAATAAGAAATTTTTCTAAACCCTAACATCATACAACGCATCTGTTTTAACAGATACGGCGTATTTTCTATTTAAATTAAAAACAGTTTTTTCGAATTTTTAAACAAAAGCGACGCATCGATTTTTATCGATACGGCGCATCTTCTAAATAAAAAATATTGTATTTTGAAACGTAACGAAAATACGGCGCATTAGCTTTTGTTAATACGACGCATTTAATTTTAATAAATATAATCGATTTTTGATAATTTAAACTGGATACGGCGCATTCTAATTCATAAACGGCGTATCTGTTTTCTGAATAAAAGTATGATTAAATTTTAACGCAATAAGATACGGCGTATCCAACTTTCTGGATACGGCGCATCATCTGCAGATATCACCAAAATTTTATTTATCCCGAACTGAGAAATTCTAATCAACTTTCATGTCTCTTAGAAAATTTTTACTTCGAAGCCTATTTGTTCTATGTTTCAGGAATGATGATTGATCTTTTCCCAAGCTGGTTCGGAGGATCAAGGATCAAACTTACAATCGACGAGATTATATCAAAGTTTGCCCAAGAAAGCGGAAAGGAACTATTGCTGAAAGAACAAAACAATATGATTAGAGAAGTGACGATTGAAGTGCACCAATTGTCAAGGGTGATTAAAGGAGTTTTGTTCCAAAGGCATGACTTAAAGGGAAATACCTTGATGATTACATCGACAACACTGATAACGAAGTTGTCAAGTTTGAACCAGAAGTATTGGAATAAGGAGCTGAACGTGAGTCTAACTTGAAGACTCTGGAATAAAGACAAGTGCTGACCGGGAGACAACCCGGAAAGAATTTTTACATTCTGTTCTGTGTCGAGTCTGTCAGACCTGCATTAGATACGGCTCATCTCGATCCTAAGATGCGACGCATCGCCTGCACTGGTCATATCTTATTTAATTTTCTGCATTTTTATTTTTAACTTAAAAACTTTCTGTCAGTTTATTTAATGCGGCGCATCCCTGGTTAAGGATGCGACGCATCTTTTATTCTGATTCGTACTTATTCCAGGCTCGATACGACGTATCTTTTTCCATAAGATACGGCGTATCGACTGACCTGATGATTTTCATTTTAATTTTTTAGATTTATTTTTACTAACTGCTAATGTATTATGCAAGTTTGAACCTTCTTAACTCAGGTGTGTTAAAGTCTAAATGGTATTATAGATTCCTGCATTCTTGTGGATACATCATTTTTGAAGCTTAAACGTTCTTATCCACAAGAAAGTTGATTTTTGCTCTTATACGAATAATGGAGGATCATACCGAGCAAATCTCAGGGGAGTTATTCTGTTCTAATTCTTTTATTTTCCAGTTTTTAACCTTTGACACAAAAAACGAGGACGTTGTTTAACTTAAGTGGGGGGATGGAGAATTAGAACACTTACTTGTCCTAAACTTTTTCAAAATATGCTTAAAATATACTTAATATGCTTAAATTTTAACATTTTTATAGCATGTTTTTTTTTAAAGTCTAAATTACATAGCTGCACACATAACATTATTTCCAAAAATTGTGAACTTATCAAAATTCACAAATCTATGAGTGTGCCGGAGACTTGTAAACTTTAGAACTTGGCTTATATATTATTCGAGACCACCATAATAAGTATTATCTATATAATTGGAGTGACTTGTCTAAATTGGTAAATTTTTAGGATTACACCCTAATAGCCTTTATATGTTATGTGATATTAACTAACTACACTGGTTAGTTAACCCCCGTATAAACCCTTTGTTACTCTCACTTTTAGAGTAAGATACCCCTAGAAGAACACTCAGAGCCATTCTTTTCGTTTCTTACACCTTTGTTATAATGTTTCGATACACCCTTACACCTTAGCCTACCCTGTAGATTAAAATCCGTGATTAATTGCTTTAGGCAAAGTGTGTTTCCTTACATTACCTGTGTTCGCGTGCGTAATTCATTATCTTTGGTTAGGTCGGGAAATTAAACAATGCAATTGGTATGAAAGTAAATATTGTATAACTTTGAGTTTATTTTTCGTGTGTTTACTGCTTTCACTATTACAGTTATTTCTGAAAGTATGAAGAGTATGGAAAAATTATCCGGAAAAAAAATAGTGATAGAAAAGTTGTGAAATTTTACACATATATGTTGATTTTTAAAATATATATAAAAAAAAAAAAAAAAAAAAAAAAAAATCGAAAAAATAGAAAAGGAAAAGTTGGAAGTTTGTTTTAACCAACTTATGTAAAGTTTTGTATTAAGTGGGAGATATCACCACTATTTGTTGTATATTATATTTATGGATTGAATGGGAGTTGGCCGTTATGGGAACGCCAACTAAGGTTATTCTTTGATTGAGATCTTGTTGAGTATAATTCGTGTCTACCTAAAGCATGTGTTTCAAGTGTTAAAGCGTGAGTTATTCAATGATATGAGTCTTATTCATGGGATGGTTGGGAAAGTGATTTACCACACTTAGGATTTTAATTTATCTGTTTTGTTTATTTTTCATTTTACACCAATTTGTATCCCAAATATTATCCATACCCTACATCATTCTTTATCCAAACCTTTGATTTATTGAGATTAGGGATTTGAGCAATCTTAAGTATCGTAGTCGTGGATTCGGCTATGTATTTATGATTTTGTCGCCCTTTTTGATATAATATTATTGGTAAAGATTACTTGGTCCTATCTTTAGCCCATTCGAGTTAAGGATTTGAGCAATTGCAAGTATCGTGGTCGTGGATTCGATCATGTATTTGTGATTTTGTTGCCTTTTCTGGAATGTGAGATCGATAGAGATTAAGAAGAATGATTAACCCTTAACCAACAAACTTTTTTTTACCGCTTTAGACTTGTTATTCCTTGGCTTTAGTGGGGGAGATGCGTATACTTGCCAAGCTTATGATAGAATATTCGTCACGACTGGACAGTTAAACGATTAGATTTGCTTTTATCGAAATATTTTATTTTATTTCTAATTCGTTAAGTGTTTGGTTGTGCAATTATGACAAAACGAATACATGCTTAAATATAAAAATAAATCCTAATATCTTTTAGGATACATTTTCATAAGATTTATTCTAAGGTTTACTTGGGGACAATTAAAGTTCAAGTGGGGGGATATTTGATGAACTCAAATAAGTAAATTTTATTATCATCATTTATCCTATTTATTTGACTTGTTTTATTATATTATATATAAGAATTGATACGTTAATGTTTACTTTTGTAATTGATTCGCTGGAATCAACACGTATTTTTTCCAAGGAATACAATGGAAGTTGTATTCCCGGGTCGTTATCCCCAACGAAGGTTTGAATGGAATTTCGTGAATTCAAGTCGTGATTGTGTGAGTTGAATGGAATAAGGGAATTTTTGGATTTTAAGACTAAAATTATAAAGCATAAACTAAAATAAACTAAATACGCAATTAAAACACTTATGTAAAGCTTAAATAAGCAAAAACGAATTTAAACCTAAAAACTCGCTGCTCATAATTACTAAACTAATAACATAAATAAGCATAATAAGTCTAAACATAACATAACAATAAACAATAAATAGTAAAAATAGTGATTAAGCGGGTAAAAAATGATTAACTAGAACATTAAAATAAAAGCTTGAGATTAATAAAACATAAACATAAACTAATAATGATTAAAACCTTACATAAACAAAAACTTATAACAAAGTTTAAAGACTAAAACTAAATTACACTAATCTGATCTTAAAAAAAAACGAAAAAAAATTAGGAGAAAACTAAATTGGCTACTACTCTCCTTTGGCTGCCCCTTAGATGTTCACCTAGTCTCTTGTCAAGACAACATGATACCTAACCAATAGGCCACCTTAGTGAAAAATCAAAACTAATGACAAACCCATTTCTTTTCAACTTATTCATTTCAACAGAACTGATAAACTATTACAAATTACTGCAACATACACAATAAAAATATAATCTTTCATTTCATTTTAGCATAAAACATAAAACTAATGAATACCCATTACAAATAAATGAAACAAAGATACGATGTTTGATACAATTAAGGTTACTTACAAGCGTTTGAAGTTGAAGACAAACAAGAAAAATGATTGTGACTGTATATAATAAATGCCCGAGTGTAAAAGTGATCAATTTGCAGCAGCCTCCTCCACCCTTTTTATTTTTGTTGGCTGCTTCCTTTTTTTTGTTTGTTTCCTGCTACCATTTTTTTTGTGTTGTTGGCTACTACCCTATCTACTCCTCGAAAATAACTGCTGCTACTTTTTTCTTTTTTTTTTTTTTTTTTTTTTTTTTTTTTTTTTTTTAATATAAAAACCGAATTTTTATAATGAAAATGCAAGAACTTATATCTAAAATAATATAAAGATTAAATATTAGAAGGATAAAAAGTAATTAACTAAAACATAAAAATAAATGCTTCAAATTAATAAGATATGAAAAAAACTAAACAAAGATTAATACCTTAAATTATCAAGATTTAATACAAGCTCTAACTATTTTAATTGAAATTGAAACTAAACTAAAAAAAAACTTACCAAATAAAAAAGAAGAAGAAGAAGTAAACATGATATATTGGCTGCTACCCTACGCTACTCTCTTTGTTGATTAAAAGCAAAAAAGGAATGATGAAAAAAAATGAAAATACTATGCGGCTACTCCCCTCCATCCGCTGCCTCCTAGCTTATATGTAGAAACCCCCTTTTTTTTTTTTAATTTGGACTAGGCCAAGTGTAGGTAGTGAACTTGGGCCGGGCTTCAAATATTTAATTTGAGGAGTGCAGTCACGTGAAGCCAAAAGAAGTAATATCCGTCCAAAATAATAATCAGACTAAGCCAATCACATTAATCGCATTGGGCTGTCAATATTTCATTTCACGCTGGTATCAGTTAGTATTTCGTTTTTTCAATTTTTCCTCGATGCTCCAAATTAAATTAACGATGGGCTCGCAATTACGTGCTCTTCCCAATGGAGTGCTCGGGTTCGTTTTTCTATGCTCTCTCCAATGCCTTATCTCGGGATTGACGTTGATTTTTCTTTTCTTCATTAAATACTCAAATGGTGTCGAGTCGATCCGGCAATGTCCATTTTTGCTCTTTTTCCCATCCAAGCTCGGTTTTGTCCGTTTTTTCCCTGTTTTCAATCCTTTTGTACCTGAAACACATAAAAACACAAACCAAGGATATCTGCAGTATAATATGGTCTTTTTTGGTGTTTTTGGTATTTTAATGGTCTAAAATGGGCATAAAATGATGAGTATTTACACACTCATCAGTAATTCTCAGGTAAAAACAAGTATTATGTGAAACTTGGCGATTTTGGACTAATTATGGAGCAAAACAAGCAAGATGTTAAGAGTCTACTGAAATGTACAAGATCAAGATCATTCTGCTCCAGATACGCCGCAACATACTTCTTACATATGGCGTATCACTATCAAGATTTCACAAGTTACAATCCAAGACAGCAAAGGACATGCGCCGCATAGAGAAATGGAGTTACGCCGCATCTTAAGGCGGTGTACGAATATTCCTGAATATATTAATCTTGGACCCCACGCGAAGTTAAGTCAATGCGCCGCATCTACTTATCCTATGCGCCGCATCTAACCCTCAGACAAAAACTATAAATACCCCAAAGTCAGACGAATTTTGTGTGCAAGATACCATACGTACGAGTACCAAACCAGAGACGAATTCAGACGTATTAGCAGCACAAGACACACCCTGAACGAAGATACAAGAGCTGTAAGAAGGTCCTGCATGTATTCAATTCATTAAGTAGTTTTGTTTTATTGTATTAGTACACTTTAATTCATCAGGATTGATGGGCTGATGTCATGTGACTACGAAAAATCATGCGCACCCCTTAAAATTGCTTTCCCATTAATTAAAGTTTATATGTTGATGTCTTTGGTGACTTTTATTAATGCATTGATAACCTCTGTGTCTAGCTGAGCATTGCTTGGGTCGCCATGCCCCTTCCTCGCGTATCTATTCTAGCGTATACGAAACGTGGGCATCACAAATGCTCAATATTCTAGGATAGTGGGATAGAAATAAGTGATCATTAAGGGTTTACTCGCCGATAAGATTAGAGCCAACGAGAAAGGGTTAATTATATACACTTCATATAAAACTAGCAATAAAACAAGTGACAAGCTACTTAATTATTAGGACAGGTCTTCTTATTGTCTCAAGTATCTATCTGTGTACGTGTGTGCTAATCGCTGATTCGTGCTCATTAGTTTAGTTTACTATTTAATCATAACCAAACCGTGCCAGTCTCTCAGGCTGAACCCCCTTGCGTTAGATTAGGTTGTATAGCTAACTTAGGATATTAAAATACTGATTAGAATAACTAGATAATACGTTCCACTCGTAGTGATCGACACTCTACTTACCATTATATTCATACTGACCGGGTACACTGCTCGTTAAGTGTGTGTGTTATTGATAAGTTGGCTAAATATAAATTTAAAACTTGAGTTGGCATTAATACTGCTAAACCGCAACGACATACACACGCATCACACACAAGGCCCTGAACGATGCTTCTGGCCATTTGAACCACCTTATCTATCATACCAATACCTCACTTTTTTACAATGTGATAGAAACTAATAAAGAAGTATCCTTCCTAATTAGTTAATGCCTGGTCACCATTACCACGCTTTTACTTCCTTCTCAACATTGCTTATCTGTATTATGTTATGTTGTTTAATTTTTAAGTTAACCAAAAAGTTTCAGAATCCATAGATCTCCAAACTTCCAACAGACCAACACAAGGTATCTGATAAACCACCATATATCACTTTTCTCTTTTCTATCGAGATTAGAGAAGGTAGACGACGGCCTAAAATGAATCTTAAATGAATGGCATATTCTTATTTTACAGACGTGCTTTCTAATTAAGGTCTTCTTATTTGGTTCTAATTAAGGTCTTCTTACAGGCGTGCTTTCATATTCTTATATTACAGCCAAAATGTGTTTCATAATACCCTATATTGTAGAGACATTATTCTTTTAAGTACCTACTATATCACTCCATAGCACTCCTAACAGATGCACTTATTAGATCAATGGATCCCATAGGCCAAATCTTATTGTCTGCTATATCTTACCATCAGTTGACTACGAATGAAGTAACAATCACTGATCATCTCAGCGTGAATCCAAATGCATCTTCTGGGATCTTGGTGCTAAGTCTTGACAGATGCTTCATAATTCAGTCCCATAGTTCCATCAAATGGCTCATAAGCTTGACTCGTTAAACTCACCACACTCCTCGGTGGTAGCCTTACAATTTATGCATGCCATATTGCCATTATATCATTTTTCCTTGAAAGGATAGTTTCTACAAGACTAGAGTTTTGAACATTATTAAAGTCAGTAGGTTGACGATCTACAAAGTTTTCACAGCAAACAAATCATGAGGTACAGTATAGCTTGAACTATCCATCTTTGTTATCATAAACACGACACCATGGGATCTTTCATAGTGTTATTCCCTTAGCACACCGAGTAATAACAATTAAGTTAAACTAAGTGAGCTTATGACTGAGATCAATGCAAAGAATATTTCTAACAGTTATAATACGTGAATAAAAAAACACAATATTTTTCAACGTTTAAATTCTTATTAGAAATAATTCCAAGAATCTATTACCCAAGTGTTTTGCGGAACAAACACTTGGGATTGAATAGACAAGGGTTTATGGTGTCTCCTATCGAAACTCAAGTTTTGCTTGAGTGGTAACAATATACCCACTGAGCAATCTCAGTGAGTTGTATACTCTTTGTAGGAGAGAAATTACTTTGTAAAAGTTCTAAGCTTTCAATATACAAAGCACACTTAACTTCTCTCCATCTGATCTATTTATACACAAGTAATCTAAGTATAAGTGATTAAAATATTACAAGTTGTTGAGGTAGCGTGTCTGACAATTACAAACAGTAATCGTCATTTCTAAGAACCAATAGGAATGGGCTAATAAGACTTTGGGAGTTGTTGGCTGACACTCCATGACTTTTAGCCGCAATAGGGAAGGTTGGTATCTGACAAGATAAGAGTGTTTGGTCTGACACTTTTATCTTCTCAGATCCTTCCCTTTTGTTCCCGCCTATTCTTCAGGCATTGGTTCCTCAGTCTTCAATCACTTTAATGTTGTTGAGGAGACTGGGGTTCAGTGAGTTCTTGTCCAACACTCACTGAACCATCATCTTCTTCTTCGGCTTAAGTTCTACTCAGGGAGTACCACCTTCCTGAGAAGTGAATCCTTCTTCTTGAATTCGCCTTAAGCATCCTGAAGATGACTCACTGAGAGATTGTTCTCTCAGTGACTTGAATTGTTCTCGGTTTAAGTTAACACTTGGTTAATTTGTGTTCAAATCTTGTTTTAAGTATTCTTGGGTACTGACGAACCCAACAATCTCCCCCTATTTGAATATAAATTATTCCAAGTGTTTTGATCAGTAATGAGTGAGCTAATGACTTCTACTCATACTGAATGTACTAGAATGTAAATAAGGACACTGAAATAATAAAAACATCATCTTATTGATATCATTACAAGTCCTATCAAAACTAAGTACAAAAAGGTGGTGGTGGTGGTAGTCAGGCAGATTCATCAGTTCAACTTAATCCCAAGGGCTTCAAGCTTAGGCTTCTTTGACTGCAGTTCTTGTTGGTCAGGGTGCTCTCGGATTTTCCTTTTCAGATCTTGACAAAACCTCGCATTTTCAGAAGTTTTGAGTGGGGAGGCCATCATTAGAAAGCCAAGCATGGCTTTGATCCCTGATAGATCAATATCACTCCATCTCTGAAAGGCTTGGTCACCGAACTCATCAATGAAGAACATACCTCTCTCAGGTTGTTCAATGACCACATTGTTCCTGAATGGAACACCTTCAGGGAGAGCCCTGTTACAGTCAAGACCATGAACCTTGATCTCAGGCTCAGCTTCAATCTTCTTTCTCTTTCTTGAAGAAGACTGAGATGGGGCAGGCTATTCAGCTGAAACAGGAAGAAGAGATGGAATACCAAGTTCCTGAGGTGCTGCTGTCAATCTTTCATACCTCAGGCTCAGGGACTTCAACAGACCAGGGACCACAACATTTGATTTTTTCGCTAATATTGGACCCAACTCATCCAATTCAGTGATCCCGAAGTCGGCGAACCTGAAGGGGGTATGAACATCAAAGTTTCTCATGTCAGCACCTCTGTAGACAGTTACAGTGGCAGGCGTGGTGTTTCGATGAATCTTGACATCAGTGATTGGTTCTGGTTTCAGCCTGTTTGTCATGATCCACTGATATCTCTTAATCCTGTTTTGCCTGATCTCTTCAGTCCTTTTCATTCTTTCTTCCCTTCTTTGCCTGAGGGCAGCCATTTCAGCATTCTGAGCTTCCACAAAGCTCTTGCCACCTTTCCTTTTAGCAAGGTCTTTTGCCTCAATCCCAATCTTCTCAGCCTCTTCACTTACAACCTGAATGAGAGCAAGCTTGTTCTGCCTTTCATCTTCAGCAGCTTTCTTTGTTGCCTCCTCTTTCTCTATGTGAGCTTGAATTTCAACATGAGTGAGAAGTTCCATTACCCCATTGATTTCATAAGGAACCCTGACTGGTTCTTCAGGGTCTGGCCTTCTTTCCTTGGAGGCAGGCACCAAGATTGTGGGCTTAGGCTCAGTGATTGTGAGAATGCCCTTGCCTTTGTCTTGGTGGGATGAAGATGTGGTGGCTTCAGGATTCTCCCCCTCAGTGTGAGAAGGAGGTTGTTCTTGTTCAGGTTGTGGAGGTTCTTCAGTGACTTTCTCCCCCTCAACTGTTGCTTGACCCATAGTGAGAGCAAGAGTTGGTGTCCTCACTGAAGTTGAGGGAGCTTGACCTTTGAAGGCCTGATAGATTCAGTCATCTGGACTTGATGTCTGAGGTGTTCTCTTGAAGAGTTGAGACTTTAATCTCAAGAGAAGCCTGAGAAGCCTCGACTGCAGTCATCCTTGGCCAAGATTCCAAGCCATAGAGGAAGAAGATGATGCCAAAGAAGCCATGTGGGACTCCATAAGACCCAGGGAAGATCGGATGGAGTCCACTGAAGAGTTGAGTCCCTGAAGATTTGAGGATCTCAGCACAGTTACCAGCTCAGTCAACTGAGAAGTTTGTTGCTGGTAAGTTTCTGAAGCCTGAAGAACTTTTTTGTTTAGCTCAGGGACATCTTTCACTGACTCTTGAATGGTTTCAACGCTCTTTTATAAGTTGGTGAGAGCCTCGTTGAACAGTTTTAAATTGGAATCAAGATTCGTCAGGGAGAAGAGATGGTTGACATGTGCTCATTTTCATCATCATGATGGGCTTCCACTGATTCCTTCAGGTTTACATAATGAACAACGGCTTCAGTGTGTTGGTCAAACATTTCTTCAGTCAGACCCTGGAAGAGAGCCTTGTTGGTCTTGAGCAGGAATTTGACCAATTGTCTCTCAGTGAGAGGAAGAGTGTTGTCATACTTGGTGAGGATGTTGTCAGTATCCGAAGAACCAGCAGCTTGAGGTTCTGATTCTTCACTTGGATGTGGAGATGACTGATGTTCTTGTTCAGGTTGTTCAGAGTGTTCAGATTGTACATCAGTTTCCATATCCTCACCAGCCTCAAAAATTTCCTCTTCACTCTCTTCCTTGAGCTCTTCATCAGACTCAATAAGAGCCTGAAAGTCCCCCATGGACTCAATACCCAAAAATTCAACCGCTCCTCTTCATAAAAAGACCCGCCTTTGTTTTGGCCAGGTCCTGACCCCGTTGTCATAATAACTGAGTGGGTTTGCTCAGCCTGACTAGCCATAATAACTGGGGTAATACCAGCCTGGCTTTTGGGGGCAGTTCCTGAGTGAATGGATCCGCTGAGGGTTGATGGGTTCCATATCAGCGGGTTGTTTCTTTCCCTCTGAGTCTTTGTCCCCCTTAGCGCCTTCAACTACTGATGGGTGTTTTACAGTAGTATCACTAGGCATTGATTGTGAAGATTGATGGACCCTCTTCCCATCAGGATTGTACAGTCCTTTTGGGGATTTAGGATCCTTAACTCCCTGAGATCCTGAGTGTGATTGATCAGGAACTTAGCAGGATGTGATTGTTTTGGGTCCCCTTCCCAGTAGGATAGTGCTGTCCTACTGAGGATTTAGGACCCTTTTCTCCCTCAGGCCCTGATTGTGATTTATCAATTCCTTCATCGGGATGTGAGAGGTTGTGGGTCCCCTTCTCAGTGGAGTAGTGCTGCCCCACCGAGGATTTAGAACCCTTTTCTCCCTCAGGAACTGATTGTGATTTGTCAGTTCCTTCATGGGGATGTGAGATGGTGAATGTTCCTGATCCCTCAGACTTGTGTATGTCAGTGGGAACATGTGGAAAGGGTTTGCCCAAGGAACTGAGGATGATTGCTCAGTGCCCTCCGTTGGCCTTTGTTTTGTGGTCAGGAGGGTCTCTGTAGTGGGTGTCTCAGAGGTCTGGGCCACATTCAACCTCTTTTTAAGGTTTAGTTGGTTTTCGGCATCAGTCTCAGTGGCGAGTGGTTTGGGTTTAACCACCTTACTGGACTGACCCTTCTTAGTCTTCTTCACCTTCTTTGTAGGTGAAGGTACTGGAGAAACAGCGTTCTCCCCCTGAATCACCTCTATCATATAGGTGGTCAGGGTAATGGGTGTTACCTCAGGGATGCCACTAGAAAAATTGGTCTTATGCAAGATGTCAGGCTTTGTGCCTTCGACGTTAGACCTTTCATAGTCAGAACCAAGAAGGTCCTGAAGCACACAGGAAATAAACCTAGGGTAAGACAAATGTTTTTGCCTAGATTTTCCTGAGAGCTTGGCAACGAGGTCTCGGAAGATTATTCCTCCAATATCAATCTTTGTACCCTCCAGGAGGCTGAACAACATCAATTGTTGTGATGAGTTCAATTGCTCCGTTGAGGATTTATTCCCCCCAAGGACCTGAATGACAAATGTCATCAGGATCCTCCAGACTGGGTGGAACCAGGTTTTGACTAGTGGAGCCTTCTCCAATAAGGCTCCAGCAGACTGATCAAGGACGTCTGAGGTCATGAGGTCCTAGAAGGATTAATTCATTCTTGACCTCTTGATCAGTGGGATTGGGCTCAAAACCCTCAGCAAAATCAAGACCTGTGACCTTGATGAAGGTGTTGTAATCCAGGGAAAGGGGTCTTTTCCCATTCATCACTGTGAATGTGATGATGGATTCTTTGGTGTCTTTTGGGCTAGTAGCCATAACAGTACACCAGAATTCCCTCAGGTAGTCATGGTAGATGACTGAGGGGGTCTTGGTAAATGCCTTTGCAAGAAAACAGTTTTGAAGATACTTCATAACGTTCTTGTAGGCTGGGAACTTTTGTGGATAGGAAAAGTTTCCCACCACATTGTTCTTGGTGAGGTCTACACCTTCCAATGTGAAATCCACATTAGGGGCGTATGTCACAGCTTTAGAAGAAGCCATATTTGTTGGTAAGTCTGGTAACAAAGATGGTTTGGGATTTCTTAAAGCTAAGAACACACACTATTAGTTTTGAGAGGAAAAATGGCAGAATTTGCTTAAAATTTCTAATAGACGTGTGTGTGTTCTTTTTGGTTGGGGTATTTATAGGGAAGTGAAGTGGAGGGTACTTTAGGCATTAAGCGGATTTAATTTATTCAAAAAGAATTATTGGAAACTGTTTTGAATAAAAAATTTTGGGATCGCATTTAATGCCAACACTCCACTTTTCCCTAGTTTGGTGCAACAGTCAAGGTTAACAGTTGAGCAGTTCTGCAAAAGTGTAATTTGCAGAGATGAGTCATCACATATCTGTAATGTGATTGGAGAGGCATTTAATGCCAAGTGGGAATGTGGTGGCCCAGAGGTGGAAGCCAGAAAGGCAAAAAGAACAAATATTCTTAAATTAAATATGAGTTCAGTTACCAACCTCGGACATTTACTAACTAGATACTTAGAGCATTTAAGTTAGTATTGAATGTCCTTTTTAGGGCCCTGAATGACTTTTCATTCAGTGATGGTTTTTTAGGGACTTGGGATTAGTCACTGATGATTCAGGAATATGGAATGATTCCTGAGCTACAAGGATTTAAGAACTTGGGTTTAGTTCCTGAACCCTAAAGATTTCAGGAACTTGGGTTTAGTTCCTGAGGTTGAGGATTCAGTGATTTTTTTTCACTGATGTACACATTGAGTCAGGGACCTGAGGTTTTAAGAATTTACACTTCAGTTGAAGGATTCAATCAGTGGACTGATTCTCGATATCCAACATTCCTAATTCTGCTTTCAGTCTTGTGAAAGTTGGTTCATCCAAAGGTTTGGTGAAGATATCAGCTAACTGATATTCAGTAGGGATGAAGTGTAATTCAATGTCACCATTCATGACATGGTCCCTGATGAAATGATATCTAATATCAATGTGTTTTGTTCTCTGATGAAGAACAGGGTTGTTTGAGATTTCAATTGCACTTGTGTTATCACAAAAGATGGGTACCATCTTATACTGAATTCCATAGTCACTGAGTTGACTTTTCATCCAGAGTACATTTGCACAACAACTAGCTGCTGCAACATATTCAGCCTCAGCTGAGGACAAGGCAACTGATTGTTGCTTCTTAGCACTCCAACAGACTAGTTTCCCACCAAGTATATGGCAAGAGCCTGAGGTGCTTTTTCTGTCCATGTTGCATCCAGCATAGTCAAAGTCTGAGTATCCTTTAAGATTAAGGCCTGAGCATTTTGGATAATATAATCCAAGGTTTGGAGTACCTTTCAGGTACCTGAATATCCTTTTCACAGCAGTGATGTGTGATTCTCTTGGGTCAGATTGATATCTGGCACATAGACATACTGAGAATTGGATATCAGGTCTTGATGCAAGTAGATACATCAGTGATCCTATCATTCCTCTAAAGAGAGTTTGATTTACTGGTTTACCAGTGAGATCAGGACCAAGGTTGTTTGGGGGAACCATGGGAGTCTTGACTGAGGCACAGTCACTGAGTTCATACTTTTTTAGTAGGTTCTTAACATACTTCTCTTGACTGATAGTGGTTCCTTTATCAGTCTGCTTGATCTGAAGACCAAGGAAGTAGGTTAATTCTCCCATCATGCTCATTTCAAATTGCTTAGCCATTAGTTTTTCAAATTGTTTGCAAAGCTTGTAACTTGTTGAGCCAAAGATGATGTCATCAACATACACTTGTACTAGTATGACATCAGTATTTGTCTTATAGATAAACAATGTGTTGTCTATCTTGCCTCTGACAAATTTGTTTTGGATCAGAAAGGCTGAAAGAGTTTCATACCATGCCCTGGGAGCTTGTTTCAGTCCATAAAGGGCTTTATTAAGCTTACAGACATGATCAGGAAACTCATGGCTTTCAAATCCAGGAGGTTGCTGAACATAAACCTCTTCTTTCAGTGAGCCATTTAAGAATGCACTTTTAACATCCATTTGGTACACCTTGAAGTTCATGTATGTAGCAAAAGCAAGGAAGATCCTAATGGCTTCCATCCTTGCTACTGGTGCAAATGTTTCTTCATAGTCAATGCCTTCTTGTTGATTATAGCCTTTGGCTACAAGTCTGGCTTTGTTTTTAATGACTATGCCATTTTCATCAGTTTTGTTTTTGAAAACCCATTTCATGCCAATGACTGAGACATTCTCAGGACATTTGACCAAGGTCATTACCTTGTTTTTGTCAAATTGTTCCAGTTCATCATGCATGGCCTGAACCCAACTTGGATGTGTAAGTGCTTCTTTAACACTTTTGGGTTCAATTGTGGAAATGAAGTCCATAAATAGGCATTCATTGGCTGAGGCTGCTCTTAGACTAGCAGCCATGCTTCTGGTGAGCATGCCTTCAGTAGGCTCTCCAATAATATTGACAAGTTCAATGTCCTGAGACCTAGTCCAACTTTCCTGAGGTCCTGGATACTGATTTGAACTTGTGGAGGCCTGATTAGGTGGAGGGGTTGGTTCTGGAGTAGACACATGATCATTGATTGGATCTTGAGTGTCTACCTGATCACTGAGATTGTTTGGTTCTTGAGCATTTTGAACAGACTGATTAATTTCATCAGTGTTTGCATGTGCCTCAACAAACTCCGTGATGGTTGGGTTAGGTAGGTTGTGAGGGATTATGTAATAGGAGAGGTTAGCATCATCTTGATACTGAGTAGAAGGATTGTTTTCAGGAAGATATTCATCAGGAGGATATCTTGAAGAGTTATCAATTCCTATCTCTTCTACTGAGGCAGTTGAGAACCTGATTGCATCAGTGCTCTCATCAAAGGTAACATGAAATGTTTCCTCAGTCTGTTGTCTCCTTGTGTTGAACACTCTGAAGGCTTTTGAGACAAGTGAGTATCCCAGGAAGTATCCATCATCAGCTTTTGCATCAAATTTCCCTAGGTGATCCATGTGATTATGAATAAACACAGGACACCCAAAGACATGGAAGTAGCTGATGTCAGGGATTCTTCCTTTGAATAACTCATATGGGGTTTTCCCATGTCTCTTGACAATGATGGATCTGTTTTGTGTATAACAGGCAGTTTTGACTGCATCAGTCCAAAAATGTTTGGAAAGGACTGATCCACTTAGCATTGTCCTAGCAGCTTCAATGAGTGTTCTATTTTTCCTTTCAGCAACACCATTTTGTTCAGGTGTGTATGGAGAGGAAAAGTTTTGGGAGATACCTTTCTCATCACAGAAACATTCAAGTTCATAATTTTTGAACTCAGTCCCATTGTCAGTTCTAATCTGTTTGACCTTAATGTCATTTTGATTTTCAATGTTCCTGACAAAGGACATGATTGTTTCAGCTGTCTGACTCTTTTTGATCAGGAAGAATACCCAAGTGTATCTAGAGTATTCATCCACTATGACCAGAGTATATTTCTCATGGTTAATAGACCTTGGACTGACAGGTCCAAATAGATCCATATGGAGAAGATGTAGGCAGTTCCTGATGGAAAAGTTGGTTTTGGTTTTAAAGGATGCTCTGTGATGTTTACCTTTTTCACAAGCTGAGCATGGTTTATCCTTTGAAAACACTAGTGATGGTAAGCCAAGGACCTTGTTTTGTTTTACAAGATTGTTTATGTTTTTAAAGTTCAGGTGGGAGAGCCTCTTATGCCAAAGCCAGTTGAGTGTATCAGTGGCCTTAGCAAAGAGACAAGTTCCATCCTGAGTTAGACTGGACATGTCTAATACATAAACATCTTGTCTTCTTGGTGCAATGAGGACAATTTCCTTATTTGCATTGAAGATGGTTCCTTGCTTATCATCAAACTGAACTATGTATTTTGCATCACATAGTTGACTGACACTGATCAGATTGTACTTAAGACCATTTACATAAGCTATCCTAGTAAAGACGATACCATTGCAGTTTACTGAGCCAAAACCTTCAGTGAGACATGATGAATTATTAGCAAATATCACTTTGGGTCCTGGTTCTTCCACATATTTGTGCAGACACTCCTTAACACCAGTCATGCTCCTTGAACATCCACTGTCTAGATGTCAAACAGGATCCTTGGCATGTCTCTGCACAAATAGTAAACTGGGTCAGTTCTTTCTAGGACTCCATTTCATGGAGGGTTTGGTTTTGTAGGTCTTTATGAAAGTATTAATCGATTCATGGTCAGTGGTTGAGTGGACTGAGCTACCACATGTTTTGCATTTAGTCGCAGGGGTAGCCTCAGTAGTCTGAGAGGATTGTTTATTCATTCCTCTTCTTGACTGAATGACCCTCTCTTTTCCTGAGGATTTCTGAGTGGAACTTTTACTAGATTCACAGTGTTTGTCATTTTGACAATCCTCAGGGTGATGGTCATTGAATCCACACAATGGGCAAGGTGGAAAAGGCTTGGCCTTTGCTTTTGTTTCTGCTTAGAATCAGAAGGGTAGTTCAGGCACTAAGCCTTAAGTCCTAAAAAGTTTGACATGACTGAGCATTGTTTATGATCAGAGGTCCTGTGATCTTCCTTTTTGCAAATCATGCAATAAAGGACTCTATAGCAATCATCAGTGAGATGATTTGTATAGTTGCACAGTTCACACTTTTTCAGGGGTTTGGTTGGTTTGGGTTTGGTCTTTGAGGGAGCTAGTTTTTGTTCCTCCATTAATTGAGAAGGTTTTTCAGAAGATGCAATCTTCTCACTTAGCTTCCTGACCATTTCAGTCAACTGATCAATTCTTGGATCAGGACTTTGGGTTGCTACTTCAGAAGGGACTGAAGTTGATGAGTCATCAGTATTTACTGAGACTTCAAGGGGTGGTCTTCTCAGGAGGATTCTACCTTTTCCTGATCTCTCCTTTGGAGAATGTGGGGAGTAGACCAATGGTGGGAGGTCAGAGCTTGGTGCAGCACCCTGAAGGGTATTTAGTGGAGGGAGTAGAGGAGTTGATTTGATTCAGGCTCACTGATTGGATCAGAAATATTGAGTTGGTCAAAGAGTCCAAGCATACCTTTCAAAGCCTGACTTTCAGGGAGCAAGATGTTTCCAGTCTCAAAGTTTGGCAACTTACTGACTGGGTTGTCCCTGACAATCCAGTCATTTGACTTGGGTTCCATCTCTTGCTCAAAGGATAAGCCAGCTGGAACAAAGGTCATTTCACTGGGACTCTCACTGGAGGTTTCAGTGAGGTGGTCAATTCCTATAGTTATCTTAGGAATTAAGCCCACAGTATCAAAGACCTTAGGGTTCTTTTTGGTCCAGCTTTCAATAACAAGCCTTTTCTTTCTTAAGTTCTGTTTGAAGGGCTTGGTTTTGTTTCAAAATTTCAGTGTTCTGAATTTGTAGAGTAATAGATTCTAATTTGGCTTGTTTCAGTGCAAGCAGTTCATCTCTACATTTATTCAATTCTGACGCAATATTGTTATATTTTGAAAAAGTTAAGCCTTTGTTCCTCAACAAACTTTAGATCAACACAAATATAATTCATGTAAGACTGCCAATCAGAATCATCATCCATAGAAAGTAAAGTATTTACCTTTTTCATGGTGATGTTGACCCACTCTCCATTCCTAGCATGGCTTTTTCCAACACCACCTGATCCTCTTCAGAAAGTGCCATCAGTGCACTAACTCTTATTTCCTCATTTGAGGAAACCTCTTCTTCATCCCAATCATATGCTTCAGCTACTAATACCTTGTTCTTTGTCTGAATAGGTTTAGATGTTTGAGCAGCCTGAGACAATATGGGGTTAGTTTCAAGAAGTGCAAGTTTACTTTGATTTTCCTATATTTTGTTTCAAAATCCTTTTGACCCTTGTTTTGAAATTGTTGGGTGGACTGAAACATTTTAGGTTGAAACTTGCTAGTTCCTGAGGAACTGTTTCCTGAGAATTTGTAAGAGGGTTCTGAGATAGTTTTAGAATAACAGTCCCTAGCAAAATGACCCTTTTTACCACATTTAAAGCATTCAGTGGTCTCATTTGCTTTTGGTTTTGTAAAGTTAGACTGATTTCTTTTGATGAAACGTCTTGAACTAGAAGGAGTGCCCTTTCTTGGAATTCCAAGTTCAAGTCGTTCAGGTACTCCTCACCAGTCCTTTCATCAATTTCATCTTCAGAATCCTCTTAAACATCCTGCACAACACCATTAGAATAGAAAGCAGTTGATATGGGTATGGAGGTTAAGCCTTTTTGGACTCAAGAGCTTTTGAGTCAGGGTATCTCCTTGAGATCAAGTTGTCTTCATAGACAAACTTCCCATAAATTTCAGGGAGCTCAAGGGTCTGAATGTGGTTAGCATTCCTCAGGCCTTGTGAGAAGTTGAGCCACTTCTAGGGAGACTGTTGACAAAGCCAACATTAGTCTCATGCTTAGATAAAGTTACACCATCATTTGATAGCTCATTTATCAAAGTCTTGTATCTGGTGTAGGTCTGAGAGAGAGACTTTCAGAGTCTTTTGCCCTGAAAGTATTGTACTCAAGTTTAAGGTCCATGACCCTATTTTTTCTTGGTATTGAGGGACCCTCAAAGCAATTTACCAAGTCATCCCAGGTTTGCTTGGCTGTAGAACAGTTGATGACTGATTCCATTATATCGTCAGGAAGACATGATATAAGGATGCTTTTCAGGCGATGGTCCTGATTGACCACCCTCCTCTCATCTATGGTCCATTGAGCTTCAGGCTTAATTAGCCCTGCAGCAGTTTTTGGGACAAATGGGCCATCCTTGATACAAGCGATGTAGTAGGGTTCCATCCCAGTTAAATAGCAAATCATACGTTTTTTCCATTTGCTAAATTTGCCAGCCTCAAGTCTGGGTGCTACAGCAGAATAGCTGCCACCCTTTTTATCGACTAACTGGGGTACATTGGTATCAGTCATTTTAGGATCTTGGTTTTAAAAACCTGGAGCTCTCTGGGTTTTTGAAAGGTTTTATAAACCAGAGGCTCTGATACCACTTGTTGTTCCCTTAGCACACCGAGTAATAACTATTAAGTTAAACTAAGTGAGCTTATGACTGAGATCAATGCAAAGAATATTTCTAACAGTTATAATACGTGAATATAAAAACACAATATTTTTCAACGTTTAAATTCTTATTAGAAATAATTCCAAGAATCTATTACCCAAGTGTTTTGCGGAACAAACACTTGGGATTGAATAGACAAGGGTTTATGGTGTCTCCTATCGAAACTCAAGTTTTGCTTGAGTGGTAACAATATACCCACTGAGCTATCTCAGTGAGTTGTATACTCTTTGTAGGAGAGAAGTTACTTTGTAAAAGTTCTAAGCTTTCAATATACAAAGCACACTTAACTTCTCTCCATCTGATCTATTTATACACAAGTAATCTAAGTATAAGTGATTAAAATATTACAAGTTGTTGAGGTAGCGTGTCTGACAATTACAAACATAATCGTCATTTCTAAGAACCAATAGGAATGGGCTAATAAGACTTTGGGAGTTGTTGGCTGACACTCCATGACTTTTAGCCGCAATAGGGAAGGTTGGTATCTGACAAGATAAGAGTGTTTGGTCTGACACTTTTATCTTCTCAGATCCTTCCCTTTTGTTCCCGCCTATTCTTCAGGCATTGGTTCCTCAGTCTTCAATCACTTTAATGTTGTTGAGGAGACTGGGTTCAGTGAGTTCTTGTCCAACACTCACTGAACCATCATCTTCTTCTTCGGCTTAAGTTCTACTCAGGGAGTACCGCCTTCCTGAGAAGTGAATCCTTCTTCTTGAATTCGCCTTAAGCATCCTGAAGATGACTCACTGAGAGACTGTTCTCTCAGTGATTTGAATTTTTCTCGGTTTAAGTTAACACTTGGTTAATTTGTGTTCAAATCTTGTTTTAAGTATTCTTGGGTACTGACAAACCCAACACATAGCCTATGCCAATCTCTACCTACATGAACACTTCCACCTACAAAATCCGTCCAAACAGGATGCTTGAACATTAATTCCATGTAAGTTCACCTATTGTTAGTCTACCTACACATAAATAAATATCTTAATCATAAACTAATGGAAACTTATCAAAAGCCTTATCTATCGAGAATCCAAAGAACTGTCTATGTCTACTCTGTATCAGTTCATATAAAAAAATACACTCCAAGTGTTTTGTCAATATCATCGTAATAGTGCAATGCCCTTCAATGGCATGTCGAATGAAAGCGGACACAAGAAATGCAACATTTGAATCAAAAATCAAATGAAACATGAGAAATATGACACAAAGTAACATCATCATCGCAGGCTCACCTATTTTCTTCCAGTTACCCCCGTTAAACTTTTTACTAAGTCAGCTAGCGTAGAGTCCTCCAATGCAAAAAATGAGATAACCATATCAGTACCCTGCATCTAGTTGTGGAATAGTTCAAAACCAGCTTACGATCTCATCTCCACGAGCACCTCATATCCATGACCCGAACCTGTATAGAAACAGAAAAATTAAAAACTAGGGTCGTTCCATGTGAAAATCAATTATTCATTTCATCAAACACATGGTGTGCATTTAACTAATATTTTTTCTAAAGCATAATTTACATAAAGATTAGATGTAGAAAACATAAACTTACTCGTTATTAGATACAGTTTCTGATTATCTGTGTTTTTATGCTCGAATGCTTTCACATGCTTCCAATATGATGATGAACGATCTAAAGAATTAGTTAGCTTATAATTCATCACTAACAACGATAGAAGAACGAATGGGATAGAAGGTGATCGATTATTGAATTGAGGAGCAAAAGTTAGGGTTAGGTGATGTAAGGGAGGAAGAAGAACAATTTAGTTGAGAGAAAACAGAGAAACACACATTTACTGTGTGTTTTTTTGGAGGAGCGGTTAATAAATTATCTCTTTTATATGGACAAAAATGCCCTTGTAGTGTAAAATATGATTTTAATCTCAGCCTTTAGATCAAAATGAATGGAAGGTAGGGATTGGTCCCTTTGTATGTAAGCAATATTTTGTCCTCAAATGATCTTTTATCAAAGTTTATACATACATCAAACGCTTTAATACATAAACTTAACATTTATATGAATTAAATTTAACATTTGTATGTATAAGTTAACGTTTTAAAAACCGGTATTTTTTTTCAAAATGGTTCATAAGGGGCACACAATTTAGCTTTTATTGATCCAGGTGTATTAAAAAGTAGAATGGTTATAGCAGTTATACAAAAAAGTACATTGAGATTGTTAGCAAACTTTAAAACCAAGTCTATAGCCAAACCCTTCGTCAAGTGATCAGCTAAATTTTGTTGAGATCTAACAAACTCTATAGATACCACCCCATTCATGATAAGCTAATGAATCATGCTATGCCTGACACCTAAATGTCTAGACTTCCCATTGTATATCTAGTTGTAAGCCTTAGCCAATGTAGCAGCACTATCACAACGGATAGAAATAGGTACTATAGGTTTAGGCTACAATGAAATCTCAAGAAGCAAGTTTTTCAACCATTTAGCTTCTTTACCAGCAGCTACTAAAGCCATAAATTCATATTCCATTGTTGAACTGGCGATGCAAGTTTGCTTCTTGCATGCCCAAGAAATTGTACCTCCACCAAGCAGGAATACCCAGCCACTGGTAGACGAATTCTCTTCAGTGTTACTAATCCAACTTGCATCAGTGTATCCTTCTAACACTAGAGGATAACCAGTATATGTAACACCCCCAAAAATGTTTTGCAGCGGAAGATTATGTTACTGGGGTGCTACTGAATTGGATCACAACACAAAGTAAGGAGAACGGACTTATCTTATCCATTCTTGAAGAAATTTCATAATTTAAAAGTATTTTGTTTACATCATTCAAAAATAGTGCGAAAAAAGAGAATACGTGCTCCTAAAAATCTATCAGAGTTGTCTATGACCTTGCCAATGCCAAGCGCCTCCAAAAATAAGTTATGCAGCAGTAAAGATCAAACACCTGAGATAAAACATGCTAAAAATCAACACAAAGGTTGAGTGAATCCATAGGTTTAATAGTAAAGCAGTTGATCACAAGATTTCAAGTTGAGAGACAGTGGGCCACGTTGTTGCACCCGTAATTCGAAAGTAGTTATTATTGCACTAAGATCATGACACCAAATCGTTAACAGAGTATCAACAGTAATTGATAGTATCGACAGTAATCGATATAATAGTAGTATCAACAGTAATTGATAGTATCGACAGTAATCGATATAATAATAGTGGTACTTAGTGCTAATAAAATGTTCAGTTCAGAATACAGTTTTCAAGCAATTGTGATTATAAAAAGTAGTAGCATGTATCTCCCCCAATGAATTTATAAAACAGTTAAACGAGTAAAGGTGGGGCTATGAACTCACCTTAGAAATAAGCTGTCTGAAACGATAAGTCGAGTAGCAATAGTGTGTGGTACCGACACGTGACCTAAGTTATTATGCCAATTCTTTGTTTACAGTTTTGTGTACTCACGACTCAAAGTGTATAAATAAATTTAAGTGTTTTCAAGTGGTTGTGTTTAATGTTTCTTGTGTGGCAGAGTTTACGTTTAAATCGTTTCAAAATGTTTGTAAGTATTGGCTCTCGGACGCATGTGCAATTATATATATAGGAGTACATATGAAAGTATACATGACAAGTAAGTTTCCGATTCGGGAGTAACCGAACAACTATGTACGGAAAGTATTCACAATAAAAGGGTTTGTGAAAAATCACACGTTTTCGGAAATGTAATAATAAACATTTTATGTTAAGTATTTATATTAATAACGTTACATGTTACGAAATATACATAAATGCGTTTATATATTTTTTAAAGTTAGGGGATGATAAGTTAGAAAATATTTATATTAATTTTTATTATAAATATTTTCTCATCATTTTTATTTTCGTCTCATTGTCGTGTTTTAGTTTAGGGTAAAAATTATAAGTTAAGTTTTGACAAAACTTAAGTAAATGTGTTAAAATAGTTTCAACATTTTTATTACTGATAATAAAATGTATTAGTTTAGGGTAAAAATTATAAGTTAAGAAGTAAAATAAATAAAAATGTCAAAATGTCATTTACCAGATTCGTACTCGTTTATAAGTTCCCATTGTTTTACTTTTATCATGTTTCTAATTCCACAGTTGGTACCAGTTTGTAAAATAAAAATAAAAATAAAAATCACCAAAAAGGCCAATGCCCGGATTCAAAGCAGGGTCTCATATGTAGAGACTAAGTAAGATAACCAACTGAGCTAAGGGAGTCACTTGGTTATATTATACATTTAATTAAATTTAAGGTCAAGTTGATGTGTGTCATTTTATGTTAAAATTTCACTAAGTGAAACTGTGTCGTTTGCATGAAATGGTTTTGAGGATTTCTTCTTCCTTTAAAACTGAGTTCCCTCCCTATTACATAAGTTACTAAGCTCACGAATAAGCTCATCGTTTGCAAGAGGAGTCCAAAGAAGCTCAAATGAATCTCGACTCATTTGAGTTTGTTTGACTCAACTTCAAACATAACCAAAAAGTTTTATACCAGTTTCATGTGATGTTTTAAAGGCTCCTTCACGTTTTCGAAAGCCCTACAACATTGTTTGCTTATAATAAGCACTAGAGGTTGTGGGTTGGGCCGTTTGGCTCTTTCGTGCTCTCGGTTTGGTTTTAAAAGTGAGCCCGATTGAGACTAAGCTCATAAGCTAGAATTAATGTGTTTAAAACTTTGAAAATAAGCTAAATAAGTTTGCAAATAATTCTCGTGACTTGGTGTTATGCCAAACAATACGCGTATAGCCATATATACATATATACTTATTAAAAGCTTGTCCATACGAGAGCCAAAACTTTGGTTTAACGTTTCACAAGCTGTTTAAAGTCTTTAAGAGTTTTCAAGTATGTCTAAAACACTTGTTTGTTTTATGTAAGTCGAAAGTGAAGTAAATGAGCATACGAAGTGCAAGTTAACAATGGTGCCACACAAGTCTTTTAAGCAACAACCCAACTTGTAAACATGTACGTGTGTGAACGTGTATGTGTAAGAATGTACACATATCGAATACGAAGTTTTTAAGAAACAAAGCACAATACGTATGTAAATGAGTCATAAAACGTACTCTCGCATGCATGAATCTTAAAGAAACAAAGTAGTAAACAAGATGAAGGTAAGTCGAGGCTCACAGTGGGTGTGAAAGAAAAGGTGTGTCGAGTGAAATGAGGAGACCAACGAACCAAAATCTTAACCCACTTGTAAGAACCAAATTACTTCCAATATACCCAAGACTTCTCGAATGCAAAATCACGCCCTTTCTCCTTCTTGCTTGCTACTGTCGACTTATCAAGGATAGAGAGAGTTTGTTGATTGTTTTTGTGAAGAAAGTGAAGTGGGTTTATGTGGTTAAATAGAGAGTTAATGTATAACTTACTAAGGGTTGGCAACGTGTATGGTGAGGATCTTCCTAGGCCTTCCTCTTCTGCCGAATGCATGGGGAAATGAAGGTGATGAAATTCATAATAGTTGACTCTCCATTGGGTATTAGAGTATGTGTAGTAGGGAGAAGTGGAGAGTGGGGGGCTGTTTGACACGTGGCATGCAGGGTTTTATGGGGCTTTGTTGAAAAAGTGGTGTAGTGGTGAGTGGGGGGTTGTTTGACACGTGGCATTCATTTTATTTTCTTTTTTATTCACTTGATTGTACTACTAGCAATATTTTATTCACTTGATTGTACTACTAGCAATATTAAAATGGGTTGTGTGAATACAGTACACTTATAATTAGTAGCAGGGTTATACTAACCGGACCCTCCCTAGGGGGTCGGGTACAAAAACCCTCCCTAGTGGAGGTGTCCTTTTTCTGTCCTTGTCTGCTACAAACCTTGTACTTTTTTTTCTTTTTTTTTTTTTTTTTTTTCTGTTTTTGTCTTTATGCTGTCTTTTAAATTTTTTTTTTTTTTTTTTTTTTTTGTCCCAAGGTTAAGGTTCTCTCTTTTTTTTTTTTTTTTTTTTGGTCCCAAGTGCTTTGGCCACACAAGCAACCAAACTGATCTGCTTAACAAAGGAAGGCTCAGACACAAGCAACACACAAGCAGCTAACAAAGGAAGGCTCGGATTAGAAAACATAATCGTCATCGCCTTATAGTCTCAAAATAATTAACTCACAAATATGTAGATTTTTAGTAGGCTCGGATTTGAAGGTTGCAAAGTGACAAAAATATCACTTTGCCATCCATTCGGTTTTTAAAAAACCATTCGTCATCGCCTTATAGTCTCAAAATAATTAACTTTTTGTCCAAGTGCAGATTCCACACAAGCAGCTAACAAAGCAGGCTTAGATTTAAGGTTCAAAATAATTAACTTTTTGTCCAAGTGCAGATTCCACACAAGCAGATTCCACACAAGCAGGCTCAGATTTATAATCGTCATCGCCTTATAGTCTCAAATGGTTTGTAGCACAAAAACAGTCTCAAATGGGTTTGTAGCACAAAAACAGAAGGCTCGTGATATACTAACCCTCCCTATAATTGATATTCCACACAATACACATGTTACACAAGTTCACACAAGTGAAACACAATACACATGTTACACAGTCTCACAAAAGCCTGTAAGATTATCACAAGCTCAATAGTAAGATTCTCAAACTGCAGCTTTGCAGGATTCTCAAACTGCAGCTTTGCTCTATTATAAACAAAGCAACTCTCAAGCACAAAGCAACTCTCAATCACAAACAAAGCATCACAAGGTATCACAATCTGAGCTACAAACCACAAAAGGCTCAGATTATAAGCAGTTTCAATATTACATGTATAAAACACACAAGCCGCAAGTGACAGCCGCAAGTGAAACACAATCAGCTAGGTAGGGAGGGTTAGTATAGTATTAATAGGGAGGGTCAGTGTATCACGAACACACAAGGGTCATACTAACCGAACACACAAGCCGCAAGTGAAAGCCGCAAGTGAAACACAATCAGCTGCACAAACACACAAGCCGCAAGTGAAAGCCAAAAATGTCGAATTCACCATTTTACACACAAGAGGTAATAATAAATTTTGCGCTTTTTCAATATAACATTAGGCTCAGATTATAAGCATCGAGATAACATTAGGCTCATATTATAAGCAGTTTCACATAAGTATGTTTTATCATATATGGCTGCAACATCAAAGGTTGCAAAATCAAATTTATTTTGCCGTCCATTCGGAAATGCCTCGCCAAAATCAAGTTTTTTTTTTAAATCATCATCGCCGTATCTCGGTTTTTTTTAAGAAAAAAACCAAGTTTCAAATCTGTTGCCTTTTATTCCTAGTATTAATAAGCACATAAACACAATAAGCACATAAGCACAATAAGCACATAAGCACATAAGCATAAATGAAAAGGAACTCACACCCAAGATATAACAAAGATTCAGTCAATTGGACTGGGTTTGGCCAGAGCAGGTTTCCACACCATTCAAGATGGAGGGTCAAGGTGTTAACCGAACCCGTTTACACCCAATTAACTAATATCTTGTTAATCTTAAAGGAAGAAAGAAACTTACAGAGCTTTTGTTAATCAATAAAGCCCATTTTATTCCTAGCACATAAGCACAATAACATAAGCAGTTTCTAAACAAATAACCACATTACAATAAGCACATAAGCAGTCTTTAAAAATCAAAATCCCCAAAAAAATACCACCATCAAGAAACCACCATCATATTTTTATCAAAAAAAATAGATCTAATAAACACAGAGAAACCACCATCATATTTTTAAAGCCCATTTTATTCCTAGCACATAAGCACAATAAGCACATAAGCAGTCTTTAAAAATCAAAATCCCCAAAAAATACGAAACCCTAATTTTTAAAAAATTAGGCGTTTTATAAAAAACTTATAGATCTGATAAATTACTTAATAAATCTTTCAATTAACAAAGGTTAATTGAAATATATCAATCTAATTTTGAAAAACCCTGAAGAAATACGAAACCCTAATTTTTAAAAAATTAGGCGTTTTATAAAAAACTTATAGATCTGATAAATTACTTAATAAATCTTTCAATTAACAAAGGTTAACTGAAATATATCACCATCATCACAGAAAAACCACCATCACCACAGAGAAACCACCACAAATATATCTAACCTTCACAGAAAAACCACCATCTCCATCTTTTTAGATCTAAAAAGATCTAAAAAATTAAAACCGCGTCTTATCTCTTAACCCTAAACCACTACCCAGCCCACAGAAACCCACCCACACACCCATCAAGAACATCACAAAACCACCATAAGGTGGAGGTTTGAGTGACAGAGAATATTTCAGAAGGATGGGATGGGGGTGGGTTAGGGTTTGAGTGAGAGAGAGAAAGGTGAGAAAGTATTCAACGAAGGACGAAGCACAGAGTGAGTGGGGTGGGAAGAGATAAGATAGTGGGTGGGTTTTCTGTGGGCTGGGTAGTGGTTTAGGGGTAAGATAAATGCGGTTTTAAATTTTTTTTATTTTTTTTTTATTTCTTTGTATAAGTTATAAAAAAGTTATAAGTTATAAAAAAAGTTACATGTATAAAAAAAAAGTTGTGTAAAAAAATTATATAAGTTATAAAAAAAGTTATAAAAATTTTTTAATTTTTTTTTTTTTTTTTTTTTTTAAGTTGTGTCTAAAAAGTATTATTATATAAGTTGTAAAAAAGTTATGAAAAAGTTTTAATTCTTTTTTTTTATATAAATGTTATAAATATTTTTTTTATTTCTTTGTAAAAAGTTGTGTCTAAAAAGTTATATAAAAAGTTTAAATAAAAAAAGTTATAAAAAAGTTTTAATTCTTTTTTTTTTTTATAAATTTATAAATGTTATAAAATAATTATAAGTTATAAATGTTATAAAATGTGTTAAAATTTGTAATGTATTTTCAGGAGTTCGGTTCTCACGAGCAACTAACGGATTGGGTGCAAAATATAGCTTGGGGGCTCGGTTTTGTCATTGTTAAAAAAAGAAGTAAATCAGAAAAGGGTTATTTGTACGAAATCAATTATCGGTGTTCAAAGGGTAGGATTTATGAACCTGAAGGTACTGGAAAACGGCAAACCATTACCTCTAAAACCAATTGTCCATTCAGATTAGTGGCTAAATATTCACAAACACGAGGTTTTTGGAGGTTGAGGGTGAAGGATGATAGTCATAATCATTCTTTTGCAGAGTCGTTGCATGGTTTCCCATATGCAATGCGATTAAAGGAGGATGAGTTCGGTTTGGTCGAAAAACTGACAGAGTATCACGTACCACCGCGTCATATACTTTCGTCAGTAAAGGATCTTAATCCGGATAACGTGTCTGGCATTAGAACTATATATAACGCACAATGTGCGATCCGTGGAGCCCTAATAGGTGATAGAACTCCAATCCAAGTCCTTTACTCACATTTGCAGAATTCAGGGTATACATATTACGAGAGGGTAAATGACATCACTAATGAGCTTGAGGAACTATTTTTTGTTCACCCCACGTCATATGCTCTATGGTGTACATTCCCGGAAATCATGCTAATGGACTCAACATACAATACCAATTTGTTTAAATTGCCATTTTTTGAAATTGTTTGATTAACTTCAACAAACAAAACATTTTCAATGGCGTTTTCTTTTTTGGACAAAGAAAAGGGGCCTAATTTTCAATGGGTATTGCAATGTGTGAAGCAGGTGATAGAGGAAAGATATTACCCGCGTGTTATCGTCACTGACAGAGATTTAGCGTTGGTTGGGGCATGCATAGTAGAATTCCCGAACGCAAACAAATTACTCTGTCAGTGGCACATTAACCAAAACGTGCTTCAATATTGCAGAAATAGATGCAAGTCGCTAAAGGAGTACGAGTCCATTAAAATAACATGGGATTCTATGGTTCAAGCTCCGACACGCGACATATTCATGCATTATTATCAACGCCTACAAGAGTTGTTGCTCGAACATGCAGGTACTCAATTATTAATTCATTGTTATTATTATTAAATAAATAACAACTCGAATGACTTTTTGTTAATTCATTGTTTTTTCAGATATTTCTTCGTATCTGAATAACTGGCTGCAAAATTACTCTAACATGTTTATCGGGTGTATTACCGATCAATATCGCGCCTTCGGCCAGACAACAACATGCGTTGAGGCTCAACACGCGTGGTTGAAATTATACTTGGGCAGCACACAGTCCAACTTAGACACGTTGTTGAGTTCGATCGATAAGATTCTCGTTTCGCAAGAAACTACGATAAAGGAATCTCTTAACAGAAGCAAAAATGAGATGATGAACAAATGTAATGTACCAATATTTCAAGAATTGTGGTATAAAGTTTCCAAACATGCTTTGCAACTCATTTTCGCTGAACTCCAACTGTCGATCGACGCCCAAGATTGTACTCATCAGTTGCGGTCAGTTTATGGCCTACCATGCTTTCACGAACTGCTTTACTATCGGATTCATAGTAAGTATATTAAATTTGTGACTATTAAGTTATTTTCCCCATTAATATCAGTAATTTATATAAGTCACTTTTAATGAATGCAGATATGGCCATCCCACTGAATACGATTGATATTTTTTGGAGAACCCTATCTGTTCCGTGGCCTAATATCAACACTGAAGCTGGTCCTTCTCGTGATCCTGACTATGATCCTGATTGTGAAGATGACATACAACAATTCAGGAGTATTTTTGGCAAAATGTCATCGTTTGTGAAAAAAAAAATATGTTAAATAAGATGAGGGGGATATACAATCCAGAATCTGTTGATACACATCAACCTGCTGTTCAAAAAAATACTCGTGGATGACCGAGCGCAAAGGACAAAAAGTCCCAGGCACCAAAAGTCCCGGACTTGAATAAAGTACCAACCGTAGATCCAAGTCGAAGAAGCACAAATATAAGATCTACAAAAGTCCCAGACTTGAACAAGCAACCTGCGAAACATAGTTCTTACATGGGTCCTGGAGTTGAAAGAAGTCCCAGACACAGGTTATACGTTGGAAATACGGAGAGCGAGTATTTCATTAAGCAGCTTCCACAGCTTTTTCGTCGATACATCACAAGTATCTATAATGTGGAAGTTGATGGAAATTGTGGGTTTCAGTGCGTTGCCCACGGTATTGGTCAAGGCCAACACAACTGGCTCAATGTCCGAAGGTTTTTATTGCAAGAGTTGGAAATTAATCATGAGTCTTACGTACGTTTGTGGCAACAAGTGGACTATGCCAATCTTTGGAGGAGAATAAACTGGTTATATGATAGTGGTTGTCCGCAAGAACACTGGATGCTTATGCCAAACACGGGGTTGGTTATTGCCACAGTGCTTAACCGGCCTGTTGTATTTATATCAAACAGTGGATGCACTACGTGTTTTCCATTTTTTTCTGCTCCAGATGTATCACAAGGAATTGGCCCCCTTGTGATTGGCCGTGTGGGGAGTGGAGATTGTGGTCACTACATTCATCTTACGCTAGACGAAAACTCACCATTTCCATATATTCACCCACAATGGAGGCACCACAGAGTTGCCGCTGCATCCGGATGGCAAACTTTGTATCAAGATCAACTACACATGTATAATGAGCTTATACGAACACAAACATAGTACATGGTTACTGATTTATGTTGTAAATAATTATACAGACAAAACATTGTAAATGAATACTGATTTATGTTGTAAATAATTATACCGAAAAACATTGTGAATGATTACTGATTTATGTTGTAAATAACTGTTTGTATTATTTAAATTAACAATACATTACTGATTTATGTTGTAAATAACTGTTTGTATTATTTAAATTAATTCTTTGTCCAGGTGAAACAAAATAATCCTTACATGTGTCGCTGTCAGAACGGATTCATTATAGAGAGGATATCTCGTAAAGAAGCTAGTTATGGTCAACCGTATTACGCATGTCCTCTTTCAGTGGTAAGTAATCATATGTTTGCTTAGTTATGTAAATTATTTTTTTGTTAATAATACATTTCTTATTATTTTCTTAACATGTAACAACCAGGAACAACAGACTATGGTTGTCGGTACTTTATGTGGAAGGATGAGTTTCAAAAGAAGTACTTTAGTCAAGCTTCTTCTTCAACGCAATGCTCAAATTGCGTTGCTAAAGATAATAAAATTGACCATCTTGAAATAAGAAACAAGATGTTAGTTTCTCAAAACAAGTTGTTGATGACAAGAAATAAAACGCTCGAGGCATCACTGGAATTGGCAAGGAATCCTGAGGATCACGCATGTCAGTCGGGTGCAATGCTCCATGAGCTTTTAGATGACATTAATAATCTTCACATGTAGTAGGTGTTTTTATTAAATTATGTGTTATCGTTCTTGTTTAATTGAATAATAACAGTTGTTTTGTTTAATGTGTTAACGTTAACGTGTTATTGTTTAATGTGTTAACGTTAATGTTAACGTGTTATTGTTTAATGTGTTAACGTTAACGTGTTATTGTTTAATGTGTTATTATTTCAGAAAAAATAAATGGAAAAAAAATTAATTTCGAAATAAAAAAAATATTTTTCTAAAAATAAATTATTTTTCTAAAAAAATTTATTTTTCTAAAAAAATTTAATTTCGAAATAAAAAAATTATTTTTCTAAAAAAAGTTTATTTTTCTAAAAAAAATTAATTTCGAAATAAAAAAAAATTATTTTTCTAAAAAAAGATTATTTTTCTAAAAAAATACATGTAGTAGGTGTTGTTTTTAAATAATGTGTTAATGTTCTTGTTTAATTGAATAATAACAGTTGTTGTTTAATGTGTTAATTAAATAGAAACACGTAAGACGAATACATTGTAGTTGTTTAATGTGTTAACGTAAACATTACAAAAAAATATTACACTCAAAATAAACATTGCAAAAAAAAAATAACATACAAAATAAACATTACAAAAAAAAAAGTACAAAACCGGTACAAGACAAAAGTACACACAAAAAAAATAAAAAAATAAAGCCAAAGTACAAAAATTACAAAAAAAAAAAAAGGTACAAATTGTACCTCCCTACTAGGTAGGGAGGGTTAGTATAGTATTAATAGGGAGGGTCAGTATATCACGTGCCTTAGTAGCAATATGAAAAGATGTCAGAAGGGAGGGGCGTTGTGTGAATAACCGGCGAAGCAAAATAGGGAGCAACAGCGCCCCTGCATTTTGGGGCAGGGGGCGTTGTTGGGGCGTTTTCCGAGCAAAAAAGGGAGCAACAGCGCCCACTACGGATAGTCTTAGGTTTACACAAATGGCATGTTGGTTTAGAGGGAACACCATCTTATCAAGTGTACTATATCATCAAATCCTAAGTTGTTTTAAGTGTAAACAAGGATCTCATTGGTGGTTTGTTTGAGTTGTTTCAAGAGGGCAGGAAAAGGACATAAAAATGCTCCTCAATATTATAGGTGATGTTGACCGGACCCTCCCTTAGGGAGGGTGTGTTGACTTTGACCAGCTGCCGCCGCTTGTACTGTCTGCTTTAAAACTTGTACATTTTGACTAAAGTAGGTGGACCCCCCCATGGTAGGGAGGGTCCGGTCAGTAGTACCCCAATATTATAGATATGGTATATGTTTAAATCACATATTTGTTTTGTGAATTATTTGGTCTAGAGGGTGTGTTGGGTTTGAGATAACACATGGGCCATGAGCCCATATGGGTGCATTTGGTTTGATATATATGTAAGCCCAAATGAGTGTTTGGTTTGGCATAAGCCCGTTAATAATTTAGGGATTTTTACGGAGTGTAACTTGTGTCTCATTGAGTTTAAATGTGAGTCGCGGTATCATGATTTGATGTTTTTACTTAAAACACGAAATATACGGTTTTGAGAGTGTGTAATAATATTACTAAAAAAAATATATATTCTAGACTCACATAAGAGTTTGTTAGACTAATGCCATAACTAATTGGGTGTCGGTACGTGCGCGAGCCGTTCAAGGTGAAATGTGAGATACGTCTCATAATAGTTGACTAATAAAATTCGTAGATGCAATATATTTATAATAAAAAAAATTAACTCGTAAAAAGGGTATAATTAAACTTTCAAATTGAATTAATTCGTGTTTAGCATTAATTAATGACTGGGTAAATTATGGGATATTACAGTATATGAGAGACTATAATCCATAGTCTTCTTCAGATATTTCAGTACTCTCTGAATTGCTTGCCAGTGATGAGCACTACGATTACTAGTATACCTGCTCAGTTTACCCACTACAAAAGCAATATCAGGTCTTGTACAAGTCATGGCATACATTAGGCAACCAATCACCCTAGAATACTCAAGTTTAGATACAACCTTACCAGTATTAGGCATCAGCTTCTCACTTGTATCCATAGGAGTACTCACTGGAGTACAATCAAAGTAATTAAATTTCTTCAACACCTTCTCAATATAATGAGATTGAGAGATAGAAATTCGTTTACTTTCATGTTTAATCCTTATACCAAGGATAACATCAGCCTCCCCCATGTCCTTCATGGAGAACCTTGATGACAAAAATTCCTTTGTCAGGTCAACCTGATTTTGGTCAGTTCCAAATATCAACATGTCATCAACATATAGACAAATAATGACTCCTTTATCAGATTCATCAAATTTGCTATATACACATTTGTCAGACTGGTTAAGTAAATAACCACTATACAAAACCACTTCATCAAATTTTTTATGCCATTGCTTAGGTGCCTGCTTCAGTCCATAGAGAGACTTAATCAGTTTACACACCTTGTTTTCATTGCCAGGCATGATGAAGCCCTGGGATTGATTCATATAAACCTCCTCATCTAATTCACCATTCAAGAAAGTTGTCTTCACATCCTCTGATGAATAATCAGATTGTGAATTGATGCCAAAGCAATCAACAATCTTATGGTACTGATACGTGCCACATGGGCATAAGTGTCAAAGTAGTCTATCCCTGACTTTTGTTTAAAGCCCTGAATGACTAGTCTAGGCTTGAACTTTTCAATAGTTCCAACTACCTTCATTTTCCTTTTAAAAATCCATTTGCAACCTAGAGGTTTACAACCAGGTGGTAAATCAGCCAACACGCAAGTGTTGTTGCCCATGATGGATTCCATTTCATCATTAATTGCTTCTTTCCAGAAAGCAACATCCTGGGACTTCATTGCTTCATCAAATGTTTTGGGATCATCCTCAACAATGAAGCAATAGGAGTATTGGTCACAGACCTCATCCCTTGTTCCTTCAATTAGATATAATTGAAACTTAGGTCCAAATGAATTTGAAGTCCTGACCCTATTGCTCCTTTCGAGCTCAGGTTCAGGTTGCTGTACCACAACCTCATCAGAGACCTATGAAACACCAATGTCATTAGTTCCATTTGGAATCCTTTGACTTGGTCTAGGGACTGATGAGAACCTATTTTCATCAAAGATTGCATCCCTTGATTCAATTATTGAGTTAATTGAAACATACTCATTAGGTTCAATAACATAGAACCTATATGCCTTTGAATGCTCAGCATATCCAACAAAGATGCATTCAATGCCTCTTTCACCCAAATTTTTCTGCATTGGATCAGGGAGTCTTACAACAGCCCTACAACCCTGAACCATGAGAAAGTTCAGGTTGGGTTTTCTTTTAGTCCAGAGTTCATAAGGGGTAACCTTGTTCCTTTTATTGGGAACCCTATTTAATAAATAGCAAGATGTTAACATAGCTTCACCCCAGAACCCTTGACTCAGCCCTGAATAGGACAACATGGAATTAACCATCTCCTTCAGTACCCTATTTTTCCATTCAGATATACCATTTTGCTGAGGAGTATAGGGAGCAGTCGTTTCATGGATTATACCAACAGACTGAAAGAACAGAGTATCCATGTACTCAACTCCCCTATCAGTCCTTAACCTTTTGATCAGGGATCCTTGTTGCAATTCAACTTCAGTTTTAAACACTTTAAATTTATCTAATGCTTCATCCTTAGTATGTAACAAATAAACATAACAAAACCTAGAAGCATCATCAATAAATGTCACAAATTATTTCTTATTCCCCAAAGAGAGAGTAGCATGTAAATCACATAGGTCACTATGAATTAGCTCCAAAACTTTAGTTTCACGTTTTACACTTTAAAATGGTTTCTTAGTTATTTTGGTCATCATGCAAGTTTTACACTTTTCAGTGTCCATATCAAAGGCTGGGATTAACCCATCCTTAGACATATCTCGCATTCTCTTAAAGTGTACATGGCCAAGTCTAGCATGCAATAAGGTTGAATCATTTAGTTTAGAGGTTAACATAAAGGCTGAATTACCATTATCATTAACAATATTAAGCCTGAACATTTGATTACACAAATAGCCAAAACCAATAAACACACCATGTTTATACAAAACAAACTTATCAAATTCAATAACTTGTTTATAACCACAATTATTCAAAATACTACTAGAAACCAAATTCTTTCTAATATTAGAAACATGTAAAACATTAAACAAAGAAACAATCTTTCCAGAACTAAATCTTAAATCCACACTTCCTCTTCCATGCACCAGGGTTGTCGACTCATTTCCCATATGAAGAATAGAACAATCATTCAGTGACTCATAGGTATTGAACCAGCTCCTATCTTTACACACATGGATTGTTGCTCCAGAGTCAACCCACCACGCAATATCATCATCCTGCACAAAGAATGCCTCAGATATATATATGTAACATAATAAATCTGAAAAGACTTATTAAATATATTATGACCTTTCATAGAATTGGTATTACCACTCCCTGATCCACTTGTGCTTGATCCATTGGCTTTAGTGCCAATTTTAACACCCTAACAATCCTTCCTGAAGTGTCCAGTTTTCCCACACTTCCAACAAGTAGCTTTTGGCTTCTTGTTAAAATCAGCTTTGGTGTTATCCTGATGTTTACGTTTGCCCTTGTTGTCATTGTACCTGGTAGATTTGTTATGCTCCACCATATTGACAACTGATGGACCAGCAGCATTGCTACTCTTTGGCTTGTCATTGTCTTGCGCTCTGAGTGATTCCTCAATGCGCAAATAACTGCCCAACTCAACAAGAGTTAATTCCTCCTTCTTATGTTTCAGCATATGCTTGAAATCTTTCGAAGAAGGAGGGAGTTTATCAATGATACAAGAGACTGAAATAGTCTCATCTATGTTCATTTTGTGTTGTGTGAATCTACAAATATACTAAGAAGTTCATTGTATTGTTTCATGACAGGTCTAGACTCGACCATTTTGTAATTGTTAAAATTACTTACAAGGAACTTCTTACTTGATGCATCATCAGCCATATATTTGGCTTCCAAGGAATTCCATAGTTCTTTACCCGATTCCACATTTTGATAAATATCAAACAAAGGATCAGACATACCATTGAGGATTAAACCTTTGTAAATGTAGTCTTCATTCTCCCACTTGCTCCTTTTCCTTATGTCCTCCATAGTAGCATCATCCCCATCATCAGGAATAGGTGTGCTCAACACATACACCACACTCATGCTTGACAACAAGAAGTGCATCTTTTTTTGCCATCTTCTGAAATTGACACCTTCAAACTTTTCCAATTTGGAAAAATTGGTAGCCATTTGCCTCATAGCAACAGCCATTGATTATCACTAAATAGTTTCTATTGATTGTTGTTTTCTTGTCGGTGTGTTCACAGTTGGGTATAGATAATCAATGAGTACCGGATATCACTTGAAATCGTGTTATCACTTTATAATAGAAACTATTCGACCCTATGCCTGGGTTACACGAATATCTCTATGGGATAAGACCAAGTGGTGTTCTTGTTTTAGGCACAAATCAAGAACCTGTTTGCTTTCAAGTGTTTATGTTTCGTATGTTTTTCCATGCAAATGTGTCTCTTATTTATTGGATAGATTTACTCCTAGTCAATGAAATTATGAGAATTAATCGGCCAATTAATCTCCTCATAATGTTCCTCCATTATAGCCATAGTGGTTACAAGACCAGGTTATTATGGTCTTAACTACAAGTTTGAAACTACCCATTAATAGGTCAAAGTAGTTACAAACTAATTCCAGCAGTACCAGTAGTAGTAACTCTGCTAACAGTAGTAACATTAGTACTAGCAGCAATAACTCTGACAACAGTAGTAACATTAGTACTAGCAGTAGAAACTTAAAACCAATGTTAGAGTCAGGGTTGTGGAAAACTAGAAGGGGGGTTGAATAGTTTTTACCGTTTTCAAATTAATTCGCTTTGTAACTTAACGTGATTTTAAAGTAAATACTCGCAAAAAATCAATATAAGTAAAGTAAGTAAGGATATAAACAATCAAACCACAACACGGAGATTTATAGTGGTTCGGCTACAAGGACTCTCTTCCTTGCCCTACTTCACTCCTCGAGCCTCTAACTCGAGAGTTTTTCTTCACTAAGAAACAAACTCCCTTCTCGGCGGAGAAAACCTTTATACACGTCGCTTACACTTTATCCGGTACTAAGCTAAACACCGGGTTCTTTACAAGGGTACAACTACTCCCGTTGGTTCTTTAACAAGGGTACAACCACTCTCGTTGGTTCTTTCACAAGGGTACAACCACTCCCGACACTCTTTGTGTTTTAAGGACTAAAACACTAACCAAACTCTACCGAATGAAAGGTATAACAATGATGTGTGAACTAATACAAATTCACACAGAACCTAACTAATGAAACTTGCAATAGTAAGTATGTTAAAGCTTGTATGCTTGATCTTTTTTGCTACAAAATTGAGATCAACAAGAATGAAATGAATGATATGGGTTAGTGATATGCAAATGAATGATTATATATTTTAAGTTATATGAGTGATAAATGTGCCAGAATGATCAGCTTGCTATTTATAGGCAAACTGATAAAATTGTTGGCGGATTTGGCGGATCCCTTAAATTGGATCCGCCCTTGTACTGGTTTGGATCCGCCAGTGCAGGACAGCTAAGAGATTCTCAAATCTTTTCATATCTTGCACAATCTTTCCATATCTTCTAATGTCAACGCTTTAGCTTGAAGATCTATACAAGATATCTCAAAAATCTTTCTAAGATTATGTTCATGATGCATGCCATGATGTCATCCTAAATATTTCTAATTTAAGAAATAAAAATGTAAATGTATATAATGTTATTCCTAGTAATCTTGTAATGTGTAAATGTGTTTTAAAAGACTTATCACTATAAATGTAAAAGACTTAATCTTATATTTATGCTTTGCTTAAAGATAAACTTTGTAATTGTCATTAACAAAATTAAGCAAAGATCGTAAAATATAAATAACGTTTTTATGACGATATTTGCATTAACAATCTCCCCCTTTTTGTTGATGACAAAACATAAAGTATATTTTTAAGCAATGAAATAAATAAAGTATGAGTCTTTTAAAAATATAAATTAAGTTGGTTTTATGCAAGTTTTGAAAATAATTTTAAGTATAAAAACATGTATTGTGATGTTAACAGTATGTATGAAACTATGTATGAAACTTAATCCTATCTCCCCTTTTTTGTCGAAACAAAAAGAAGATATGCGTAGTGGAATGTGGTGAACGAATCTTGGTTATTACTCCCCCTAAATTGGAGTACCAAGATTGTTTCAATGATTTTGAGAACTTTAAAAGCTCCCCCTTGGATAATACTCCCCCTAATTGGAGTGCCAAGGTTAAGATGCATAATCCTACAAAACAAATGGTTAGAATATGATATGCTCCTCCTCGATGTATACTCCCCATTGCTAGGGTACTAACGTATACGTTTCAAGGATGAGAAATGCTATAAAATGATGAGTTAGTACATGATATACTCCCCCTTGATCTATACTCCCCATTGCTAGGGTACCAGCGTATATGATTCAAAGTTGAGAAAAGCTACAAAACAAAGGTTAGTTGTGAATCAATCCAACCAAGTAGCATAATGCATATGTATAAGTCAAACAAACATAAGATTTCAACCCAGTTGACTTTAAAAAGTCAAAAATATGTGTCTGATAAAAAATGCACCTAAGTATAAGTGGTCAAATCATTATGAGAATTCTAACCAACCATACAATAATGTTAGTAAATCAATTATGCCAAATAGTGATCACCCATAAGCATAAATATAACATCCATTACTTGAAAATTTGTTTGTGACATAAGTCACAAAACATGATGTTACAATAAAAAGAAAAAATAAAAAGTTCCTAAAAATAGAAAATTCCTAAAACAATCCTACGAAATCCTATAAAAGGAAACTAGAAAGAAACTAAAAAGTGCCTATTGCGAAGGATGAGAGATTGCATTTAGGCGTTCGAGAATATGGTTCAAAATGAACCTCATCTCATTTTGAAGCTCATGGACCAAGATGTTGGTCCTTTGGGCCAAGTGAGCGGTCCTCTCGCATTGTGAGCAATCATGCCTTGGAAAGTTGGGAGGAAGGGTGGACTCATTAGCTTGTGGTGGTGGTTGTGGTTGGTTGTTTGGTGGTGGTGGTGTGGTTGCTACAGGAGTGATTGTTGGAGGAGGTGTGTTGATGATGGTGTTAGATGGTGTTGGAGTAGCAAGATTGAGAAAATTCTCATTGGCTATTGGTGAGGATATGTTAAGTGGAGATGACTCCTCTGATGATGAATTAGCTAAGTTCATGAAGCAACAAGGACGGACACTTATACGAGCTGTCCTTCGTGCGGGTCTGCTTGTAGATGAGTTATTTGATTTTGGCATTGTTGAAATGTGATAATAGTTGTTCTAAGGTACAGGAATGATAGTAAGTAGTGATGGTTTTTGTGTGATTTGTTATGATCCTGAGGTTCTAATTATAGACAGAAGGTTTGTTGATCTATGTGTTTGGATTTAATGTGAATCCAATGAGGAATGTTGGTTCCTAATGATTTGGAACAAAAATTTTTGCTAGTCACATCATTTAAGTCAAACCATAGAGCTTAAGTTGAGTGAATTTTAGAAGATTTGCAGTAAATGCAAGGAGTGAGTGGAAATTCTGTTGATGTGATGTTCCCATGGATTTCAAGGAACTAATTTGAGGGTTCCTTGCTTGTTACAGAAAGGTAACTCACATGAAAATTTTGAATATTCAAAATTTGGTGGGAAATGAATTTCTTATGATTCTAAGTGTTCATAAATAATCGTAATGAGTTTAATGATCAGTAGAAAAGTTCTAAAGACTAGAATCAATAATCTAAGGAACAGGATTAGTCGGGAATTTTTTGAAAAAGTTATTGTTGAAGCCTGCGGATCCAATCGACAATAAAGGCGGAACCAAATTTTTGGTTCCGCTGAATCCGCAGGTTCATGACTGGCAGAGCCAAAGGATACAACAGGCGGATCCAAAATATGGGATCCGCCATATCCGCCATATGGAGATTCAGTTTCTTAACAGAACATATGTCGAATTTCGCGTTTCATGTTCAAATCCCGAAAATTCTCTTAAAACATTTGTAATAACTAATATGTGATAGAAAAATACTAAACATATAGGTCTTAACACACGTTTACGCATAGATTAATCCGATCATAATAACTTACCATAAAGGGAGTTAAGCCAAACGGTGGCGTAATCTCGGAAAATTGATAACAACACGTGTTATCGTCCTGCAATTTTAAGTTAGTTCACATACTAGTCAAGTACTATCATAATATCTTAAGAAACATACAAGCTCGACACATCATTGTCTGAAAAAGTATAATACCAAACATTCCTTTCACTTCACTTTTTGCTCATCTTCTTGTGAAGCTTCATGATCCAACGGCCCAAATTCTTCACCATTCCTTTGGTTTGTTTAAACTCCACTGATTCGTTCGGGATTGGAGGAAGTTGACTCAAGTACTCGGGTGGTGAGATCCTTGAGTTTGGCAAACCATCCTCTTCACTCATGGACGATGATGATGATGATGTAGGAGGATGTGGACGTTTTCCTTTTGCCACTGCTACCCTATGATCACTTAGAGGAACAAAGGTGTATGGAATCTCAAGGTAGTCGGGAACGAATCCTAAAGAATTTCGAGGAATGGGTGCAAAGGCTCTATAGAGACGGGTCAAAAGCATCCCGTAAGGCATTGCGGTGGTACCTTGAACTAGAATATCGGCCATTCTTTTGGCGATATAGTAAGCGAGGTTGAAGGGTTGATGGTTTGACACGCAATACATCATGTAACAAAGGCTAGCGTTAACATGATCCATATTCCCTATGGTGCTTATGACATTAGCCCTTAGAAGCTCTTCAAGTTTCTTAAATTGGGGCATAAGTTCATTTAGCTCCATGGCAAATGGATCCCTATCCACTTGACGACCTTGATGCAACCTAGTTTGGTTGTTCCTAGGCAAAAAGAGATGCTCACGAATGGCTTCTTTTACGGTTAAAGGTGTAGCATATGGTGCCGAACATTCAAGGTTGGATTCTAGAATGGTCAACGACCACTTGTCAGAATAGAAACATGTTCCTTGATTTGGAACTCCTAAGACATCTCCAAATTGATCTAAAGGAATATTGAATTGGGTTTCGTTGACTTTGAAGTGGACATTCATGTATCCATAGTCATTTGAACTAAGTCCTAGACTAGCATAGAACTCGAGAATGAACCTAGGGATGATGGGCTCATCGATGTCTAGAAGGCTATCGAAATGAATCGCGGCTAATTGTTCTCGGAGAACGGTACCTTCATAGAATGAGGGGTCTACGGTTCTACCCTCGTGGACATAGCATTTTTCTAACGCTTTGAAGATTTTGATTTGAGCTTCGGAGAGACCTTTGGTTTTGTGGTGTTTGGGTAGGTATTTAATGGTTTCTTTGTGATCATAATTTGTAGCGGGAGGCATGATTATCCTAGACACAAGAATTTCATAATTTAGTTAAAATTATCAAAAATACGTATATTAATTTCTAGTGTGTGCCTACATGTGGACAATTGATGCGTGGGTTTTGCAACCTTACAACAGGTTTTACCTCTCGAGGGATCTCAAGAGGCTTACAACCCCACCAGGCAGTGTACCTGACCGATGTAGTATAGTGTAGTGGTAAGTACGGGGGATTGATCGTTCTCCACAGGGAATAGTGTTCGTTAGGTATGAAAGGCTACTCTAATAGGTCTAAGGGTTGAGGAAGATTCTTTTTATGTTTTTATATTTTTTATGAAAGCAAGTAAAATCTCGGGTTTTAAGGAGTGGGCGGAATTAGTTGCTAGTCAACTAACCCAAATTACTACGAATGCAATAAAATAAAATAACTGAAATGAAAATGTTGGTGAGAAACTTATGTGTAGAGAAATGTGTTTACTTAGATTTCCTTACTCCCTAACTATCTTTTACCGGTTGATTAGTGTGTATTAGTCGCGTGGATGACGGGTGTATTCCTTAATACCATTCGTGGGGTGGCGTACTTACTTCCCCAACTCTACAAGCTCCTACTTCACTCCTATGTCGAGCCGGCTAGGAAGCTCCTAACATGGGATCACTAGAATTCGCTTGTGCATTAAATACAACCATAAAAACCTTTAGTACGCATTTGGTTCATGTTTCTTAAGACGTTCAAGCAAGTTACCGAATAGGAAGTTAGCCAGTTTTCTTAAGCCTAACATAGATAAACAATCATCCAATACAACTAATAACACACTAACAACCAATAATCAATAGCTAGGTTTCATTAGATCTAAGCAAACACAAGATAAATTTAGCCTAACATGTTAATCAAAAGACAAGAATAAGATAAAATCAAACAACATATAGACATATTGAATGATTAATTGATAACTTATCTTCAATGTAACATGGAAGATCTCAAGGCAAAAAGCCTTGAAAAAGAAGCTAAAATCGTCCTAGGGTTTTCTCCCAAAATTCCACACACTAAGCTCTCCTTAATGACAAAAAATTAGAAAACTATATATAGACTTTTGCATCTGACGGCGTCACCTTATGGAGTGTGACGCCGTCACCTCGCCACTTCTAGGGTTCCCGGATGACCTTCTTGACGCCGTCCCTCTTTAGCTCTTCAAAAATCCATTCTGGCTTATCAAGGCTTGACGCCGTCGAACCTTGAACGTGACGCCGTCCCCTTTTGATTTAAGCCGTGACGCCCTTGATCAAGTTAAAGCGTGACGCCGTCAGAATTTACATGCTATTTTCACTGGCTTATCATGAGTAAATTTCACGTCCACTTTTTCTTGCCAAGGCATGACGCCGTCTAGAGTAAATCTTGACGCCGTCAAAGGTAACTTTCAGCCGATTTTTGAAACTTTGTCGTTTTCTTCACTTTTATGCTCCAAAAACGTCCAAAATGCCTCCTTTTCCAGATTTCTCCTCAAAAGTACCTAAAATGACAAAAGGAACGATTTAGGGCGATATTTGATCAAATAAATACGATTTAAGGCTTAAATGACCCCTTAAAAGCGGTACACTTTTCGCCTCATCAAATACCCTTACACTTGAGATTTGCTTGTCCTCAAGCAAATGCGCTTTTATTCTAATCAAAATACATGTTAGGGGTCATTTAATGCAAACATAAAAGTAATTACAACAAATATTCGTTCCACTTCAATCATAATAAGCACGGAGATTACATACTAGCACCTCACAAGTAGTGTTTAGATACTCACATCTCTCAAGTGTCATCAAAATAAATCTCATAAATGAAAACGGATAATATCTCTCACTACCTGTCATAGCAAATAGATTACCATAAGCTTGGGAAAGGATCGAAAACCTCCTCCACTAGGCGTAAGCACCAAAGATAAACTATCAAAGAGGGCTTTTAAATGGGTTATAACGTTAGGTGTAGGGAAAAGGAAAACACGGTTTTGTTGGATAAGGGATATTTTACTGGTGGCGAGTTAAAGATCTTGATTAATTACATGTACTATACAACGTTGCTAAGCCAAGACTAGACTCGATCTTAAGCTAGAAACGAAATAACAAAAACATAAAACAAACATAAAATGAAACGGGATGGTAGTCCGTATGTTTTTTCTATTTTTCATTTTCTCATTTTTTTGTGTTTTTCTTGATTTTTTTTTTTTTTTTTTTTTTTTTATTTTTTTTTTTTGCATACACTTTTGCCCTACCATCCAAAATAATACATCATAGGGGCATTGCATTCCCCTTACACTTGAACTTTTACATAACTTTACAAATAACTATTCTAATGACTCGAATTAAGATAATTGAAAAACTTGGAGTACTTTTTAAAACATTTAGCACATATGGGGGTAATAAATGATGTTCTTCCCCATTACTCCATTACACTAGTACTTTACCCATGAGTCCCAATCGTCCCAAAACAATATGTACAAGGATATGACTCGACTTAGCAACCATGTAATCAACTAGATAATTAACTTGGGTTTAAACAAATGTTGTAACAATAATGCACTAAAAATGAGTGCATACAAGGTAGGCTAAGGCGATTTGGGTGTACATTTTAGTGGGGTGTAACAAATTCTTCCTTTAAGTAAAATGCTTAAAGGTCGAAACGAAAAGATAGGCTCTGAGGGGTGTACTAGGGGTATCGTGTACTAAAAATGAGTACAACGCAAAGGGTGTGGGAGAATTACTTGACCAATGTAGCCAATGTAATTATAACAAAAACACAGGTGTAAAACAATGGGTTAATCCTAATGCCTCTTATCATGTAGCAAATCTAACTACACGAATGTAGTCTCACTTGTGGCCTCGGAATGGTCCTAACGCAAGTTCTAGAATCTAAGTGCTACCGGTACACACATCATAGCATAAATGCTTTTCCTACCAATTCTAGGGGCGAACCTCACATATTTGGGGGTGGAAAATTTTTTAGTGGTATGGTTTTTGTGCTAGTCATATAACTCCTATCCATGAGATGCTCATTAAGATCAAAGTTTCACTCCTAAGTGTTGTAAAAAATTTTAAATTTGGCACTAAAATTACCTTAACAAGTATTTCTCTCAGTTTTATTACACATCTACTATTAAACAAACAAAAATCAAGCGCAATTGTATTCTCTAAAATCGTACTTTTACCCCCCCCCCCCTTACACTTAAGATGAACATTGTCCCCAATGTTCAAATAACAAGATGTAAAAGTAAATAAGGTAAAAGAATGAAATCAAATACTCCCCTGATTCGCTCGGTGGATAATGAAATTACACGGTTAAATCTTCCTCCAAAGTAATGTAGAAGCTCCATGACTAATGCATCGCCACAAGCTTGATTCAAAACATTTCCTTGTCCAAAATAACCTGTTAAACCTGAGAAAACAAACACGAAAACCTGCATAACATCGGCGGGATAAATCTATATATAAGGATATAATGCTTGTGGAATGATAATTTTGCAGATTCCTGGAGATTATAAGTTGGAGATTTTAATAAAACTTTTTAAAAACAAAACTTTTAAAAATTTCTGGAAATTAAATCTGACGCCGTCAGGTTATAACCCTGACGCCGTCAGAAATGACCTGACAAAAATTTTCATTTTAAGTTTCCGGAAAATTTCTGGAAAAACCTTTACCTTACTTCCTGGAAATCCTGCAAAACATCATTATGACTCGATACAAGCATTTGACTCAAACAAATACTAATATGTATGCTAATTTATTATTATTACGATTCATGTTCATTTGTGTTCTAATAAACCGATTTAGATTTCCCTTACACTTAACTTTTGCAAAATACCTTTATATGTAGTTAAGACGAAGTTAAAAACAAAATAAAGCATTTTCACAAATTACTTTTGAACATGAATCAATACTAATAAAAATTAAACACACATACGGAAAATAAAATCAAACAAGCAAATAAATAAACACACAAAGCAAATAAAACAAATAAAGCTTGGGTTGCCTCCCAAGAAGCGCTTTTCTTTATTAACGAGTCTTGTAGCTAGACTCAAAGTCACGTACATTACGTGACTCCATCATCGGTCACGGTTCCTAGGCCATTCTCCTTCCCGGTTTTATATTCCGGTCCTAATTTCAAACAATCCTTGTAGAAACCGAATATCTTTTCCATAACATAGTCTACTCCTTTACTTCTATCCTCATCATTCCTATAGTAGACCGCTTGCTTGAGCTCCTTCTCAACATTTGACAAGTGTTGGAATTGTTCTATCTTATATGGCATTTGGTAGCTTACTTCATCGGTCTCATCCTTAAATCTAACTATCCCTAAGGAAGGTTCATAAGTCATTCTAGAGACCTCAACAAATGGTTTTCCAAAAACCACTTGAGTCAAGGATGCATCGACTATTGGGCGGATATCTTCTACAATTACAAAGTCGGTGACATAGGTGAAGTTTCCTACATAAACCGGTAATCCCTTAACTCTTCCCGTGAAGTTACTCATCCAACCCTTGTCAGGGAACATCCTATACCCAAGTTGATTCTTCATTATCAAGTTGTAGTGGGCTCTAGTCATGATGTTTATGGGCGATCTAAGGTCTATGTAGGCTTTCCACACATGTAGATGTCCAATGTTGCATGGTATGTTGAGATTAGAAGGGTCGCCTATTTCTATGATTGGTCTACCTAGGAAGTATGGTGTCTCGGGGTCATCGAATAAGTTTGTATGATATGCACGCTCTTCCTTAGTGGGTAGCCTATTGAAGTAGTCCTCATCATCATCTACTTCTTCAATCTCACTTGTCCTAACTTCCTTATCAACCTCGATTTTCTTATCCTCATCCTTAGGTTCACTATTATCCTCATTCCTATCAATTGGTTTAATAGTGACAATGTTGACAAAGTGGACGTGTTTGGATGAAGAGGGGTCTTTTACTTGGGGTCCGCTATTTGTGTTCCTAGCGTCCTTATGTGGAGGTGATAACACTTGGTTATGGAGAGCTTTCAACAAGTTGTCAATTTTAGTGGTCATCTCCGTTTGTTGTTGATTGAATTCGGTCTCGAATCTAGCTATCCGAGCTTCTTGAGATGCCATAAATTGGGAAATCAATCCTTCAAAGTTATTGGTACTACCATTGCCGGAAGGATTGTTGTTGAAAGTACGGTTCGAGTTGGAACCGCTTGATTGGAAACGATTAGGTGGGTTGGAAGAATTGGGTTGTTGCGTGTTTTGGTTTTGTTTCCACCTAAGGTTCGGGTGATTTTTCCATGAGGGGTTGTATGAATCACCGTAGGGGTTTGGCTCGGGTTTGAAAGTGTACCACTTGTCTCCCGCTTCGTCGGTACGCGAGGATGCGTAGTCCACAAAAGCTTGTTCGGGGAGTTCCATGCAATCACGAGTGTCGTGGGGACCACTACATAATTCACATGAAGAAGTGATTTTGTTCACTTGGCTTGAAGGTTTAGGAGCCTCGTAGGATTTCATGAGAAACTTGACTTGGTCTTCAAGTTCTATGATCCTACGGTCGGAAGTGCTTGAATTGTTAGAAGGCAAAGATATTGCCTTGACCGTTTTATTCAAATCACGGGGAGCACTCCAACTTTCGTTGTCATAAAGAGCAAGATCCTCTAGGAGAGCCCATGATTGTTCCGCACTTAGATCACGTAGCTTGCCACCGGCCGATTGGTCAATTGTTTGCCTCGTGGAGAGATTGATATGGTCATAGAAGATTTGGACTTGGAGCCAAAGTTCTATGCCATGGTGAGGGACTTTTTGGAGTAAGTCCTTGAATCGAGTCCATGCCTCGTAGAGAGTTTCGCCTTGACGTTGTTGGAACATCAAGATATCATTCCTTAGCTTGGTAGTTCTTCCCGGTGGGAAAAACTGAGCAAGGAAACGAGTGGTGAGATCATCCCAAGAGGTAATGGATCCTGCGGGTTGACGTTCTAGCCACTGACTAGCTTGGTCCCGCAAAGAGAATTGGAAGAGACGCAATCGGGTCGTCTCTCGAGTGGCAACATCAAGGTCTATAGAATCAGCGATTTTAAGAAAGTCCTTGAGATGTTGATTAGGATCTTCAGAACGAAGTCCATGGAATGCGCATCCACTTTGCACCAACCGGATGGTGTCGGATCGCAAGGGTGTGATATTGGCCCCTTGAGTGAGCTCAATGGTGTTTCGATAGCCATGGTGGCTAGGACGGGAATACTCTCCTAAAGTACGGGCCTTAGGAGGTGGTGGTGGTTGTTGTGGTGGTGGGTTGTGGTGGTTAAGGATATTACCATCTTCCATGATGTCGGATGGTATGGTTACGAACAAAGACACGAAGAAAATAGATAGACTAAAGAAAACCTAGAAAAAAAATAAAATAAAAATCTCACTAGAAAGGAATCTAGTGAGTAGACCTAATAGAAATAAAAATTCAACCTAAACAATAACTATTCCCCGGCAACGGCGCCAAAAACTTGATGCGTGGGTTTTGCAACCTTACAACAGGTTTTACCTCTCGAGGGATCTCAAGAGGCTTACAACCCCACCAGGCAGTGTACCTGACCGATGTAGTATAGTGTAGTGGTAAGTACGGGGGATTGATCGTTCTCCACAGGGAATAGTGTTCGTTAGGTATGAAAGGCTACTCTAATAGGTCTAAGGGTTGAGGAAGATTCTTTTTATGTTTTTATATTTTTTATGAAAGCAAGTAAAATCTCGGGTTTTAAGGAGTGGGCGGAATTAGTTGCTAGTCAACTAACCCAAATTACTACGAATGCAATAAAATAAAATAACTGAAATGAAAATGTTGGTGAGAAACTTATGTGTAGAGAAATGTGTTTACTTAGATTTCCTTACTCCCTAACTATCTTTTACCGGTTGATTAGTGTGTATTAGTCGCGTGGATGACGGGTGTATTCCTTAATACCATTCGTGGGGTGGCGTACTTACTTCCCCAACTCTACAAGCTCCTACTTCACTCCTATGTCGAGCCGGCTAGGAAGCTCCTAACATGGGATCACTAGAATTCGCTTGTGCATTAAATACAACCATAAAAACCTTTAGTACGCATTTGGTTCATGTTTCTTAAGACGTTCAAGCAAGTTACCGAATAGGAAGTTAGCCAGTTTTCTTAAGCCTAACATAGATAAACAATCATCCAATACAACTAATAACACACTAACAACCAATAATCAATAGCTAGGTTTCATTAGATCTAAGCAAACACAAGATAAATTTAGCCTAACATGTTAATCAAAAGACAAGAATAAGATAAAATCAAACAACACATAGACATATTGAATGATTAATTGATAACTTATCTTCAATGTAACATGGAAGATCTCAAGGCAAAAAGCCTTGAAAAAGAAGCTAAAATCGTCCTAGGGTTTTCTCCCAAAATTCCACACACTAAGCTCTCCTTAATGACAAAAAATTAGAAAACTATATATAGACTTTTGCATCTGACGGCGTCACCTTATGGAGTGTGACGCCGTCACCTCGCCACTTCTAGGGTTCCCGGATGACCTTCTTGACGCCGTCCCTCTTTAGCTCTTCAAAAATCCATTCTGGCTTATCAAGGCTTGATGCCGTCGAACCTTGAACGTGACGCCGTCCCCTTTTGATTTAAGCCGTGACGCCCTTGATCAAGTTAAAGCGTGACGCCGTCAGAATTTACATGCTATTTTCACTGGCTTATCATGAGTAAATTTCACGTCCACTTTTTCTTGCCAAGGCATGACGCCGTCTAGAGTAAATCTTGACGCCGTCAAAGGTAACTTTCAGCCGATTTTTGAGACTTTGTCGTTTTCTTCACTTTTATGCTCCAAAAACGTCCAAAATGCCTCCTTTTCCAGATTTCTCCTCAAAAGTACCTAAAATGACAAAAGGAACGATTTAGGGCGATATTTGATCAAATAAATACGATTTAAGGCTTAAATGACCCCTTAAAAGCGGTACACTTTTCGCCTCATCAACAATGTAGAGGTGCGGTTATCTCGACTCCTTTTGATGCAAGAAAATTTTGTTAATACAAGTTTTATGATAAAACGAGAGATAACCCAAACGCTCCTACTTCAAAGTAGCTACGTTTGAATGTACCTGAAAATACATATTAGTTATGTATTTCCTTTAGCATTCAAGAGACATTATGCAAGTGATGTTTTAAAACATAACGTTTTTGTATTTGTATGAACAATGTCCAAAAACCGTTTTTCCTAGTCGTGAGAAGATTTTAGCAAAAATTTCTCATGGGGTTTTTGATGAATTATGATAATGCCTTATTATGTGAAATTCCTAACTATGAAAAACATGATTTGTTATGCAATTCAATAAATATGCTTCATGATTTTACAAGAATTATACATAAACCCCAAGTTTTGATTTTGTGCATGAAATAGAAATCCTAGACGCAGATCAGGAATGTAGACATGATAAGGATACTTACAGTGATGGTTAGAGCATAAATTGGTTGTGAAAGATGGCCTAAATTGTGAATTTGGTGTGATAATGGTCGAGTTCCAGTAGCTAGTATGTTTTTGGGAAGTGTAATGAATAGTACAGGAAGTTTATTTAATATACAGAAAATTGGCTCAGCATGCCACGGATCCAGCGGATCCAAAACAAGGGATCCGCCCTTGTTGTCGTTTGGATCCGCAGGATCAGAACACAAAATTGGGTTATTGCCGTGTTTGGTTAATCTAAGGTTTGAGCTAACGTTTTATCTACTCACTGGGTTCCATTAATCCTAAACCTAGTCTAAGATAGTTAAAAGGTTCTCTCTTAAGGGGTTTTGTGAGGATGTCGGCAATGTTGTCCTCTGAGGATACTTTCTCGATTGAGATGTTTCCCTTCTGAACATTGTCGCGTAGGAAGTGGTGTCGTATTTCTATGTGTTTGGTTCTAGCGTGTTGAACTGGATTTTTGCTGAGGTCGATAGCTCCTTTGTTGTCGCAAAGAATGGGAATGTCGTTGAGTTCAATTCCATAGTCGACGAGAGCTTGTTTCATCCATAGTGCTTGTTGACAAGCTTTTCCTGCTGACACGTACTCTGCTTCAGTTGTTGATATTGCGAGGGCTGTTTGTTTCTTAGCAAACCATGAGGTGAGACAATGTCCTACAAAAGTACAAATACCGCTTGTACTTTTCCTATCAACATAATCACCGGCATGGTCTGAGTCAGCATACACTATGGTTTCCATTCCCGTTCCTTTGGGATACCATAATCCTAAATGTGTAGTGTATTTTATGTACCTAAAGATTCATTTAACGGCTTCAAGATGGGATATTTTGGGATCTTCTTGAAAGCGTGCTCATAGACAAACACTAAACATAATGTCCGGTCTACTAGCCGTTAGGTAAAGTAAACTACCAATCATCCCTCAATATTTAGTGCTATCTACGGATTCACTTTCGTCATCCTTGGTGAGTTTGGTTTCGGAAGACATTGGTGTTTTCATGGGTTTGGAATCTTCAAGACCAAATTTCTTAAGCATGTCCTAGATATACTTAGATTGGTTGAAGAATATCCCATCTTCTAATTGTTTAATTTGGAGACCTAAGAAAAAGTTTAGTTCCCCCATCATACTCATTTCAAACTCATCATGCATGATTTTTGAGAATTCATCGCATAACTCTTGACAAGTTGAACCAAATATAATGTCATCCACATATATCTGGACTATGATAATATCTGATCCCTTTTCTTGGTGAAAAGAGTGTTGTCTACCAGGCCCATGGTATACTTATGGTCAACTAGGAAAGTCTTAAGCCGATCATACCAAGCTTTTGGTGCTTGCTTAAGTCCGTATAAAGCTTTCTTAAGTTTGTAGACATGATTTGGTTTTTCAAAATCGGCAAAGCTGGGAGGTTGTGCTACATATATTTCCTCATTTATAAAACCATTAAGAAATGCACTTTTGACATCCATTTGAAATAGTTTAAAGTCATGTGCACATGCATATGCAAGTAGTATCCTAATTGACTCAAGTCTAGCGACGGGTGCAAATGTTTCGTCGTAATCTATACCTTCTTGTTGATTGTAGCCTTGTGCTACTAGCCTAGCTTTGTTTCTAGATACTACGCCATTTTCATCCATTTTGTTTCTAAAAACCCATTTTGTACCTATTATGGTTTGATTTTTAGGTTGTGGGACTTATGTCCAAACGTCATTCCTAACAAATTGATTTAATTCCTCTTGCATCGCAATGACCCAAGATTCATCTTTTATGGATTCATTAATATTTTTAGGTTCAATTGTTGAAACAAAACAAAAGAAATTACTTTCATTTTGAGCTTTAGACCTTAATGTTCTTTCATTGATTTTTCCTATGACGTTTTCTAATGGATGACTTTTGGTTTCTTTGATATTAACTATTTCTCTTTTTACCGGTTCATCTTCTTTGTCACTTTCAATATTTTCCTGATTTTCAACCATTTGACTTTCAACTAAGTCATCATCTACCAAAGGTGATGTCTTAGAGGGAGGTGGACTTTCATCAAATGTTACGTTCAATGATTCCTCGACTCTTGAGGTTTCTTTGTTCAAAACTATATATGCTTTACTATTTTGTGAATATCCTAGAAATACACCTTCATACGACTTTGGGTCGAACTTGGTGAGATAATAATTTGTGTTTAAAATGAAGCACTTACTTCCAAACACTCTAAAATATCCTAAAGTAGGCTTTTTGCCTCTATATAACTCATATGGAGTCTTTTTCAAGAATGGTCTAATTAGAACTCGATTTAGGATATATGTGGATGTATCTACAACGTGACACCAAAACTTTTGAGGTATGTTTTGTTCATTTAACATAGTTCTACTCATTTCTTGAATTGTCCTATTTTTGCGTTCTACTACACCGTTAGATTGAGGAGTTCGAGGAGTTGAGAAATTATTTGTTATGCCATTAGCATCACAAAAAGCTCCAAATTGGATTTCGTTATCAAATTCACGACCATGGTCGGTTCTTATTGACACTATGTTACTTCCTATTTGATTTTGAATTTTCTTACTTAAGATTTCAAATTTATCAAACGCTTCGTTTTTAGTTTTCAAAAACTTAGTCCATGTATACCTAGAGTAATCATCTACTATTACCAAAGTATAGAAGTTTCCCCCGTAACTTTGTATAGCGGATGGACCAAACAAATCCATATGTAATAATTCTAGACACCTAGATGTAGACATCATGTTTTTAGCCTTATGGCTATTATGAACTTGTTTTCCTATTTTGCAAGCATCACAAAAGTGTTGGTCATATTTCAACTTGGGTAGGTTCCTAACGAGTTCCTTAGATGATAAGGATTGAATTAGCCTCATATTGGCGTTACCTAAGCGTCGATGCCATAGAGTTGAGTTATCGTCCAAAGAAGTGAGACAAAGTTTGTCTTTAGGTGTCTTATCTAATTTCATAACGTATACGTTATTCTTTAAAACACCTTTTCCTACGGTTATACCGTCTCTAAGTATTTTACTTCCATTTTCACTAAAAAGGACGTTATACTTTTTACGGCATAGTTGACTAATACTAAGCAAGTTAAAACCTAAGTTATCTACATGAGCAACATCATCAATAGTGAGAGAGTCATGAGAGATTGTACCTTTTCCGATGATTTTACTTTTAAGCTTGCTACCGAATGTGACATTACCTCCGTCGTACACTTGGTAGGTTGAGAAAAGGCTTTGGTTCCCCGTCATGTGTCTTGAACACCCACTATCTTTAATCCACTCATCTGGTTCTAACTCAACTTTTAAGCACACCTAAGTTCAAGAAAAACTCAAGCGTTTGGTCCCCAATATCTCATGGGTCCGTTTGGGTTAAACATAACATTATCATGGTTCATGTATGGAAATGGTGGAAAAGTGTTCCATGGCATGAAGTTGGGACCTTGAAAGTTTCTAGACATGTTTTGGTTCCAATTATTTTGATAATGATGTTGTGAGTTAAAGTTACTCTTTGGAAAGGGGTGTTTGGGAAAACTAGTTTTAGGTGTCTGTTGAACCGTTTTAACTCTATACTCATTTCTAACTTGACCTTTTCCTATAGAGACTGATGGTTTTTGTTTGTTAACAGTTGTACTAGTGCTAGGTTTTCTAGTGACCTTAACAAATTCAGTACGATCCGAATTACGAACTTTCTGTTCATCAACAGTACCTGCAGATCCCTTGGGTACAACTGGCGGATCCAAAATTTTGGATCCGTCGGATCCGTGGGTGTCTGACTCAGTTGGAACAGTTTCTTTTTCTTTCACTGTTTGTTTCTTAAAGTCACTTAAGCTTCCTAGTTTCATAAAACCTAGTCCGGTTTTATCATGAGGTAATTTTTGCATCTTCATTATCTCATCTATACAACTTAAATTTTTATCAAACTTTTTAAACTTAGAATTTTGTTTGATAAGTTCTTCCTGTGTGGACTTAAGTGTTTCTAGTTGTTAGGATCTCTGGGAAATAAGGGTTTCTCAGTGATGGGAGGATTGTTGGGATTCATGAGAAATAAGGAATTTCTCATTGCTGCCGATAGTAAAGACTGGTTCCTGCCGATAGTGTTGTATTGCTGCTGCGGTTGGTTCCTGCCGATAGTATTGTTTTGTTTCTGCCGATAGTGTTCATTGCTGCGGATAGTTATTGTTTGTTATCCGCATGTTTAGAAAGTTTGTTAGATTTATTTTTAGAAGAGATTGTTGTTTATCTCTTCACACGTTTTCTTGTAAGACGGGTTAGGGTTAGGGTTTCTGATCATTATAAAAGAAACATCCTGTCCATGAGTGTCTAAATACTCATCATTTTATACCAATCTGAACTGCCAAAACATCCAAAAATACTCAGAAATGCATCAAAATACTGAAAATATTCCAAGATTGTGTTTTATATGTTTCAGATGCAAAATGTTTAAAAACAAATGAAAAAACGAACAAAGTTTGCATAATTGGCAGTGTCAGTCCCTCAACTTTCTAAAATTGTCAAAACTAGTCCCTGGTTATTCTAAAAACAGGAAAAGTCATCAAAGGTCCTTTTTAAATCATAATTTATCATAATTAGTCCTTTGGTGAATAATCTCAAAAGTTTTGGAAAATTACAAGTTTAGTCCCTCAACTTTGCAAAATGACAGAAATAGTCCTCGGGTGTTTTAAAAATGGCAAATTATATTTTAAACCCTTGTACTATTGGAACTTGGCAATATTTACCCTTGTGATATCTATGGTGAAATTACAGTTTCAGCCCCTCAAGAATGGAGAAATTACAAGTTTGGTCCCTATGCTAATTTAAACTACCTAAATCCGGATCCAAACTAAACCCTTAACCCTTTATAATAAAAACCCAACCCACTTATTATCACTACCCAACCCAAATAAATACCCTGGCCCAACACCAAAAGCCCACCCACTTTCTATAACAAATATCCCAGGGTCAAACACTTCTTTGACCCGTCTTTCCCTCCCACTCTCACTGACACAACCAAAACCACCATCAATACCATCCTCCACCTCAGTGGTTTCACCACCACCTCACCCCCCACCTATCACCACTCTCCTACACATCACCCTACCCCATTTATAACCCTTAATTTCCTCACACGCAACCACAGCAGTCAAATTGACTTTTCCCGCCAAATTGCAAATCAATGGCTATGATGTGTCTCAGTAATCCAAAGGCTCACAATCAAAGTGGGAAAGTTCCAGGAAGCTGCAAAGGACAAGAAAAGTCACTACAAATAGAGAAAGAAGCAGAAGAATTAGGTTGTCACTCGTTTTAGACCTTCGTAGTGTAGAATTTGTAGATGTAATCGTATTTCTTAATCAGTACTCAAGTTAATGTAATTTCAAGTTTTTCAGTGTTAATTCAAGTTAAAATCAGTTCAAGTAATCTTATTTCAAGCATTTGTGTTCTAAAATTTGGTTGTTCTCAATTTCAAGTGTTTCTGTTAAACGAATTAAGTTCATACTCCAATCATAATCTCTCATAAGCTCCCAAACCCTTGCTATAAGCTCACATAAGCTCATCATAGCTTACTGTAAGCTTATATAGTTTTTACTAGTTATTAACTGCAAATTATGGAAAAAAGTCAACGAAAGTCAAACAAGCTCATGATAAGCTACTCTGGGGTAACAAGCTGAAATTCTGGAAAGAAATGGTTTAATGGCTTCATGGGAAGCCTATAAGTTGTTCTTGGTCCTTGGTTCCCTTGTGTTACATGCAATTCGATTGTAAGCTCATAATCTCATTTTAGCTTAATTTTTCATTTAATTATTTAAGTTGCTTAAAACTAGTTTAAAAGCTGTTAAAAATCATCAATATTAGTTATTAATTAATTAATGTTCAAGGTCTTAGCTTAAATTCGATCATCTCAGTTCAAACTCTCAACAGACCACCCTAAAGGGGTGTTTGGTTCAAGCTATAAACCAGCTTGTACTGTAGCTTGACCATTTGGTCACTTTTGCACAAGCTTATCTTAGTCCTCATAAGCTCTTTCCTAGCTTTGATCAGTCCTATAGCTCAATCTAGCAAATTTACATGGTCCTAGTGATTTTCAGTAAAATATAAGCTCATATAAGCCATATTAAGCCCTAGACCTTTTAAGCCATTTACTTTGGCATTTTTTGACTCAACTCAGTCTAGTTATTAAGTCCTCAAAGCCCTAGACCTATTGCATTAGTATACACTGAGTTGCACATCAACTCAGTCTAACAGACTGCATGTGCAGACCTTGTGGTTATTTTGAAACTTTGACAATTTTTTACTCACACACCATAAGCTCGTTTAAGCTAATTCCTTTTGATCCTTAAACCCTACCAGCTCAACTCCACTAGTAATTTTTAGTTCGATTTTTGAGAGTCTTTAGAAGCCCTAAACCTAGACTCAAAGTTGGTCGTTCTGCCCTGGTGCAAAGCAACCAACAGACCCCAAAGAGCAATAAGCTCTTTGTGAGCTTTTCTGGCTTTTAAGCTAGTATCTTCTTGAACCAGTAGCTTAATTAGGTTCACCTAAGTTCAAAGTAACTTATTACATAAGCTTGAAGCTTAATTTGAAACTTGTAGCTTGATTTGAAAATTCTAGTTTCTTGAAAAGCTTAAAAGCCTACTGTTGAGATCATAAGCTTGATTCAGGCTTGTTAAGCTTGTTAGAAAATAAGTTCCAGTTCAAAAGTTACTTAGCATTAGCTTAAAAGTAGTTTTGTAAAAGAAAAATTCCAAAAAAAAATAAATAGCAAAAAAAGTGGGGTGTAGGATTCGAACCCTGGACCTCTCGGATAGAACATGCGCAACACACAACCCCCTTCCCATCTGCTCTAGGGCACTAGTTCCAGTATTGTTTACAAATCAATTCCTTTTAAACCATTTTCTTCATATAAGCTATCCGAGCTTATTTGATTTTTCACAGCTTATTTAAATAAGCTGGTACCACTTTTGTATTTTTCATAGCTTTGTATTAGCTTAAAGTATTTTACAAAAAAGTTTCAGAATTTTTGGAATCGTTTTAGTATTTTTTATAAATTAATTAGTTAAAATTAGTAATTAAATCATAATAAAAAATATAAAAGTCAAAAAAATATAAATCTTTTTTAGATAATTTTCTTTTGTCATTTTTAAGTTATAAAAAATATTAGAACACTTGTAGGGTTAATTTTACATATATCTTAGTATTAATCGCGTTTTAATTAAATCCCGACTCGCGTTTTTAGTGTAATTTAGATTAAACGAAAAACAGAAAAATAGTGATAGCTTCTATTTAATAGATTTTATCTTGTTAAATCATAATCAAAAATATCTGATTCATCAATCACTTTAATCCAAAGCTTTTCACAGTTTTCCATTCACATCTCGTTGGGAAACGATCCGGGTGATCACTTGCCTGGTTTCACACACTACACACGAGCATTCGTTCTGAGACTGTTTGCCTTTTATCATTTATTACGGTTGACCATTCACAAGTGGTTGACTTGTGTGATAGAGAAATAAAAGACGACCGTTTTCGGACGGATCACATCCCGTCCATGAGTTTAATGTACCTTTAACCTTTAACGATTTACAATATTCAATATCATCATTCTTAGTTTATAGTCTGATCCATAGAGGATCATTGTCGTCTAGAGTTTTCTTCTTTATTATACTTGTTTTTTAGTTTCCGCATAAACACTTGTATCCCATACAGAGGTTCTTGTTTAACCAAGCTCAATCAAGCTCGAAGTACTCGATCCTACAAGTGGTATCAGAGCCTGGTGAGGATCTCTGATAAAGAAGGAAACATTGTTGAATTGTCTCTCTTGAATCTTTTCACAATGTCGCTATCAGGTGATAGATTTGAAATGTGTGCAATGAAGATTAGGAGTTTGTTCCATAATAAGTCTATGGAAAAGCTGACTGAAAAGGATGAATCCTATCAAGCAAAAGAAAATCTGAAAGAATATGCTCTAATGGGATTCCCATCACAGGTTCAAAAATGTAACCCTGCTTGTCAAGAATTATACTCAACTCTTAATAAAGAATATGATGACATGAAGTCTAAGTATAATGAATACTTTATTAAGGTACAAGCTTATGATAAGGCAGTTAAAACCTTAGAAAAACAAAAGGTTTGGTTTCAAAAGAATCAGTTAGCTTATGAGGAAAAGATAAGGGTTTTAGAGAGGGACTTGAAAAACACCACTAATGAGCTTAAACATTCTGAGTCTCAAAAGGCTAAGATGGTGTTAGAAAAACAGGATGTGCAGACTAAGCTAGACAATACCTTGGCTAGGTTTGATAAATGGAAAAATTCATCTAAAAACCTAAATAAGTTAGTTGATAGCTCTATGTCTGTAAGAACTAAACGAGGTTTAGGGTTTGGTGACTACATAGGGGAAGATCAAGTTTATGACCCTAATGAGTATAGTGTTTTTAACCCTGAACCTATAGACTATAAAATTCCTGTTAGGTTTGTCAAAGAAGGTGGAATGAATGCTGTTCCTCCACCTATAAGAGGAGTTTTTATGCCTACCCCTGTCCACTCTCTCTCTGACATTGACTCAGATGAGTCACAAATGGTTTATGGTAAAAAGACCAGAGACTTACCTGAACCTAATGATTGTGTCTCATGTTCCTTAAGTAACAAATCTTCAGAAGCAGAGTCTAAAGACTTTGTTTCATGTGAGTCAAGTGAAGAGTCTTCCACACCCAAAAATCATAAGTCCTTAAGTACAACTAATGATAAATCTGCTTCTAAATCAGCCTTTTTAGACAACAGCTCTATTAATTCTGTTAAAAACAAATGTGTTTCTAGTTCCACTAGTGATAATGTTGTCTATCTTAATAAAAGTAATAGTAAGAACAAGGCTGCTAGGAAGAAGACATGTTTTGTGTGTGGTAGTCAATATCACCTCATTAAAGATTGTGATTATCATGAGAAAAGAATGAATGGTGGGCAACAACAGACCAGATCATTGTGGAAAAATGTTAAACAAATACCACCATATGTTCCACAAGCATCAGGAATGAACTTTTATAGGGCTCCCTTTCCTGCTGATAGACCTGTTCCTGCTGGTACCTCTGTTCCTGCTGATATTCAGGGAACCATTCCTGCTGGTACCTCTTCATATTTTCAAAGGGATTTCAGGCATGCCTATTCTAATCAAATCTTTGGAGGGGGAATGGCTTATTCTCCATGGTATCCTTGGTAATTGTCCTGTTTGGTTAATCATGTTGTTGTAATTGTGTTCGCTGGTTTGAAGGGTGGCATTAGCCTAAGGGGAGGCTAATGCTTGTATTTTTGTCTTGTTTTTCATTCATTTATGATTATGCTTGTGTTTCTCTAATTTTGTTTTGCAGTTTTTTCAGTGTCTTTTGTTAGTTAACTTTGTTTTGCAGCTCTCCTTATCTCAATGCTTGGAATTTAAACTAAAGACAGTGATTTTCATTCATCATGAGAAAGATAAGAACATTCAGTTACAAGGTTCAAAAGCTACTTATCACATCATTCAAAACATCATACCAACCTTCAAACATCAAATCTACCTAAGCCCTACCACCTATTCCATCTTCCCTTTACCCTTACCCATATTGACAGGCATAAACCTCCTTCCTCTCTGGCGACTGATTTCTTCATAAACATGGGGGACTGGGAGTGCCAACACCACTGGGAGTGGCTGTCTTGGTTCATGGGCTGGAGTTGATGAACTAGAGGTAGCTTGCCTCTGATGTGTTCTAGGGCGTAACCTTGGAGTTGCTTGACTTGGCTGAGGGGTAGTGTGACTTGTTGGTGGATTTGACTGGCTTGGCTTGGGAGTTGGTCTGATGGGATTCTTTCTTTGTCTTGGATCTTGGCCTTCACGTTGTCGATTGTCTCGACTTCGAGGGTTAGTTTTTTCACGGCTTGAGCCTTCTTGAAGATTAGCATTGTCTTTAGGTACTGGTACTTTATAGAAGGCTGCAGTTGTTCTCTCCATCTCTTCAGTAAGCAGAGCCACTGTTCTCTTCATCTGTTCTCTGTGCTCATCTGTAAGGGGAAAATTGGGAGGATATGTCTCCCATTCACCCTGACAATAAGTCAAGGACTTCAACTCTGATGATTCTTCATCATCAGAGCTAAAGTATTCAAATGACGAAGGAGTAGATGGTAAAGGATCAGTTGAATATGAATCTTCCTCAACCTTGGCCTTACCTTTGTTTTGAGAGGATGATGCTGTTTTGGGAAAGTAGTTGTTCCACCCTGAGTCACTGGATGAGGAAGAATCTGATGAGATTTCTATAATTGGATGTTTAGATGAACTCATGATTTTGAAGATTTTTGGTTTGATTTGTGATGATAAAGTTATGTGATTTGAGGGTTATATAATGATATGGAGATTAGTGCGAATTTATTGGTGGTTGGTATTGTGATTTAATTCGGGTAAGTTATTCTTAATGACTAAGTGCGGAAGGTTGACTGCGGTCAAACCAACTCATTGCTGCCGAATGGTCAAACATCTTATTGCTGTCGAATTGACCATGTGTTGCTGCCGATTGGTCAAACCTTCTTAAGTCGATTGGTCAATGTTACGTGCGGAGTATTGCAGCGATTTAAAAGTGATATATTTAGAAACCCAACCTAAAATTGCACTTCACTCATTTCAATTTCTCAAAATTCTATCAAACCCTAATTTTCTCATCTCGAACCCTAGACCAGTTATCCAACACAATGTCAACACTTCGCTACAAGGATGATCATAACAAGGTTGCATATTTAGAGTCATCTTCAAAAAGTGTTGATTATGATCAAGTGCTAGCGTTTCTTCGTGGGTCCTCCATTTGCTATGCGCTCACCTATTGTCCAGGTACGGTGTATGATTCACTGATTAAGCAGTTTTGGGCAACAGCTAAGGTTAAACACATTGTGGGAAGGGGGGACGAGATTGTTGCTACCATTGATAAGCAAGAAGTGATTATTACTGAGGAGTTGATTCGGGTACAGCTTCAGTTTCCTGAGGAGCATGGGGAATATGATCTTTCAAGGCAAGATATTACTGATGGTATGGCTGCTATAGGTTATCCTGTCACTGGTAGTTGTACTTTCTTGAAAAGTAAGTTGTCTCCTCAATGGAGATTTCTGATTCATACTTTACTCCAGTGTATGAGTGTTAAAACAGGTGGTTGGGATCAATGTCCAAGTCCTATTGCGTCTGGTCTTGTTTGTTTATCACAGGGTAGGATCTTTAATTGGGCAAAATATATCTTTGAGGGAATGTCTGAGAATATCACTAATGGTAAAAACAGATTTTTGATGTACCCTAGGTTTCTTCAAATTATCTTAGGTGTACAGACCATTAACACATCCCCTAAGATAGTGAATCGATTGACTCCCAAAATGTTTGCTCTGATGAAGATGAATTTTACAGGCCAACATTTGCCTTTATTACCTACCATGTTAAACAATGTCCATCCTGCTGACAACCCTAATCCTGCTGATAATGTCAGTATCCCATCATCACCCAATGCTGCTGATGAAGGGACTTCAGTTGCTGCTGATGCATCTGCATCTGTTGCTGCTGATGATCCATTACCACCATCACCTAGACCAGTGACACCTACACCTGAGTCTAATGACCCTGATGAGCCCAATAACCAGACCATCTCAGTTGATACACCTGTTGTTCAGTCAACACCTGATGTGGATTTACCTTCTTCTTCAAGGCTTTCAACTCCTAGTCCGTTTAGGCAGACTTTCAGTGAAGACACTCATGTAGGAGGGGAATTTCATGTAACTCCACCTAGATCCAATGAAGCTCCTAACACCTCAGGTATTCCTGATGGTGGAGCTAAGGATGATGCTGATCTCTCTTCTATATCCCAGTTACTTGAAAGGTCTATGCAGAAGATTGAGGCATTAGAGTCAGAGCTTACAGAGACAAAAAGGAATTTTAATGAGAAGGTAGAGAATTTGGAAAAGGAGCTCAGGGATTCTAAGGATACTTTTAGTAGAACTGTCCAAGAACTAAATGAAAGGATCAGCTCATTGGAAGCTATTCATTTGCAAAAGAAAAGAAGGGTTATACTTTCTGAGTCTGAGGAAGATCAGGATGATATGTTATTTGATAGACTTAATGTGCTTGCATCTGTTTCTCTTGATGGTGCAAATACTGAAGTACCTACCTCTTCTGAGCACACTATCACTACTCAACCTCAGGCCTTCACTGAATCAAGGACCATTGCTGCTGATGTCTCCGGTGTTCCTGCTGAAGTTGATAGTATTTCTTCTGAATCTAAGGTTCCTGGTAATACTGCTGAGAGTCCACTCATTGCTGCTGAAAGTAACACTATTCCTTCTGAAGCTACTCAAAATGATGATGAGATAGCTAGACAGATCCAAGCACAGGACATTGCTGCTGAACAAGCTAGACTAGCTCAGGTTGCTCAAGATGAGGAGCTTGCAAGGAAATTGTCTGTTGATGAGAGGAATATTGCTGGGATTATGAATAACCCAAGTTCAGAAGATCCTACTTCAGAAGAGTTCAGTGAGCAAGTTGAATACTTATTGGCTACTGACATGATTATTAGAGCTCATGGGTTTATGGTTCTTCAAGATTCAGAGTTGGATTCAGATGAAAGGTCAGATAAGCTCAAGGCATTTATCTTGAAGAAACAAAGAGCATCCACTTGGAATGAATTGATGCACAGGATCAGTGAAAGACAAAAGTCAGGATTTAAAATGCCTACAAACAAAGATAATATCAATTTTATGAAGGTATATCTGAAGAATGAAGCTAACTACAAGCTCAGTTACTTCAAAGGTTGGACTGATGCTGCAATCCAAAAGTTGTTCCTTGATACCTATGCAAAGATCAATTCTTTAGTCCAGACTGATATTCCACAAAGCAGGAAAAGAGTATCTTCATCTTTAGAGTCTGATGTTGCAAAGAAAATGAAGTCTGGAGAGACATTGTCTGGTGCATCTTCTTTTATTCCTGCTGAAGGTTCTCAGGATGCCACATTCATTTCACCAAGTCCTAATGTTGATGCATCTAAAGCATCACAAGAAGGTCTTGTTTCAGATGATATTCCTGCTGCTCATGTCTCTGTTTTTGCTGAGCCATCTTTATCGGCTCCTATCCTGCAATATGGTCTAAGAACAAGGCAGAAGAGTCACTCTTTCCACTCTTCTTCTATGGATGTTTCTGAAGTGGATGATCATGATTTGATTAGGGTTGATTCTGAAAGTGATTCAGAGGGTGATTCTATTCATTCTTGGGGTCATATTGCTCATTGGGAGATTAGGTCTACTTCTGAAGGTGATGTCAATGTTTGGTTTTCTCTTGATGGGACAGTCAAATTCTTTACATTTCTGAGGGAGATCTTGAATAAGGTTGAAAGAAAAGATTTGGAGAATCTTTATAAGATAGTGGATAATCACTATCAATCTCATACTCCTACTGGGATTGGCCTACTGCTTTGGGGAGATTTACAAGTCTTGATGAATGCATTGGATGGAGACAAGGCTAAATTGGTATGGGGAAATCAATCTACCTGGAGAGTATTTTCTTGGCAGTTATATCCATCTTCCAATGTTCATGTTGTAGAACTCATCTCTGGCAAGTTCCTGACTATGTTTGTGGATGTCATTTATCCATTATCTGAGGGACTTTTGAAGAGAATGTTGGCACAGAAGGTCAGAGTTCCCAAGCATACAATTGGCAATGATTTAACTACAGCTGAACAATTGGTTAAATTCATCAAAGATCAACTAGCAGCTAAAGGTTCATCAGCTTAAGGGGAGGTTGAAGCTTAAGGGGAGGATTATTCTTGTTGTTGTTGTATATTTTTCTATCTTTCTTTCTTTTGAATTTTTTTTAGTTTCTTTCTTTTCTTTTGGTGTGTTTCTTAGTTAAAAAAAAAAAAAAAAAAAAAAAAAAAAAAAAAAAAAAAAAAAAAATCTTGTATATTTTGTGTGCTAATAAGATGGTTTTGAGCAACACCTTGCAGGTACAGTGTTGGTGTTTACACCTGCATAATAAATGGTATTCAACTCACCATGTCTTGCAGACAAGAAAGAGTTGGCTCACCATGAGGGTACGGCTCTGGTGTGATAATCAAATCAGTTGATAGCTGTAATAGCTTGCTCAAAGCTATAGGGTACTTCAACTCACCCATGATTCAGTTCTGAGAGTTGACAATGGTTCTCAATTCACCATGGATGTAACCCTTTATGGGATCCAAAGAATTGGCTAGTCCACAAAAGTATGGTTTGTGGTAAAGACACTTGGTATCCATATTTGGTATTCAATTCACCAAGGTTTGTTGTAACCTAAGAATTGGCTAGTCCTGAGCAAACGGCTACAGGTAAAGACAAGTCAAATCCGTTTATAGTTGCTGATTTGCTAATAAATCAGATGGTTATCAGTGTACCATGGTCTAACAAACCTAAACATTGGCTACTCCAGTAGTGATGGCTATTGGTAAAGAGACATCAAATCCATTAATTTTCAATGATTCACCTCTCACAGGCGTTAACACACCTGGATGTGATGAGAATAGTATGAAACTTAAGTGATTTGATGTACATCTTGTCATAAGTAGCAGCCAAGTTTAAGTGAATGTAATGGTGACCAGTATACATGTTTTGAAGAAGATTTCCTATTCCTGCTGCACTATTGAAGTTGCTGTTGGATGCTCTAGAGGGTGAAATCTTGCAGTTTTTGGATGTTGTTGCTGGTTACTAATTATTGCTGCTGCTAAGTCGCAGTCCTCAAGCCTGAGAAGTTAAAGCTCTATCCCATTGGAATCTTGCAGGTTAACCTAGTCAACCTCAAGATTAGGGGAGGATTGTTAGGATCTCTGGGAAATAAGGGTTTCTCAGTGATGGGAGGATTGTTGGGATTCATGAGAAATAAGGAATTTCTCATTGCTGCCGATAGTAAAGACTGGTTCCTGCCGATAGTGTTGTATCGCTGCTGCGGTTGGTTCCTGCCGATAGTATTGTTTTGTTTCTGCCGATAGTGTTCATTGCTGCGGATAGTTATTGTTTGTTATCCGCATGTTTAGAAAGTTTGTTAGATTTATTTTTAGAAGAGATTGTTGTTTATCTCTTCACACGTTTTCTTGTAAGACGGGTTAGGGTTAGGGTTTCTGATCATTATAAAAGAAACATCCCGTCCATGAGTTTAATGTACCTTTAACCTTTAACGATTTACAATATTCAATATCATCATTCTTAGTTTATAGTCTGATCCATAGAGGATCATTGTCGTCTAGAGTTTTCTTCTTTATTATACTTGTTTTTTAGTTTCCGCATAAACACTTGTATCCCATACAGAGGTTCTTGTTTAACCAAGCTCAATCAAGCTCGAAGTACTCGATCCTACACTAGTTCTAATTTAAGTTCCTGACACGACACAAATGTTTCTTTAACACTTTTACCCCTTTTTATTCTTATCTCTTTTTCTTTTAACCAATGAACTTCGTTTTCTAAAAGTGTTGTTTTGGTTTTTAAGAACTTATTATTGTTTATGATTTTAAGGGTAATTTCACACAGTTTGTTATATTCTACTTCTAAGGTTTCATCATCAATAGAGGAGTATGATGAGTCAGAATGTACCTATTCTGAGTCATGAGCCATGAGAGCAACTTCGTCGTTTTTAGGCTCGTCGTCATCACCTTCACTGTTACTCCAAGCTCCACTAGCAAACGCTCTTTGAGATTTGTTCTTTGGAGGCTTTGGACATTCTCCTATTAGGTGACTAGAATCTCCACACTTATAACACTTCCTTTCTACCTTTCCTTTTCTATCATCACGATCTTTCCGGAAGGATTTCTTTTCTTCACGAGGTGGTCTTACGAACATTCCTCGTCTCCTAAAGAACTTCTTGAAATCTCTTACGGCCATGGCATACTCTTCGTCTTCGCTACTAGAACAAGACTCTTCATCATCACTTGACTCAACTCTAGCTTTCAAGGCAATGATACGACTTGTTGGATCGTATACACCTTGATAGATCTTATGAGCCGGTTAAGATCAATAGAATGTTTATGTAAACACAAACAAACTAATAGAAACTCTGACAATAAGATTAATGTTTACGCGGAATATAAACACTAAAATTGAAAGAAGAATTACTAAAAACTCTTGATCCTCTATGGATCTTTGATTCACTAGAGAAAATGTTTTTCAAAACAGTTATTACAAATGTGAAGCCGTATGTTTCTTTTATAACATAAGAAACCCTAATACGGCCCATTACTAAGAAGATATGCCATATCACTTCCTAATATGACTCATGCATATCCTTATCATCTAATAATACAGAAACAAGATAAACACGACCAGACCTAACATAGAAGGTCAACCAGACCTAATAGGTCAACCAGACCTAATATACTATACCAGATCTAATTATAACTACAAGACCTAACTCAAACCAGACTTAACACTATCGGCATCTTCAGTCCTTCTTGTTTTGTAATAATCAAATCATAATTCCCAACAATCTTCCCCTATTTGATATTACAAAACTGTCTTCAATGCTTCCCCTTGAACAATGCTTCCCCTTGAACATGCTACCATAAATAATAACCTGCAACACTCATTTCTCCTCCCCTAAACTTGTGGTTGACCTAGTGGATCGGTAAACTAGGTTATTTTCTTTTCGTAGTTAGTTTATTATTAAAAAAAAAAAAAAAAAAAAAAAAAAAAAAAAAAAAAAATCCCTTTCTTTCTTTTCGTAGTTAGTTTATTATTAAAAAAAAAAAAAAAAAAAAAAAAAAAAAAAAAAAAAAAAAAAATTATTTTTCTTTCTTTATTTTCTTTTATGTTTATTTTCTTTCTTTTTGTCTACTAACTTTTGTGCAGGTCCAGTGTTGGTTTTAACCACACAATAAATGGTAATCATCTCACCATGTCTAACCGACAAGAAAGAGTTGACTCACCATGAGGGTACGGCTCTGGTGTGATAATCAAATCCGTTGGAAGCTGTAATAGTTTGCTCAAAACTATAGGGTACTCAACTCACCGATGATTAATTTCTAAGAGTTGAATGGTTTTCAATTCGCCATGGATTTTACTCCTTTTGGGGTTTCCAAAGAATTGGCTAGCCCACATGTATATGGCTTGTGGTAAAGGCAGTTGGAAAACCATATTTGGTAATCAATTCACCAAAGGTTATCTTCAACCTAAGAATTGGCTAGTCCTGAGCAAACGGCTACAGGTAAAGACAACTCAAATCCGTTTATAGTTGATGATTTACTTAAAATCATATGGTTATCAATGTACCATGGTCTTAAACACCAAAACATTTGGCTACTCCAGTAGTAATGGCTATTGGTAAAGAGACATCAAATCCATTAATTTTCAATGATTCACCTCTCACAGGAGTTCACACACCTGGATGTGATGAGAATAGTATGAAACTTAAAGTGATTTGATGTACATATTGTCATAAGTAGCAGTCAAGTTCAAGTGAATGTCATGGTGACCAGTATACATGTTTTGAAGAAGATTTCTTTTTCCTGCTGAACTATTGAAGTTGCTGCTGGATGCTATAGAGGTTGAAATCTTGCAGGTTATGGATGTTGCTGCTGGTTACTAATTATTGCTGCTGCTAAGTCGCAGTCCTCAAGCCTGAGAAGTTAAAGCTCTATCACGTTCAGGAAACTTATGGTAGTTAGTTTATTATTAAAAATAAATAAACCATAGATACCATCAATGAGCAGCAGAATTCCCACACATAGTCCTACTCTGCTGATGTCTGCACCAACCAGACTTAATTCACCATAAACCAGAACTAAGTCACCATGTAGCAGCAGACTTAAAACCATGTGATAGCAGACCTATAAAGTCTGGTAAAGCGCCTTAACCAAAACCAGACCTAAAAGTCAATTTCGAATGATATACTGATCTGTTGCAAAACTGAGCCATGTGAACACCAATCAATGATAATAAAACCAGTACGAGATTAATATTCAACACATCATCCAATCAAACTTTGTCGCTATGTAACTGACCCATGTGATGAAGAATGAAGTTACCACCAGACCCAACTTTGCCTTAGCAGATAACCACAGAACAAGCACCACAAGCGACCAGAACTAATAATCCACGTCACCAGACTTAACTCATGGTGGACCAATAATACCAATTCGAATAAAATAATTGAAAACATACGAGGCCCACTTGCATAACCAGTAATCGACAAACCAATCCTTAACAAAAGTCAACAATAGCTGCAACGAATCATCCCAAGCAGCAAACGATAAAACCAATTGACCCATCAATACTTCATTTGATTAATGAACTAATGAATCAGTCCCATGAATTTGACCAATAACAGTCGACCCATGTGATGCTATATGACAAAGCAATTCACATCATGTGCTCCATAAATCAGCTCCCACGTTATGACTTTGAGCAAATAATAGCATTTGACCACATTAATTGCAACCTACGAATTCATTGAGTCAACGCCATATAATGTGTGAAGCAATCATTATATCACTACTGATGTCCCCACAATCAATGTCATTCACTTGCATAAACCAATGTCCCACACTTAAATATTCGATCAGCAGTAACCACTCAAGCAACAAATTCAACAGCTACATTATTTTAGTTATTGAACACAGAACAGACCAAACAAAATAATATTAGTTTGCACAAAGTATACAACAATAAGCCTCCCCTTAAGCTTATACCTCCCCTCAAACACAGCAATGAGGACATCCATCATTTTTCTTGGATCCCTTTTTCAAATAATGATCATTTTGTCGCCAAGACCAACCTGTTGAGGGCTTAACACCAATATCCCATCTTGTTCCCCCCATATACCATGGGTCATAATAACCAGGCCAAAAACCATTCTGAAAGTAAGTACTAGTAGGTATGTAGAATGGTCTAGCAACATGTCTTTTGGTTTTATGTGTTGCTTGTGGAACATAAGGTGGAATATCATTAACATTGGTCCACATTGGTCTAGATCTCTTTTGGTAAGCACACACACCCATTCTCTTCTCATGAAAATCACAATCCTTAATGAGATGAGACTTACTACCACACACAAAACAAGTTTTCTTCTTAACATTACCAGCCTTTTTAGTAAAACAACCATTCTTATTACAAGAAGTCCTAGAATTGTATGTATTCTTATCAGATTTATTACAAGTGAAACTAGGTAAATCTTGAACAACAATGGGTTCTTGTTTGGGTGCCCTAACTTGGGATTCAATCTCATCTTTACTCATGGATGTGGAAACACTAGAAGTAGAAGTAAAGGAGGTAGACTCAGTAGAGATGGACTCTGAGCTTTTAACATTAAAAACACTGGGGGCAGAGACATTGACCTTGGAAGACTTGTCACTTGAATCACATGAAACAAAGTCTTTAGACTCTGGTTCTGAGGACTTGACACTTGTGGAACAAGAGACAAAGTCATCAGGTTCAGGCAAGTCATTTGACTTTTTGCCATAAGTCATGTGTGATTCATCCAAGTCTAATTCAAGGGCTGTGTGCATAGGAACAGGCTTAAACACTCCTCTTATAGGAGGAGGAACAGCATTCATTCCTCCTTCTTTGACAAACTTAACAGGAATTTGATAGTCTACAGGTTCAGGGTCAAAAACACTATACTCATTAGGGTCATAAACTTGATCTGGCCCTATATAATCTCCAAACCCTAAACCAATTTTAGATCTTATTGACGTAGAACTATCAATTAGCTTGTTTAGGTTTTTAGATGTATCTTTCCATTTATCAAACCTAGCCAAGGTATTGTCAAGCTTAGTTTGTAAGTCCTGATTTTCTAATTTGACCTTAGCATTTTGAGACTCAGAATATTTAAGCTCATCGGTAGTGATTTGTAAATCTCTTTCCAACATCCTAATTTTCTCTTCATATGCTAACTGATTTGCTTCGTGCCAGGCTTTTTGTTTTTCCAAAGTTTTAAGAGCATTTTTATAAGCTTTAACTTCAACAAACAGTTTATTATACTCAGGCTCTATTTCATCATATTCTTTCTTAAGTAGAGCATATAAATCATGACAACCAAAAAGACAATTTTGTACCTTAGATGGGAAACCCATCAAGCCAGATTCCTCAGTCGCAGTGATCTTGACCTCCTGGAACTCCTGCTTGAGCATAGGCTTTATCATCTTCTTGGACTTATCATTCCCTCTAAACTTAGCTTTTACAGCAAGCCAGATTTCTCTAGCATCATGCATGTGATGAAAGTCACCCATGTGATCTTCTCCGAGAGCCCTAAGCAAAAGTTCTCTTGCCTTCTTCTCCCTTTGTACAGCAACATGCTCCTCAGCTGATTCAGGTGGAAGAATGATGATGTTCCCCTTTTGATCTTTACCAATCCTCTTCTTGCTATTCCCATTAAGGATAACATCCCACAGGTTATGATCCCTGTTGGAGATCCATTGTTCCACCTTCATAGCCCATTTCTCATATTCATCTATTTTGGATGAGGTCATTGTATAACAAATTGCAGAACTGCTCACAGACCAGAATTAACCTTCAGTGCAACCAGACTTAATCACACCAACAGCCAGACTTAATCCGAGTAGCAACAGAATAAATAAACACTGACCCCACGTGATACAGATCAACGTATCCACTTAATTCTATTGACTGAATTAAATATGAAGAGTCAACAACAGCAACAATAGCACAAATCGAATCTTCGCTGACCCCACAATCGAATCAGTACCCCAAGACTTATCACATGCAACAAGTCTATTAAACCCAATTGATGTATTAAAATACTCGATCAATAGCAATTCAAATCAGTACAATATCAATTGCTCTTTAATTCCACTGACACCTTTAATTTGACCAAATGCCACAAGCGACAAATTGATATACCAGTTGACCACCGACCAATTTAAATCACCAAATAATAAAGAGTCCCACAAATTCTACAGCAAGCGTCCAAAACACGTTTGACCAATGATATCCAATTCGTCCCAAATTAATGAAGACCGATTAATTCACAGTCAGGCAACCCCACAATAAATTCATTCGAGAATAATTAATTGTATAGCAAATCTTCCTTCACGTGAAACTAACGACAAAACAAATAACTCGCCGACCAATTAATTGTTTATTCAGTACGAGGATACCAATTAATACACGAGAATTAATTTACGAACCACCCAATCAGATCTGCTACTGTACGAACTGCTTCAAAACCATTCTTCTTCGAAAATTCTTGCACCAAAATTGCTCTTCTTTCACAGAGTCTCTAACCCGCTCTGATACCACTTGTTGAAGAATCTTTTAGCCCATCTAGGAACAATAATAATGATTACATATGCAGCGGATTAAAACAAAAGAATCATCATCATTGAACAGAACAGAGTTGTGATTAATATAACACGAACGGCCGTTTTATTTAACAATAATAAAAACCTAACAACTACAACAAACGTGTACAAACACACGTTTGCTGTTCGACTCTATGATTTGTCGATCTACATCTTTTTTTCTTAATACTATACTGCTGCCTACCAATACCCTTTATATAGAGGGTTTACAAATGACCTAGCTTACAAAGAAAGCTAACCAATTTATCATTTAGTCCCTATAGTTTTGTAAATATCAAATCATAATTCCCAACAATGGACTTCATCTTCTCCTTCTTGCCTTTAACTATTTTTGAGTCTTTTTCCATCACCATTTCGTGAACTTTGAGATTTCCGATGAGCTCGTCCAGTGTCATGCTTGAAAGATCCTTGGATTCTTCAATATATGAAACAATTTGGTTCAAATAGTGGTGGTCTTTGCATAGATTTCCCTTCTTTAAAGTTTTCAAAATCCATTGATCGTTTCAAGTTTTAAAATACAATATATTTTGAAAATCTTGAGTAACGTAGCTCTGATGCCAATTGTGGAAAACTAGAAGGGGGGTTGAATAGTTTTTACCATTTTCAAATTAATTCGCTTTGTGACTTAACGTGATTTTAAAGTAAATACTCACAAACAATCAATATAAGTAAGGTAAGTAAGGATAGAAACAATCAAACCACAACACGGAGATTTAGAGTGGCTCGGCTACAAGGACTCTCTTCCTTGCCCTACTCCACTCCTCGAGCCTCTAACTCGAGAGTTTTTCTTCACTAAGAAACAAACTCCCTTCTCGGCGGAGAAAACCTTTATACACGTCGCTTACACTTTATCCGGTACTAAGCTAAACACCGGGTTCTTTACAAGGGTACAACCACTCCCGTTGGTTCTTTCACAAGGGTACAACCACTCCCGTTGGTTCTTTCACAAGGGTACAACCACTCCCGACACTCTTTGTGTTTTAAGGACTAAAACACTAACCAAACTCTACTGAATGAAAGGTATAACAATGATGTGTGAACTAATACAAAATCAGCTTGCTATTTATAGGCAAACTGATAAAACAGTTGGCGGATTTGGCGGATCCCTTAAATTGGATCCGCCCTTGTACTGGTTTGGATCCGCCAGTGCAGGACAGCTAAGAGATTCTCAAATCTTTCCATATCTTGCACAATCTTTCCATATCTTCAAATGTCAACTCTTTAGCTTGAAGATCTATACAAGATATCTCAAAAATCTTTCTAAGATTATGTTCATGATGCATGCCATGATGTCATCCTAAATATTTCTAATTTAAGAAATAAAAATGTAAATGTATATAATGTTATTCCTAGTAATCTTGTAATATGTAAATGTGTTTTAAAAGACTTATCACTATAAATGTAAAAGACTTAATCTTATATTTATGCTTTGCTTAAAGATAAGCTTTGTAATTGTCATTAACAAAATTAAGCAAAGATCGTAAAATATAAATAACGTTTTTATGACGATATTTGTATTAAGAAGGGTAATCAGGGACTTAATGGGTGTGCACTCCGTACCTCCAAACCCATTTCCAAGTATGATCATATCTATCAATTGAACTAAATTTCCAACACTTTTGTTGCTGAGTGTTTTGTTTTGATATCCCATACTACATGTGCAAAAGCAAAAAATAAATCAGATTAAAATTTAAGTTGCACCTTGACAAACACAAAATTTTGAACCAACTGCATCTAGAAATTTCACAATTATTCAACCTTCTTCTCCGAGTTAATTCGCATGACTTTCATTAGCATTTTATTCTTCTCAAACCTTTGCTTTTCCTTGCTAAGAGACCTGGAAATTACTGTTTCATCGGCTCTTAAACATGCTATCTGCAACATTATATGATTGTAAGATGCCAACTCTTGCATGGCTCAGTCAACGCAACCTATTGAAAGATAACAACAAATTCACCTAAGCTTCAAGGCTCAAGCACATTATTACTAGGTAAAAAATGGGATGTAAGCGTTCCCTTGCAAAAAGGATATCAGATAATAGGTTATATATGTCACCCAAGTCTAATTGTGCTTAGCGTCCATTGAGGTTTCTAGTAACTGCGACGTAATGCATTATAAATACTTTATTAATAATGTAATGTCGCTTAGGGAGTTTCACCCTTCAACATGTTATTAGAACGGGTCTCAAATCAATATCTCGAACATAAGAATTTAGAGACAACAAAAGCATTTTTAAGATGTGAATATGTCATCACCAAGAAGAAAATCCCATCGACATCACATAAAGATAGAAGGAACTCGTAAAGTATTTTGATGCGCACAATGTTTTAGATAGTTTTATTTTTAAGATTTAGTCTAATAAACTTTTCGACAAACAATGTTTGGTAATGAACCCAACCCTTTCAATATACACCCTGATCGACTAATTACCGCACTCACACATGCTACCACCTCTTAAAAAACTGGCTGTTTGAAATACTTATGTTTTCATCGTTAATATAAAGAAATCATCTACCAGAACGTTATCTTATCTTATGACACCATAGTTCATAATAACACACAATCATCGTACCAAAATAGTTGCTTCTCAATTTAACAGGCCATAACTAAAATGCAAACACGATTTACTGTGAAATGCAAATAAACATACAAGATTGTGCATATACAACAACTCATGAATTTATGATGCAATGATTCATAATAAATGTTGACATAAAAATGCCTCAAATAAAAAATATAAATGTTTTGTAAATAATAGAGAACAATAATAAAGAACACAAGAACAAGAGAAAAGGAATAGATGATTCTTATTCAGTGATCTCAAGAGGTTACAAATGTGTAGTACTTATAGAGTAAATAAGTATATGTTAAACCCCAATGGGCTAATGGGCTAGTAATATAATGGTGAATATACATAAGCCAATAATTAATATTTACAACAGTCCTCCCTGGATATTCACCGTTTATTATACGCCAGAAACTGCCTCATCGAATGATCAAAGAGGCCAAGAAAATAAATATTTTCAAAACATATTTTAAACACATCTTAATTAAATAATTACACATGATACATTTTCATTAAATTAACTAGACACTTTAATTACTTATTTAATTAAATAAAAACTAGATTAATTAAACTACTTCATACCCAAATAATTCTAGACGATTTAGTTTTTAAATAATATTTGGTACAATGTAACCTAAAAATCAATAGATAAAAGCCTACTCAAAATACGCTCCGCGGATCCGGCGAAAGGCGATTTTGAGGCAGAAAGTTAGACTATAAATAGACACTTTTTTCTAACATTTCTAACTAATGATTCCGAGCCATTCTAAGCTCACTACTACTGATTCTTTCACCTTCTAACATCATATTAACACTCTTTGATCCTTTCACCTTCTAACATCATATTAACAATCTTTGATCATTTCACTTGACCTATAACACATTCAAAGTGATCCAACGATTTCTACTTTGAATTCAGGTGAGGAACACAAGAAGTTTTCCAAGCTTCCAAGTGTTGTAGTTAGTAGTGTGTCATCATATACTTAGTTGTGTAACTTTGTATATCACTTGTGTGTCATTATACTTCACCATCATCTACCAACTTGGGTAGTGATCATCATACAACATCCTAGAGAGTTTGGTTAGTATTTTAGGCCTTAAAATACATTGAGTGATAAGGTTGGTCTTGCCTTGAGAAAGACTCGATATCTAGCTCAGTATCGGTAAAGAAGTGAAGCGATGTTGTAAGGTTTTCTCCGCCACAAAGGAGCTTGTTGATATAGTGCTTGTGAACTCTCGAGTTGGGTACTCGGGGAGTGGAGTAGGGCGATGAAGAGAGCTTCATTCCGAACCTCTATAAATCACCATGTCTATTGGTTTGATCTTTCCTTTACATTCCGCATTTACTTATTATTTATTGTTTATATATATTATGTGTCGTGTTGATTTCACATCAAGCCATCAAATATAAGATTTCTTAAAAAGGCAAAAAAAGGGTAAAAACTATTCAACCCCCCTTCTAGTTTTCCACACATTGTTGTCTTGGCCACGGATTTGGTCATGTATCATTGATTTTTTCGCCTTCGTTGTAGCTTGCAAGTGAGGATTTAAAGAACAACTCACCCCTAGCCTTTGTTATTGTTCACCCAATATTGTCTTTAAGAATTGTCTTGACCTTAGCTTTAATGGTGGAGTTTTGTATAACCGCGAAGCCTATGATAGAATGCATGCTATGATTGTGCTTATGAGTGATCACCCAAAAATGAAACATTTAGATTAGATAGTGTATAAGTGTTTTTGTTCCCCATTTCATGAGGGTTTCGGCTTTGATGCTTCTAGCATAGGAAGTTTTTAAACTCATATCTTCCAAGCTAACTTGTGAGTTATCTTTTAAGAATGATTCTAATAAGGTCTACTTGAGGGCAAGTAGAGTTTAAATGATGGGATATTTGATAACATCAAATAGTCTTGATATTTTAGCATCAATTTCCCCCTAATATGCTCATTATTAGTATAGATTTACATGAATATATACTCTTATCACTTATTATTTCATTTTAGGGTATAAATGAGCATTAGAACGAAGAAACGCGGATTTGGAAAGAAAACTAACAAAACTACACATGGACTTGCTGACCAGATGACAATTACGGCGTAAGAACCAAGTTCAACTTACGCCGTGACTTATAATTTCACTAGAAGACTAAAGTCAATGCAGCTCAAGGTTACGGCGTAACTCCATCGACTAGGTTACGCCGTAGATATCCAAAGACTTAGCCAAATTCAGTGATCAAGAATGTTGCGCCGTAACCTCAACACATGGTTACGGCGTAGATATTAAACAAAATGTTAACGAGAGTTCTGCGAAGTAATTCTACAAATAAGGTTACGCCGTAACTATTTTCAAGACTTGAGATCGTCCAGTTATAAGGGGGTTATGGCGTAAGCATTTACTTAAGGTTGCGCCATAACTTAGTCGAGATTATAAATACAAGTCCTAATTCTGCATTTTAATTATCTTTCATTCAACATCTCAACAAGGGGGCGAATTAGGGCTTATTAAAGGATGAAATTCAGGAGTTCTAAACCACTTTCCAAGGGAGAAATCATTCATTTTCATTCATAGTTTTAGCATCCAATCAAGTATTTGTATCGAATCGTATGTTTACTTATTATTTGATTATAAACATTGTATTTCCTGCATTATTTAATATGAGAGGCTAAACACTTTATGTGTTAGCCTAGTTATGAATTTATCAATGCCTTGATCTATGTTTTTCGTTTATTTATCGCTTTTATGTAGATATCTTTCTAGCCTATCATTAATCCCCGTGTTTTGGTAGCATTGAAGCTAGGGTAGTACCTCATATGATAGTTAGTAGATGACCATTTGAAATCTTAACTATGGGTTGCTTGGGATGTGACCATCACCTTTGTGTAGAACTTGGCCATAGAACTACTTACACTAGTAGAAATGCTTAATTTGTGCGGGAACCCTACGTGGACCAAGCGAGGGTTTAGTGTTTAAATCACTAAGATAGGTCTAGAAGATAGTTGGTGTGTAATGAATAAGACTAGACTTTCGGCCATTGTGACCATCGGGGTTGGGGTCTAGGATTATAGGTTAGGTTGCATTGACCATTTGTGCCTAATGAATCAGAACCACTACATAAGGCGAGAGTAGACACTTTCATGAGAACTAGATCATGGCATGATAATAGTAGTAACTAGGCTAGCACATTCTTCTCCCACTGATTAATTCCATTTCATTTTCGTTAATTTAAGTAGTTAATTATAATTCAACTTATAAACCATTTTTAGTGACATAAAAGACTTAAGTTAGATTCCGCTCATAGTTCTTGGGACGACCTTGGTTTTACCAATTTCTAGACTACTCGTGACCGGTACACTGCCCGTTAGTGCTCACGTAGATCATAGGTAAACGAGACTTTATAAATTTAAAACGTGATTTAGAAAATAAGCATCAGTTTCGCTATAAGGCTATTGTCAATACTTCAGAGTGGAGGAAATTAAATTAAATGTCTTGTATGATAACGCACATGTGTTTTTTATTTATATTCTGAATAGAAATTTAACAATGTTTCAGGTAACACTTTTGTTGTACAGGTACTTTGGGATCTAGTTGTACACGTCAGGATAAAGGATTTGCGGATTCTGCAATGTCAGCGATGTTCTGTTCTTTGCAAAACCAGATGATACTGAACAACACATGCAACAATTATTTTAGGACGTAGTTTGCCGATTATAACCCGCCTGGCATCTCTGTTTACCCTTTGCATATACATTATGTGGTGAAAGTATCCTTGCAGATGAAACCTCAGATTCAACAAGGACACTTGGAATAGAATTTGTGTGTCAGCTTCTTAGCCTTGCAGCCATGCTGGATTAAACATCATTGTGCTTAAATAACTGGTAGGCATTTGATGCAAGAAAAAGTGGCCGAAGAACAAGAGGAAGTCTTTGCGAATGTTAGTTCTAGGTGAAAAAGATACCGTTGAATATGAGGTTTCATATAATGAGCTAGAGGAAACATGCAATAAATTTAAGATCGATTGGAATGACAATGACGACTAAGACTAGAATGGGTACCATTTGTACATGATAAAGGTAGTAGGATATGTTGTGATGTTGTACGTTTTAACACTGTGTATACCACTTTAATTCTTCACATCGAAGTGCTATACACAGTGTTAAAAAACAAACACCTGCTTTACATTTAACGTACCTAGGCAACTTATCCATGAATTTTAGGACTCTTAATTTTATAGTTTACGAGCTGATGCTCTAAACCCGTATACGTTGCTAAAATAGCTAGATCTTTTTGTAAGGGTTCACGAGTAAATCCCATTTATCATTCGTTGCTAAAATTTTATAGGTTGTTTAACTAAAGAGACAATAACTTGCAGAGTATGAATTACTGTTATGTAGACATAAACTAAAATTCAAAAGTTACACTTCGACAACACGTGAAAACCTATTTTTCAGCAAACAAACAGAACATATGCTGGATTGACTTGGACCGATAATGGCTCTGCCGCAACGCACGGTAGCCTAATTTACCGTTATTTACAATAATAAAAGTAAAAAACTAATTACACAAAAAATCTTATAAGAAACTGTCTATGCGTTTTAAATGACACATTCAAAAAACAATATATATTAGAGGGTTTTAACATTATATGTAGTTTGTCGGTTCAGTTTTTATGCCAAAACTAAATCGAACCATAAAATTTGATTTTTCCAAAATTAAAAAACCGTCGGTTTTCAATCTGTTTTGATTTTCCGGTTTTAATTTCTCGATTTTTTTCAGTTTAGGTTCGGTTTTTCGGTTTTATAGAAACCCCTAAAATTTTTACCACCACAAAAATACGTTACACAATTCACATAATTTACATGACATTATATAAATTTTATTTATTATATATATACTAATAGAGATTTATGATGTGACAAATATGACTGGCGCTAAAGTTGTTAAGACCCGCTAATTCGCATTGCTATTGGTTGAAAAAGTGATGTTACCCGAAACTAAAGCCTTAACACTTTGAAAGTCACATGTTGGCAAAAGGCCATTGGCCAACAAACATTTGGAAAGTTACTGTTCATATGTTACGCTTGCTTAATCCCTTGAACGTACAGTTGCTCCATACAGTGGTCAAAAAATTGCAGACCTAACTATTGTACAATTCAATATCAAACAGCCATGTGTACATGACCATACTCATTTCTGTTGGAGAAGTTTCTTGAATTACGAAATCACAAGTCAATGAAATATTAAAATACAAGCATTTTACCAAATCAAAAACAAAACTGCAAACAACACCACCTTAGAACCAAAAGCACCAAAAAAATACCAGGAAAAAATAACAAGAAATCTGAATAACAAATCCTCTTCAAGGTATGTTTGCTAAAAGGTTTGTAGTATCTTCGTTTCATGTATGCATGCATGATAAATGTGATTAAATGCATCGTTTCTTATTGTATATGTAGTCTTGCTTCCTCCACACATTTTTGCTTCCACCAGTAGTTTATAGCACACCTTCTTTTGTTAAAAGTTGTATAAACTTTAGGACTTTATGCATAGTCAACCTGAAAAAAAAAATAGACATAAGATCAAAACATTAGTTGTAAGATAATGGAAACTGAGAAACTAGATTGTGCAAATGAATTGTTTTCAATGCATGCTGGATTCTTAAGAAAAGATGAACCAAAAAATCCTGTATGTGTTGCCAATCAATATGTTGCACACCAAAATATGCACAGACCATTTGGGGATATTAGAAGCTCAAAAAACATTGTCCCAACGAAAAGGCAAGGTCAGCATTCCTCAGTGGGACATTCAATGAACCTATGTCAATCAAATGATGCAACCTTTGACCATATACACTATCCTCAAAAGAAGGTCCATGTACAAACTCAGTTCATGTCACACAAATATGAGGTGGAAAAAAAAAGGGAACATATGTTTGAACAAATACAATTTAACAATTACTTTGGGGAAGGTACTTCAACATATGCAAATTTACATCATCATCAAGCAGCATCACTTCATCCCCAGACTGCTGCACATAATATTTCAGGTTCGTTTTGTGCAATATTAATGAAACACTTATCATTTACAAAAGTTATTACCCGTTAACTTATACACGATTTCTTCCAGATTATACTTCTACAAATTCCTTACATGATGCATATGTGTTACAAAATGAAACGAGCCATCCTATAGCTGTTACCAACATGGAACCGACTTCGGCATATTCAGGTAAATATTACAGTCTTAATTACAAACACATTTATAAATTTAGTTATTTTAACTTCTCAATGACCTAAAGTTTCTTCATTTACCAATAATTTACAGAACAACATGCCACTACAAACATTACTGATACTTTTGATACATTTCGCCAAACGCGTAGGCACACTGTCAGTTCCCAAGGTAAGTATATTCATTTACCTTATTCAGTTTACGTTCATTTTTGTTTACTCATGTTTTCATTGTGCTTATGTGCCTAAAAATTGTTGCCTTATATTATATTATGCATAGATATCTATTTTGCTGCTATACATTTAATATGCCTAGAAGATCTTCAAATATAGAAACATCAAAAGTATTTGATAGTTATGTGGATAATCTAGAGCCATCAAAAAATTTTAATGATTATCTGAATAACCTGGGGGACAATGATGCACTTGATATGGAACCGCAAACTGAGTTGGATATGAGGCTGCCAAAAGAAAGGTCTGCACACCATATGTATTACAGTGAGTTGACACCAAGTTATAGAACAGAATGTTGCAGCAACAACGGGTGTCCTCCAAGTAAACGAGTACCAACATTAAATGAATTACATTCATGTTCACAACCTTTGAATAAGCATGAGAGTTTACCTGTTTATTCATCATCAAATAGTGGTAAAATCACCTCTTATTCAAAAGATGCCAGCTGTGAAGGTGCAATCAATATAGTAGATGCATCTGCACTTGGCGACAACAACAAAAAAAAGTAAGTTACTAATCTCTTACATGTTATTGATTCAAGGTTAACAAAAACTGATGTCATTAGCAATTTAGACAACCATTCTTGCTCTTTGCAACATTCTCTTAATCATAAAAAGTTGTTGCAACAGAAAAGAACATATAATAGTTGCATCCACTTATAATATATGTGATGCTATATTGCCAACATTATTGATACAGCAAATTTTTAAAAAAGATTCTTATTTTCCTTCTGGGTGTTTTGATGACAAAGGCAAAAATATATGCTTTGAAGGTCCAATGTATAAATACAACAATTATTGGAAGACAGCCCAAGATACTAGAACTTTTACCAACAGTGAAGATTCGTCATCAAATGGTAGTAAAATCACCTCTTATTCAAAAGATGCCATCTGTGAATTAATCTCTTACATGTTATGCATCATACTTTTATTCTTTGGATTTATTTACTAATGATTCAGGGTTAACGGAAACTGATGTCATTAACAATTTAGACAACCATTGTTGCTTTTTGCAACATTCTCTTAGTCATAAAAGTTGCTGCAACAGAGAAGAACATATAACAGCCCCACCCACTTATAATATATATGATGCTATATTGCCAACATCATCCTATAATCACAAAGAAGGTACTCCTTTTTTTATTTATACAAAACATGAAAGAAAAAATTATTGATACAACAAATTTTTAAAAAAGATTCTTATTTTCCTTCAGACTGTTTTGATGGCAAAGGCAAAAATATATGGTTTGAAGGTCCAATATATAAATACAACAATTGGCATGTGCCTCTAGGTGGATACTTCCATGGACGCATTGGAGTTGGTATCAATCAGATACGTTGGATGGGTGTGCTACAGGTAGTCACTCTAAGATATGCCTAAGGTTGCTTTTATAGTTCTATTAATGAGTTTAATAGCATAATTAAGAGATATTGATACCATTGACTAGCTCATTTATTAGCGGCAATATTATAAATTATATTAAACTGAAATTGTATGTTTCTATAATTGTATATGTATTAATTTATGTTGTGTTGTGTTTTGAGCTTACTGCACATGAATAAATGCACTTACTATCTGTAAGCCCAGCAGCAGATGAACCTTTACCTGAAGTATATACAGCTACAGGAGTTGTTTTCTCAACAAATTTAAAAAGCTGCACAGAATGTCATTTGCATTAGGTCATTAAATTAAAGCTTTAGCAAAGAAAGAGTAGCTATTTAAGATTATCTTCCCAGAATAAAAGAGTAAACTATTACACCATCAGTATCATTAATTGGGCCATGAGAGACTTTTTTAAGTATTGCAAAAGAAAGGGCCTGATCGCACGGAACCGTAGCATGGGGGGGCTTAGAATTCTGGATGGTCTACGATCAGTGCTATTCGTACACCCTATGCCTGATTTCACAAACTTCAACCCTTTCCCTATCCCGCCACAGCATGCCTTTTCCGTCTATAGCGGATAGGTAATTTAGAATCTTGGACCATATATTTTCATACACATTGCCTTCTGATGCAAACTTTTTGAATTCTTCAATCTGAAAACAAAATTGACAATGAGAATCAATACAAAACTTTCTGTAGACTCTGTATGCTAGGTCCCCTCACTATGTCACAACTCAAGTACCAAGAAAAAAAAAAGAAACACTAAAAGAAATAAGTTCCAGTCACCTCTTCTGTAATTTCAATTTAAGGGAAGCAAGACAACACATGTGAGCAGTGTACCCACACGGCCACATATTACCAACCTTTAACTAACATTCATCAAACAAATCAATATCCTAAACACTAACTTTAATGATCACAAACAACATTAACAACAGCAAAATCCAACTTTTTTATATATTAAAAAAATTAATAATAAAAAAAAAATACTCGGCTTCAAGAAGTAATGAAATACTAGGCCACTTAGCCCTTAAACCATCTTGCACATTTTTATCACCATCAAGGACATTACCCAAAACCCAGATCGGATCCGGGTCTCCATTTAATGGGTCAAATTCTTCTTTCCATCACTTCATATTGATACACACAAACAAAAAGCTCTTACTTTTAACAAATGAAGCAACTAATAACTTAATCATTATATTTAGTACAAACCTTGGACTCATGGCCTCTTTCTGAGAATCAAGATTGTTCTCTTTCAGTTGACCATTCTGAAGTGACCGACATTCAAGTGGATTTTGATCATTTGCACCACCAATATTTGACTGTCGCTCCGATTTATTACCAGGGCTACTGATATAGAAAACATCAACAGCTGAAGATAGCCTCTTTATGAAAAACCTATGAGGCGATTTTCTTTTGGGAGGTAATAGAAAACCCTAATTTTTCTATACGATTTACCCTAACTTAACAAATGGACCAAAAGGCCAAACCACACCCCACAATAACAATATCTAAAGCCCACAAAAAAACAAAAAAGAAAAAGCCCAAAAAAAATAAAAACCAATAATGATAACATATAAACATTTTTCTTAAAAAAAAATATTAATTATAAAAAAAGATACATATAAAAAAAAAACTTTAAAAACCCTTCCGAAAACACTCCCGTCAAACGGCGCCATATTAGCACCCTCAGCAAAACCCTATTTTTTTATATGGCTAATTTCCTATGGCCATAAAAAAGATAGAATATCCTATGTGCTTAAAAGATGGTCTGCCTTTACAAATTTAATTAACCCCGATTATACTTATGCACTACCCTTACAGCTTAAGTTGGCCTCATTTAGGCTTTCAAATCTTTCAAATAGACCTTTTTAGTAACTAAAAAAATTAACACTCTTCAAAAATACATACATACGGAAATTAATAAAATTTAAGTAAATAAAAACATACCAATAAAACGCCCGCACCGCAGCATCGCGCGGGCTATTTTACTCGTTTTATATATCATGTAATAATATTTTCTCATTATATCCACTTATAAGATTTTGTTCACAAACCCAATTCACAATTCCCTAAATTTCATCTCCTTTTTACATCAATTTTGCATTTATAGATCAACAAACAAATGTTATTCTTTAAACCCCCAGAATCCCATTTTTAAAGTTTCAATCTTTATCTCAGATCTCATGTTCTTATACTTCAGTAAGTAATCTTTTCTTTTTATAAAAAAAATAGTATCTGTATTTGATTTAGTACCTTTTTTTATTTTATGACACCCTTTATTTTTTATGGTTTGATTTTAAGGTTTTGAGCTTCATAATCTTGTTTTTTTGGGGTTTAGTGATTTTTGATGTGTTTTTATGTTCTTGATGCTAATTGATTATGGTTTTTTATTTATGAATAATAATTTTTTTAGGGATCATAAACTATGTTATTGATATAAGGTTTTCAAGAGTTAGAACAGCCTTTGTTTGAAACAATGATGTTGTAACGTGAATCTTTGTTTTGAATGACAAAAGTGCTGTTAAAAAGTGATTTATTGGTTTTGTGTTTTGGTTTTTGTACTTTTTTGTGTGGTTTTCTTATGAACAATTATGTTTTTAGGGTTCTTAGAATTTGTTAGAGTTAAAGCAGCCAATTTTGATGTTGAGTATTGAATTGCTTGAGTTTTAGGAGGTATGGCAAAAAATGTTGGGCTTGATTTGAAAATGTGAAAAGGTGTAGATGATTTGAGTTATATGCATTTTTGATTACGATGCTAATTTATGTTCTTTGTATGTTTGATTGTGTTTCTAAGGTAGGGTATATTTGTTTTTTTTTTTTTTTTCACATGGGTTATTTTAAGGTTGCAACAATGATAATTGTTGCGACATGAATCTTTGTTTTGAATAACAAGGTTATGTTTTATTTGCGTTTGAGAGTTATCTAATTGAGATGTGGGTTGGTTATCTTTTGTATCTAGATTTTGTTTATTGTTACGGTTTGTGAAAGGGGTTTGAATCTTTGAGGGTTAGGGAATAGATCATTTGATCTATATGGGTATCCGTTTATGATGTTACACGGTGTTTTTTATATGTTTGATTGAATGATAACTTAGCGTATTCTTTAAGCGGGTTTTGTTTGTTTACAAACAATGACATTGATCTGACATGATTCTTTATATATCAGTGTTATTCCTTCATAAAATTGTTTTGAATGATAACCTTTGCGTTTTCTTGGTTTAAGAACATGTGAAAGTTGTCTGCATAAATTGGAAATTCGCGTTTTATGTGTCTTTATATTGTTTGTACTTTGTAGTTAGGTTTGTAGTTGTTTTGCTAGTGGATCTTTGTCATTCAAACTTTGATATGGATCTAATATGAGTCTGTATCATGAGCGGCTTTCTGGAAATTTATATTGTTTGCTCTTTTAACATTCACTTTCTAAATTTGTGATTATTAGTTAGGTTTATTCTTGTTAAATTTGCGGTCGATTGTTCAAGGCAGTCGAGTGACCATGTATATCTACGTGTTCCACAAGCACACAATTATATCTAGAAATAAAAATCCGTTTCTTTTTGTAATGTAGCAACCATGTTTTATAGCTGCATTTGTGAATTTAGTCATGCTCTTTTTTCTTTTGAAGTGTATTTTTTTAAATCCACTTCTGCAAGTGATGTAATCTCACTTGAATTATTGTTTCTTTTCAGAAAATATTAGCTGAAGCACTAGGCGTCTTTTATGTGTTTTGCAAGCAGATAAAAGGTAAATGTAACGCCTCTATCTATTCTAATTTTTGGTCACGTTATGTGTCATTTAGTGTCGTTTGGATACTAATTGTTGAACCATTTATAGTAAAAAGCAATCATGGATCTCAAGTAGTGACGTCAACCGCACAAAGTTTACTGAATTACTTTTCAAGCGTAAAGAGGTAAGCCTTATGGCCTTATCTTGTGTTTTTTGTGGGTAATAATTGTGTCGTTTACTCTATCAAGTGAAATAATCATTGTATATCTATGCCTGATATTCAAGTGATATTGTTCATATAGTTCTGTCTGCAAGAATTCTTTCTGTCTTTCAGCACCCCTGTGTGCATTAATGATGATCTTATTGTTGTTGGTCTACTGATTACAAGAAATAGAGATGTATTAGATTTTTATGAATTATCGAGTTATCAAGCTTATGAAATGCAAAAACGCCCTTCCCAGTTTCATCCAATCCCCTTTTAAACCATTTAGTTCTACCATATATAGGCACCTGAATCCGTCAACTCCACTGAACACATCTATCCTTTTTTTTCCTCGTTTTCCTTTCAGTTACTACCAGAAGAGAATATCTAAACATTAACTGGATCTTTAGCGAATATATATTCTCTCTAAAGCATGTCGTTCTTTTGGTGTTGTAGTCTTTTTACTGCTTATATAGTAAGTCTGTTGTTTGCTATAGTTTTAAAAATACCCTTCACATTGTAGGTTTAGCAAATTCTAGGTCCGTAGTCCATCACATTTTGGTCCTACCCGGAGTGATATTGTTGCGGATAATCTGTTTCACACTTGCTGCAACGGATTGATGATCAGACGTTAAAATAAAGATACCTAATTACCGGTATTATTAACTAGTTTAGAGAGAATTGATAACGTTAGAATAAAATGGTTTGATTTATCTAATTATCGCAATTTCAAACAGGAAAAACACAAAGAAACACTCTCCTGCAATCCATTTTATTACTCTCACTTTCAAAACGCACATCTAAACACTCCATAAAATAAGTGAAGTTCCTGTTATTTGATATTAAATGTTTTTTACTTGTTCATTAGTAAACTTCAGATTTGTAGCAATGCAGAACGGGCAGCCCCGTTCGACAAAAATCACTATTAAAATGGGAGGAAAAAGGCCTGAAATCACTCCTACTGTCAACAATCATGAAGGATCCGTTCAAAATGACCAAATTCCCGTTGAGGGAGCTAGTGTCCCTTCAACTGATGATATTAAAGAAAACGATCAGAACACTGTAGCTGTTTCTTTATCTGAAGCCAACACAGATGATGAAGATACCGATGACGAAACATCATTGGTTGATGATTCACATAAACAAATGGTTGTTTATGATCCACCTTCGAATGGTTCAGTTGTAATCAGAGGTGTCCAAAATCCCGACCCTGTAAGACCTCGACTTTCATCTCGTAGACCCCCTGAGGTCGCTGCATTCACGGTTCAGTGTGCGAATTGCTTCAAGTGGAGATTAATCCCTGATCTTGCAAAATATGAGATAATTCGTGAACACATTACTGACCAACCTTTTCTATGTGAAACAACTCGTCAATGGGGCAGAGATATTACATGTGATGAGCCGACTGATATTGAGCAAGATGGGACCCGCATATGGGCTATTGATAAACCGAACATCGCAAAACCACCACCTGGGTGGCAGAGGCTTCTGAGGCTAAGAAAGGAAGGCAGCTCTAAATTTGCTGACGTGTATGAATCTTTTTTCAGATTCCTTTTAAAACTTTTCATCTTTATGATAAATATTTGTAATTACAACTTTGGCTTTTATTTCTTTTTTATGGTTTCCAGATATTATACGTCACCGATTGGTAGTAAACTTCGGTCACTACCCGAAGTTCAAAAGTATGTTCTAGGCTCAGTCTTTTAAATATTACATTATTATCTTACAAGTTGAAATGGTTTTGTAATGAAATTTTTTGAACAGGTTTTTGGAGAATTACCCGGAACATGCACAAGGGGTTGGGCTATCACGATTTTCGTTTCAAATTCCAAAACCCCTTGTGGACAATTATGTGAGGAAACGTCCTACTCAGACAACTACACCCGTGCCATCAGAATGTCTTGAACCAAACCCAGGTATTTTGGAGTATTTCTTAAAAAATATAATTATGCAAAAGGTGAACATATATTATTAATAACAATGGCTCATACAATCAATAAAAGAGATATAGACATGCCTATAACTCTTGAGAATACAACCATATGAAATACATCAGAGAACACTAAAACATCTTAGATAATAAAGACTCACAACAAGAATCAAACATGCTTCATACAATCTTCAATACCAAACAAGCCTGCATGCAAATCATCTCACTGCAGCATCAAAATCACCTTTTTATGCACCAATAACCATCTAGCTACATTTCCACCTTATCTACTTATCATGATCATTCAACCTGCCACCACAATAACCATGATAAGCTAGATTAGTGGCTTCACTAGGAACCCATAAAACTGAGCTACATTTCCATCTACTACAATGGCTTCACACAGTTGGGAACACACACCTTGTAGTGAGTACCAACCATTACCTCCTTAGCAGTGCATATCTAGGACCATGTAGGTTCATCTTTCACTCCTCACAATTCCTAGAAACATGCACCACCACACCTGTTCACTTTACCCTACACACTTTACCCTACACAGATGGAAACTCACTTTATGGTTTTCAAAAAATACATAGACTGCCAATTGACCTACACACCCCTCTTATTACCTAACAAAGGCCTATAAGAGAAGGAATAAGCTAAAAGACAACTGTGAACTTCTTGAACCCCAAGATACAGAGCCATCATCTTAAGTGAACACAACTCATTCAGTTTCCATATAATAAGAGAAGGTTAAGACCTTTAAAAACAAGCAGAGAAATCAAAAACACCACCTCTGCACATCCAAATGAACCAATGTTGGATGATAAACCATCAGAAGAAGTCTTCTGATGAAGGGATATCCCATTCTAAAGCAGGAAACTACATTATGGTAGTATAGACTAATATCAAAGAGAATTTCTGACCAAAAACTATTACCCCAACTGGATCCACAGTAATAGGTCAAAACCTCTTCAACCATTAGGAATACCACCAAGGTACTAGCCATCTGCATATACATTCTTACCCAGAATACACCAATAACAGTACCAGACATCACTTATAAAACCCCATTATTCACTTTAAGAGTACCTAAAAGTCACACCCCAATCCTTCTCAACACTAATAGTAGCGCTTGTCTTTTTGACTTTCAAACTATTCAATCTACACTTGACTGTATCACATAAGTTTTGAAAAAGAACTTCCATGCTTCTCTTCTCATCTCTGAATATCCTATAATTCCTTTCCTGCCATACCATGTACACACAACAAGCCAAGCATAATCTTCTGACCACACTACCAATAGAACTGCCATTATACATATTAGAAAATTGTCCAATTAAGTCTTGCCAACCCATATCAGCCCACTGCATACCATGTATTTTCTCTAGCACCTTACTCCACATCCCATTAGAAAACTTACATTTGAAAAATAAGTGATCATGTGAATCCATATCCTCATAGCATAGTGAACACACCATCAAGTCATAAGATCCCCATTTCCTTACCCTATCATGAGTTGTCAGTTTCCATTGAATGGCTAACCACAAAATAAATGCATATTTAGGAATATTCTGTGAAAACCAAACTAGTTTGCTCCATGAGACTGCATCACCAGTGTATAACAAATCTTTATATACTTGTTTAACAGAAAACTTACCCACAACACCTTCACAATTCTTCCACATCAACTTGTCCTGCTGCTCATCATTAAGTACAATGTTATGGGACACATCATTAACTGGTAACTTAGTAATCCATGCATTAGGCCATCTTCCATTACTGATTTCAACAAACTCCCTAACAGTCATATCAGCTTTGAATCTTTCATCATATAGATCTCTATAAGTGATGTATGCATTAATAGCTCCAATTCCAGACCAGTTATCAAACCACATTGAAGTGCTTGTCCCATTACCCAACTTTTTGACCATATGAGCTCTTACATCTTGCCTCATTTTAAGAATATTTCTCCATCCCCAACTGTCATTAGCCTCCTCACTTATTTCCCAAATACTTCTTCCTTTCAATTTGAATGTGTTAACCCACTTCACCCAAAGAGAATCTTTATCCACAACAATGTACCAGAGGTGCTTAGTGATCATGGCTTGATTCCACACACTTAAGTTTTTCAACCCAAGACCCCCTTTAACTTTTGGTTTACACAAGTTTTTCCATGCAACCTTAGCTTTGCCATCTGCTTGCTCACCTTGATTCCAGAGAAAACCTTTTAGGAGCCTATTAATATCATTAATAACAGTTTGAGGAAGTAGAAAAACAGTAGCCCAGTAGACATGAATTGATTCCAATATAGAAGCCACCAATTGTAGCCTACCAGCATAAGATAAGCATTTATTTTTCCAATTAAGAACTCTGTTTCTGACTTTATCAATCAAGCATTTGCATTCTTTAACACCTATCCTTTTAGTGATCAAAGGAACACCAAGGTATCTCACAGGCAACTTCTCCACTTTAAATGGCACAACCTCCAATATATCCTTCTGAATATCCTCATGAACACTGCCAAATATGATAGTGCTCTTGTTATAATTAGGTTGCAACCCAGAAATAGAACCAAATTCTTCAATAACTTCTTTAACCACAGTCACTGAATCTTTATCTCCATGACAGAACATAAGAAGATCATCAGCAAAACACACATGAGTTAGATTCACTTTCTTGCACCCAAAGTGGTACTGAAATCTGCTATCATTTTCAGCCTTCCTAACCATTAAAAGATTTAAAATTTCCATGACAAGAGTAAACAAGTAAGGGGACATTGGGTCCCCTTGTCTGAGCCCTCTCCCCCCTTTGAAATAACCACAGCTCTCCCCATTAACACAGATGGAGAATGAGGTAGTAGTCACACATCTCATGATCCACTGAACCATTTTCCTGTGAAAACCAAAACCATGCAGAATATTTTCCAAAAAATTCCAATTCACAGTATCATAAGCTTTTTGTAAATCAATCTTCAGTGCAACTCTACTTGGACCTTCCTTTCTCCCATATCCTCTTAATACCTCTTGAGAAATCAGAATATTATCTTGGATTTGCCTATTAGGAATAAAAGCACTTTGGTTCTTATTTACAAGCTTTCCTAGACACTTCTTCATTCTTTCAGTGATTATCTTGCTTACACACTTATAGATGACATTACAACATGCTATAGGTCTGTAATCAGATACTTTGGCAGGAGTTTGACTCTTAGGAACAAGTGCAATCAATGTGGAATTCAACTCTGTTAAAAACTTTCCATTATCAAAAAATTCTTTAACAGCTTTGTAGACATCATCACCAATTATGTGCCAAGCCTTCTTGTAGAAATGAGCTGAGTAACCATCAGGGCCAGGTGCTTTATTGTCATCAATTTGGAACATTGCTTTCTTAATCTCACTGTTAGTGACCTCTCTAACTATAAAATCTGCTTCATCAGTACTGAGCTTAGTAGTAAACAGAATATTAGCATCAAGAGTGTTCACCACTGGGACACTTATACCCAAGAAATTCTTAAAATGTTTAACAAACTGAGCAGCCACTTGATCTCCTTCATGTCTAACACCTTGTTCATCATGGACAGCATTAATCCTATTCTTGTGATTCCTTCCTTTTAGCACCCTATGGAAGAAAGCATTGTTTCTATCTCCCATGCTCAACCATTTAATCTTAGCTTTCTGAAACAATAACTTCTCCTCCTCCTTCAAAGCTTCATTATATTGACTTATGATTCTGCTTTCATCTTCTCTGAGACCTTTATTATCTGGATACTTATCAATTTTAGCTTGCACCTTCTTCAAATCCTCCCTAATACTTTTCACATTTTCAAAAATATCCCCATTCTTCCATGCTAGCTTCTTCAAATGTTTCTTAAGAAATCTAAGATTCTTCACAACTCTGAACATTTGACACCCTGTACCAGTTGCCCCCCAATACTGTTTAACCACTTCAAGAAACTCTTCTTTATCAGTAATAAAATTAGCAAATCTAAAAGCTTTCTTCCTTGGCTGAACAACTTTAGGGATAACTAACACAACAGGGCAATGGTCTGAAATAAGATATGGAAGAAATATAGCATGAGCATTAGTAAACTTACAAATAAAGTCTTCACTTCCCATAACTCTGTCAAGCTTTTTAAGAACACCAGTCTTATCACCAGTTTTAGCCTTATGTAGATTCTTGGTCCAAGTGTAAAATAGCCCAGTACTAGTTATGTCTTCCACTTCAATCATATTCACACATTCATTAAATTCAATCATATCTCTTGTCATGTTTGAACTACCAGCTGAATGTTCATTTGGCTCAAGAGTTACATTCATATCTCCCATAATAACCCATGGATCTTTGCCCACCATCCTTTTATACTGCCCCAATTCATACCATAACTCCTTCCTCTCATTACCACTGTTAGCAGCATAAATGATTGTACAAAATATAGCCATATTACCATTTATGGTTTCTATTTTGCACAATATAGACTGTTTACAGTAATGAACAACATTAACATTAACAATTTCACTATTCCAGCCTAACATAATTCTGCAACCCTTATCACAATACCTCATATTATGTACCCAATCCCATTTTTTAAAGATATTATCACCAATTTTTTGCAACTTTTTTGTTTTTAACTGAGTTTCAATAATACCACATATACTCAACTTTTCATCATCAATATACTTCTTAACCTCATTTTGTTTATCAGTGGTACTAAGACCTCTGATATTCCAGCATCCAATTTTGAGATCCATATAGACAGTTAGTGGTTCCCAAGTACCCCTTTATCAATACCTTCTATGACATCCCCTTCCATACCTTGTGCTACTCCATTCTTATCAGGTAAAACATCATTTTCCTCTATATCATTTACATTCTTATTCTTATCTTCTCCAATATCATCACTAGTTTCCACATCTTCATCAGAAACCTCTAAACTAGCAAATTTATTGGCAGATCTCTTCAATTCTTCTAGGATCTCACCCTGAACCTTCCAAGCCTTCCTATGACTACCATTGTTGGGAGTATTTGGACTATTATTCTTTATTGGACATTTCATAGGAGATTTGTTTTTGTTGCTTGTTTCACCTTGCTCCTTACTGACTTTCTTTTGATACACAAACTGAGACTGCTTCACATTCTGTTTGCCCTCTCCTCTGTTCAACCCTTGCTTATTAGCTTTGTTAGCAGGACCTTTTCCTTTATTACCATCTCCATTATTCTTCCTGTACCTAACTTCTTCAAACCCATCATTCTGCTTTCCATCTATCACCTTATCCTCACCTGAACCATTCTCTTTTCCTTTAGTCTTATCAACAACACTAGGCTCCTCACTAGGAATCTCAATACATTCACACCTTACACTCTTTATCATTATGACCAAATACACAGCAATGTGAACATCTTGGTGGGGTCCAATCATACTCTACTTTAACAGTTTTCCTACATATTTCTCCTCCATCCCTATTCCTATAAACTATTTCAATAACATCAGGCAAACACTTTTTAGCAAACACTTTTTAGCTGAAACTTCTACCATAACTCTTGCATACCCAACTCTTCCAACTCCTAACCTACACATATCTGCTGTTACAGTATCCATAACCAATGGTTTACCAACTCTACTTGCTAAAGCACTTATACCATGTGTTGTCCATGCTTCCAAAGGTAGATTACACATTTTGATCCAAACAGGTATTTTCACAGGCTCTCTCTTATCCAAACATACATGTATATCCCACTTTTGAACAAAAAAAGCTTTGTTATTAACCATCCAAGGACCACTATTCACCACAGACTCAAGACCTTCAGCATTATGAAACTTCATGAAATACACACCATTATTCACATCAACAATGTCCTTAAAACCCTTTCTTCCCACATTCTCCTCAGATTATATCTCAATTCATTCACAGTCATGTTATGCCCAACAAAATAACCACATAAAGTCAATTCCCATTTCTTACAGCCCTCATCAATCATTATTTCATCAAATACAACATATTCATATCCATTCTCATCCACCTCAGTTGGAACCTCAAACAGTTTCCTAGACATATCAAGTTGATTACCATAAGTAGCACTAGCATAAGACTTGGTTACCTTAGGAGCAGCATCTTCCTTCTCAGCAGGCCTACTACTATCTTCAGTACCAGATCCAGCAGCTAATTCACTTGATTCCTTCCCACCATGAACCTTATCAATGCTAACTTCTTCTTCCCCTGACTTACTATTCTGATCTCCATTTATTTTATTACCATTTTCCTCTTCACCAATTACATCATTCTTATCACTGAAAGTATGTCCCCCACTTTTACTAGCACCACTTTGCCCTTGCTTACCATCACCAAACAAATCATTCCCAGAACTACAACTATTATCCAGAATACTCTTATTACCACTAGACTCATTACTATTAGCTATATCCTTTCCCCCAACTATATCACAATCATCAACAACCTTATCTCCACTCTTTTTTGTTCCAATTTTCTTATTATTCACAGTATTAACAGTATTAAGTACAGAATTATCAAATCGCCTAGGCGCTTTAATAGTTCTCTTAGTTCTCATGACTTAGGGTTTACAATCAAATAGGGGAAAAACCAAATTGACCTTACTAATGACCTAATAAGGCAATTAACATAACAGGAAATGAGTATGAGGTAGATAGAAGGATAACAGTAATGAAAAATTGTGAAATCAATTTTGGCGCCAAAAGTATCAAAGCTGGGTTTTATATGAAAACATCGTAAAAATTGGGGAAAACAGCATCAATAGATGCGGAATTGAAAATGGAATCAATTACATAGATTGGATTTTGAAATAGCTCACAATTTGTAGTGTTATTGATTGATTTTCAAGCTTTTAGTGATAGAGGAAAAAAAATGTGAAAACGGTTAGATGAGAGAGAAAACTTCAAAAGGCACTTTTTTAGCGTGGTATGTGAAGGCAACTTTTTTTTTTTTTTTTGGAGTATTTCTTAAATATAATTATGACAACAAAACAAGAGTTGCTTGATTTGGTAGTTAACTGAGGTAGGAAACTTTGGCATAGTAATTCACTAATACCAAGTATTGCAGAATATCTAATGAAGTAATGAGAATACGTTAAATTTATATTTGTAACGAAAAGGTCCTAGTTTGACCCTAGACTTTTTTTCTTAGACTTGTACTTTCGGTTTTTTTATGACTACTGTTTGATGTACAGTGTTGATTTTAAGGCAAATGCTAAAAAAATGCATCGAACTTGACACTTTTTATCATTGTATGGTGCCAACTTTTTTTCGTCTCATTGTATCCATAAACTTTTGATTTCGTGTCATTGTGGGTATTATGTCCAGCTTGTCATATGCCAGCATGTCCATTGTGACACCTAAGCTGCCAGCGTGTCAAATAGTTGGCCTTGACACGCTGGCAGCTTAGGTGTCACAATGGACACGCGGGCATATGACAAGGTGGACATAGTACCCACAATGACACGAAATCAAAAGTTTATGGATACAATGAGACGAAAAAAAGTTGGCACCATACAATGATAAAAAGTGTCAAGTTCGATGCATTTTTTTAGCATTTGCCCAGTGTTGATTTTATGTTGTCATACTTGGTACATTTTGCTATATCGTGTAACGCGGTCTTTAGTAGTGGAAGCGGTCAAAACAATTTAACCCTTTTTATTTGCATTGTCTTTGATGCCTTTCCTGGAATGGAAAAGATACCACAGCATGCACCTTGGCAAAATGGGTGGGTCGAGCGGGCTGTGTAACGACAAAATATTTTTGGTTTGAAACGGGCAAACTTTTTAGTACGGATCTGGTGTGGTCTGGTCTAGTTGACATAGTAACATAATTTGCTAGAAAGGCCACGAATTGCGATCCAGTTCGCGCGTTCCCAATTTGGGTACAATTCAGTCGGGAACGGGAAAATTAATGATTCGAATATGAGACCTTTCCAATCGTGAAATTGTTACTTTTTTTTAACTCTAATACAGTAACTTTCTTAAGTAAGTAACTGACTAATGATTATGGCTTATGAAAATTTCATAAGTATTAAACTAGCATTTTGTTAATTTTGGATGTTAGGAATATATTACTGGTAATTATTAGGTGCATCGTACCGGAGCGATCCCGAATGAACCTACTCCCCATCGAACCGAATTTTAGGCACCTAGCGAACCGCGATCCCGATCCTTGATCGCGTATCGGAACGATCCCCTTTCCATGTGACTTTCCATAAACACTTTTGTCCGCTTTTTTGTTGATAAATAATTAATGCGCTTAATTTGATTACTAAATCTAATATTATTTGTATAACAACATATATTTTTTTTTTAATAAATCAATAAATACACTTTGGTCGACTTTAACCTGTTTAACCTGTCCAACCTCTTTGACCCATTTTATTTTTATCTACACCTTTGTTATTTGATCCATTAGAAATAAAACATTACCTATTTTAAGTAAACGGGTCAAAATTGCTACCAATACACTACTAAAGGTGATATTAACATCTTGCAGTTGAACCCATTGCTTGGGCACGTCCGGCAGAGAACATGGACTTGCAGATTGGTACGACTGGTTTTCACCTCCATAAGCATGTTTTTTAAGAGTTGTTTCAGTTTCATCACTGGACTTGAAATGTGGTTTTCTTGTGTTTTTTGCAGCTGAACCCTTATCGTGGGCAGGTCCAGTGGAGAACAAAATTGGAGTGCCGGCTTATGTAGGGACACCAGAGGTTGATCCTGTGACTCCGGATGCAAAGAAGGCAAAGATATCTGACGTCAATTGTTTATAAGGAAGGGGTTCGAGAAAGATGGTATCATGCGTCGTGATCTGTTGTTGATATACATTAGACTTTTTTTTGGCAAACTGAGCCTATCGGGTGAGGCCCTTAGGTTTGTTGGTGTCTCATTGTAAAGATGTGCAAAAGGACCAGTCTGAGTGCTCATTCTTGGTAGTAGGTGTACCCAGTCCTAGTTTAGACCCGGCTTTTGATGTGATAGTAGGACTACAGTAAACCAGTAGTCCGGGATTTAGACGGTCCTGGTCGGTCTTTATTCTAAAATTTTAAAGTTTTATGGTTATTGTTTGTACTTTCATTTAGTCAAAATATGAGAAGCTGGAAGCTTCAAAATTAGATAGTCATATCCGTATCATACATGTATGTGATCTATGCGTCAATTATTTTCACCGTTAGTGTACCTTGCTTGTTTGCCCTTGCGGCAAGAATGTGAGAATCAAGTTAGTTCCGAGGTTTAAACGTGGGCATCAAATGCATCATGTTCCTTGCTCCGGGACACTTGTGCTCAAACAAGAAAGATTTTTTAACGACAACTGGTTTGTAGGAAAGTATCCACGGTGTGGGATCATGTTTAACAAATTCCATGTTGCATCTTTGTAATGTTCATTCTTTTAAAGATCGTGTAACTGAAATCAACGGTAACTGTCATAGAAAATCAGTTGCAATGATCTTTGTAACGAAAATTCTACCCATATCACTCTAATCCTTTTGATAAATTTTTACTAGTTTAAAACGTTTTAATGAACTAATTTTACAGGTTCAGTTTGAACAAAAATTGATTGGATAAAACATATTAGCCAACGATGTTGTCGATATCTCGTAAGAAATATCATGTTGTTTGCATGATTTGTCAAGGGAGCTTGAATGTTTCTTGTTTCAAAGTCAAATAAAAATCTAGTGCCCAAGTTTTGTAGCTAAAGCAGCTACTTTTATATTGTATATCTAGTATAAGTGGAGCACGATGGAAATGAGACACACTTTACAAACAAACTAGAGATGTTCTTAGAGCTAGGATACAGAAGAAGGGAAAGGGGAAAGATGTTCTAGATAACAGAGTTTCCGATCTGCCTGTCTCTTCATAAGAGCGAGGGTTTTGAATATTAGTCTTGCTGTCCGCTCTGAGCCTGAGAGGATTTCTGATCGTTTAGAGGATCCTGTTAGCAATGCTCCTCTAGCCTTCAACAGTCAGGGTGAGTTGTCAGCTTCTTCTTTGGGGTGAAGGCCCTTCTAACTCGGAAGTAGGGTCACAGTATACGGATACCCCTGTGATAGAGGGCCTCTCTCACTCTGCTCACCTCCCCTGGTAGTAAGGAAAGAAGAAGACAAGATTTATCTGTCCTCTTCCCCGCTTACTGAAATCCAGGGTATGGAGCCGCATCGTTCGATATGGCGAGCTTCACAGGGGTCACCAATCCCTGGGAAGCGAACAATAAATCTTTAAGCATCTCTATTAACCATACAACTAAAGACATTCTCAGTCATGCCTACACCCGAATTGCTTTTGTGTAACACCCTAGGCAAATCCCAAATCAGTTGTGGTTGTGGCAGGCCTGAAGAGATGTTGGGTTCATAAGATAACATTCGTCTTACAATGATACAACGCATTTTGTGGTGGAGTTCCTAGGAACTGGCAGTTAAGCATGCTCATGTGAAAGTAGTACTAGTTTGGGTGACCTATCGGGAAGTCTTCGGGCCACAAAAGAAGACAATATTATGGTCTGAGCAGGCGGGAATGCTACATTTTGAGTGAAGGTGATGAAGCATCTTTTATATTTGTGAATGTGAATAACATAATGCCTATATTTTGGTGAATCTTGGTATGTTACGCTTCACGTGCATCTTGAAAAAGACCGTTTCCATGAAATTTAAGCAACCATCCGCCTTTTGACCCACACCGCCGTCTATTTTTTAGCTAAAAATTTATATCTGACACGTTAAACGCAACCCAAATCAACTCATGTATAGGTGAATAGGTTAATATTGTCAACTCTGCTAGTTTCTGGAGCATATCACTGGCTTACGTACCAAAGCTTTCTCAAACCAACCATAATTCATGAACGATTTAAGTACAAACGACAATGGATGAAAGACTAGGATCAGCAGCTCCACTAACAAGACCACCATTCTTCTTCACATCTACGAGATAACTTAATGCTTCCTCAGTAATCACTTCACCAGGTATAAGTATCGGGATTCCTGGCGGGTATGGACATACCAACTCCCCACAAACTTTCCCAATACTCTCTTTGAAACTCACTTTCTTTTTACTAGCAAAAAATGCCTCTCTCGGGCTCAATCTCATGCCACTACTCGTTTCCATAAAAGACTGTATATAGTTTAATCTTTCCTCTTTTAATGGAAGTAATTTATATGCTTGTGATAAATGCTGTAACCCCGACACAAGCCTCAAAACATCATCTCTACTAGTCCCAAGATTTATAGCAAATGTTATAGATCGAGTCCCAGTAAGTTCAGAAACCACTCCGTAACTTTCATACAATATATCATCAGCTTCAAAACCGGATATTCCTAAATTCCATACCCCTGCTGTTACTCTCAAAGGATCATCAGAATTTAGTACAGTAATTCCGGGAATCTTTTCTATAAGATATTTTGCTTCGATTGCTATTTCGACTGCTTTGTTAAATATGGTTTTTGGATTTTCACTTATTTGAGCTCTAGCAGCGTCTAATGAAGCTAAAAGGAGGTAACTTGGACTTGTGCTTTGAAGGGTTTGAAGGCATTGACATATTCTTTCTCTATTTACAATATTTCCCGAGATATGTAACATGGATGATTGTGTGAGAGAGCATAATACCTTGTGTGTCGACTGTACGGAAATGTCAACCCCTTGACTAAGAGCTGAACGAGGCAAGTTTTTGTGAAATCCTAAGTGGGCCCCATGGGCCTCGTCGACAATTAAAGGTATGTTGTGAGAATGACATAATAAGGAAATTTCTTCAAGATTGCTGCATATGCCGTGATAAGTAGGAGATGTTATAAAAACCGCTGAAGCTTTTCGACCTTCGTTTTCCGATTCTTTTATTGCATTCTCCACCTGTAAAGGAGTGACGCCGCACGCAATGTCCCAGTCAAAATCATATTCTGGTATCATATACTTAGGTATCACACCCGACAGTACCATAGATGAAAAAGCTGAAATATGAGCGTTACGAGGAAGTATTAATGTATCTCCTGGTGAACAAGTAGCCATTATCGCTGCTTGAATCCCATACGTTGTACCCCCAACTAGGAACCATGTCTCTGTAGCTCCAAACAACTTAGCTGCTTGTTTTTGTGCATCCAAAATGGGGCCCTCGGGTGCAAATAGGTTGTCGAGCTCTGGAAGCTCGGGTAAGTCATGAAGGAATGGTTTTATTCCAATGAGATTTGATAATGGAGATGGAGCTTCTCGACCTCTGTTGTGACCAGGAAAGTGAAAACTGGCAATGTTTTGTTCGGCTGAAGCCTTTAGTGCAGTAACAAGTGGAGTGCGGTTTTGGTTTTCTGATGGCTGAGAGTTGGGTATGGCTGTATTATCCTTAGCGGGTTTCTTGTTGTCTAATAGTCCGACCTTATCATGCTTCTTCAGCGGCATTCCATGGTCCTACATATGATATAAAGTAAGCAACATTCTTATAATACTTGAACTGATTATCATTATCAGAATATTATGTTTTCAAGTCCCAAATAAATAGGTTCTAGTGTTTTGGCTATAGAATAACTGATTATTTATATATTTAGGTTAATTACATGTAAATCCTTGTATAATGAGAACCAAAAACTCGAGCAACTGATTATCTGATTTTTACTAGTTCAAGCAGCAGAAGCACTACCAAACACTTTCTGCTGCAGCCTGTTTTGTTATAGTTGATTATCTTATCCTGATTATGAAAATATCACAGTCACTTTCAACTTTCAGATACCACCGCTAAATGGCCTAGTGGTAAGGTTGTTGGTTTCCTCATAAGAGGTCAAGGGTTCAAACCTCGCTAGGTGTGTACATTTGGGGGTTGGCCAGGGAAGGGTCGTAAACTTTCCCGGGAGTAACTCGGTGAGGCCGCATACATCGAGTCAAAAAGGCTCGCCCTCCCCGGGTAACCTGAACATGAAAAACCTCATCCGTTTATGGTCACTTTCAGAACGCAATGCCAAAAACCCTCTTATTATAAGTTTTTGTGGCAAAAAATAAAATTCAAGGTTCAAAGGAAGAAGTATAAGCTACAGAATTTTTATCTTCTAACTAAACTGCTTATTTGCTTAAGAAGGAACTAAGTTAACTACATTAAATCAGCTAACCAGTTTGGGGCAAGATAAGCAAATTTTAATAAACATATTGTGAGGTGCTTACTACAAAGTGCTTATTTAAAACTAGAAGGACCTTTCGACCTCATATTTAACCTCAAATCCTTATTTCTTTATCTAATCCTTGCACTTTCCTTAAGCTCTAAAATAAGCAAATATAGAATTGTCTACCAAACAGCTTATATGTGTTTAGAAAAAACACAATAAGAATATAAACACCTTATTTGTACCTCAGAAATACAAGCTACTGATGTACTTATACACCTGTGGCTCTGTACCATGTTTAGATAAGCAGACGCCATTGTTTATGTGTTTTTCCAGAGAGTGTACGAGGATTAAATCTAGTTGGGCTCTTTGGTTTTAGAACTTATGGGCTGGGCTTTTGGTTATTGGGCCAAAGCAAAATTTAGTTTCTTGTTCATTTTTTGATTTTTTCTTTTAAAATGTATATTTCATTTTAGAAAAGGTATAATACATGAAGTTTATAAGTACTAAGTAGTAAGGGTGTGTTTGTTTCATTAAGATGTTTTAGGTCTGAATCTGACTATCACATCTTACCAGTAAGAGGTGGCTAGAAAGTCAAAATCTGAACGAAATAATGTTGTTTGTTTTTTTATAATTGTCCGAATGATTTTAAGTGCTAGTTTCTGCAATTTATTTAAGTAACTTATGTAAATATGAAACAAGACTTTTTATCATAAATATAACATAGTTAATAAACCATCAATCAGTGATGAGTTGTTCCAGTGGTAGGATCTTGGCTTGGTGACCGTGAGGTCTCAAGTTCAAACCCCACTCAGGCCATCTTTGAGATATTAGGAAGTCCCTCTATGAGGGCTTGGCTTGGAATACTCAGGTCAAGTCTGAGGGGGCAGGGTTTACCCCTATTAATCGTCGTGCCTTCGGGCGGATTAGTAGGGGGTTCTCCCCCCATCGGGTATTTGAACAAGGTTTTCCACTTCGAGGGAGCTCTCTAGCACGGGCCCGGTTAAGACAACGTAAGCTAGACCTCCCGCTGTCGAATCGCGACACGAAGTTTCAAAGAAATTCATTTTTCAAAAAAAAAAGTTAATAAACCATCAAATATATTATATTAACACGAGTCTTCAATCTCTTATCGAGTAAGAGGCAGTAAGACATGTCCCCCACCTCTTACTGAGTAAGATGTTATATGTCTAACTAGGTCTGACTCAAAAGAAAAAAACAAACAAGCAAAACGTCTGACTACCTCTTACTGGTAAGAGTAAGAGGGCTAGTAAGATTTAAAAAAAATAAAAACAAACACACCCTAAATCTTAGGGGTGATTGTTTTTTTATAAATTTACTTCTAATTCGAAAATAGGCGGTAAGATGTTTGAGTGTTTATTTTTTTTATTTCAATAAGAGGTTGTAAGATGCATTGGATCTTACTCGTTAACACGTTGAGGGAGTATCTTATTGCCTTTTAATGGCTTATTCTTTTGTTATGTTTTTTCATTAATTATATTTATTTATTTTTTCTTTTTCTTAATTATATATATACATAGATTTTATTTTTTTTTCTTTTTTTTTTCTTGTTTTACAAATATGTTGAGGAAAATGTATTACAAATTTGCGACTTCAACACACATATATGTATAATAAACATTTACAAATCTGATCAGTAAGATATAGTAGTTAGGTTCAAACCCAAAACATTTTAATAGAACAAAGCAAAACACTTTAAACTCCCATTAATAAAAGAATTAATGTTCCAACACCAAACGAAGATATAAATACCGGGCAATAGTAAAAGCTAAAACCCGAGAAGCCTATGACGTATGAAAGTTCAAGTGATACCAAGTGGTTTAATGAGACATAGATATAAAAAATTTAGGAGCAAATGAAGATATAAATACAAGAAGGTTACCGAATTCACTGCTAAAGAAAAGTGCATATATTGCTATTGTAAGTACTTTAATGCTTTTATTAGCGTTTCCGGACCATATATTATTTACATTATGGATTGTATTATTCTTGTAGCGAAATAATGCTCATAGGATACCTTACTTTAGAAAGTGAGGTGCATTTAATCACAAACATAATTGCATTATTAGGTATTTTATGGAAATCCAGTTATTAAAACTAGTGTCTCTTTACTCTCCATTATAATCACGTACCATTATGTGGGTCGGCATTGTATTATTGCATTTAATTAATGCATTGCTTTGCCTTTTTCTTGGTTGCGGGAATTGAATCATATTGTGTTATTACGTGCAAAAATATACTAGTGCTTTTTGTGTGCTGATTATTCGTTAAAGTTAACATTGCAAAATCATTCAATAAGTGTGAGATACTCCTCGACTAATAGGATGTTTGTGGGTTCAAGTTTTATGAAAAAACAAGGATGAATTGTATATAACGAGATTGTGGTAAGATTGTAACACGTTACTTATAAAAAAAAGTGTGTTGAAGTCATGGTAAAAAAAGTTGAATATGAGTATATTTGTCCTATGTGTTTTATATCTTATTTTCAATCATCATGTGATCGTTAAGTTTGAGTTGTATTATGGCTTAAAAAATTTGTTTGACTATTTATTAAGTATTTATATATATATACTTTTTGAACGGCGGCGATTTTATTGAAACTAGCAAGAAGCTAGAAAATAAAACATAAAAAGAAATTACATACCCGAAGTAAGAAGAGATGGGTTTTGAAGCCAACCAACGCAACTCAAGTTTTTGGATCTATATCTACTATTGACCCACACAAACGACTGCGATACAAATTTATCGAAAAATAGATTGCTCTTCGATCTCACCTTTCCAAACACACATGCGTTTCTATGACACCACACATGCCACCATAGCGACAAGAACATTGCTTCCAAAAACTGTTTTTGCACCTTATTTAACCGAAGAGCCAAGAACCAATCTAACCATTGTTGATAGCACCTTGTCGTCGGAATATAAATATCCCACTACCTTTCAAACATGTTATATACCTGAGTAACAAATGAACACTCAAAGAAAAGATGGCTTGTTGATTCGGTACACTCCCCACATACAGGACATAGAACCGATGGAATATCAATGCCACAAGCATCCAAGTTCACACGAGTTGGCAATTTATCAATCGAAAGTCTCCAACCCATGACATTCACTTTAATTGGTACTAACTTACTCCACTTGGTAACTTTAATGTTTGAAATAAGTAATTTTTTATCAATGGCCACACGAGCAGATTTCACAGTGAATTTATCCATCCCCTCCAAGGTCTACGTCCAACGATCTTCCATCGGGGGAGAGAAAAACCGAAGATAACATCCGTTGCATCGTTGTCCACTGCTCACTTTCTCCGCCCCTCTCGGTGCTCTACGTAACGAAGTTGTACAATTTCCTTGAACTTTCTTGAAAGCCACCGTAGCGTACTTCTCCGTTTCCAAAGCATACAATCTTGGAAATCTATCCTTTAAGGAGTTGTCTTCATACCAAATATCTGTCCAGAAATTAGTGTTTTGACCATCTCCAATCTTCCTTTTGCAAGAAGCCAACAAATCCACACCTTGATCCTTAAGATTAGAAACGGCCTTCACAATATTTACCCACACTGAATTTGGATACGACTTTCGAATGTTACAGTTTATTAATCCTTCTTCCCCATGAATTGCTTTTACGACCCTAACCCATAAAGCATGCGAATCAGATAAAAACCTCCAAATCCATTTAAATAACAATGCATGGTTCAATGCAAATATGCTATCACCCCAAGACCCCCATCACTTTTATTGGCCAACACTTTCTTCCAACTTATCCAAGTCATTTTCCGTTCATCAATATCCGCCCCTAAAAAGAACTTGTTACGAACCGATTCCAAGAAAGTAACCACAACCTTTGGAGCCTTATATATCGACATGTAGTAGGTTGGAAGAGCACCCAACACCGATTTTAATAAATTCAACCGGTCTCCCACTGAAAGAGTTTTTACCTTCCACGTCGACAATTTATTAGTTACTTTAGAGATCACCTCCCGCCATGATTCAATTCTCGACATATTCTCCCCAACTTTGATCCCAAGATATGTGCATAGGTTCTTGACAACCTTACATCCAATGCAAGTGGCTAACTCCTCAACTTCTCCAACCGAAACATTTAACCCCATAATCGAAGATTTGTGAAAGTTAACATTTAAACCAGATGTCAAATGAAAACATTGTAATAATTTAACTAGGGCATCAATGTTAGAACTCGACCATCTTCCAAAGAATATGGCATCATCTGCATAAAATAAATGAGACAAATTTACCGTTCGACAATTCCCGATCGGAAGAGGAGAGAAGAAACCTTTCTCCATAATGTTCTGAAATGCTATATGAAGACTCTCCATGACAAGAAGGAACAAAAAAGGAGACAACGGATCCCCTTGTCTCAATCCCCTATTGAACTGAAATTCATTGGTTGGAGATCCATTTACTAACACGGATCCCATACATGATGAAAAACATCCTTGAATCCACTTCCGCCATCGATCACCAAACCCAAAATGAGCTAGAATGTCATCAATAAAATCCCATCTAACGGAATCATACGCTTTCTGAAAATCGATCTTTAGAATCATAGCCTTTTGTTTATGTTGCTTGCACCATGACAACATCTCATTAAGAATAAACGGACCATCGAGTATTTGCCTTCCTTTAATAAAGGCCGATTGTTCCATGCTCACGAGACTATCAATCACAAAAGATACTCTATTTGCCAAAATCTTACTGATGATTTTATATTGGCACCCGTTAAGGCTTATAGGACGAAAATCATTTACCATCTTTGCGTCATGAACCTTAGGTATCAATGTAATGAATGAGGAATTACAACCTTTAGGAAAAGTAGCTGAAGAGAAGAACTCGTTCACTGCCCCAAAGACATCATCACCAACCAAATAGCAGAACCTTTAAAAAAAATCAAAAGTAAACCCGTCGGGTCCTGGTGCCTTGTCTTTATTGCACTCCCACACAACCCTTTTTACCTCATCTATAGTAACATTAGCTTCTAAGTCCATAGCCTGCTCAGTCTCCAAACTTCAAGGAAAAGCTACATCTGTTTCAGGTCGCAACCAATTTGGAACATCAAATTGACTCACAAAGTGATTATAGAATTCACACTTCACTCGAGTTGGATCCTCTACCCATTCCCCATCAATCAGAATCTCGCGGATAGCCAGATGTCGACGTTTTTTTATTAAAAATCCCATGAAAATACTTACTATTTTCATCCCCTTCAATAGCCCACTTAATTTTAGCTTTTTGAGCTAAATCAAGAGTCTCCTTTCGATCTATATCCGCGGATAGCCAGATGTCAACCTTTTTTTATTAATAATCCCAAGAAAATACTTACTATTTATTAAGTATTTATATTGTAATGAAACAAAACGTATTAGATTAATATAATGAAACAAAACGTACGTATTAGATTAATACAATGAACTTAATTCTAACTGTTAATACAAATATCGTCCTAAAAACGTTATTTATATTTTACGATCTTTGCTTAGTTTCGTTAATGACAATTACAAAGTTTATCTTTAAGCAAAGCATAAATAAGATTAAGTCTTTTACATTTATAGTGATAAGCATTTTACAAACACATTTTCACATCACAGGTTTTCTAGAAATGACATATACAAGTTTACATGTTTATTTCTTAAAATGGAAACTTTATTAGTTTTATATTAGGATGACATCATGGCATGCATCATCTACACAATCTTGGTAAGATTTTGTGATATTTTGTTTAGATCTTCAAGCCAAAGAGTTGACATTTGAAGATATGGAAAGATATGGCAAGATTTGGAAAGATTTGGAGATCTCTTAGCTGGCCTGACACGGCGGTACCAAAGTGGTACACGGACGGATCCTTTTTGAGGGATCCGCCGGATCCGTGGACTGTTCATAAGCCTTGCCTATAAATAGCAAGCTGATCATTTGGCCAATTCATCACTCATACAGCTTAAAATACATAGTCATTCATTTGCATATCACTAACCCTTAAGCTTACTAACATTTTATAGATCCTTCCTTTTGTAGCAAAGAAGATCTCAACATATAAGGAGTAACAATGTGTTATCTTCCTTCTAACATAGAGTCTATGTGTTCTTGTATTAGTCACACATCATAGTTAGTATCATTCATACAATAGTATTTGGTTAGTGTTTTAGTCCTTAAAACACATAGAGTGATCGGGAGTGGTTGAACCCTTGTAAAGAACCAATGGGAGTGGTTGTACCCTTGTGAAAGAACCAAACGGGAGTGGTTGTACCCTTGTAAAGAACTCGGTGTTTAGCTTAGTACCGGAAAAAGATTAAGCGACGTGTAAAGGTTTTCTCCGCCTAGAAGGGAGCTTATTTCTTAGTGAAGATAAACTCTCGAGTTAGAGGCTCGAGGAGTGGAGTAGGACAAGGAAGAGAGTCCTTGTAGCCGAACCACTATAAACGACTGTGTTGTGTGGTTTGATCTTTCTTATCTTTACTTACTTACTTATATTGCTTGTTTGTGTGCTTGATTGTTTACTTTACTTTGAAATCACAATAAGTAAAAAAGCGAATTAATTTTAAACGGTAAAAACAATTCAACCCCCTTCTAGTTTTCCACAATTGGTACCAGAGCGGTGTTACTCAAGATTTTCAAAATATATTGTATTTTAAAAACTTGAAACGATCATGGATTTTGAAAACTTTAAAGAAGGGCAATCTATGCAAAGACCACCACTATTTGAACCAAATTGTTTCATATATTGGAAAAATCGCTTTGAGACATATGTGAAGTCAAAGGACATAGATCTGTGGTATATTATTGTAGAAGGTGATTACAAACCCATAAGTAGTGATATTTCAGGTGGTCGGGATATAGGTAACTCTTTTATTCGTCATAGTGATGAACAAAAGAAATTGATTGCCAAAAATAATGAAGCCAAAATGATGTTTTACAATGCTTTACCTAAAAAGGAATATGAAAGAGTTTTCATGTGTAAAACGGTCAAAGATATTTGGCAATCACTAATCATCACTCATCAAGAGAACTCACAAGTCAAAGATAACAAAATTGATCTTCTTGTTCAACAATATATACAATTTGTTATCTCTGAAGATGAGACCATTGATAGTGCTTTTTCTAGGTTTAATACTATCATTACATCACTTAAAGCACTTGATGAATCTTTTTCCAGTAAGAATTTTGTCAGAAAATTTCTAAGAGCACTCCACCCGAAGTGGAGAGCAAAGGTGACAGCTATTGAAGAATCTAAGGATCTTTCAAGTATGACACTGGATGAGCTCATAGGAAACCTCAAAGTTCACGAAATGGTGATGGAAAAAGACTCTGAAATAGTTAAAGGCAAAAAGGAGAAAATGAAGTCCATTGCCTTAAAAGCTAGAGAAGATTCAAGTGATGAAGAGTCTTGTCCTAGTAGTGATGATGAAGAATATGCCATGGCAGTTAGAGATTTCAAGAAATTATTCAGGAGACGAGGAAAGTTCGTCAGACTACCTCGTGAAGAAAAGAAATCCTCTCGAAAAGGCCGTGATGATAGAAAGGTAGATAGGAAGTGTTATAGGTGTGGTGATTCTAGTCACTTGATAGGAGAATGTCCAAAGCTTCCAAAGGACAAGTCTCAAAGAGCCTTCGTCAGTGGAGCTTGGAGTGATAGTGAAGAAGATGATGACGAGCCTAAGAAAGACGAAGTTGCTCTCATGGCTCACGACATAGAAGAGGTACATTCTGACTCATCATACTCCTCTATAGATGATGAAACTTAGAAGTAGAATATAACAAACTGTGTGAAATTACCCTTAAAATCATAAACAAAAACAAAAACAAATTCTTAAAAACCAAAACAACACTTTTAGAAAACGAAGTTCATTGGTTAAAAGAAAAGGAGATAAGAATTACAAAGGGTAAAAGTGTTAAAGAAACATGTGTGTCATGTCAGGAGCTTAAGTTAGAACTAGAAACACTTAAATAAACACAGGAAGAACTTATCAAGCAAAACTCTAAGTTTAGAAAGTTTGATAAAAACATAAGTTGTGCAGATGAAATAATGAAGATACAAAAACTACCTAATGATAAAACCGGATTAGGTTTTATTAAACTTGGAAGCTTAGGTGAGTTCGAGAAATAAACAGTGAAAGAAAAGGAAACTGTTCCAACTAAGTCTGAAGATGACGGATCCGACGGATCCAAAAGTTTGGATCCGCCAGTTGTGCCAAAAGGATCCGCCAGTACTGAAAGTAAACAGAAGATTCTTAAAACTGACCGTACTGAATTCGTTAGAGTCACTAGAAAACCTAGTACTAGTACAACTGATAATAAACAAAAACCATCAGTGTCTATAGGAAAAGATCAAGTTAGAAATTAGTATAGAGTCAAAACGGTTCAAAAGGCACCAAAAACTAGTTTTCCCAAACACCCATTTCCAAAGAGTAACTTTAACTCGCAACATCATTATCAAAGAAATTGGAACCAAAACATGTCTAGAAACTTTCTAGGTCCCAACTTCATGCCATGGAACATGTGTCCACCATTTCCATACATGAATCATGATAATGTTATGTTTAACCCAAACGGACCCATGAAATATTGGGGACCAAAACGCTTGAGTCTTTCTTGAACTTAGGTGTGCTTAAAGGTTGAACTTGAACCTGATGAATGGATCAAAGATAGTGGGTGCTCAAGGCACATGACGGGAAACAGAAGCCTTTTCTCAGACTACCAAGTGTACGACGGAGGTAATGTCACATTCGGTAGCAAGCTTAAAAGTAAAATCATCGGAAAAGGTACGATTTCTCATGACTCACTCACTATTGATGATGTTGCTCATGTAGATAACTTAGGATTTAACTTGCTTAGTATTAGTCAATTATGCCGCAAAAAGTATAACGTCATTTTCAGTGAAAATGGAAGTAAAATACTTAAAGATGGCATAACTGTAGGAAAAGGTGTTTTGAAGAATAACGTGTACGTTATGAAACTCGACAAAACACCTAAAGACAAGCTTTGTCTTACCTCCCTGGACGAAAACTCAACTCTATGGCATCGACGCTTAGGTCATGCTAATATGAGGTTAATTCAATCCTTATCTTCTAAGAAACTCGTTAGGAACCTGCCCAAGTTGAAATATGACCAACACTTTTGCGATGCTTGCAAAATAGGAAAACAAGTTCATAATAGTCATAAGGCTAAAAACATGGTGTCAACATCTAGGTGTCTGGAATTATTACATATGGATTTGTTTGGTCCATCCGCTATACAAAGTTACGGGGGAAACTTCTATACTTTGGTTATAGTAGATGATTACTCTAGGTATACATGGACTAAGTTTCTAAAAACTAAAAACGAAGCGTTTGATAAATTTGAAATCTTAAGTAAGAAAATTCAAAATCAAACAGAAAGTAACATAGTATCAATTAGAACTGACCATGGTCGTGAATTCGATAACGAATTCCAATTCGGAGCCTTTTGTGATGCCAATGGCATAACTCATAATTTTTCGGCTCCTCGAACCCCTCAATCTAACGGTGTGGTAGAACGCAAAAATAGGACCATTCAAGAAATGAGTAGAACCATGTTAAACGAACAAAACATACCTCAAAAGTTTTGGTGTCACGCTGTAGATACATCTACATATATTCTAAATCGAGTTCTAATTAGACCATTCTTGGGAAAGACTCCATATGAGTTATATAGAGGCAAAAAGCCTACTTTAGGGTATTTTAGAGTGTTTGGAAGCAAGTGCTTCATTTTAAACACAAAGGACTATCTCACCAAATTCGACCCAAAGTCGTATGAAGGTGTATTTCTAGGATATTCACAAACTAGTAAAGCATACATAGTTTTGAACAAGGAAACCTCAAAGAGTCGAGGAATCATTGAATGTAACATTCGATGAAAGTCCACCTCCCTCTAAGACATCACCTTTGGTAGATGATGACTTAGTTGAAAACCAAATGGTTGATAATCAGGAAAACGTTGAAAATGATAAAGAAGATGAACCAGTAAAAAGAGATTTAGTCAACATCAAAGAAGCAAAAAGTCATCCATTAGAAAACGTCATAGGAAAACTCAACGAAAGAACATTAAGGTCTAAAGCCCAAAATGAAAGTAATTTCTTTTGTTTTGTTTCAACTATAGAACCTAAAAATGTTAATGAAGCAATAAAAGATGAATCTTAGGTCATTGCGATGCAAGAAGAATTAAATCAATTTGTTAGGAATGACGTTTGGACATTAGTTCCACAACCTAAAAATCAAACCATAATAGGTACTAAATGGGTTTTTAGAAATAAAATGGATGAAAATGGCATTGTGTCTAGAAACAAAGCTAGGTTAGTAGCCCAAGGCTATAATCAACAAGAGGGTATAGATTATGATGAGACTTTTGCTCCCGTAGCTAGACTTGAGTCTATTAGGATATTACTTTGATGCGTGGGTTTTGCAACCTTACAACAGGTTTTACCTCTCGAGGGATCTCAAGAGGCTTACAACCCCACCAGGCAGTGTACCTGACCGATGTAGTATAGTGTAGTGGTAAGTACGGGGGATTGATCGTTCTCCACAGGGAATAGTGTTCGTTAGGTGTGAAAGGCTACTCTAATAGGTCTAAGGGTGAGAGAAGATTCTTTTTATGTTTTTATAATTTTATGAAAGCAAGTAAAATCTCGGGTTTGAAAGAGTGGGCGGAATTAGTTGCTAGTCAACTAACCCAAATAACTACGAATGCAAATAAAATAAAATAACTGAAAATGAAAAGGTGGTAAAACTTATGTGGTGAGAAATGTGTTTACTTAGATTTCCTTACTCCCTAACTATCTTTTACCGGTTGATTAGTGTGTATTAATCGCGTGGATGACGGGTGTATTCCTTAATACCAATCGTGGGGTGGCGTACGTACTTCCCCAACTCTATGAACTCCTACTTCACTCCTATGTCGAGCCGGCTAGGAAGCTCCTAACATGGGATCACTAGAATTCGCTCATGCATTAAATACAACCATAAAAACCTTTAGTACGCATTGGTTCATGTTTCTTAAGACGTTCAAGCAAGTTACCGAATAGGAAGTTAGCCAGTTTTCTTAAGCCTAACATAGATAAACAATCATCCAATACAACTAATAACACACTAATAACCAATAATCAATAGCTAGGTTTCATTAGATCTAAGCAAACACAAAGAAAACCTAGCCTAACATGTTAAACAAAAGACAAGAACAAGATAGAATCAAACAACACATAGACATATTGAATGATTAATTGATAACTTATCTTCAATGTAACATGGAAGATCTCAAGGCAAAAAGCCTTGAAAAAGCTGCTAAAATCGTCTTAGGGTTTTTCACACACAAAGTTCCACACAAGTTCCACCCTAATGACAAAAAATTGCAAAACTATATATAGACTTTCAGATCTGACGGCGTCACGTTATGGAGTGTGACGCCGTCACCTCGCCGCTTTTAGGGTTCCCGGATGGCCTTCTTGACGCCGTCCCTCTTTAGCTCTCCAAAATCCGTTCTGGCTTATCAAGGCTTGACGCCGTCAGAATTAGGCGTGACGCCGTCCCTCTTTAAATTAAGCCGTGACGACCTTGATCACTTCAAAGGGTGACGCCGTCAAAGTTCCCATGCAAATTTCTCTGGCTTATCATGAGTAATTTTCACATCCACCTTTTTCTTGCCAAGCCATGACGCCGTCTGGGGATATTTCTGACGCCGTCAAAGGTACTTTTCAGCCGATTTTGAGACTTTGTCGTTTTCTTCACTTTTATGCTCCAAAAACGTCCAAAATGCTTCCTTTTCCAGATTTCTTCTCAAAAGTACCTAAAATGACAAAAGGAACGATTTAGGGCAATATTTGATCAAATAAATACGATTTAGGGCTTAAATGACCCCTTAAAAGCGGTACACTTTTCGCTTCATCAAATACCCTTACACTTGAGATTTGCTTGTCCTCAAGCAAATGCGCTTTTATTCTAATCAAAATACAAGTTAGGGGTCATTTAATGCTAACATAAAAGTAATTACAACAAATATTCGTTCCACTTTAATCATAATAAGCACGGAGATTACAAACTAGCACCTCACAAGTAGTGTTTAGATACTCACATCTTTCAAGTGTCATCAAAATAAATCTCATAAATGAAAACGGATAATATCTCTCACTACCTGTCATAGCAAATAGATTACCATAGGCTTGGGAAAGGATCAAAAACCTCCTCCACTAGGCGTAAGCACCTAAGATAAACTATCAAAGAGGGCTATTAAATGGGTTATAACGTTAGGTGTAGGGAAAAGGAAAACACGGTTTTGTTGGATAAAGGATATTTTACTGGTGGCGAGTTAAAGATCTTGATTAATTACATGTACTATACAATGCTGCTAAGCCAAGACTCGACTCAATCTTAAGCTAAAAACAAAATAACAAAAACATAAAATAAACATAAAATGAAACGGGATGGTAGTCCGTATGTTTTTTTCTACTTTTCTTTTTCTCATTTTTTTGTATTTTTTCTTGATTTTTTGATTTTTTTTTTCATACACTTTTGCCCTACCATCCAAAATAATACATCATAGGGGCGTTGCATTCCCCTTACACTTGAACTTTTACATAACTTTACAAATGCTATTCTAATGACTCGAATTAAGATAATCGAAACACTTGGAGTACTTTTAAAATATTTAACACATATGGGGGTAATAAATGATGTTCTTCCCCATTACTCCATTACACTAGTACTTTACCCATGAGTCCCAATCGTCCCAAAACAATATGTACAAGGATATGACTTGACTTAGCAACCATGTAATCAATTAGATAATTAACTTGGGTTTAAACAAATGTTGTCACAATAATGCACTAAAAATGAGTGCATACAAGGTAGGCTAAGGCGATTTGGGTGTACATTTTAGTGGGGTGTAAACAAATTCTTCCTTTAAATAAAATGCTTAAAGGTCGAAACAAAAAGATAGGCTCTGAGGGGTGTACTAGGGGTATCGTGTACTAAAAATAAGTACAAAGCAAAGGGTGTGGGAGAATTACTTGACCAATGTAGCCAACGTAATTATAACAAAAACACAGGTGTAAAACAATGGGTTAATCCTAATGCCTCTTATCATGTAGTAAATCTAACTACACGAATGTAGTCTCACTTGTGGCCTCGGAATGGTCCTAACGCAAGTTCTAGAATCTAAGTGCTACCGGTACACACATCATAGCATAAATGCTTTTCCTACCAATTCTAGGGGCGAACCTCACATATTTGGGGGTGGAAAATTTTTTAGTGGTACGGTTTTTGTGCTAGTCATATAACTCCTATCCGTGAGACGCTCATTAAGATCAAAGTTTCACTCCTAAATGTTGTAAAAAATTTTAAATTTGGCACTAAAATTGCCCTAACAGGTATTTATCTCAGTTTTATTACACATCTACCATCAAACAAACAAAAATCAAGTGCAATTGCATTCTCTAATCGTACTTTTACCCCCTTACACTTAAGATGAACATTGTCCCCAATGTTCAAATAACAAGATGTAAAAGCATAAAGTAAAAGAATGAAATCAAATACTCCCCTGATTCGCTCGGTGGATAATGAAGTAACACGGTTAGATCTTCTTCCAAAGTAATGTTGAAGCTCCATGACTAATGCATCGCCATAAGCTTGATCCAAAACATTTCCTTGTCCAAAATAACCTGTTAAACCTGAGAAAACAAACACGAAAACCTGCATAACATCGGCGGGATAAACTCTATATATAAGGATATAATGCTTGTGGAATGATAATTTTGCAGATTCCTGGAGATTATAAGTTAGAGATTTAATAGAAACTTTTTATGAAAACAAAACTTTCAAAAATTTTCAGAAAATTAAACCTGACGCCGTCAGGTTGCAAATCCTGACGCCGTCAGAAATAATCTGACAGAATTCTCATGTTAAGTTTCCGGAAAAATTTTGGAAAAACCTATACCTTACTTCCTGGAAATCCTGCAAAACATCATTATGACTCGATACAAGCATTTGACTCAAACAAATACTAATATGTATGTTAATTTATTATCATTACGATTCATGTTCATTTGTGTTCTAATAAACCGATTTGGATTTCCCTTACACTTATCTTTTGCAAAATACCTTTATATGTAGTTAAGACGAAGTTAAAAACAAGATAAAGCATTTTCACAAATTAGTTTTTAACATGAATCAATAATAATAAAATTTAAACATACATACGGAAGCAAATAAAAACAACCAAACAAACAAATAAACACACAAAGCAAATAAAGCTTGGGTTGCCTCCCAAGAAGCGCTTTTCTTTATTAACGAGTCTTGTAGCTAGACTCAAAGTCACGCTACCCTATGTAAGTAAGCTCGTCATCGAGGACGTCTTTAGGGTTAAGCTTGGATTGAAGTTTCCTATTGGTCCGCTTAGTACGATATATCCTTTCAAACTTCTCTCCATCCGGGTCATACAATGTCATCTTAATATGCCATGACCCATCTCCATCTTTGGGTGGTTTGTCCCAATCCCACTTATGATCCTCTTCCTCACGAGTCCACTTATTCATTCCTAGGTTAATTGGCAAAACTCCTAGGAAATCAATCATCTTCCTAAAAACTAGAGGGTCTTCAAATGGATCCAATTCGGTATCCCTAGCTAAGAGTTGCTCTACCGTATGTGTTCGGTTCACAAACTCCTCTTCTAGGTAAAATGGGCGTTGGGGTCCTATGAAGTCTCTATCGATCCAAGGTCCATATCTAGATGGTCTCCTATTTGATTCTAACCAATGTGGTGTTGGTTCCTCACTAGTATCATAGGCATGTTTCTTAACATCATAGACTGACCAAGTATCTCCTTCTCCTACCGCTATCTTAGATTCCTTACAATCAATCATAGCACTAGCGGTCGCCAAAAATCCTCTACCTATCAACAAGGGGCATGTAGGGTCGCTAACCATATCAAGGACGTGGAAATCGGCTAAAATGGTTAGTTTTCCTATGTGTACTAACACGTCCTTAACTACTCCAACCGGGTACGCAACACTTCCATCCGCTAAGCCTATTATCACCTCGGTTTCTTCAAGTTTTCCAAGTTTTAGAGAGGTGTAGAGAGGTAACGGAAGTAGGTTAAGGCTTGATCCAAGATCGGCTAATGTGTCATAAGCCTCCGAATTACCGATCTTGCAAGGTAGAACAAATAAGCCCGGATCATCTAACTTCTTAGGTAGCTTGTTTTGAACAAAGGCGGTCCCTTTTTCGCCTAACTTGAGCTTCTTCTCATCCAACACTTCAATAACCGGACTTTCAAGGTGGAGCTCCTTGAATTCTTCGTCAAGGTTTTGAGTGGGAGGTGTTTCAACTATGTTGTTGACCAATTTGGATGTCATAACTTCTTGGTCATTTTGAACGACTTGGGTTTGTTTGAAACACGTGCTCATGGAATTGACCGAATAATATTGTGGACAAGAACTAGGGGACGAAACCGATGAAATGGCGTTGACGTTTAGTTTCGGGTTCTTGACCGTGTTACTAGGGAGTGCTCCCATTTCTCGGTCATTGAGGGCTTTCAACAAAGTGTCAATCTTATTGGTCATCTCGCTTTGTTTTTGTTTGAAATCGGCTTCAAACTTGGCAAAACGAGCTTCTTGAGTTGCCATAAATTGAGACATCAATCCTTCAAAGTTATTGGTACTACCATTGCTGGAAGGATTGTTGTTGAAAGTGCGGTTCGAGTTGGAACCGCTTGATTGGAAACGATTAGGTGGGTTGGAAGAATTGGTTTGTTGTGAGTTTTGGTTTTGTTTCCACCTAAGGTTCGGGTGATTTTTCCATGAGGGGTTGTATGTATCACCGTAGTGGTTTGGCTCGGGTTTGAAAGTGTACCACTTGTCTCCCGCTCCGTCGGTACGCGAGGATGCGTAGTCCACAAAAGCTTGTTCGGGGAGTTCCATGCAATCACGAGTGTCGTGGGGACCACTACATAATTCACATGAAGAAGTGATTTTGTTCACTTGGCTTGAAGGTTTAGGAGCCTCGTAGGATTTCATGAGAAACTTGACTTGGTCTTCAAGTTCTATGATCCTACGGTCGGAAGTGCTTGAATTGTTCGAAGGCAAAGATATTGCCTTGACCGTTTTATTCAAATCACGGGGGTCACTCCAACTTTCGTTGTCATAAAGAGCAAGATCTTCTAGGAGAGCCCATGATTGTTCCGCACTTAGATCACGTAGCTTACCACCAGCCGATTGGTCAATGGTTTGCCTCGTGGAGAGATTGATATGGTCATAGAAGATTTGGACTTGGAGCCAAAGTTCTATGCCATGGTGAGGGACTTTTTGGAGTAAGTCCTTGAATCGAGTCCATGCCTCGTAGAGGGTTTCGCCTTGACGTTGTTGGAACATCAAGATATCATTCCTTAGCTTGGTAGTTCTTCCTGGTGGGAAAAACTGAGCAAGGAAACGAGTGGTGAGATCATCCCAAGAGGTGATGGATCCTGCTGGTTGACGCTCTAGCCACTGACTAGCTTGGTCCCGCAAAGAGAATTGAAAGAGACGCAGTCGGGTCGTCTCTCGAGTGGCAACATCAAGGTCTATGGAATCAACGATTTTGAGAAAGTCCTTGAGATGTTGGTTAGGATCTTCAGAACGAAGTCCATGGAATGCGCATCCGCTTTGCACCAACCGGATGGTGTCGGATCGCAAGGGAGTGACATTGGCTCCTTGAGTGAGCTCAATGGTGTTTCGATAGCCATGGTGGCTAGGACGGGAGTACTCTCCTAAAGTACGGGCTCTAGGAGGTGGTGGTTGTTGTGGTGGGTTGTTGGGATCGAGGATATTACCACCTTCCATGATGTCGGATGGTAATGCTTACTGATGAACTCAAATAAGTACATTTTATTACTATCATTTATCCTATTAATTTGACTTGTTTTACTATATTATGTATGAGGATTGATACTTAATCGTTTACTTTTGTAATTCTCAGTTGAAAACAAGCATTTGGTGAAACTTGGCGATTTTGGACTAATTATGGAGCAAAACATGCATAAAGTGAAGAGTCTACTGAAATGGACAAGATCAAGTCAAATCTGCTCCAGATGCGCCGCATCTCACTCATTACATGCGCCGCATCACTATCAAGATCTCACCAGATACGATCCAAGATACAAGAGGACATGCGCCGCATCCAAAGATGAAGATACACCGCATCTTCTGGCGGTGTACGAATATTCCTGAATATTATAATCTTGGACCCCACGCGAAGTTAAGTACATGCGCCGCATCTACTTACTAGATGCGCCGCATCTCACCCTCAGACAGAAACTATAAATACCCCAAGACCAGACGAATTTCGTGGACGACATATATTATATACGAGACCGAAGACCAGAAACCTAGGACGAATTCAGTCAAGGTAGCAGCACAAGACACACCCAAATCAAGGATACAAGAGCTGTAAGAAGGTGCTGCATGTGTTTAATTCATTAAGTAGTTTTGTTTTATTGTGTTAGTAAACTTTAATTCATCAAGATTGGTGGCTTGTGTAATGTGACAACGGAAAGGTTGCACTCCCTTAAAACTGCTTTCTCATCAATTAAAGTTTATATGTTAGTGTCATTGGTGACTTTTGTTAGTGCATTGATAACCTCTGTGGCTAGCTGAGCGTTGATCGGGTCGCCATGCCTCTGCCCTCGCCTGTTTATTAGATGCCTATGTATTCTATGGTCTGTAGAAAAGTAGGAGAAAGATAAACGGGATAGTCATAAGTAATCATTAAGGGTTTACTCGCCGATAAGATTAGAACCAACGAGAAAGGACTTAATCTCGGTGCGTTGCATCGAACTATACACTTCATATAACACTAGCAATAAAACAAGTGACAAACTACTTATCATAAGGACAGCCCTCTTATTGTCTCGAGTATTTATCTGTGTACGTGTGTGCTACTTGCTGATTCGTGCCTATTGGTTTAGTTTATTATTTAATTGCAACCAAATCGTGCCAGTCTCTCAGGCTGAACCCCCTTGCGTTAGATTAGATTGTATAGCTAACTTAATATATTAAAATACTGATTATAATAATTAGTAATACGTTTCACTCTTAGTGATCGACACTCTACTTACCATTATATTCATACTGACCGGGTACACTGCTCGTTAAGTGTGTGTGTTATTGATAAGTCGGCTAAATATAAATTTAAAACTTGAGTAGGCATTAAAACTGCTAAACCGCAACGACACATCACGCGCATCAAGTTTTTGGCGCCGCTGCCGGGGAGTGAATTGTTATTATCTGTTAATTTGATTAGTATTTTAATTAGGTTTTAATTTTTTTTATCTAACCGCTAATTTTGTTGTGTATTAGTTTAATTTGCATTCATTGTACTATTTTGCATATTTTCTGTTTTTGTGTGTTATTTGTTTGCTTTTATTTGTGTTTATTTTTGTGTGTTTTTATTTGTTTTTATTTTTCGTATTTTTTGTTTTCTGCTATCGTTGTACTGAGCTAAATCGAACGATACGGCGCATCTAATTTATCAGATACGGCGTATTGCGTTCAATTTTTTATATAATACAACGCGTTTAATTAATTCGATACGACGCATCTTTTCCCCAAGATACGGCGTATCTGTTTTTAATAAGAATTTTTTTTTTCTATGCGATAAAGCGATACGACGCATCTTTTCCCCAAGATACGGCGTATCTGTTTTTAATAAAAAAAAAATTTTCTAAACTTTAACGTCATACGACGCATCTGCTTAAGCAGATACGGCGTATCTATTATTTTAATTAAAAACAGTTTGCGAATTATTAAACAGATACGGCGTATCGATTTTTATCGATACGGCGCATCCTCTGAATCAAAAATCTTATATTTTGAAACGTAACGAAAATACGGCGCATTAACTTTTGTTAATACGACGCATTTAATTTTTATAAGTATATCGATTTTTGATAATTAAAACAGATACGGCGCATTCTAATTTCTAAAGCGGCGTATCTATTTTCTGAATAAAAGTCTGATCTAATTTTAACGATTATAAGATACGGCGTATCCAACTTTTTGGATACGGCGCATCGTCTGCGATATCAGCTATTTTGTATTCTTATATCCGTTTCTATATTCATTAATTTCTCTTCTAGCGAACAAATCCTACTGAAGATTTTACCTTTGATGACAGATTTTGCTATGGAAGACATATCAGTTAACGGATATCTTGCTAAGGAATGCTTGCTTTCAGATTCATTCAATGTGCTCATGATCGATGCAGATTTATTCTCCTGGGAGACCCCTTGATGAAGCGAAAAGTGTACCGCTTTTAAGGGGTCATTTAAGCCCTAAATCGTATTTATTTGATCAAATATTGCCTTAAATCGTTCCTTTTGTCATTTTAGGTACTTTTGAGGAGAAATCTGGAAAAGGAGGCATTTTGGACGTTTTTGGAGCATAAAAGAGAAGAAAACGACAAAGTCTCAAAATTGTGCTGGAAACTACCTTTGACGGCGTCAGGATTATCCCTGGACGGCGTCATGGCTTGGCAAGAAAAGGTGGATGTGAAAATTACTCATGATAAGCCAGGGAAATTTGCATGGGAATTCTGACGGCGTCACCCTTTAATCTGATCAAGGTCGTCACGGCTTAATTTAAAGAGGGACGGCGTCACGACTAAATCTGACGGCGTCAAGCCTTGATAAGCCAGAACGGATTTTGGAGAGCTAAAGAGGGACGGCGTCAAGAAGGTCATCCGGGAACCCTAAAAGCGGCGAGGTGACGGCGTCACACTCCATAACGTGACGCCGTCAGATCTGAAAGTCTATATATAGTTTTGCAATTTTTTGTCATTAGTGTGGAACTTATTGAGGAACTTTGTGTGTGTGAAAACCCTAAGACGAATTTGGCAGCTTTTTCAAGGCTTTTTGCCTTGAGATCTTCCATGTTACATTGAAGATAAGTTATCAATTAATCATTCAATATGTCTATGTGTTGTTTGATTCTATCTTTTTCTTGTCTTTTGTTTAACATGTTAGGCTAGGTTTTCTTTGTGTTTGCTAAGATCTAATGAAACCTAGCTATTGATTATTGGTTATTAGTGTGTTATTAGTTGTATTGGATGATTGTTTATCTATGTTAGGCTTAAGAAAACTGGCTAACTTCCTATTCGGTAACTTGCTTGAACGTCTTAAGAAACATGAACCAATGCGTACTAATGGTTTTTATGGTTGTATTTAATGCATGAGCGAATTCTAGTGATCCCATGTTAGGAGCTTCCTAGCCGGCTCGACATAGGAGTGAAGTAGGAGTTCATAGAGTTGGGGAAGTACGTACGCCACCCCACGATTGGTATTAAGGAATACACCCGTCATCCACGCGATTAATACACACTAATCAACCGGTAAAAGATAGTTAGGGAGTAAGGAAATCTAAGTAAACACATTTCTCACCACATAAGTTTTACCACCTTTTCATTTTCAGTTATTTTATTTTATTTGCATTCGTAGTTATTTGGGTTAGTTGACTAGCAACTAATTCCGCCCACTCTTTCAAACCCGAGATTTTACTTGCTTTCATAAAATTATAAAAACATAAAAAGAATCTTCTCTCACCCTTAGACCTATTAGAGTAGTTTTTCATACCTAACGAACACTATTCCCTGTGGAGAACGATCAATCCCCCGTACTTACCACTACACTATACTACATCGGTCAGGTACACTGCCTGGTGGGGTTGTAAGCCTCTTGAGATCCCTCGAGAGGTAAAACCTGTTGTAAGGTTGCAAAACCACGCATCAAGTTTTTGGCGCCGCTGCCGGGGAATAGTTATTGTTTAGGTTGAATTTTTATTTTATAGGTCTACTCATTAGATTCCCTTCTAGTGAGATTTTTATTTTATTTTTCTAGGTTTTCTTTAGTCTATCTTTTTTCTTCGTTTCTTTGTTCGTAACCATTACCATCCGACATCATGGAAGGTGGTAATATCCTTGATCCCAACAACCCACCACAACAACCACCACCTCCTAGAGCCCGTACTTTAGGAGAGTACTCCCGTCCTAGCCACCATGGCTATCGAAACACCATTGAGCTCACTCAAGGAGCCAATGTCACTCCCTTGCGATCCGACACCATCCGGTTGGTGCAAAGCGGATGCGCATTCCATGGACTTCGTTCTGAAGATCCTAATCAACATCTCAAGGACTTTCTCAAAATCGTTGATTCTATAGACCTTGATGTTGCCACTCGAGAGACGACCCGACTGCGTCTCTTTCAATTCTCTCTGCGGGACCAAGCTAGTCAATGGCTAGAGCGTCAACCCGCAGGATCCATCACCTCTTGGGATGATCTCACCTCTCGTTTCCTTGCTCAGTTTTTCCCACCGGGAAGAACTACCAAGCTAAGGAATGATATCTTGATGTTCCAACAACGTCAAGGCGAAACCCTCTACGAGGCATGGACTCGATTCAAGGACTTACTCCAAAAAGTCCCTCATCATGGCATAGAACTTTGGCTCCAAGTCCAAATCTTCTATGACCATATCAATCTCTACACGAGGCAAACCATTGACCAATCGGCCGGTGGTAAGCTACGTGATCTAAGTGTGGAACAATCATGGGCTCTCCTAGAGGATCTTGCTCTTTATGACAACGAAAGTTGGAGTGATCCCCGTGATTTGAATAAAACGGTCAAGGCAATATCTTTGCCTTCGAACAATTCAAGCACTTCCGACCGTAGGATCATAGAACTTGAAGACCAAGTCAAGTTTCTCATGAAATCCTACGAGGCTCCTAAACCTTCAAGCCAAGTGAACAAAATCACTTCTTCATGTGAATTATGTAGTGGTCCTCACGACACTCGTGATTGCATGGAACTCCCCGAACAAGCTTTTGTGGACTAAGCATCCTCGCGTACCGACGGAGCGGGAGACAAGTGGTACACTTTCAAACCCGAGCCAAACCACTACGGTGATTCATACAACCCCTCATGGAAAAATCACCCGAACCTTAGGTGGAAACAAAGCCAAAACGCACAACAGACCAATTCTTCTAACCCACCTAATCGTTTCCAATCAAGCGGTTCCAACTCGAACCGTACTTTCAACAACAATCCTTCCAGCAATGGTAGTACCAATAACTTTGAAGGATTGATGTCTCAATTTATGGCATCTCAAGAAGCTCGTTTAGCCAAGTTTGAAGCCGATTTCAAACAAAAACAAAGCGAGATGACCAATAAGATTGACACCTTGTTGAAAGCCCTCAATGACCGAGAAATGGGAGCACTCCCTAGCAACACGGTCAAGAACCCGAAACTAAACGTCAACGCTATTTCATCGGTTTCGTCCCCTAGTTCTTGTCCACAATATTATTCGGTCAATTCCATGAGCACGTGTTTCAAACAAACCCATGTCATAGTTGAAACACCTCCCACTCAAAACCTTGACGAAGAATTCAAGGAGCTCCACCTTGAAAGTCCGGTTGTTGATGTGTTGGATGAGAAGAAGCTCAAGTTAGGCGAAAAAGGGACCGCCTTTGTTCAAAACAAGCTACCTAAGAAGTTAGATGATCCGGGCTTATTTGTTCTACCTTGCAAGATCGGTAATTCGGAGGCTTATGACACATTAGCCGATCTTGGATCAAGCCTTAACCTACTTCCGTTACCTCTCTACACCTCTCTAAAACTTGGAAAACTTGAAGAAACCGAGGTAATAATAGGCTTAGCAGATGGAAGTGTTGCTTACCCGGTTGGAGTAGTTAAGGACGTTTTAGTACACATTGGAAAACTAACCATTTTAGCCGATTTCCACGTCCTTGATATGGTTAGCGACCCTACATGCCCCTTGTTAATAGGTAGAGAATTTTTGGCGACTGCTAGTGCTATGATTGATTGTAAGGAATCTAAGATAGCGGTCGGAGAAGGTGATACTTGGTCAGTCTATGATGTTAAGAAACATGCCTATGATACTAGTGAGGAACCAACACCCCATTGGTTAGAATTAAATAGGAGACCATCTAGATATGGACCTTGGATAGATAGAGACTTCATAGGACCCCAACGCCCATTTTACCTAGAAGAGGACTTTGTGAACCGAACACATACGGTAGAGCAACTCTTAGCTAGGGACACCGAATTGGATCCATTTGAAGACCCTCTAGTTTTTAGGAAGATGATTGATTTCCTAGGAGTTTTGCCAATTAACCTAGGAATGAATAAGTGAACTCGTGAGGAAGATGATCATAAATGGGATTGGGACAAACCACCCAAAGATGGAGATGGGTCATGGCATATTAAGATGACATTTTATGACCCGGATGGAGAGAAGTTTGAAAAGATATATCGTACTAAGCGGACCAATAGGAAACTTCAAACCAAGCTTAACCCTAAAGACGTCCTCGATGACGAGCTTACTTACATAGGGTAGCGTGACTTTGAGTCTAGCTACAAGACTCGTTAATAAAGAAAAGCGCTTCTTGGGAGGCAACCCAAGTTTTATTTGCTTTGTGTGTTTATTTATTTGTTTGTTTAATTTTATTTGTTTCCGTATGTATGTTTAAATTTTATTATTATTGATTCATGTTAAAAACTAATTTGTGAAAATGCTTTATCTTGTTTTTAACTTCGTCTTAACTACATATAAAGGTATTTTGCAAAAGTTAAGTGTAAGGGAAATCTAAATCGGTTTATTAGAACACAAATGAACGTGAATCGTAATAGTAATAAATGAACATACATATTAGTATTTGTTTGAGTCAAATGCTTTTATCGAGTCATAATGATGTTTTGCAGGATTTCCAGGAAGTAAGGTATAGGTTTTTCCAAAATTTTTTCCGGAAACGTAACATGAGAATTCTGTCAGATCATTTCTGACGGCGTCAGGAGTTATAACCTGACGGCGTCAGGTTTAATTTTCTGAAAATTTTTGAAAGTTTTGTTTTCATAAAAAGTTTTTATTAAACCTATAACTTATAATCTCCAGGAATCTGCAAAATTATCATTCCACAAGCATTATATCCTTATATATAGATTTTATCCCGCCGATGTTATGCAGGTTTTCGTGTTTGTTTTCTCAGGTTTAACAGGTTATTTTGGACAAGGAAATGTTTTGGATCAAGCTTTTGGCGATGCATTAGTCATGAAGCTTTTACATTCTCTTTGGAAGAAGATCTAACCGTGTTACTTCATTATCCACCGAGCGAATCAGGGGAGTATTTGATTTCATTCTTTTACTTTATGCTTTTACATTTGTAATTTGAACATTGGGGACAATGTTCATCTTAAGTGTAAGGGGGGGGTAAAAGTACGATTAGAGAATGCTATTACGCTTGATTTTTGTTTGTTTAATAGTAGATGTGTAATAAAACTGAGATAATACCTGTTAGGGCAATTTTAGTGCCAAATTTAAAATTTTTTACAACATATAGGAGTGAAACTTTGATCTTAATGAGCGTCTCACGGATAGGAGTTATATGACTAGCACAAAAACCGTACCACTAAAAATTTTTTCCACCCCAAATATGTGAGGTTCGCCCCTAGAATTGGTAGGAAAAGCATTTATGCTATGATGTGTGTACCGGTAGCACTTAGATTCTAGAACTTGCGTTAGGACCATTCCGAGGCCACAAGTGAGACTACATTCGTGTAGTTAGATTTACTACATGATAAGAGGCATTAGGATTAACCCATTGTTTTACACCTGTGTTTTTGTTATAATTACGTTGGCTACATTGGTCAAGTAATTCTCCCACACCCTTTGCGTTGTACTCATTTTTAGTACACGATACCCCTAGTACACCCCTCAGAGCCTATCTTTTCGTTTCAACCTTTAAGCATTTTACTTGAAGGAAGAATTTGTTACACCCCACTAAAATGTACACCCAAATCGCCTTAGCCTACCTTGTATGCACTCATTTTTAGTGCATTATTGTTACAACATTTGTTTAAACCCAAGTTAATTATCTAATTGATTACATGGTTGCTAAGTCGAGTCATATCCTTGTACATATTGTTTTGGGACGATTGGGACTCATGGGTAAAGTACTAGTGTAATGGAGTAATGGGGAAGAACATCATTTATTACCCCCATATGTGCTAAATATTTTAAAAGTACTCCAAGTGTTTTAATTATCTTAATTCAAGTCATTAGATTAGTTAATTGTAAAGTTATGTAAAAGTTCAAGTGTAAGGGGAATGCAACGCCCCTTTGATGTATTATTTTGGATGGTAGGGAAAAAGTGTATGCAAAAAAAAAAAAAAAAAAAAAAAAAAAAAAAAAAAAAAAAAAAATCAAGAAAAATACAAAAAAATGAGAAAAAGAAAAGTAGAAAAAACATACGGACTACCATCCCGTTTTATTTTATGTTTATTTTATGTTTTTGTTATTTTCTTTCATTAGCTTAAATCGAGTCTAGTCTTGGCTTAGCAACATTGTATAGTACATGTAATTGATCAAGATCTTTAACTCGCCACCAGTAAAATATCCTTTATCCAACAAAACCGTGTTTTCCTTTTCCCTACACCTAACGTTATAACCCATGTAAAAGCCCTCTTTGATAGTTTATCTTTGGTGCTTACGCCTAGTGGAGGAGGTTTTCGATCCTTTCCCAAGCCTATGGTAATCTATTTGCTATGACAGGTAGTGAGAGATATTATCCGTTTTCATTTATGAGATTTATTTTGATGACACTTGAGAGATGTGAGTATCTAAACACTACTTGTGAGGTGCTAGTTTGTAATCTCCGTGCTTATTATGATTAAAGTGGAACGATTATTTGTTGTAATTACTTTTATGTTAGCATTAAATGACCCCTAACTTGTATTTTGATTAGAATGAAAGCGCATTTGCTTGAGGACAAGCAAATCTCAAGTGTAAGGGTATTTGATGAAGCGAAAAGTGTACCGCTTTAAAGGGATCATTTAAGCCCTAAATCGTATTTATTTGATCAAATATTGCCCTAAATCGTTCCTTTTGTCATTTTAGGTACTTTTGAGGAGAAATCTGGAAAAGGAGGCATTTTGGACGTTTTTGGAGCATAAAAGTGAAGAAAACGACAAAGTCTCAAAATTGTGCTGGAAACTACCTTTGACGGCGTCAGGATTATCCCTGGACGGCGTCATGGCTTGGCAAGAAAAGGTGGATGTGAAAATTACTCATGATAAGCCAGGGAAATTTGCATGGGAATTCTGACGGCGACACCCTTTAATCTGATCAAGGTCGTCACGGCTTAATTTAAAGAGGGACGGCGTCACAACTAAATCTGACGGCGTCAAGCCTTGATAAGCCAGAACGGATTTTGGAGAGCTAAAGAGGGACGGCGTCAAGAAGGTCATCCGGGAACCCTAAAAGCGGCGAGGTGACGGCGTCACACTCCATAACGTGACGCCGTCAGATCTGAAAGTCTATATATAGTTTTGCAATTTTTTGTCATTAGTGTGGAACTTATTGAGGAACTTTGTGTGTGAAAACCCTAAGACGAATTTGGCAGCTTTTTCAAGGCTTTTTGCCTTGAGATCTTCCATCTTACATTGAAGATAAGTTATCAATTAATCATTCAATATGTCTATGTGTTGTTTGATTCTATCTTGTTCTTGTCTTTTGTTTAACATGCTAGGCTAGATTTATCTTGTGTTTGCTTAGATCTAATGAAACCTAGCTATTGATTATTGGTTATTAGTGTGTTGTTAGTTGTATTGGATGATTGTTCATCTATGTTAGGCTTAAGAAAACTGGCTAACTTCCTATTCGGTAACTTGCTTGAACGTCTTAAGAAACATGAACCAATGCGTACTAAAGGTTTTTATGGTTGTATTTAATGCACAAGCGAATTCTAGTGATCCCATGTTAGGAGCTTCCTAGCCGGCTCGACATAGGAGTGAAGTAGGAGCTTGTAGAGTTGGGGAAGTACGTACGCCACCCCACAAATGGTATTAAGGAATACACCCGTCATCCACGCAACTAATACACACTAATCAACCGGTAAAAGATAGTTAGGGAGTAAGGAAATCTAAGTAAACACATTTCTCACCACATAAGTTTTACCACCTTTTCATTTTCAGTTATTTTATTTTATTTGCATTCGTAGTTATTTGGGTTAGTTGACTAGCAACTAATTCCGCCCACTCTTTCAAACCCGAGATTTTACTTGCTTTCATAAAATTATAAAAACATAAAAAGAATCTTCTCTCACCCTTAGACCTATTAGAGTAGTTTTTCATACCTAACGAACACTATTCCCTGTGGAGAACGATCAATCCCCCGTACTTACCACTACACTATACTACATCGGTCAGGTACACTGCCTGGTGGGGTTGTAAGCCTCTTGAGATCCCTCGAGAGGTAAAACCTGTTGTAAGGTTGCAAAACCACGCATCACCCCTCTTGAAGCTGCTTTTAAGGAATTCATGCGTTTATGCAACATTGACAAAGGGGTATTCTCTTATGATGTATTTGTGAGGTACACTGGAGAAGAATTGTCGCTCTTATGGCCTATCATTGAAGCCAAAGGATTGAACTGGACTACTATCGAAGAAGATGATGGGAAATTCTATCTTGCATACATGGACTCGAGCAACAAAAGCTGTGGTGGAGGCAATACCCAAATCTCTTACATGCCTTATTCCGAACAGTACTGGGGATTAAATGAGAACTATCTGGACGACGAAGGAATTTATGCTGTGGCGGAGTTACTATTTCATGGCGAGTTGGTAAGATTGATGGACCTCTCGCTCAATGATTGGCTAGAACTTAAATATGGTAGTCCGGAATTCGCCCCTGCAAATGAAATCAAGCTGATTATGACTTCATGGTTGACTCGGAGTTTTAAGAAGCAATTTAACGAGTTCATGGAGATAAGAAGGAATATGATTGGAAAGGCTTGCTTTGACGTTAACCACGATCCTAACGATGTTGATTTTTCAGAGTGGTTGGCTAGTAAGTTTAATAACCATAAGAGTATGGATCGAGCTACTAAGGATGCATTATGGGTATATTGGATGAGAGGAGATGACGAAGAAGTAGAAAGCGACTATGGGTCGTCACTTCATGGTTCAACAATCAATGAAGGGATTGAAGAGTTATTCAGAATAGACATTGATGTGTTCGATTATGAGACACCCTTGTGCAAGCAGTTCAAGGAATTTAACTACCTTCTTCAAGTCGACGATGATGTGCTTACTGGAGATTTACCAGGATTCAAGACTTATGATGATTTCAAAAACACCTGGTACTATGAATGGAATGACCAAGTACCATGGGTTTGGGATAAACCATGGGAATTTGAGCACATTAATCACACCTGTACACCCTTCATTTTCAAGGACGGGAGTAGTGTTTGGCCGACCTGTGATTATAAAAGTGACGGAACCTGTAATGGGGGAAGTATTATTGGGATGAAACGGGTTGGAAAAGATGTAACCTTTGAAGATTATGAGTGGTACGATAATGTTGAAGACTGCCCACAAAAAGCGGAGGCTTTGCAAGAAAAGGGTAGAATTGAACGCTTGAAAGGACTTAAGGGAACATCGGATACTACTTTCTGGGAATGGGTGCATAAACAATTTGATGATTTCACGAAGCTTAGTCGACGGCTACAATGGGAATTGGAAAGAGAGTGGGAGGCAATTCAAGAAGATGATAACAATGAGTCATTAATCAATGAACTTGATGACTATTTGATTAAGGATCCTTACTTTAAGTTTGTTGATAAAGACGAGGAAGAGTTCACCAAAAGAAAGTGTCAACTACTTGGAATCCCCTATAATAAGCCACCCATGATTATTTCTGAAAAGTTTAAAATCATCAAATATTCTTTGGGACCAGAGGAAGAGTACGTTGCGACGACGACCAAGAGTTATACTAGATTAAGTCGAACGGAGGAAAGCGTCGCAGAGCTATACGGGAAAATCTTTCGGATGAAGGAAGAAGGATGGACCGTGACAAGAACTAAATGAAGAGCTGAACGTGAGTCTAACTTGAAGACTCTGGAATAAATACAAGTGCTTACCGGGAGACAACCCGGAATTATCTTTTAATTTTCTGTTTGTGTCGAGTCAGTCAGACCGCAGAGGATACGGCGCATCTCCATCATGAGATGCGACGCATCTCCTGCAAATGGTCATATCTTACTTTATTTTTCTGCATTTTTTATTTTCGAATTTAAAACTTTTTATCAGTTTATTCTAATGCGGCGCATCCCTGGTTAAGGATGCGGCGCATCTTCTATTCTGATCCGTAATTATTCCAGGCTCGATACGGCGTATCTTCTTCCATAAGATACGGTGCATCGACTGACCTGATGATTTTCATTTTTAATTTTTAATTTTTATGTTTTATTTTTACCTAACTACTAATGTATTATGCAAGTTTGAACCTTTCTTATCTTAGGTGTGTTTTAAAGCCTTGGTGGTATTATAGATTCCTGCATTTCCTGTGGATACATCTAATATGAAGCTTAAACGTTCTAATCCACAAGAAAGATGATTTTTGCTCTACTACTAATGGAGGATCATACCGAGCAAATCTCAGGGGAGTTTTTCTGTTCTAATTCTTTTATTTTCCAGTTTTTAACCTTTTATACAAACAACGAGGACGTTGTTTAACTTAAGTGGGGGGATTGGAGAATTAGAACACTTAACATTTACTTGTCCTAAACTTTTCAAAATATGCTTAAAATGTGCTTAATATATAAAATTTAAAATTTTTAGCATGTTTTTTGTTTAAGATCTAAGTTGCATAGCTGCACACATGACGTTATTTTCAAAAATTGTGATTTTTCAAAATTCACAAATCTATGAGTGTGCCGGTGACTTGTAAACTTTAGAACTTGGCTTGTATACTATTCAAGACCACCATAATAAGTATTATTTATATAATTGGAATGACTTGTCTAAATTGGTAAATTTCTAGGATTACACCCAAATAGCCTTTATATGTTATGTGATATTAGCTAACTACACTGGTTAGTTAACCCCCATATAAACCCTTTTGTTACTCTTATTTTTAGAATAAGATACCCCTAGAAAAACACTCAGAGCCATTCCTTTCGTTTCTTACACCTATGTTTAAAATGTTTCGTTACACCCCTTACACCTTAGCCTACCCTGTAGATTAGAATCCGTGGTTGGTTAATTGCTTTAGGCAAAGTGTGTTTCCTTACATTACCTGTGTTCGAGTGCGTAATTCATTATCTATGGTTAGGTCGGGAAATTGCACAATGCAATTGGAGTAAAAGTAAATATTGTATATCTTTGAGTTTATTTTTCGTGTGTTTACTACTTTCACTATTACCGTTATTTCTGAAGTCATGAAAAGTATGGAAAAATTATCCAGAATTATTGTTATAGTGATGTGGTGAAATTTTACACATCTATGTTTATGCTTATGAAAAAAAAAAAATAAAAAAATAAAAAAAAAAAATCGAAAAAATGAGAAAAGAAAAAAGAAAAAGAAGAGTTGGATGTTTGTTTTTTAACCAACGATGTAAAGTTATGTAAGTGGTCGATATCACCACTAGTTGTTATACTATATTTATGGATTGAATGGGAGTTGGCAGTTATGGGAACGTCAACTAAGGTTTATTCCTTGATTAAGATCTTGTTGAGTATAATTCGTGTCTACCTAAAGCGTGTGTTTCAAGTGTTAAAGCGTGAGTTATTCAATGATATGAGTCTTATTCATGGGATGGTTGGGATAGTGATTAACCACACTTAGGATTTTAATTTATTTGTTTTGTTTATTTTTTTTTATTTTACACCAATTTATATCCCAAATATTATCCATACCCTATTATTCTTTATCCAACCAAACCTTTGATTTATTGAGATTAGGGATTTGAGCAATCTTAAGTATCGTAGTCGTGGATTCGGCTATGTATTTATGATTTTGTCGCCCTTTTTGATATATTATTATTGGTGAAGTTTGGACCTATCTTTAGCCTATTCGAGTTAAGGATTTGAGCAATTGCAAGTATCGTGTTCGTGGATTCGATCATGTATTTGTGATTTTGTCGCCTTTTCTGGAATTTGAGATCGATAGTGAATAAGAATAATTAACCCTTAAGCCTAAAAACCCTTTTTACCGCTTTAGACTTGTTATTCCTTAGCTTTAGTGGGGGAGATGTGTATACTTGCCAAGCTTATGATAGAATATTCGTCGCGACTGGACAGTTAAACGATTAGATTTGCTTTTATCGAAATATTTTATTCTACTTCTAATTCGTTAAGTGTTTAGTTGTGTGATTATGATAAAACGAATACATGCTTAAATATAAAAATACATCCTAATGTCTTTTAGGATACATTTTCATAAGTTTTAATCTAAGGTTTACTTGGGGACAAGTAAAGTTCAAGTGGGGGGATATTTGATGAACTCAAATAAGTACATTTTATTACTATCATTTATCCTATTAATTTGACTTGTTTTACTATATTATGTATGAGGATTGATACTTAATCGTTTACTTTTGTAATTCTCAGTTGAAAACAAGCATTTGGTGAAACTTGGCGATTTTGGACTAATTGTGGAGCAAAACATGCATAAAGTGAAGAGTCTACTGAAATGGACAAGATCAAGTCAAATCTGCTCCAGATGCGCCGCATCTCACTCATTACATGCGCCGCATCACTATCAAGATCTCACCAGATACGATCCAAGATACAAGAGGACATGCGCCGCATCCAAAGATGAAGATACGCCGCATCTTCTGGCGGTGTACGAATATTCCTGAATATTATAATCTTGGACCCCACGCGAAGTTAAGTACATGCGCCGCATCTACTTACTAGATGCGCCGCATCTCACCCTCAGACAGAAACTATAAATACCCCAAGACCAGACGAATTTCGTGGACGACATATATTATATACGAGACCGAAGACCAGAAACCTAGGACGAATTCAGTCAAGGTAGCAGCACAAGACACACCCAAATCAAGGATACAAGAGCTGTAAGAAGGTGCTGCATGTGTTTAATTCATTAAGTAGTTTTGTTTTATTGTGTTAGTAAACTTTAATTCATCAAGATTGGTGGCTTGTGTAATGTGACAACGGAAAGGTTTCACTCCCTTAAAACTGCTTTCTCATCAATTAAAGTTTATATGTTAGTGTCATTGGTGACTTTTGTTAGTGCATTGATAACCTCTGTGGCTAGCTGAGCGTTGATCGGGTCGCCATGCCTCTGCCCTCGCCTGTTTATTAGATGCCTATGTATTCTATGGTCTGTAGAAAAGTAGGAGAAAGATAAACGGGATAGTCATAAGTAATCATTAAGGGTTTACTCGCCGATAAGATTAGAACCAACGAGAAAGGACTTAATCTCGGTGCGTTGCATCGAACTATACACTTCATATAACACTAGCAATAAAACAAGTGACAAACTACTTATCATAAGGACAACCCTCTTATTGTCTCGAGTATTTATCTGTGTACGTGTGTGCTACTTGCTGATTCGTGCCTATTGGTTTTGTTTATTATTTAATTGCAACAAAATCGTGCCAGTCTCTCAGACTGAACCCCCTTGCGTTAGATTAGATTGTATAGCTAACTTAATATATTAAAATACTGATTAGAATAACTAGATAATACGTTCCACTCTTAGTGATCGACACTCTACTTACCATTATATTCATACTGACCGGGTACACTGCTCGTTAAGTGTGTGTGTTATTGATAAGTCGGCTAAATATAAATTTAAAACTTGAGTAGGCATTAAAACTGCTAAACCGCAACGACACATCACGCGCATCAGTTACGAACAAAGAAACGAAGAAAAAAGATAGACTAAAGAAAACCTAGAAAAATAAAATAAAAATCTCACTAGAAAGGAATCTAGTGAGTAGACCTATAAAATAAAAATTCAACCTAAACAATAACTATTCCCCGGTAACGGCGCCAAAAACTTGATGCGTGGTTTTGCAACCTTACAACAGGTTTTACCTCTCGAGGGATCTCAAGAGGCTTACAACCCCACCAGGCAGTGTACCTGACCGATGTAGTATAGTGTAGTGGTAAGTACGGGGGATTGATCGTTCTCCACAGGGAATAGTGTTCGTTAGGTATGAAAAACTACTCTAATAGGTCTAAGGGTGAGAGAAGATTCTTTTTATGTTTTTATAATTTTATGAAAGCAAGTAAAATCTCGGGTTTGAAAGAGTGGGCGGAATTAGTTGCTAGTCAACTAACCCAAATAACTACGAATGCAAATAAAATAAAATAACTGAAAATGAAAAGGTGGTAAAACTTATGTGGTGAGAAATGTGTTTACTTAGATTTCCTTACTCCCTAACTATCTTTTACCGGTTGATTAGTGTGTATTAATCGCGTGGATGACGGGTGTATTCCTTAATACCAATCGTGGGGTGGCGTACGTACTTCCCCAACTCTATGAACTCCTACTTCACTCCTATGTCGAGCCGGCTAGGAAGCTCCTAACATGGGATCACTAGAATTCGCTCATGCATTAAATACAACCATAAAAACCTTTAGTACGCATTGGTTCATGTTTCTTAAGACGTTCAAGCAAGTTACCGAATAGGAAGTTAGCCAGTTTTCTTAAGCCTAACATAGATAAACAATCATCCAATACAACTAATAACACACTAATAACCAATAATCAATAGCTAGGTTTCATTAGATCTAAGCAAACACAAAGAAAACCTAGCCTAACATGTTAAACAAAAGACAAGAACAAGATAGAATCAAACAACACATAGACATATTGAATGATTAATTGATAACTTATCTTCAATGTAACATGGAAGATCTCAAGGCAAAAAGCCTTGAAAAAGCTGCTAAAATCGTCTTAGGGTTTTTCACACACAAAGTTCCACACAAGTTCCACCCTAATGACAAAAAATTGCAAAACTATATATAGACTTTCAGATCTGACGGCGTCACGTTATGGAGTGTGACGCCGTCACCTCGCCGCTTTTAGGGTTCCCGGATGGCCTTCTTGACGCCGTCCCTCTTTAGCTCTCCAAAATCCGTTCTGGCTTATCAAGGCTTGACGCCGTCAGAATTAGGCGTGACGCCGTCCCTCTTTAAATTAAGCCATGACGACCTTGATCACTTCAAAGGGTGACGCCGTCAAAGTTCCCATGCAAATTTCTCTGGCTTATCATGAGTAATTTTCACATCCACCTTTTTCTTGCCAAGCCATGACGCCGTCTGGGGATATTTCTGACGCCGTCAAAGGTACTTTTCAGCCGATTTTGAGACTTTGTCGTTTTCTTCACTTTTATGCTCCAAAACGTCCAAAATGCTTCCTTTTCCAGATTTCTTCTCAAAAGTACCTAAAATGACAAAAGGAACGATTTAGGGCAATATTTGATCAAATAAATACGATTTCGGGCTTAAATGACCCCTTAAAAGCGGTACACTTTTCGCCTCATCATACTTGCATATGCATGTGCATATGACTTTAAGTTATTTCAAATGGATGTCAAAAGTGCATTTCTAAATGGTTTCATAAATGAAGAGGTATATGTAGCACAACCTCCCGGCTTTGCCCATTTTGAAAAACCTAATCATGTCTACAAACTTAAGAAAGCATTATACGGAATTAAGCAAGCACCAAAAGCCTGGTATGATCGACTTAAGACCTTCCTAGTTGACCATAAGTACACCATGGGCCTAGTAGACAACACTCTCTTTACCAGGAAAAAGGGATCACATATTATCATCGTCCAGATATATGTGGATGACATTATATTCGGCTCAACTTGTCAAGAGTTATGCGACGATTTCTCAAAAATCATGCATGACGAGTTTGAAATGAGTATGATGGGGGAACTAAACTTTTTCTTAGGTCTCCAAATAAAACAATTAGAAGATGGGATATTCTTCAACCAATCAAAGTATATCAAGGATATGCTTAAGAAGTTTGGTCTTGAAGATTCTAAACCCATGAAAACACCAATGTCTTCCGAAACCAAACTCACCAAGGATGATGAAAGTGAATCAGTAGATAGCACTAAATATAGAGGCATGATTGGTAGTTTACTCTACCTAACGGCTAGTAGACCGGACATTATGTTTAGTGTTTGCCTATGTGCACGCTTTCAAGAAGATCCCAAAACATCCCATCTTGAATCCGTTAAACGGATATTTAGATACATTAAAGGCACTACACATTTAGGATTATGGTATCCCAAAGGGACAGGTGTAGAAACCATAGTGTATATCGACTTAGACCATGCCGGTGACTATGTTGATAGGAAAAGTACAAGCGGTATTTGTACTTTTGTAGGACATTGTCTCACCTCATGGTTTGCTAAGAAACAAACAGCCCTCGCCATCTCAACAACCGAAGCCGAGTACGTGTCAGCAGGAAAAGCTTGCCAACAAGCACTATGGATGAAACAAGCTCTCGTCGACTACGGAATATACTCAACGACATCCCCATTCTTTGTGACAACAAATGAGCTATCGATCTTAGCAAAAACCCAGTCCAGCACGCTAGAACCAAACACATATAAATACGTCATCACTTCCTTCGTGACAATGTTCAGATGGGAAACATCTGAATTGAGAAAGTTTCCTCAGATGACAACATTGCCGATATCCTCACAAAACCTCTCAAGAGAGAACCATTCAACTATCTTAGACTTGGTTTAGGATTAATGGAACCTGGTGAGTAGAATTAACGTTAGCTCAAACCTTAGATTAACCAAAACACGGCAACAGCCAAAACCATGTTCTGATCCTGCGGATCCAAACGACAACAAGGGCGGAACCCTTGTTTGGGATCCACTTGATCCGTCACATGGAGATCAGGTTTTTATATTAAATAATCTCCTGTACTATTCATCATTCACTCCAAAACATATCACCCACTGGAAATACTACCCACTATTCACCACATTCACAAATTAGGCTATCTTCCACAACCAAATTGTGCTCAAATCATCACTGTAAGTATCCTTAACATGATTACACTCCTGATCTGCGTCTAGGATTTCTATTTCATGCACAAAACCAAAACTTGGGGTTATGCATAATTCTTGAAAAATCATGAAGCATACTTTCTAAATTGCATAAAAAATCATGTTTTTCATAGTTAGGAATTGCATCTTGTAGTACATTCTCATCATTCATCAAAAACCCCATGAGAAATTTTTTGCTAAAATCTTCTCATGACTAGGAAAAACGGTTTTTGGACATTGTTCATACAAATACAAAAACGTTATGTTTTAAGCATCACTTGCATAATGTCTCTTGAATGCTAAAGGGAATACATAATTAATATGTATTTTCGGGTACATTCAATCGTAGCTACATTGAAGTAGGAGCGTTTGGGTTATCTCTCGTTTTATCATAAAACCTGCATAAGCATAATTTTCATGCATCAAAATGAGTCGAGATAACCGCACCTCCACATAGTCCCCATGTAGGCACACACTAGACATATATATATGTATTTTTGATAAATTCAACTAAACTATATATATTTTTTTTCGTGTCTAGGATAATCATGCCTCCCGCAACAAATTACGATCACAAAAAGACTCTTGATTACCTCCCAAAACACCACAAAACCAAAGGTCTAACCGATGCCCAGGTCAACATCTTTAAGGCACTAGAAAAACATTATGTCCATGAGGGTAGGGTAGTAGATCCCTCATTCTATGAAGACACCAACCTCCGCGAGCAATTAGCCGTGATTCATCTTGATGGTCTCCTAGATATTGATGAGCCTATAGTACCTAGGTTCATTCTTGAGTTCTATGCCACCATAGGACTTAGTTCAAGTGACAATGGTCTTATGAGCATTCACTTTTGCGTCAATGAAACTTTGTTCAATATTCCCCTAGATCAATTCGGTGAAGTCTTAGGAATTCCTAATAGAGGAACATGTGTGTATTCGGATAAGTGGTCATTAACCATCTTAGACTCCAACTTTGATAGAACGGCACCATATGCCACTCCTTTGTCCGACAAGGAAACCATTAGACAACATCTCTTCCTTCCTAGGAACAACCCCACTAGGATGTATCGAGGTAAAGAAGTAGCTAGAGATCCGTTTGCTATGGAGCTAAATGAGCTTAGGCCCGAGTTTAGGAAGTTAGAAGAAGTTTTGAGAGCTAATGTGATTAGCACGGTAGGAAATCGAGATCACATCAATGCTTGTCTTTGCTACATGATGTATAGTGTGTCCACCCGTCAACCCTTCAACCTTGCCTTCTATATCGCCAAGCGAATGGCCGATATTCCTATTCAAGGAAAGATGGCAATGCCATATGGGATGCTCTTAACTCGTCTCTATAGAGCGTTTGCACCCATTCCTAGAAATGCCCTAGGTTTTGTCCCCGATTATGATGAAATTCAACACACCTTCGTTCCCTTGAGCGACTTTAGGGTAGCGGTTGACAAGGGCAAACGTCCTCGTGCTCAAACATCATCATCATCATCATCATCAATGAGTGACGATGACGGATTGCCAAACTCTAGGATTCCTCCACCGGAATATTTGCATCAACTTCCACCAATTGCTAATGAGTCACCGGAGTTCAAGCAAACCAAGGGGATGAGGAAGAACTTGGGGCGTTGGATAATGAAACTTCACAAGGGGTACAAGAGGTTGAGTAAGAAGTTCAAGTAGAAGGAGTGTTTGGATCTAGACATTAGTTGAAAATTATGTGTTAACCATGTATGGTTCTTAACTTACTGTGGTGTAGTACTTGTCTTGATTATAAACTAACTGATATTTGCAGGGCGATAACACTTTGTGTTATCAATTTTCCGAGTTTAAGCCCCGTTTGGCTTAACTCCCTATATGGTTGATTATGATGATCGGATTTATTTATATGCAGACGTGTGTTAGAATATATATATTTAGTATATTTATACTATACATTAGCTATTACATACGTTATAGGAGAAATTTTGGGTTTTGGTCAGAAAACGCGAAATTTGCATAGTTCTCTGTAAAGAATTAGCACATTCGGACGACGGATCCGGCGGATCCCAAAATTTGGATCCGCCTAGTGTTAGACTTGGTTCCGCCAGTGCAGGACTCACGGATCCGACGGCTCCCCAACTTTGGCTCCGCCTTTATTGTCGATTGGATCCGTGGGTACAACATTCACTTTTCAAAAATTCTCGACTCATCCCGAAAATTAGATTTTTGGTTGTAGCTTTCTTTAGATTATGATCACTGATCATTAAACTCCTTAGAATGCTTTAGGATACTCTTAGAACATTAGGAACTCAATTTCCCACCAAAATTTGAATTTTCAAATTTTTCGTTTGAGTTACCTTTCTGTTAAGGTCAAGATTCATGTTGAGGTGGGGGAAACACGATCTAAAGATTAAACATTATAGAACTTTATTGATTGGGTGTCGAGGTGTGTATGTTTTCTAGAGAGAGAGTCTAGAAAACACACACACACCTCTTGTGTTACAATGAATCCCCAACCCTCCTAGTGTTGACATAGGAGGGTATTTATTACATAATACAAGTTCTAACTTAGCAATATGACTAAACTAGTCCTTGTACTTTAAATGCTATTGCAATTCCCACATATGACAAAACTTTAAAGCTAACAATCTCTCCCCAAAGTGAAGTCATATGGGAATTGCTTACAATGTTCCCTACAAGTAAAATTCAATACAAAAACATGAGAAAGATCTTCAAACTTCATTACTTCGTTCAGCTTGCATAATCTTCTCAGCCGCCATTTCTTTACTTGCAGACGAACTAAGTGAGCAAATCTAATTAGGGTTTAATTCAGAGTGCCCTGAGTGCTCTCCCCTAATTAGTGCTCTCCCCCAAACTGACAATCTCATTTAATGAGTGCCTTGAGTGCCCTGAATCTGTTCGGGGGAATGTAGTATCAACATCTTTATCTCACCAAATGCATCCCAGTTATTTTTCCCATGAGAGATCAGCCCGTACATTTCTCTCCCCTGCTGGTTACGATTTATCGAAATCAGCATACTGATGTGTACGTGAAATACAAACTGGAAGCCCTTTATAAGGAATCATATCAGCCCGTGAGAAGATGTCGATATACCCAATCTAACCTCCTGTATTAAAAACAACGGCTTCATGTAGTGACTACTGATGGAGAAAACCCACTATGACGAACTTGAGACTGAAGTAGAATAACCCAAACTTGTGACTTAAGCTTGCACTGTTGTATGACTAAGTACCTATACTGAGCGCTACAACGTAACTCCTTGAAGCATAGGTCGTTTCATATACCCATCCATCCTTCCTTAATAGTATATGAACATCTCTTGAATTATCCACATCTTTGTGTGACACTGAGTACTACAACGTATCTCCTTTAAGTGATAATTAACTAGGTCTTCGTCCGTCCACCCCTTGACCTATGAAAACTAGATAAATCAAGACTTAATCATCGAATGCTCTGAGAGCCGTTTAAGATCGAGCAAGGATCTCGAAGAATCATGCAACCAACCAACTGCGAAAAGGGACCAATTGCGAAAAAGTTCAACCAATTGCAAAAGAGTTCAACCAAATGCGAAAGGGTCAGATTTGCGAAATCTTCAAGATACTAAGTACACGCACTCGAGATATTCCACTTCATCTTCAAATAAGTAACAACGAATCATCATCCTTGTGGTCACAGTTGATAACAATCAACAATCAATATATAGCCATTGTCATTTGATTGTGAATCTTGAACAGGATCTTTTCGGCTATACGTGGTGATTTTGTAGGTGCAGTCCGATAATTTCATTTGTGATTTTGGTGTGAAATATGCCATAAAATGACATTCTAATGATGCTGGAAAAATTTGAGTTTAAGAAATTTTTACGCCAAAAATTCCCCGAAAAATTTGAATTTTGGCCAAAAAATTTGAATTTTAGGCCAAAATTTTCACTCTTGTACCAGAATTTGAATCTCGCGTAAAAATGGACCGTTAAGTCTCCTGTGAAAATTAAATTTTACTCAAATTTTCTCGCCAAAAATGTAGTGTTGTTTGATATTGCATTTGGTACAAAGATGTCGGACAAAGCTGAATACTGAACTGCGATAAGTATCTGAGTTGCAAATGCAATAATGTCAAATGCGATAGGTTAAATGCGATAGCTCAAATGCGATAGGCCAACTGCGATAAGTCAATTGCGATAATGCTTATCAGCCTCCAATTGCGATAGTGCTTATCTGTGTTCGAATTGCGATAAGAGCTGAATAGCGATAATCTCCAAATGCGATAACTATCGCAATTCTCCTACGAGAATGCGATAAATAAGACGAATTGCGATAACTCGCTGGCTGCTATGCAATTGCGATAAAACGCAGATTCCCACTAACTTTTGCCAACTTTTTGACTTTTGAGCCTTTTCCCTTACACACCCACTTGCAACCTTATCATCCCTGACAACTTTTCACTAACTTTCACTCACTTTTACCAACTCAATAATTCACATAAACAACTAAAAACATAAATCTTATAAAAGATGTATGATTCTAGTCGATCTATGGAACAAAGAACAAACCAAGTTTTAAGTGAAGAACTAGTAAACTTCACAGTCCACTTCGATAGAACACCAAACAAACACAACCTTTGATCTTCAACATGTGTACGATTTCAAGATAAACAACACAAACAGCCACGATTTTTGAAGAACAAAAACATGACAATTTGGTATTTAAAGAACAAAGATCGAACACAAAAACTTCAAAACTGCTACTGATGAACAGTAACGATCAAGAACACACCAAAAAATCACATTGTTTACCTCAAACACACAACGAATCGCCTAGAATCTCCCAGGTTCGCTCATGATACCAATTGTTAAGGTCAAGATTCATGTTGAGGTGGGGGAAATACGATCTAAAGATTAAACATTATAGAACTTTATTGATTGGGTGTCGAGGTGTGTATGTTTTCTAGAGAGAGAGTCTAGAAAACACACACACCTCTTGTGTTACAATGAATCCCCAACCCTCCTAGTGTTGACATAGGAGGGTATTTATTACATAATACAAGTTCTAACTTAGCAATATGACTAAACTAGTCCTTGTACTTTAAATGCTATTGCAATTCCCACATATGACAAAACTTTAAAGCTAACAATTGATTGTAGAGGTATAGATTCACATACGGGAGGTGGAGGAAACACATTAAACACGAACTATAGATTAAACATTATAAATTTCGGTTTATTGATTGGGGAGGTGTGTATGTTTTCTAGAGAGAGAAAACATACACACCTCATGAACCTGTGAATCCTCAACCCTCCAAATGTGGATAAGGAGGGTATTTATACAAATAATACAATGACTAACTTAGCCTAAATGTCTAAACTAGTCCTTGTACAAAGAATGAAGTGCAATTCCCACATATGACGAAACTTTAAGGCTAACAATCTCTCCCCAAAGTGAAGTCATATGGGAATTGCTTACAATGTTCCCTACAAGTAAAATATAAACCATAAGCACAGAGAATAGTCTTCAAACGTCATTACTTCGTTCAGCTTGGAGAATCTTCTCAGCATTCATTTCTTTACTTGCAGAAGAACTATTTGAGCAAATCTAATTAGGGTTTAATACAGCGTGCCCTGAGTGCTCTCCCCTAATTAGTGCTCTCCCCCAAACTGACAACCTTTCTGATGATTGCTCTGAATCTGAAGAAGTCTTTTGATAATTAAATGCATCCCGTCTTTAGTCTTCTAACATGCAGCGGAAAATGTAGAACAGACTGTAGACTCGTCCTTCTTCAAGATTATCCATTTGGGGGAACAGGGTATCAACATCTTCATCTCACCAAATGCATCCCAGTTATCTTTCATTTGAAAAATCAGCCCATAACGTACACATGAAATGATAACACCAAAGTAACAAGTTGAACCACTGATCATCATGATTTTGTTGCCCGAAATTGTTGAAGGTGGAAAAGGTAGAAGTACGTAGAATAAGATGAGTAGAGGATAAGACATAGAATCAACCAATCTCCGACACAAATAAAATCATTTCATAAATCATTAAGCCCGATCACGTGAACTTGTTGTGAGACCTCGATGTACACATTTCTCTCCCCTGCTGGTTATGATTTATCGGAATCAGCATAATGTTGTGTACGTGAAGTATTAACTGGAAGCACTTTATCATTAAACCCAGTCAGCCTGTGAGAAGATGTCGATAAACCCAATTTAACCTCCTGTATCCAAAAACAACGGCTTCATGTAGTGACTACTGATGAAGCAAGGAACCCTTTCCCACATATGACAAAACTTTAAAGCTAACACTTTCCTATACAAGCAAGAAACCCTTTTTAGGGATCCGTCAAGTCCGTGGAAACATCTTATCATCAAAATTTCCACTATCTCCTTGCATTTACTGCAAATCCTTCTCATATCACTCAACTCCATTTCAATGGATTGACCTTAGGATGTGACAAGCTTAATTTTTTGTTCCAAATCATTAGAAATCAACATTCTCCATTGGATTCACATCCAATCCAAACACACAGACTCACAAACCTTCTGCCTATAAATTAGTGCTTTAGGATCATCACTAAACTCACACAACAACCATTTCCTCTCCTGTACATCTTAGCTATCATACTTAACCATGACTAAGTCAAACACCTCTTCCACCTCTAGACCTCCAAAACGAACAGCCCGCATTAGTGTTAAACCATGTTGTTTCATCAACTTAGCAAACTCATCATCAGAGGAATCATCTCCTCTAAATATCTCATCACCCATTGCAAGTGAGAATTTCCTCACACTCTCCACTCCAACACCATCCAATGTTGTTATCCATACACCACCACCAACCATTACTCCGATAGCCACTACTCCACCACCGGCTCCATCCCAGCCTGTTAAATCACCATCACCCCCAAAATCACCCAAACTACAACCAATGGAGCTATTTAGGACTCCACCTTCATCACCACATCCATACCTTGATGACTTGGAAGACCTTCCACCAAGGTCAACCAATCCTCCACCCATGACCTTTGAAGGTCAACAACCCATGCTTTTTCATCCGGTTTACCCGGATATCCATGGTCCTCTATACCATGATGTACCACCACCTCAACCTCAAACACAACCTTTATCACCCACATCCACACTAGTTGCCATTGATGAGGCAATGTGGATCAATCTACCACAAACCCAAGAAGAGATTAGTGAGGAACTCACCCGCCTCTACTCTCTCTCTAATATGGTTGGATCTCGCCTTGATGAAGCAATGGATCTCCAAACCATCTTGATGAACTCCATCCCCACTCCACCATCATCAAACCAACAACAACAACAACCATCCAACAACAACAACCAACCACCACCACCACCACAAAACCTTGAGACTACTCTTCCTCCTGGTTTTTCGAGTCATGATTGCTCCTATTGTGAGAGAACGGCTCACTTGGCCCAAAGGACCAACATTTTGGTCCATGAGCTCCAAAATGAGATGAGGTTCATCTTAAACCATGTTCTCGAGCGTCTCAATACAATCTCTCATCCTCCTCAATAGGAGCCTTGTTAGTTTCCTCTTATAGGAACTTTTTAGGATAATGTTGTAGTATTTTACTTTTTAGGATTTATTTTTATTGTTGCAATGTAACATCATTTTTGTGACTTTTGTCACATATTTTCAATGGATGATTGTTATGTGTTTATGCTTGTGGGTGATCAACATTAAGCATGTTTTTTCATTTTAGAATACTAACATCATTGTGTGGTTGTTTTAAATTCCACATATTGCATTGATCAAATGTACATTAGGTACAAAAATTTGATCAGACACTTAAATTTTGACTTTCTAGAAGTCAAATGGGTTGACCTTTCTTGGTTGACTATTGCATATGCATATTGCTTCTTGATTGAAGTAACTAACTTTTCTTTTGTAGCTTTTCTCAACCTTGATTCATATACGTTGGTACCCTAGCAACAGGGAGTATAGATCGAGGGGGAGTATATCATATACTAACTCATCATTTTTAGCATTTCTCATCCTTGAAACATATACGTTGGTACTCTAGCAATGAGGAGTATACATCAAGGAGGAACATATCATAGTCTAACCATTTGTTTTGTAGGAGCATTCATCATATCATACTCTTGAAATGTATATGTTGGTACTCTAGCAATGGGGAATATACATCAAAGAGGAGCATAGCATATTCTAACAATTTATTTTGTAGGTTCATACATCATATCCTTGTTACTCCATTTAGGGGGAGTATAAATCAAGGGGGAGCTTTAAAGTTCTCAAAATCGCATTCCGCTACGCATATCTTCTTTTTGTTTCGACAAAAAGGGGGAGATAGGATTAAGTTTGCATCAACTGTGAAACATCACAGTACATACATTTTAGCTCAAAATAGATTTTAAAACTTGCATAAACTAACTTAATCTATATTTTTAAAAGACTCATCCCTTATTTAAGCTCTCTACTTAAAAATATACTTTATGTTTTGTCATCAACAAAAAGAGGGAGATTGTTAATACAAATATCGTCCTAAAAACGTTATTTATATTTTACGATCTTTGCTTAGTTTTGTTAATGACAATTACAAAGTTTATCTTTAAGCAAAGCATAAATAAGATTAAGTCTTTTACATTTATAGTGATAAGCATTTTACAAACACATTTTCACATCACAAGTTTTCTAGAAATGACATATACAAGTTTACATGTTTATTTCTTAAAATGGAAACTTTATTAGTTAAATATTAGGATGACATCATGGCATGCATCATGTACACAATCTTGGTAAGATTTTGTGATATTTTGTTTAGATCTTCAAGCCAAAGAGTTGACATTTGAAGATATGGAAAGATTTGGAGATCTCTTAGCTGGCCTGACACGGCGGTACCAAAGTGGTACACGGACGGATCCTTTTTGAGGGATCCGCCGGATCCGTGGACTGTTCATCAGCCTTGCCTATAAATAGCAAGCTGATCATTTGGCCAATTCATCACTCATACAGCTTAAAATACATACTCATTCATTTGCATATCACTAACCCTTAGCTTACTAACATTTTATAGATCCTTCCTTTTGTAGCAAAGAAGATCTCAACATATAAGGAGTAACAGTGTGTTATCTTCCTTCTAACATAGAGTCTGTGTGTTCTTGTATTAGTCACACATCATAGTTAGTATCATTCATACAGTAGTGTTTGGTTAGTGTTTTAGTCCTTAAAACACATAGAGTGATCGGGAGTGGTTGAACCCTTGTAAAGAACCAACGGGAGTGGTTGTACCCTTGTGAAAGAACCAAACGGGAGTGGTTGTACCCTTGTAAAGAACTCGGTGTTTAGCTTAGTACCAGAAAAAGATTAAGCAACGTGTAAAGGTTTTCTCCGCCTAGAAGGGAGCTTGTTTCTTAGTAAAGATAAACTCTCGAGTTAGAGGCTCGAGGAGTGGAGTAGGACAAGGAAGAGAGTCCTTGTAGCCGAACCACTATAAACGACTGTGTTGTGTGGTTTGATCTTTCTTATCTTTACTTACTTACTTATATTGCTTGTTTATGTGCTTGATTGTTTACTTTACTTTGAAATCACAATAAGTAAAAAAGCGAATTAATTTTAAACGGTAAAAACTATTCAACCCCCCTTCTAGTTTTCCACACTAACATTGTATTTCTAACCTAGTGACTTTTAGAGCAGAGGGTGTCATAACCCGGTGTTAGCTTTAACCTTTTCACCTTTAACTAAAAAAAACACCCGTTATCATAACTCAACATTAACTCAACATTTTGGGCCCCACTTTTATCATAACTCAACTAAAAAAACTTGAGTTAAACCTTAACACACCACACGGTGTGGGAGTTAAACCTTAACTCACAAAAAAACAACACCTTAACGCACGTTAAAGCTTTAACGTGAAGGGTTTAACGTGGCTTTAACGCAAGGGGCGGTGTGGTTAACGTGGGTTTAACGCACGAAAGTGAAAGTTTCACTCACCTCCCAAGTTAATATACCCTCTGCTCTTAGGAAATCTTATATCTACACGACATATAATGTAGAAAGACCACTCTCTCATATATATTTAATACCTTATGCATGTTGTACAATTAACTTATGTATCAACATATATATTTAATACTAGTACCTTGAATTAATGTAAATATTAAAACTACTTTTAATGCAAAAATACAATCAATAAACCGCATGATACAAATCAAATAAGTTATTAGAATAAATTTTTAAATACTCTCCACAAACACACAAAAATATTACTAAATTAAAAATTAATACAATCTATCAAAAAATAATCAAATGGCATGTATATGTTTTTAATATCTACTTTAACATAATATAGTTTGTCATTGTTTGAAGTTATTAGAACCTAAAATTATCGTCTTTTATAAAGTTATTGTCACGAAAAACGTATTATCAAAAACATTGTTTATCGAAAATTTTAGTTTATATCCGCGGGCACAACAACGCGAGTACCTGCTGGTATTTATCTAATAAAGCTCTAGTAAAATGTAACCTTTCAAGATGAAAGATAGATGCATATGACTCATGAATTGAAGAATAAGCACACGCTTATATAAAATTCTTTTTCCATGTTCATTCATTTATCAAGGAAGTAAGTTAAGTATTTATTTATTAGCTACTACTCGTACTAGTTTGAAATTTTTATTAATCTCCACAACACAAAAAGTATTAATATTTGTGGGATCATTTCTTTTCAATCTAATCTTGTTAGGGCATTATTGAGTTTGTGGCACAAATCGATCTCCACGATAGAGAATATGATGCTTTTCATCTTTTTACCACTACAAATAACACGATAGCTAGATTGCATCAAGGTCTTTTCAAAACCTATATTTAAGTAAGATGCGCGCTACTTATGTTTCTTGTTATTTTCTATTGTTAGTACGTTTAATGTTAAGGGTTTAAAAAAGCCATAATGGTTCGATATATATGTAAAATGCTTATTTTGAGTTAAGGTTTATACTTTATAGTATCCGGTTTTGGCCGGTCATGCTTAACGCAAAAAATCATAAATCATAATGATAAATATCGTTTAAAAAATTAGTTTATATTATTGTTTTTTATTCTTTAACTTATTCATTTATGAATTTTGTAAATATGTTTGAGAATAAGGGGGGTTGAATATAAAAAACTAGTAGAAAAACGACTTGTTGGCTAAATAACTAACGAATAAAGCAGGTTGATTAAAAGTGGCTGATCACCCACTAGTCAGCTTACTAGCTCCGCCCTTATGATTTTATAACTATTGTGGTTTAGATTTGTGAGCAAGATATAAACATAATCAAGTGGTTACTAGTTTATATATGTATACACACATGTGCGTGCATCCATTCAAGGACGGAACTTGAACATTGTTGGGTGAGGGGTTCAACTTAATAAGTATTTATTTTAGGGGGGGGGGAGGGGGGGGGATATACACTATGCTGAAATTTTTGTATTAAAATAACTAAAACCATATATAAAATGGTATAAATGTACATAGGGTCAACATTTTTGAGCCAGCCACAGCCACAGCCCCTCTCGGTCTCTTCTAAGTTCCGTCCATGATCCACTAATCATATTCAAAGAGTATAAAATATGTTTTACCAATGATATAATTTTTTTTAACATTATAAAACTTAAATAAACGAACGATGTTTAAGAATGAGGTCCAAATTTCATTTGCTAGGCCCCTTATGGTTGACCTTTTAGGAGACATAATAACCCAATGGAAAAAAAAACATGTTATTTATTTTTATTTTTATTTTTGTCAAAACGGGTCCTCCTTATAAGTATAACATTGATTACGACAAGTGTGGAATTAACAAACCATTTCATAAAGATGTTTATTACGTACAAGCTAAATAAAAGGCTAATGATTTAGTCAATGATCATCACTGGTTTGTAGTTTCTGATGGTCACTTATAAATTTCCGACATCGCGTTATTGACATTGGGCACTATTGGTAAAAGTAAAAATTAAATAAAATGTAACATAAAGTATTTTACCTTTTAAGGCTTTAAACATGTTTAACAAAAGGATAACTTGTATCTTTAAATTAAAAGAAGCTTCTTCTTAATTAAGGGTTCATTATGTTGTGTCAAAATCACCCAATAGTTGTTGTTGCTAACTACTAAGGTGGCTAATAAGTTTTTACTTAATAAAAACTGTCGGGATCCCCTATAAGATCAAAATAGAGTATAAGTTGTATAACTATTTTATGAGAAAGTTCAAAGCTAAATGTTGTTTTCATACACAAATTCAGTAAAATCTTGATTATATACTTAGATATTTTTTTTTTATAACTTTTAAAAGAACAAGATAAAAGCAATAATAGGAAATGATGTTTTCTCAATCATCTGTAGGGCCTTATTGCACATGTCTTTGCTCATCTTTAATTTTATTGTTTGTCATTTACCCAATTTTTAATATCTGTAACTTTATTGTTTTGATAAAAAAAAAAATCAAAATAAAGTCGTGGAGGATTTTGCCAAGTGGTGGAGTAATTATAGAGTCTTGCCATGATCATATGATCAGATCCACATGCACAAACTTAACCAAATAAACAAAAAAATATGAATATAAAATAGAAGGATGTATGTAGGAGATGCATCTAGCAAAATAGAACCCCGAAACATAACCAATTTAGAATATTCAATGCAAAAATACCCTTTGTTTTTAATAATATATACTTTGATCTTCTTGGACTACTAAAGAACTACATAGAGTAAATAAATAAGAGTCTAACATGGTAAAAAAAAAAAAAAAAGTAACTCGCTCAAAGTAAATAAATAAAAGTCTAACATGGTCAAAGTAACTTTTTTTTAGAAAGTCATCATATTATTGAGAACCCGAAAAAACGATCAAAGTAACTTAATTTGATTCCAAACCTCGTTAGAAGGATATTTTGGGTGGATGAAATAGAATCCAATCTCACACATGGATTGATTAGATATAAGAAGTTATGTATAAATCGTAAGTCGAAAAGAGGATTCTTCACTTCTTTTTCTCATTGAAATTCGTACATGAGACTTTGATCTCACACGACTCTTAAGTGATAAAAGAAAGAAAACTCTTTTTCTTTCTTTTTTGATTACCATTCTCTTGTATGTATAAGATCGAATCCATTATATTTCTAAAGAATATTATTAATCTTTAAGTTTTTGAGGAATCTGTCATCAATGGTTGTGAATGACTGATTTTTTTTATCTTTTCGATCTTGATTCCGTAGGAGCAAGTCAGAAATTCCTTCGTAGTCATTGTATTTTGGTTTTTCTAACTCATTTCTAGTTATTGATAGTTTGATACAACTGCATGCCGTTAAAACAAAAGTCTAACACAGACACACGACATGCATGCATGAAGTATGTCTAGCCAAATGGGAATGGTGGGTCATCGTCGCCATTATGAACGTCAGAAAGAAATGGATATATATCTAAGAAGCAAACGTTATATCCACAAGCATAACGGATACATGATGTATAAGCTAGATACGTACGTGATGCTAGTATGGGCATGAACCACTAATATTTTGGTCGATCAGTATATCTTATAACACTAGACAACCAATTTATATCCTTATGCGGGAGAGCTTACATGCTTTAAAAAAATACTTGCATAGAGTTTCATTCTTACGAAAACCAAGCAACGATGTAAATAGAAAGGTCTATATATGTACGTGATGGTATTGTGGACTTAAATTTTAGGGTTATCATACAAAGAAGTCACTAAAGTTTGCGTGAAATTTATCCTAAGGCACTAAAGTTTCAATGTTGTCATCCAGGTTACTCAACGTCACGGGTTTGTTTTATGTGTTACTGAACCTTTTAAAACAGTACACTCAGGTCACTCCTTGGGTGGGCAACCTGTTGTTAGCACTTTCACTTTTCAAACATTGACATGTTAGGTCCTTATGGTTTGTGGAATTGTGGGGTATCACGAATTTAGTCCATAATTTTTTTACTATACATATAACTATTAATACGTTAGCAATGTCTGTTTTTATAGGCTTTCTTAATTTTTTTTATCCGTTTTCGTTTGTTTTTATATATTTTCACCCGTTTTATACGTTTTTATCCGTTTTTATATATTTTCGTCTGTCATTATATGTTTAGGTCCGTTTTTATATGTTTTTCTTACGTTTACATACAATTTTATTCGTTTTTATCTGTTTTCATACATTTATACCGTTTTCATCTGTTTATATACGTTTTCGTCCGTCTTTATACGCTTTTGTCCGTTTTTATGCGTTCTTCGTACGTTTTCATACTTTTTTATTCGTTTTTGTTGGGTTCGTAAAACACCCAATTATCTTAAACAGGATTTGAACACAAATTAAGCTAAGTGTTTGCTAAACCGAGAACAATTCAAGTCACTGAGAGAACAACCTCTCAGTGAGTCATCTTCAGGATGCTTAAGGCGTGTTCAATAAAGGACTCACTCTCAGGAAGGCGGTACTCCCTGAGTAGGACTTAAGACGAAGAAGAAGATGATGGTTCAGTGAGTGTTGGACAAGAACTCATTGAACCCCAGTCTCCTCAACAACAAAGTGATTGAAGACTGAGGAACCAATGCCTGAAGAATAGGCGGGAACAAAATGGAAAGATCTGAGAAGATAAAAGTGTCAGACCAAACACTCTTCTCTTGTCAGATACCAACCTTCCCTATTGCGGCTAAAAGTCATGGAGTGTCAGCCAACAACTCCCAAAGTCTTATTAGCCCTTTCCTATTGGTTCTTGGAAATGAAAATTACTATTTGTAATTGTCAGACACGCTACCTCAACAACTTGTAATATTTTAATCACTTATACTTAGATTACTTGTGTATAAATAGATCAAATGGAGAGAAGTTAAGTGTGCTTTGTATATTGAAAGCTTAGAACTTTTACAAAGTAACTTCTCTCCTACAAAGAGTATACAACTCACTGAGATAGCTCAGTGGGTATATTGTTACCACTCAAGCAAAACTTGAGTTTCGATAGGAGACACCTCAAACCCTTGTCTATTCAAGCCCAAGTGTTTGTTCCGCAAAACACTTGGGTAATAGATTATTGGAATTATTTCTAATAAGAATTTAAACGTTGAAAATTATTGTGTTTTTTATATTCACGTTTTATAACTGTTAGAATTAATCATAACATTGTATTAGTCATAAACACAAATAGATTAACTTTCTAGTTAACTCTAAAGTGTTAAAGGGACCAACAAGTAGTATCAGAGCCTCTGGTTTATAAAATCTTTTTAAACTAACCAAGAGTGCTCTAGGTTTTTAAAACCAAGATCCTACTATGGCTGATATCAATGTACCCCAGCTAGTCGACAAAAAGGGTGGCAGCTACTCCGCTGTTGCACCCAGACTTGAAGCTGGGAAATTTAGCAAATGGAAGAAGCGTATGATTTGCTATCTTACCGGTATGGAACCCTACTACATCACCTGTATCAGGGATGGCCCATTTGTCCCTAAGACAGCCGCAGGGCTAAACAAGCCTGAGGCCCAATGGACCATTGATGAGAGGAGGGTGGTCAATCAAGACCAATGCGTGAAAAGCATCCTTATATCATGTCTTCCTGACGATATAATGGAATCAGTCATCTACTGTCTAACAGCCAAGCAAACTTGGGATGACTTGGTAAACAGCTTTGAGGGTCCCTCAGATACCAAGGAAAATAGGGTCATGGACCTAAAACTTGAGTATAATACTTTTAGGGCAAAAGACTCTGAAAGTCTCTTACAGACCTACACCAGATACAAGACTTTGATAAATGAATTATCAAATGATGGTGTTGTACTGACTAAGCATGAGACTAATGTTGGCTTTGTCAACAGTCTCCCTGAGAAGTGGCTCAACTTCTCACAAGGCCTGAGGAATGCTAACCACATTCAGACCCTTGAGCTCCCTGAAATTTATGAGAAGTTTGTCTTTGAGGACAACTTGATCTCAAGGAGATACCCTGACTCAAAAGCTCTTGAGTCCAAAAAGGCCTTAACCTCTACACCCATATCAACTGCTTTCTATTCTAATGGTGTTGTGCAGGATTCTCAAGAGGATTCTGAAGATGAAATTGATGAAAGAACTGGTGAGGAGTACCTGAACGACTTGAACTTGGAATTCCAAGAAAGGGCACTCCTTGCTAGTTCAAGACGTTTCATCAAAAGAAATCAGTCCAACTTTACAAAACCAAAAGCAAATGAGACCACTGAATGCTTTAAATGTGGTAAAAAGGGTCATTTTGCTAGGGACTGTTATTCTAAAACCATCTCAGAACCCTCTTACAAATTTTCAGGAAACAGTTCCTCAGGAACTAGCAAGTTTCAACCAAAAATGTTTCAATCCACCCAACAATTTCAAAACAAGGGTCAAAAGGATTTTGAAACAAAGTATAGGAAAATCAAAGCTAAACTTGCACTTCTTGAAACTAACCCCATATTGCTTCAGGCTGCTCAAACATCTAAACCTATTCAGACAAAGAACAAGGTATTAGTAGCTGAAGCATATGACTGGGATGAAGAAGAGGCTTCCTCAGATGAGGAAATAAGAGTTAGTGCACTGATGGCACTTTCTGAAGAGGATCAGGTGGCTGTGGGAAAAAGCCATGCTAGGAATGGAGAGTGGGTCAACATCACCATGAAGAAGGTAAATACTTTACTTTCTATGGATGATGATTCTGATTGGCAGTCTTACATGAATTATATTTGTGTTGATCTAAAGTTTGTTGAGGAACTGTTGGTGTATGTGTCCGGACGTCATACTTGTCCGGACGATACATACTTGGTCCGGACGAGGCCCTCGGATCCGGACGTCACATTCTGTCCGGATTATTTTCTACGTTCGGCCACGTCTCCGACAGAACTGCCGCCTTACGTGTTGAATAGTCCCATCAAGCTGTCACTTCCCCAGATTTCGCGGGATTATGTCCACCACGTGATCTGACATCTACCTCCTAGGTCAGACATAGGTCAACGCACAAGTCTCAAGGTAAACAGGTACAGTAGATGCGGGTAGTATAAATACCCACACCTCATTTGCAATAGAATTCAATTAACACCTACTACTGTTACTCTCATATCACTATTCATATTATAATCACCCAATACTCATTCTCACGCCGGAGGTTGGTCCTGGGATAAAACCCGGGGCGAGCCTAACGCGTGTTCTTCTTGTGTGTAGGAGCAAGCAAAGTCCGGAGGAACCAGTCCGAAGGACGAAACATTAGAAGTGGGACCTTCCTGCAAGGTTTTACTTCAAAAAATTGGTGCCATCCGTGGGACCCGCTATTCAATCTACCAGAGCATTGAAATGGCCGGTCCTTCCTTTCACTTCCTGAACGAAACCGATAACAATCAGAACCAACGATTGAAAAAACCGAAACGCCTCGAAAAAGCCGAAATGATCGGCATGGTAAGAAGTCAGCCGGAAAACAGAAAGAGAAGGCACGGGGGGCATGATGAGGAATGGATGAACGTTCCGATAGTTCCCCCCCCCCCCCCCCCCCCGTCGCGACCGGTGACCTGTCGGAGGAACCGCTCATCGTCGAAGGTGACATAGAGGGGTATTTAGCCCGAAGGATATATATCGATGAAGGATCCTCCGTGAATGTAATATATGAGCATTGTTTGAACAACCTTTGCTCAGACATAAGGGCGAGGCTCAAAGAGACGAGCACTTCTCTAGTAGGATTCTCCGGAGAGACAAGCAGACCGTTGGGCAAAATCGAATTAGATGTGTGTTTCGGCGACCACGGTATGTTACAAAAAACGACTATGAAATTTTGTGTGATACAGTCCCCATCTCCCTATAATGTGATATTGGGCCGAACCGGTCTTAAGGAGTTAAGGGCAATCCCGTCGACAATTCATTCGATGGTCAAGTTCCCCACACCGAAAGGAGTGGCGACATTGGTCGCGCGATCGGCTATGGTGCTAGAATGCAGGCGACTGGAAAAGAAACAAATAATGGAGGTGCCTCGAGAGTCGGAAACTATCAAATCGGAAGCGGGTAAGACGGAGGAAATCTTAGTGAACCCCGCACATCCGGAACAACTGGTCACCATAGGAACAGGGTTTTCGAGGGAATGCCAGAGACATCTAGATGAGCTGTTGAGAAAAAATAAGGATATGTTTGCATGGCAACCCTCGGATATGACTGGAGTTCCACGACGGTTGATCAAGCACCATCTGAATGTCAACATGGACGACACACCGATAGCTCAGAAGAAACGCAACTTATCCGAGGAAAAGAATCAAGTGGTACTAAAGGAGGTGTGTTGGGAATTATCAAGAGAAGACTTAATGGGAAAACAGATTTAAGTCTGGTGGCGTACAAGATTAAGTCTGTTAGTGTATTTTGTAATGTTAAATCTGGTAGTACAATATTAAGTCTGGTAGAGTATAATATAGTTAAGTCCGGTTGACTTATTAAGTTAAGTCTGGTTATGTATTTTATAGATAAGTTAGAGATAAGTTAGGAAAGGATTTGAAGTTATCTTTAGAGAAGATACATAAATCCTTTTGCAAGTTTTGTATCTAGGGTTTCCTTAGTGTATAAAAGGAACTCTAATTCATAGTTTAGAGATGACGACGAAGATTGTAATTCAGTAAACAATTAGTAATATAAAGTTAGTTGTGTTCTTCATTGTTTGTGTTAAGATTCCGCATTAGCATAAACAAAGTGTTAGAGTCTCTGCTTAGATTGATTTGATTTATTCAAGTCGTCTACTAAGTTGTTAAAGGCTACTTAGAGATCCATATTCGTGTGGACCAACAAGTGGTATCAGAGCCTGAAAAGAGACTCTGAGGTTGAAGAATCATAAACCCTAAATCACTAAAATCATCCTACAACATGACTGGAACCGAAATCCCTCCTGATCAAACCCCTCCCAAGAATGATGAATTCTCCATGCATGGCAGTGATGATGAAAAATCCATTCATGATGAAGAGAAACCTGAAACCAGCAGCACCAAAACACCAATCATTCCCTCAACCACAACCATATCCAATATAAAACTTCCAATCCTGAAAAGAGATGAGTACGATATATGGGCGATGGAGATGGAACATTATTTGGAATATACTGATAGTGAAATCTGGAAGGTTATTCAGAAAGGCAATTCAAAGAAAAGGGTCTCGGCTGGAGCAGATGGATCGGTTAGAATTTTACCACCAGTATCTGCAGAGGAGATACGGGCTGTTGAAAAGGAGAAAAAGGCAAGAACTGTGCTGATGATGGCTCTTCCCAAAGAGCACTTGAGAACGTTTCATAATATGACCGATGCCAAAGAAATTTGGCAAGCAATCAAGAAGCATTTTGGTGGGAATGCAAACTCAAAGAGAATGCAGAAGTCTGTTCTCAAGCAAAAATTTGAGACTTTCAGCATATCTAGTACAAAAGGACTCGAAAAGGGCTATGATAGGTTTCAACTCCTTCTGGCACAATTGGAATCTCTTGGTGCTCCAGTATCAGAGGAAGTTGCCAACCTTAAGCTCCTCAGAGCACTCCCATCAGAATGGTCAAGTGTTTCTATGACTATGAGGGTAACGGATGAAGTGGACAACATGACAACTGATGACCTGTACAATAACCTTAGGGTTTTTGAACAGGAAATCAAGGGATATTCTAAAGCTTCTTCCAATTCCTCAAATGTTGCCTTTGTCTCTCAAGGAAAAAGCAGCACTACTAGAGTTAAGTCTGGCAAGATTAATTCTGGTAGCTATGAGACTCCTACTAGCAGTACAAGGGAAAGAGCTGCTTCTGAAGGCGTAGCTGATGAGATTCTTCATTCATTCTTTTCTTATCAAGAAGAAGATGATGAGTTTATCAGTGAAGATTTGGAATAGATCAATGATGCTGAAGTAGAAGAGATGGATATTAAATGGCAAATTGCCATGATTGCTCTGCGGGTTAAGAGGTTCCAAAAGCAGCATGGAAGGCCTATTCGTTTCGATAACAAGTCTCAAGTGGGGTACACTACAAGGACTGTTGAGTGCTATAATTGTCATAAACATGGGCATTTTGCTAGAGACTGCAAGGAGAAGAAGTCTGGCGATGGAGAGAGGAAAAGAAGCAATAATTACTCAAAGAATGATAGGTCAGAGAGGAACCAGATGAGCATGCTGACATTGGAAGCTGGTGATGTAAATTGGACTGAGCACTTACCAGAGGAGGACGTGAAGAATCATGCACTTATGGCCATTGGTACTAACAATGAGGTATCCTTATGTTCAAAAATATGCATTGATTCATATAATCATCTCAAATCTGTATGTGATGAACAATTGCAAGAAATAGGTGAACAGGAAGCAAAAATTCTAGCTTATACTAATGCAGTTAAAAAGTTAGAAGCACGAATTGTCACCTTACAAAAACAACATGCCTCTTTGAATGAAAAACTCACTTTTCAAGCAAATGAAATATATGAAAAAGATGAGAAACTTAAAAAATATAGAAGAATAGGCATGAAAGCTGTTAAAGAAAGAGATGAATTGCAAAAGAAAATAGATAAATGGCAACACTCTGCTAAGTGTCAGGATCAAATCATAGCTTGTCAAATGAGTTCCACAACTAAAATTGGCTTAGGCTTTGAAATTAAGTCAAATGATGAAGTGCTAAGTTATGAAGAAGAAATGGATTGATCAGCTTTCACATGTACAAAAGAGGATTATATTGATAAACCTGTTTATAATAGGTTCATTAAGTCTGATGACTTTAAAGGAGTGCCACCTCCACTAAGTGGAGATTACACTCCTTTACAAAAGGAAGACCTTGATGATTCTCTATTTGTATATGGTAAAAAGGGTCCTATATATCCTGAGACAGACAACTCTGATGACAGATCAAGTGAATACTCCACTTGTCAAACCAATGACAGTGAAGGATCCACAAGAGATGTTTTCGAGAAATCTAAATCAGGGTCAGAGTGTAAATCAAAAGAGTCCTCTAAAGCAGAATCTATCAAAAAGAGTGAACCAGAGGTGATAAAATCAAAATCAAATACAGATAGACCTAGGTGTGTCAATCACATGAAAACTCCTAGGGAGTCTGTTAAGAATCAAGAGTCACCAAAGCCTGATAGGATGAGACAAGAGTTTAGGAAAAATCACAACTTTGGTCCTAAGAGGTGTTTTGTGTGTGGTAGTTTAAGTCACCTGATTAAGGATTGTGACTTTCATGAGAAAAGGATGCAAAAAGAGGCTGAACTAAGAAAGAATAAGAGTGTTAATGACCACATGAATAATAAACCAGTTTGGAACAATGCTAACAGGATTAATCATGCAAATAAGTTTGTGACTAGATTTCCACAAGTTACTTTTGGTAATATTAGTTCTGCTAGACCAAATTCTGGTAGACCAAACTTTAGTTCTGGTAGACCAAACTTTAATTCTGGTAGACCAAACTTTAGTTCTGGTAGACTAGATTTTAGTTATGGTAGACCAAATGTGAGTTCTGTTAATCAAAATGCTAATTATTTGAGGCCAAGTGTTAATTCTGGGTGGTTTAATCATTCTGGACCCAGACAAATAGTTCATAAACCACAGGTGAATTCTTATAATCAGAGAACAAATTTTTACAAACCAAAGTCACCTGTGAGGAGTCCTTTTGTTAATAATACAGCAAAAGCTTCAAATTCAAATGCTGTAAGGGAAAATGGGGAATCTGCTCTTAAGTCCCCAGCATATTGGTCTTGGGATCCTTTTCAGAACACACTTACCTATGAATCCAAGACCAAAGGTGGATCAAGCTCATACAAGACCTATAAATATGTTGATCCACAGGGCAGACCCAAGTCCTCAGTGGCTTGGGTCCTGAAGAGAAACTAATCTCTCTACTTTTGTGCAGGAACATCCACTAAAGTACATGGAAGACAAAGGAATATTTGATAGTGGGTGCTCTGGGCACATGACTGGTAACAAGAACCATCTGAAAGATTTTCAAGAATTCCAAGGAGGTTCTGTTACTTTTGGAGGTAGTAAAGGTTATATAACTGGTAAAGGTAGAATTGTGATAGGCAATTTAGAGTTTGACAATGTATCTTTTGTAAGGGAACTAGGGCAGTTTAACCTTTTCTCTATATCACAAATTTGTGATAAGAAGCATAAGGTGCTTTTTAGTGAAACTGAATGTTTTATCTTGACTTCGGACTTTAAGATGCCTGATGAAAGTCAGATCCTTCTTAAAGTTCCTAGACAATACAACATGTACAGTTTTGATATGAAGCAACCTGATCCTTCAAAAGGTTATGCATGTTTACTTGCAAAAGCTACATTAGATGAATCTAAATTGTGGCATAGGAGGCTAGGGCATGTAAACTTTAAGAATATTAATAAGTTAGTGAAGAATAACTTAGTAAGAGGATTGCCTTCTAAAGTGTTTAAGAATGATCATGCATGTGTGGCTTGTAATAAGGGGAAACAGCATAGGGCATCTTGTAAGGCTAAGTTAGATAGGCTTGTTACTGAGCCTTTGCATACCTTACATATGGACCTGTTTGGCCCCACATCCGTTCAAAGTATTAACCATGCAAGTTACTGCCTTGTCATAACTGATGATTGCACTAGATTCTGCTGGGTGTTCTTTATGTCTAGGAAAGATGAGACTTCACCATTAATTCAAACTTTCATTAGGCAAATTGAAAACCAACTTAATAAAAAGGTTAAAATCATTAGATGTGACAATGGCACTGAATTCAAGAATAGGAGCATGATTGATTTTTGTGGTAATAGAGGAATTAAGCAGCAATATAGCAATGCTAGGACTCCACAACAGAATGGAGTTGCTGAGAGAATGAACAGAACACTAATTGAGGCAGCTAGAACTATGCTAGCAGACTCATTCTTACCCACAACCTTTTGGGCCAAAGCTGTAGCATCTGCTTGCTACATTTTCAATAGGGTTAGAGTGACCAAGTGATGAAGCGAAAAGTGTACCGCTTTTAGGGGGTCATTTAAGCTCTAAATCGTATTTATTTGATCAAATATTGCCCTAAATCGTTCCTTTTGTCATTTTAGGTACTTTGGAGAAGAAATCTGGAAAAGGAAGCATTTTGGACGTTTTTGGAGCATAAAAGTGAAGAAAACGACAAAGTCTCAAAATTTCCTGGAAAAGTACCTTTGACGGCGTCAGGGATTGTTCCAGACGGCGTCATGGCTTGGCAAAAAAGGTGGATATGAAAAATACACATGATAAGCCAGGGAGTTTTACAAAGGAAGTCTGACGGCGTCACCCTTTAAGGTGATCAAGGCCATCACGGTTTAAGTTAAAGAGAGACGGCGTCAAGCCCATTTCTGACGGCGTCAACCTTTGATAAGCTAGAGCGGATTTTGGAGCACTAAAGAGGGACGGCGTCAAGAAGGCCATCCGGGAACCCTAGACACGGCGAGGTGACGACGTCAAGATCTACAACGTGACGCCGTCAGCCCTTAAACTCTATATATAGTTTTGCAATTTTTTGTCATTAGTGTGCAACTTTGTGAGGAGAAACCCTAAGACGAATTTCTGCCATTTTTAAGGGTTTTCATACCCTTGGATCTCCCATGTTTAATTGAAGATAAGTAATCATTTAATCAATCAATATGTCTATGTGTTGTTTGATTATATCTTGTTCTTGTCTTTTAATTAACATGCTAGGCTAGATCTATCTTGTGTTTGCTTAGATCTAATGAAACCTAACTATTGATTATTGGTTATTAGTGTGTTATTAATTGTATTGGATGATTGTTTATCGATGTTAGGCTTAAGAAAACTGGCTAACTTCCTATACGGTAACTTGCTTGAACGTCTTAAGAAACATGAACCAATGCGTACTAGGTTTATATGGTTGTATTTAATGCATGAGCGAATTCTAGTGATCCCATGTTAGGAGCTTCTTAGCCGGCTCGACATAGGAGTGAAGTAGGAGCTTGTAGAGTTGGGGAAGTACGTACGCCACCCCACGATTGGTATTAAGGAATACACCCGTCATCCACGCAATTAATACACACTAATCAACCGGTAAAAGATAGTTAGGGAGTAAGGACATCTAAGTAAACACATTTCTCTCCACATAAGTTTCACAACCTTTTCATTTTAAGTTATTTTATTTTATTTGCATTTGTAGTTATTTGGGTTAGTTGACTAGCAACTAATTCCGCCCACTCTTTCAAAACCCGAGATTTTTCTTGCTTTCATAAAAATATAAAAATACAAAAAGAATCTTCCCTCACCCTTAGACCTATTAGAGTAGTTTTTCAATCCTAACGACACTATTCCCTGTGGAGAACGATCAATCCCCCGTACTTACCACTACACTATACTACATCGGTCAGGTACACTGCCTGGTGGGGTTGTAAGCCTCTTGAGATCCCTCGAGAGGTAAAACCTGTTGTAAGGTCGCAAAACCACGCATCAAGTTTTTGGCGCCGCTGCCGGGGAATAGTGATTGTTTAGGTTGAATTTTTATTTTATTAGGTCTACTCACTAGATTCCTTTCTAGTGAGATTTTTATTTTATTTTTCTAGGATTTCTTGTAGTCTATCTTTTTCTTTGTGCCCTTTGTTTGTAAAACCATTTTCATTTGTCACTATGATGGATGAAATTCCATTTAGATCATTGACAATAGAGGAACAATTATATTTCACCAATAGATTTGTTTCCTATCATTCCTATGAATTTTTGTGTGATCTTTGTGATTTCCAAAAGGAGTTAGGGGTAAGGTTAGATGGGTTTAATGAATTCTATGCATGTGAGATTTCTATTAGACAAGCATTATCTGGATCAATTCCTTTTAGTCAGGCCCTTTGGATGAATTTTGAGGAAAGCTTCCTAACCATGACCCATAAGTGGAACGAATTGGTGGATTCGTATGAGCAAAGAGACCTAGTTTCTAAGAACATGAACTTAGAATCAAACCAAGATTCTGAGACGGTTAGAGTTGAGCCACCTAGCTGCATGTCATGGTTAGGCACTACCATAATACAGGGTGAACACTTAGGTGATCTTGATGTGATGGAGGATCTAGCCGAGCATGATCACATTGATAAAAAAGACCTAGGTTTTATGATCGATGACGATGAATCTCAAGAAACACATGATGAATCTTTTAGGCAATTTGAATATAGCAGTCAGAACATTGAGGATGATCCTTATGATTCGGACATAGAAGTTGAGATGCCTAGAGAAGCACTTGAGATACTTGGTAAAATGTTAGGGTTAGATCCTACTAACACACATGATGAGGATATAGGTGATCTTGACATAAGGAATGATGAGGTAAGTAACATAAGCCCACCAAGTACCCCACAAGTCCTACCATCATTTGAGGCACACACACCACCCGTGACTTACACGGAAGAAGTAGAGGAGACTATAGGAACCCCAATAGAGGTAGAGCCCTTGGACCAAACACAACTAGAGGATATAGGTTTGAATGCTTATAGTGATCACAACCTTACTCTTAGTTCTAGGGGATTTCCTATTTTTGATGAACCGGAGCCTCAACCAAAACCGTTACCTAATCTTCCATCTTTAGATGTGAATTTAGGAATTAAAAAAGGTCCCGATCCACCCATCAAACCATGTAGTCCGGGTAATGTTAAGATTAAGGTAGTAGACTCTAGGCCATGTGGAGTGGAAGCTAATATAGGAGTGAACCATGACCTTACATACTTACATCACCCATTTATGATTGATCACAAGAAACATTATGGGTTTAAACCGGGTTTATTAGGTTAAGATGGATTCCCAACTAGGAATCTCTCAAAGTTGATAGAAGATGATCCCTTTTTAGGAGAAAACTTTAATTCACCCATTGACCAAAGTGAACTAGGTAAGGTTATGATGAAAGGAGCACACCCCTTTGAGTATATAATTCATCCACCACTCTTTCCTCACGCGGCATACTTCCACCAAGATGGTGTGTATCGCTACTATCACCCGCACTTAATCCTAAGTGTAGGAAAAACCTCTCCTTTATCCGTTAAATAAGGGTAGAGTCAGGCTCGTGACTCGAACAAAAACAAGCGCTTCTTGGGAGGCAACCCAAGCTTTATTTGCTTTGTGTGTTTATTTATTTGTTTGTTTGATTTTATTTGCTTCCGTATGTGTGTTTAATTTTTATTATTATTGATTCATGTTCAAAACTAAATTGTGAAAATGCTTTATCTTGTTTTTAACTTCGTCTTAACTACATATAAAGGTATTTTGCAAAAGATAAGTGTAAGGGAAATCCAAATCGGTTTATTAGAACAAAAATGAACATGAATCGTAATAATAATAAATTAACATACATATTCGTATTTGTTTGAGTCAAATGCTTGTATCGAGTCATAATGATATTTTGCAGGATTTCCAGGAAGTAAGGTATAGGTTTTTCCAGAAATTTTCCGGAAACTTAACATGAGAATTCTGTCAGATCACTTCTGACGGCGTCAGGCTTTACAACCTGACGGCGTCAGGTTTTAATTTTCTGAAATTTTTGAAAGTTTTGTTTTCATAAAAAGTTTTTATTAAATCTCTAACTTATAAACTCCAGGAATCTGCAAAATTATCATTCCACAAGCATTATATCCTTATATAGAATTTATCCCGCCGATGTTATGCAGGTTTTCGTGTTTGTTTTCTCAGGTTTAACAGGTTATTTTGGACAAGGAGATGTATGTGGAATCAAGCTTATGGCGATGCTTTAGTCTTGGAGCTTCTACATTCTCTTGGAAGAAGATCTAACCATGTTACCTCTTTATCCACCAAACGAATCAGGGGAGTATTTGATTTCATTCGTTTACCTTATTACTTTTACATCTTGTTATTTGAACATTGGGGACAATGTTCATCTTAAGTGTAAGGGGGGGTAAAAATACGATACTTTAGAGAATACAATTGCACTTGATTTTTGTTTGTTTAATGGTAAATGTGTAATAAAACTGAGATAAATACCTGTTAGGGCAATTTTAGTGCCAAATTTAAAATTTTTTACAACATATAGGAGTGAAACTTTAGTCTTAATGAGCGTCTCATGGATAGGAGTTATATGACTAGCACAAAACCGTACCACCAAAAAAATTTTCCACCCCCAAATATGTGAGGTTCGCCCCTAGAATTGGTAGGAAAAGCATTTATGCTATGATGTGTGTACCGGTAGTTTATAGATTCTAGAACTTGCGTTTGTGATGCATACCGAGACCGCTAGTGAGACTACATTCGTGTAGTTAGGATTGACTACATGATAAGAGGCATTAGGATTAACCCATTGTTTTACACCTGTGTTTTTGTTATAATTACTTTGGCTACATTGGTCAAGTAATTCTCCCACACCCTTTGCGTTGTACTCATTTTTAGTACACGATACCCCTAGTACACCCCTCAGAGCCTATCTTTTCGTTTCGACCTTTAAGCATTTTACTTAAAGGAAGAATTTGTTTACACCCCACTTAAATGTACACCCAAATCGCCTTAGCCTACCTTGTATGCACTCATCTTTAGTGCATTATTGTGACAACATTTGTTTAAACCCTAAGTTAATTATCTAATTGATTACATGGTTGCTAAGTCGAGTCATATCCTTGTACATATTGTTTTGGGACGATTGGGACTCATGGGTAAAGTACTAGTGTAATGGAGTAATGGGGAAGAACAACATTATTACCCCCCATATGTGCTAAATATTTTAAAAGTACTCCAAGTGTTTCGATTATCTTAATTCGAGTCATTAGAATAATTATTTGTAAAGTTATGTAAAAGTTCAAGTGTAAGGGGAGAACTGAGGCCCCTATGATGTATTATTTTGGATGGTAGGGCAAGAGTGTATGGAAAAAAAAAAAAAAAATCAAGAAAAATACAAAAAAATGAGAAAATGAAAAGTAGAAAAAACATACGGACTACCATCCCGTTTCATTTTATGTTTATTTTATGTTTTTGTTATTTTGTTTTTAGCTTAAGTCGAGTCTAGTCTTGGCTTAGCAACGCCATATTTTACATGTAATTAATCAAGATCTTTAACTCGCCACCAGTAAATTATCCCTTATCCAACAAATCCGTGTTTATCATATCCCTACACCTTACGTTATAACCCGTTTAAAAGCCCTCTTTGATAGTTTATCTTAGGTGCTTACGCCTAGTGGAGGAGGTTTTTGATCCTTTCCCAAGCCTATGGTAATCTATTTGCTATGACAGGTAGTGAGAGATATTATCCGTTTTCATTTATGAGATTTATTTTGATGACACCTGAGAGATGTGAGTATCTAAACACTACTTGTGAGGTGCTAGTTTGTAATCTCCGTGCTTATTATGATTAAAGTGGAACGACTATTTATTGTAATTACTTTTATATTAGCATTAAATGACCCCTAACTTGTATTTTGATTAGAATAAAAGCGCATTTGCTTGAGGACAAGCAAATCTCAAGTGTAAGGGTATTTGATGAAGCGAAAAGTGTACCGCTTTTAGGGGGTCATTTAAGCTCTAAATCGTATTTATTTGATCAAATATTGCCCTAAATCGTTCCTTTTGTCATTTTAGGTACTTTGGAGAAGAAATCTGGAAAAGGAAGCATTTTGGACGTTTTTGGAGCATAAAAGTGAAGAAAACGACAAAGTCTCAAAATTGACTGGAAAAGTACCTTTGACGGCGTCAGGGATTGTTCCAGACGGCGTCATGGCTTGGCAAAAAAGGTGGATATGAAAAATACACATGATAAGCCAGGGAGTTTTACAAAGGAAGTCTGACGGCGTCACCCTTTAAGGTGATCAAGGCCATCACGGTTTAAGTTAAAGAGAGACGGCGTCAAGCCCATTTCTGACGGCGTCAACCTTTGATAAGCCAGAGCGGATTTTGGAGCACTAAAGAGGGACGGCGTCAAGAAGGCCATCCGGGAACCCTAGACACAGCGAGGTGATGGCGTCAAGATCTACAACGTGATGCCGTCAGCCCTTAAACTCTATATATAGTTTTGCAATTTTTTGTCATTAGTGTGCAACTTTGTGAGGAGAAACCCTAAGACGAATTTCTGCCATTTTTAAGGGTTTCATACCCTTGGATCTCCCATGTTTAATTGAAGATAAGTAATCATTTAATCAATCAATATGTCTATGTGTTGTTTGATTATATCTTGTTCTTGTCTTTTAATTAACATGCTAGGCTAGATCTATCTTGTGTTTGCTTAGATCTAATGAAACCTAACTATTGATTATTGGTTATTAGTGTGTTATTAATTGTATTGGATGATTGTTTATCGATGTTAGGCTTAAGAAAACTGGCTAACTTCCTATACGGTAACTTGCTTGAACGTCTTAAGAAACATGAACCAATGCGTACTAGGTTTATATGGTTGTATTTAATGCATGAGCGAATTCTAGTGATCCCATGTTAGGAGCTTCTTAGCCGGCTCGACATAGGAGTGAAGTAGGAGCTTGTAGAGTTGGGGAAGTACGTACGCCACCCCACGATTGGTATTAAGGAATACACCCGTCATCCACGCAATTAATACACACTAATCAACCGGTAAAAGATAGTTAGGGAGTAAGGACATCTAAGTAAACACATTTCTCTCCACATAAGTTTCACAACCTTTTCATTTTCAGTTATTTTATTTTATTTGCATTTGTAGTTATTTGGGTTAGTTGACTAGCAACTAATTCCGCCCACTCTTTCAAAACCCGAGATTTTTCTTGCTTTCATAAAAATATAAAAATACAAAAAGAATCTTCCCTCACCCTTAGACCTATTAGAGTAGTTTTTCAATCCTAACGACACTATTCCCTGTGGAGAACGATCAATCCCCCGTACTTACCACTACACTATACTACATCGGTCAGGTACACTGCCTGGTGGGGTTGTAAGCCTCTTGAGATCCCTCGAGAGGTAAAACCTGTTGTAAGGTCGCAAAACCACGCATCACCAAGCCTCAAAACAAAACACCTTATGAGCTTATTTTTGGCCAAAAACCAGTTGTTAGCTATATAAGGCCTTTTGGGTGTCATGTGACCATTCTTGATACACTCAGTGTTCTTGGCAAATTTGAAGGAAAGTCTGATGAAGGGTTTCTAGTTGGGTATTCACTGAATAGTAAGGCCTTTAGGGATTACAATCTAGTGACCAAGAGAGTAGAGGAAAATCTTCATGTTAACTTTCTTGAAGAAAAACCCAATGTGCAAGGATTAGGACATAGATGGATGTTTGACATTGATTACTTAACAGATTCTATGAACTATATTCCTGTCTCCAAGGAGAATCAAGCTAACCCTGATGCAGGTACCCAAGATTCTTCAAATGCAGGGAACACTGATCAAGAAAGTGAAAGTGCAGAGCTTGTTGTGATTCCTACCACAGAGGTCAGCCATGTTGCTGTTAATAAAGGAACAAAGAAATCTTCAAGCAAAAGGAAGGAGACTGTTCACAAGCTTCAACGAATGGATAAAGAAGTTACTCCTACAAAGCTTTCTGAAGATATCTTGTCCTTTAGAGAAGAAGTAAATGTTTTGGCTGATAAACACCTTGGAAAGGTTGATACCAGAACTAACTTGATTAATTCTGGTAGTGGACTCAATAATACTGCTACTAGTATTAACTTAGATAAGTCTGGTAGTGATGCTGTTAAGTCTGTTGAACCTGAATCTACTCCAAATGCTAATGTTGATGATTCTGAGATGCCTGACCATGAGATCTTTGATCATCCAGATGAGGGTATTTTTTATGGGGCTTCTTATGATGAAGAAGAGGTAGTTACTGACTTCAATAACCTACCTACTGAAGTTGATGTTGATCCAGCTCCAACACTCAGAGTTCATAACATCCATCCCAAAAGTCAGATTATTGGTGATCCAAAGTCAGCTGTTCAAACCAGAAGTAAAGTGCAAAAGATTCCTACATCTCATGCACTTATCAGTCTTATCAAGAAGCAGCAAAGGGTCAACCACAAGGATCAACAACACTGCTTGTTTGCCTGCTTCCTTTCTCAGAAGGAACCCACCAAAGTCTCTGAAGCACTTGATGATGAGAGTTGGGTGGAAGCAATGCAAGAGGAGTTGTTGCAGTTCAAGTTGCAGAAAGTTTGGGTTCTGGTAGATCTACCTAGTGGAGCAAAAGTTATAGGCACAAAGTGGGTCTTCAGAAATAAAAGGGATGAAAGATGAGTGGTTGTTAGGAACAAGGCAAGACTAGTGGCACAAGGGTATAGACAGGAGGAAGGGATAGATTATGATGAGGTCTTTGCTCCTGTAGCAAGGATTGAGGCTATTAGGTTATTTTTAGCCTATGCATCATACATGGGGTTCATAGTCTATCAAATGGATGTGAAGAGTGCCTTTCTTTATGGCACCATTGAGGAAGAAGTATATGTTCATCAGCCTCCTGGCTTTATTGATCCTGCTAATCCAGAAAAGGTGTATAAAGTCATAAAAGCATTATATGGTCTCCATCAAGCTCCCAGAGCTTGGTATGCAACTCTCTCCAAGTTTCTTGAAGAGAATGGGTATATAAGAGGTGTCATAGATAAGACCTTCTTCATAAAAAGAAACAAGAAGGATATCATCCTTGTTCAAGTTTATGTGGTTGATATTATTTTTGGGTCTACTAAAAGGTCTTGGTGTGAGGAATTTGAAGCATTAATGAAGGGGAGGTTTCAGATGAGTTCTATGGGTGAACTCGCCTTTTTCTTAGGACTGCAAGTGAAGCAATCAGAAGATGGACTCTTTATCTCTCAAGACAAATATGTTGCTGAGATGCTAGAGAAGTTCAACTTTACCAATATGAAGGCTGCAGTCACCCCTATGGAGAACAAAGTTCCATTGACAAAGGATGAGGATGCTGAAGATGTGGATGTCCACCTCTACAGATCCATGATAGGTTCTCTAATGTATCTTACTGCCTCTAGACCTGACATTATGTATGCAGTCTGTGTTTGTTCACGTTTTCAGGTACATCCAAAGACTTTACATCTTCATGCTGTGAAGAGAATCTTTAGATACCTAAAGGGCAAACCCAATTTGGGCCTTTGGTATCCTAGAGAATCATCTTTTGACCTGGAAGCTTATTCGGATAGTGACTATGCTGGAGCAAGTCTTGACAGGAAATCCACAACAAGAGGTTGTCAATTTCTTGGAAGAAGGTTGATTTCCTGGCAGTGCAAGAAGCAGACTATTGTAGCTACATCTACCACTGAAGCAGCATATGTAGCAGCTGCAAATTGCTGTGGTCAAGTCTTGTGGATCCAAAACCAAATGTTGGATTATGGGTTAAATTTCATGAACACTATAATTCACATAGATAATGAGAGCACTATCTGCATAGTTAAGAATCCTGTATACCACTCAAAAACTAAGCACATAGAAATCAGACATCACTTTATTAGGGATTGCTATGAAAAGAAGCTAATTAGAGTGGAGAAAATACACACAGATTTTAATGTTGCAGACCTCTTAACTAAAGCATTTGATGGCCCTAGGTTTAATTACTTAGTGGTTAGCATTGGAATGATGAACCCATAGCTCAGTTTAAGGGGAGGTTGAACTTAAGGGGAGGTCAATATGTATAGTTTGTAAACCAGTACTTAGGATATTTTTAATTCTGGTAGTTCTACATTTTAAGTCTTGTAGTTATGGTTCAGTTCTGGTAGTGGTTTTTTTTAATATTTTTCTTGTATACTTGTTTCTTTGTATATTGTGTTTCACCTTGTTTTGCAGAAGTCACTTTTGTTGTTGCTAGTAGATACAAGGAATTAATAAGATCAAAGGAAACAGGAAGCTTTCATTCATAACCATCAGTTACATACAACCTACAACACAACATAAGATCAAAAGCCTAAACATAAACACGCCAACCATCACCACCTACATCTTCCTTTTTCCCTTGTCCTTCAAACCAGGCATGGTTTTCTTGGTCCCTTTTTCCCCAAGTTGATCTCTCACTTTTGGGCTTAAGAGTCCTAGAACCTGCTTGTTTGGATTTGGATGGGGCAACACCATGTTTTTCTTAGAAGACACATTCTTTGAAGTCTTTGCTGCTTCATCTTCCGGTTCTTTTGCTGTAAGATCATAAGCAGCTAGCCAACGTTTGAGTATTGTCTTCCTTGATAGCTTGTTCCTTAGACGTGAAGTGTAACCAGGTGGAAAATACCCTTCCCATCCTCCATCAGATGACTCAGAGGAAGAGTCAGATGAAATCTCAATGATGTTTGTTGGGGAAGAATCCATTATGTTAAGTTTTGGTGGCACAAGCTTTCTTTTTGATACTAAGATGGTTTGGTGTTGACTAAAATAGGGCTTTTATAGAGAATATCAAGGTTTAAGGCAATTTAATGGTTGGTTGGTATAAGATTTAATTCCTGCAGGCATGGAATTAATTAAGGTCTTAATTATGGTAACATTGGGAAGTTGACGTATCTTGTATAGTTTTGTAACTTTAATTATGGTAAATTGGTTTTTAAGTAAAATATATATATATATATATATATATATATATATATATATATATATATATATATATATATATATATATATTTGGTTTTTATTTCGTTAACTAGGATTTTAAATTTTTTTCACGTAGCTTTAAGTCTTAAATCTATTAGTTAATATTTGTTTTTCTTTGTACAATTATTTGTTTCCATATTTTTCTTGGTGCTTTGGACTAAGTTTTTGCAGGAAAAACTTGGATTGGTGATAACACAATGTTTGATTCGTGCTTGCTCAATGTGTACATCTGAGGCTGCACAAGAGCCAACTCATGAAGAGCATGCACAGGAACCAACTCAGTCATCCTCACCACACCCAAGTCATTCACCATCTCCCATCAGAACACCTACACCTATATCATCTCCTACACCCTCACCACAACCCACACATGTTCCAAGTCCTATACAGGAGGAGGAACCTGCTCAGATGTCTGTGGAAGATCTTTTAACCCTGGTTCCAACCTTAGTCAAGAGAATAGATGCTTTGGAGAAGGCAAATACTGCTAAAAGTAGAGCTATTCTCACTTTGGTCAAGAAGGTCAAGAAATTGGAAACCATTTTGAAAGATAAGGGGATTCAGTTCAGTGCAGAAGAAGGGGATGAAAATTCTTCCAAACAGGAGAGGAATTTTGGTGAAGAAGAAGATTTTAGAACACCTTCAAAAGATAAGTCTGCTGGTATTAAGGATGTAAGTCCAGAAACAAGGGAAGCAGCAGAGACCTTAGCTCAATCTTTCAGCAAGATTAAACAACAAAGGAAGCTAAAGAGAAAGTTAAGGATTGAAGAAAGTGAAGATGAAGGGGTTCATTCTGCTAAGTCTGGTAATAATGCTGGTGATGATAAGTCTGGTGATAATGCTGGTGATGATAAGTCTGATGGTAAGTCTGTTGAAGAAAAGAGAAAAGGAAAGGAGATTTCTGTTGAATCTCCTAAAACAAAGAAGTCAAAGCTACAGCAAAGACAAGATCAAGCATCTCAAGCTTTGATTGACAGATTACAAGCTCAAGAAAGGGAAGAATTGGAAAAGGAAAAAGAACAGGAAAGACAAGATGAATTGTATGCTAGGAGAGTAGCAGAGGAACAATTGATTGAAGGAGAAGATGAACTAAGAGCAAAACTTGAAGAACTTAAGTCAACTCCAGGGTTGACTATAGAAGATAAAGCTAAACAACTAGCTGAGTTCATCAATATCAGAAGAAGTAAAGAAACTTTGGGAGATTTTATGTCTGTGATGAGACAAACTCAGAAGAAAACCAAAGTTCAAAAGAAGATGACTAAGAGTGAACAGATGCATAGTATGAAGATGTATTTGAAGAACATGATGTATTCAAGTTGGGAGCATGTGAAGAGAAAATAATATGAAGATCTTCTACAAATGTATCAAAGAGCTTATCAAAGGGATCATGGTTATAAACCAGTGGATTATGAAGATTCCTTGAGACACAGTTTCAGGAAAGTGACAAAGGTGCAAGATGTTGAAGCTGAGAAAGTAACAGAAAAGGTAATTGATGAGGAGAAAGAAAAAGCATCTGAGACTGAGAAAGCAGCAACTGAATTAGAAGAGGAAGTGAGAAAGCCTATATTGACATTTAACAGAAGAAAGAGTATGGCTAGAAGAAGTAAGTCAAAGAAGAAAGTTCAAGAAGAGGAGTCAGAAGAAGAAGAAGCTTCATCTGAGGGGGTTACTATGGGAACTATTGAAAGCTCAAAGAAGCCAGCTAAGATTGTCAGGTATAAAATCATTAAATCTGGTCAAAGGGCAACATATCAATTAATAAGAGAAGATTATTCTAATGTGATGTATATGAATTTCCCTGCAATTGTACATGATGTGAGTAGGGAAGATCTCATTGAGTTATATAAGTTGATTAACATTAAACATGGAGATAATGTCCCTGAGGAAGAATATAAAAGAGTCTTTTGGGGAGACTTGAAAATAATGTTTGAACCACCTTCTAAGGAAGATGAGATCTGGAAGCTGCCTGAGCAACAAAGAATGATTAGATGGGTATATTATGATAGATGCCAAGTACATTGTCTGTCTTTGGTTAATGCTAACATATATATGCTTGCAGAAGTTGAGTATCCCTTATGTTAGGAATATGAATATTCAGTTGAAGACTCGGTCACCCCGAGTACTTATTAGCACATCATAGCTCGTAGGATTATTAGTATTATTATTAGTAGTTTAGTTATTATTAGTATTGTGGAGTGGGTCGGGTCTTTACCCACTGTCAGCTCGCTCCACAGCCCGCTAGGGGCACAATATGTATGTAGTATAAATACCCCTTCCCACACTTGGGAAGGGTTGGACCTTTTCTCACAATCTAATATATTTCACTTCTCTTTCTCTCTCAAGGTTCAAACTCTCCTACCTCTCTCTAGAATCCTTCTATTCGATCCATATTATACTCCCAATCGTGTGTTTATTTGTTAGTGAATATCCTACAATTGGTATCAAGAGCCATGGTTAGGTCCATGTGTGTTGATATTCACAGATTCGTGTAGATTGGGGTGGTTTTCGGTTCGAAAAGTTTTGTTCTTAAAATTCCATTTTGTGCTTTGTTTAGTGGTTAAAAGTTGTTAAATCTTGTACTTTATAGCTTAGGGATTACATAGGAGTAGTTTTTGGTGTTTGGAATCACAGATCTAGGCTTGGTGTGGTGATTTTTGGAAGATTCGAAGGTTAAAAGGTTTGTGTTCTTAGTGGCGATTTGTCCCTCGTTAAGACATTCTTGGTGGTGATTTGTGTCTAGCTGGAAAGAAAAAGTAGCCATTTGTGTTTTCTCGAGGTAGCGATTTGTCCCTTTACCAGATTTGGCAAAAAACGACAAACGGCTACGATAGTGACAGATTTGGCATTGTATGGCTGGCGATTTGTCTCTGATAGTGACTGTTCTGTCCTGTAGCGCCTTAGCGATTTGTGTCTGGCGATTTGTGTCAAAGATAGCGATTTGTCTGTGGCGATTTGTCTGTGGTGATTTGTCTGTGGTGATTTGTCTATGGCGATTTGTCTGTGGCGATTTGTCTGTGGCGATTTGTCATATTTGACCAAAGTTGACTTTTTACGTCAAAACTTCAAACGGCCATAACTTTTGAACCGTAACTCAGTTTTCAGCGAAACACCTGTCAAAACGACCAGAACAGCCTGAATATTGTGAGGTTTCACCACAAAGTCGTGAAATGAATTTTTCGAGGCCCAAATCCCTTCCGGAAAGAAGTTATTGAGGTTTTAAGTTTTTCAGACCAAAATTTCGCCATAATAACTTGCAACAACCATACCAAACAGATCAACAAGTCTACCAGACCTTCATCATAACACATATCAAGCATCATTTCACGGTTTATTCTTGATTTTGTAAAACCCCGCGAAAGAATCTATTTCTCGGTTTAAATCATAGAATTGTAAAATCCCGTGCACGTTAATATCATGTCAAATACTTCAGATTCTGCTATATCAGAGATACTCAGATTGTACAACATGATTGACAAACAAAAGATTCCCAAAGATGTTCGACAGATAAACGTGTTTGACTATGTTGGTGCCAATAGAGACTTTGTGTGCCCGAATTCTCAAGAGAAAGAGCTTCATCAGCCACAGACAAACGTTGTTGAGTCAGATACTGCTAGGAACAACGTGCAACATGAGAAACACAACGAAGCGTCGGCAGAACCTAATGGGGTATCTTCTGTCTTTAATAATGATAATGTGTTGCATGAACAAAAGATTCCCGTTAAAGTACAACAGACAAACGTTGTTGAGTCAGATATTGCTAATATGGGAAATAGCGATTTTATGCCATATGAACAATATATGAATCACAACGAAGCGTCTGTTGTACCTAGTTGTGCATCTTCTGTTCTAAATGATGATTATGTGCTGCATGAGAACACTGTGTTTGTCCCTGATGATAACTTGATCACTAGACTAAACATCTATAAGGAACAAGTAGCTATGTATGAACGGCGTGCTAAGTTTGAGCTTAATGAACGTGAGCAGAAATTAGAAGGTCAAATGAGTACACTTATTAAAGAGTCTAGAGTAAGAGAAGAAACATTAAAACAAGAGTTGAATTCTTTGAAAAATCAGCTAGAACAGTCTGTCAAACAGAAACAGGAAGTACAAAAGAGTATGACTACACTTAAGCTAGAATTCAAAGAAAAAGAAAAGGAACTCTTAAATGATTTTTCTAGACTCAAAACCTTAAAGAATAAGCTTGAGGATAAGTTGTACACACAAGACCAAACCAGACAGACTGCCCAAATGATGTATAAGCACAGAAAGTTAAGTGACAAGCATAGTGAAAGCAATGTAGGTAAATCTAAATTAGCTATTCATGAGATTGCTAAGATAGCCCAACCTGCATTAAATGATTCTAATGTGATGTTTATGCCTAATCATGACCCGCCTGAGCATATCTACACTAAAGAGGAGGATGAGATAAGTGAGAGAACAAGGGAAAGAATGAATGAGAAAATGAGGGATCCCGAGTGCATAGCCAGACGAATAATAATCAAACCCCATGACTATAGTGAGGAAAATCGTTTGACTGTGTTTGCTCCTCAAAAGAAGTTAACACCTGAACAGATATTCTGGAAACAAGATAATGAAAAACTTAAAGAAGAAAAACTTAAGGCCAACACCCCTCTCATTAGAAAAGTTGCGTCCATAACGGTGTATCCTCCCAATACACCTAGGAATTTGGTGCCTTTGTCTCTTCCCACTGAATGCAAAACCTTTATTAGCTTATATGTGCTTTGGCAACTATTTGCTGATTTTGATAAAACATGTAAGAAGAGAATCACACCAACAGGAATTACTGAGGGGGAAAGGTGTTTTGAGCATGCAAAAAGCTGTTACTTGACTGAGGTCATGCCATTCTTTAAACTACTTAAAGAACATTTTGAAAGGATGCAAATTGCCCTTAAAACCGAAATAAATGAAATGAAAGTAGTGTTTAAAGATATGGAAAATGAGGTAGCTCTATGTGCAATAGAACTTAAGAGTCATGAGATTGAACGGAAAAACATACTCATCGCCAATGACAACTTGATTGCTAGATGTATTGTGCAAGATGTGTTTTATACTGCTACTGATTCTGCATTATCTGCTTGTCAATTTCATGAGTATGCTATTGCTTTAGATGTTACCCAGAATCATGTTGTTGAGCTTGAGGGGGACAATTTGAAATTGCTTGAAAAAATTCAAAATGATGACCATGATAACATGGTTAAACGTTTTTCAAAACTAGAAGTTGATTATCAGAATTTACAACTCAAACATCAACACTTAGAAGAAAAATGCAAAATATCAAATGTTAAGACATCCTCGGATGCTCCTGAGTTTGATACATATTTTGAATTAAGCAAACGTGATGAAAAAATTCAAGCTCACACAAACACGATTCGACTGTTGAGGGCCCAAGTTGCCCAATTGAAATCCAACAAATGTGATGTGTATGGCACCAATAAACCTTCGTCTTCAGATTCTCAGAATTTTCAATATCAAGACACCATTAACAAGTTACATTATGAAAATGAGTGTTTTCGAGAAGAAAATTCTAAGATTAAACAGCATTACAAATAGTTATATGACTCAATTAAAGTTACAAGAAATAGTCATAATGAAAAGATAACTTCTTTGCTAAATGAAATTGAGAATCTTAAGACTCAGGTGAAAGGAAAAATGCCAAGTACATCCTGTAATTGTGTTGCATCAAAGGTTTCTACTTGTAAAATGTACGATGTTGATGTGAGGCCTATTCCATTTCCCATGAGAAACAACAGACCTGTCCATCAAATGTACCTCTGTCACCTTAGGGATGGACTTGACACTCTTCGTGAGGTTGTGGAAGAGGACAGAATAGGAAAACCACTCGATAAGGCAGTAGGTTATGCCTGCGTCCTCACAAAAAGGATCCAGGAACAGTTAGAATATGCCATTGGCACGGGCCCTAAGTCTCACAACCAAAGAGATAGAATAGTTGCATCATCATCCACAATTAAGAACAAGCATGTAACCTTTGAGGTATCCTTGGAAACTTCAGATCCCAACACATCAAAACATGTTCAGCAACTAGAAGTGAAAAAGACTAAGATTCCCATCAGTCCTTCTACAGGAGTTAATAGTGACACTAAAGCTAGCGAGTCAAAACCTAGGAGAAATATAAAGAATTCTAGGATTTCACCAGCTAAAAGTGTTCCTAAAAGGAAAGTAGAAGACCGCATGAGAAACAACAAGTCAGATTTGAACAAAAAGAATCATAATTCGAACCCTAATTCACTTTGCAAAACATGTAATGAATGTTTAATTTCATGTAATCATGATAAATGTGTTGAGAAATTTCTGAAGTTGTCCAACATAACCCCAGTTAAGAAAGTTTGGAGAGCTAGAGAAATTAAGCAAACTTGGAAAGCAACAGGAAATAGGTTTGCTAAAGTTGGTTACCAATGGAAGCCCACTGGAAGGAAATTCACTTTAGGAGAACAGTGCCCTTTAACTAGGATAACTAAATCTAAAGTAGTGCATGTACGTCAATGGAAGCCAACTGGAAGGAAATTTCCTCTAGGAGAACAGTGCCCTTTAATTAGGTCTACTTCCACTAGCATTCCAACTCCTACTGAGACTCGGGCGAATGATGTTTCTATTCCCACTAACCAACTGGACCCCAACTTAAATTGGGGATCCGGCACTCCAAACTCTCCATTTTTGTCTGTTTTCAAATGCAGGTCGTACGGATTATCCTTTGACATTTGGACTCAGGCTGCTCACAACATATGAGGGGAATCATAATGACGTCTGAATACCTCAGTTCAGGCCTCGGTCTTCATCATTATGGCGTCTGCAGATAACACTTCAGGCCCCGTTCCTCAAAGAAAAGAAAGGCGTACGCTTGAGTGCGCTTTATCTTCGGAAGAAGAGGAATCTTCTTACTTAAGACCATTCTCATCAAGCTTCATGTTCTTCAAATGCTCATTCAGTCACTAAAGGGGATAAACGTACATTGGAGTATATTCTTATTCACCTGCTCTATCAAAAATGGCAGTTGGTCGTCATATGCAATTTTTTAGGGGGAGAAGGGTGAATAAACTACATGGTGATTGAGATTTGCGAAATGGTCATACGACTCTTCTTGTTTCTGACTATTCTCATTATAAGGCTTCATACTTGCTCCATGCTCGTTTAGACATCCAGTGGATCTACTTCCATCACAGATTGGACGTTTATTCATTCGATCAAAAATGGCAACTTCAAATGCAATTTTTGAGGGGGAGAAGTGTGAACAGTGGATCAACCTCATATGCACTTGTTCAATCAAAAATGGCATTCTCATATGCAATTTTTGAGGGGGAGAAGTGTGAACAAGTGAGCGAACAAACAATCACTTGTTGGGCATCAAATTGTGACTACGGAATTGATCAGCTATCACTTATTTGGGGTTGAAGTTGACTTTCTCAAAGGCGTGATCTTACTCTATCTTGAAGTCGGGGTTGGTTGGATGCATGACCTTCAATGATAACTTGCTCGTGCTTAAGATTTAAGTTGAAGTCTTAGGTTATCTAGTTACCAGCAGTCGGGGTAACTATCACTTAAAGGAGTTACGATGTAGTACTCAGTGTCACACGCCGATGACGTTGTGGATAATCATAAGAGGTGTTAATGTCTCATACCATGGTTGGGTATTGAGTACTTAGAGATTTGCTTGGAGCACTAATTCTCTACACCATTCTTCCAACATTAGTGCAAGGTCAAGTCACGTCAACGGGGAATTCTACTTCAGTGTCGAGTTTGGTATATCGAGTTCGTTCCATCGGTCATCTCATCAAATAGCCTACTTGAGGGTTGGTAAAGATAGTCAGAGACAGTTTCGGTAGTTGTTGATTCTCACAGAATACATTTGAGCCAATTTTGTTCTTCTCACGAGTCTTCAAGTATATGTGCGTAAAATGTGTTGCTGATTCTGAGGTGTCAAAACCAGCAAGGGGGAAGGAGACATACATCTGAACGCACAACGAGTACACGTAATGAACTTTATACTTCTTCTTTGTTGAAGTTATTCCGGGAAGACAAATGTCATGACCGCAAAGAAAATCAGTGTTCTAACTCGTTCCTTATGGTGTATTACTCCAACTACGTGGGGGAAGAGAAAGTCAGTTTCTGATGATAAAAGAGGTACACAATTGTATGATGGTTCCTATGGTTAGTCGGTATCCTACTGAAGGAAATGTGTACATCCGGGATTCAGTTGCTGTTATGGTAATGTCTTGGTGTTATCATGTCGACTACACACGGGATAAATTGCTTACACTCGGGACTTAGTTGAATTTGGTGTAACAATTCTCATCTGCAATTTCCTGAAGGGAGAAAAAGGGAATTTTCTGGTCTTAATTGATCTTGATGTTATGTTTTTGACTTTATTAACGGGATTGAGTGTGTACTTCGGGTTTTTGGGCTTCATATAACGAGACTGGCTGCATCTCTTCAACTAGTTGGGGGAAGTGGTCTCTGGATACTTTTAGGTTGTATTCTTCAGTCTTCAGCGGGAAGAAATGTGAGAAGTATTATTCAAGTGTGAGATGATACACTGCTGATTGATTTGATGGTCCCCCAAACGGAGAATCACGATGGTTATTCTTAAAAGGGAGCATCAACTTTTGATGTGGTTTGCTACAGTTTCCGCTGTACACTTACCTTATGTAAGCTCGAAAGAGAGCTTTGAAACTGCTCAAAAGGAAGATTGTCGGTTTAGGGGGAAGCCATCAAAGCTTTACAATTGAGAAGGCTCAAGTTCAGACGATTATTCAGAAGCCTTGAAAGCTTTGGTGGTGAAAGTTTAAGAGATGTTGACCTCAGATTTCTACAACATGCTGAACGTATCCTCATTTTGGTATTCATTTCATCATCGTCTTAAACTGAGTAAAATATTTTGTACATATCTTATACCAAACTGTATATAGAAAATATAAAACCATCTAATTGTAAATAGAGAAACTTAAAATAAAAAAACCATAAAAATCAGAAAATTAGAAAATACCAAAAATAGTTCCTCTAGGCATGTCTTCTGTTTATCGATAACATTTACGGTCTTAGAAATGTCATTCAATAATGACACGGGACTTTAAATGAAGCTCGAGCAGAAGTTGAAATGAATTGTTAAAACATGTCTTGATGGCTTGCTATTACTTCAGATAGCAACCCGCGCTTCAAAATGGGGAAAGCACGTCGCCAAAAAGACGGCTGTTCCTCCAACTGGGTGATGTTCACCTGGGCATGGATTACTTTATATCCATGTTTCTTCGATTTGATGTATGTTTCAGTGCATCACTTCTTGTATAAGAAGAGAAGTCTTCTTTACATCGCAAGTACTTTCCAATCTATGATTCTTCAGGAAAGTATTTGTATGAAAACTTGGTGGTACCATGATTTTTGAATATCAATCAGAATTGAATTTTTGATAAAAAATCTATCACTCAATCAATGACTACAGCTATTCTATTAGAAGACGGGTCATCGATTGAGGGGGAGAGTGATGATTTTCAAAATTCTATATCATCAAAACATGATACTTTGTACCAAATAAGCAGTGAATTTTATTAAACTTGTTGCTATGTGTCAGTGTATGATTTTTGTTAAATTCAAAGTCTTTCAAACTTATCATACCTGACACTAACATTCTCCCTCATTAATTGAGGGGGAGCATCATCATCAGAATATATGTTTAATCTGACCACATTTTCTCCCAAATTTTCTAAACATATTTAAATCAATTGGGATCACAAATCTCAAATGGTTTGAAATTTTTGATCGGGGGAGAGAATGTGATTTAAATATGAAAATCTGATAAAAATGTGATCTTTTGGACTCAAGTGTAGGCTCTCCCATATGTGCTAAACTCTTTCGTATATCGATGCACATATTGAGGGGGAGCAAATGATTTGTGATGGCAATTGTGAAAGAATACCAAAGACCGACCATTTTACTTTATGTATTGGAGTTATAAGGATGGTAAGGTTAGGTATTAGTTCCCATGATCCAGCCAGAACCGGAGGGATCTTCCCAGGGACAATCCTCTAATTAGAATAGAAGTCCTTAGGAATGATTAAAATGGAGAAATGTGAATAAGGGAAAAGTGCCGACTGAGATGGAGCTAGTATTGGAACTAACCCAACAAGGTGCTAGTAATGAAGTCTCGGTAAGCGCTGAATGGGTTGAAGAATGAAAAAGAAATGTAAAGATAAAGGGTGAAAAGAAAGAAGCCCTCCTTACATCTTAGGCAGAAACCGGGTCAATACATATGCTGTCAGAATCACGTAGTTGATTACTGACATTGAAGACAAAGTATCATGGACCCAGTGATACGCTGCACAACCCTCCCTAGCCACTCAAGGTCCTTCAAAGGATTCTTGTTTCACTTGTCACGGAGATCAATACATTGCTATCATCTTTCTCAATCCGAGTTAGATGATATTGAAAAGGTGGCAGTCCTCTCCAACCTCCGATCACTAAATCAAAATGCACTATTGAGTCTAGAGCCAAGAGATCATCAATTAATCTCATTAGGACACATTTCCAATATGCTTTCTATTTCATACACCGTGAAAAGCAAGAAAATATATATGAAGAGTCCTACGCATTATCCTTGTGGTATTGCCAGAACATCCGAGTGATACGTAAAGTATTCACAATGAAGATGGAAATCCTTCTAGAGCCAACATCTAACAAGCTCTTGGTGGGTGACATGTGAGATCCTTCATGGATCAAGCTTGTGACAACTGGAAAGAAACGATGGGGCGATTCAATTTTGAATCAAACTTGTTCCAGGATATGGATTGACGGATACTTTTGGAAAACCTTTCAATGTGCTCACCAACAATGTTTCGAGCACATTGATTGTGAAAAACTTTCAAACAAAAGTATTTTTGACAGAAATGTGATTTCAATTTATAAAACCCTTGTCGTGTTGCACAAAATGTTTATTCAGTGACACGCAAGTGATTTTTCTAATCAATTTCTCGTCAATCAGTGGGTATTTAATTCACTGATTCACTCTACCGTGCTGTCTGCTTTGAGATGTTCCGGTATGAGAACATGCTTAGTATGATGTTTTTGACATTATTTTGTTGGAAGACTCATTACTACAAGCTGGAAATTCCTGTCAAGGAGAATCTTCTTTAAAGGGAATTCTACCAGATCACAGGTCGGTCTTCATAGAACCGAAGGTTAAATCCAACCACATATCGAACGAATGACAAAGCCATATTCGTTCTCCGACTTTATTGCTAACTGTTTTATTTCAGATTCATATAAAGATGGCGATGGTGGTTCCTGATTCCAGCTGAGACGTGTCAATCCACCCTCCATGCTCACACTTCCAACTCATTACCAAAGACATCATGATAGTTGAAAGACCTACAACAATGCTTCCGCAACTCTGATGAAATCTATCATGATCCAGAAAAGTGTGAGTATGTGAGTCCAACAGTCACAACAAGTCACATGGTGGCAATATCACTGCAGTGAATAAGCTCAAAGATTTTCGGTGACTGATGATCTCTAAGATAGCTCAAAGATCACAACTTCACATGAAGTCGAAGATGCAAGATGACGTGAAGACACAAGTTGGATGATAATGTCAAAGAATGATCAAAGATCATCCAAGATAGAAGAACAGTCATCTAAAGGTCACTGCTGAAGGCACAAAGATTGATGATATTGAAGAATCAAAGTCAACGAGCTATGAAGTCAAGAGCCAAGGATGAAGTACAAGAATTCAGAACATTACTTCCGGGGTGACCTCCCTTAGGGGGAGATTGTGAGGAATATGAATATTCAATTGAAGACTCGGTCACCCTGAGTACTTATTAGCACATCATAGCTCGTAGGATTATTAGTATTATTATTAGTAGTTTAGTTATTATTAGTATTGTGGAGTGGGTCGGGTCTTTACCCACTGTCAGCTAGCTCCACAGCCCGCTAGGGGCACAATATGTATGTAGTTTAAATACCCCTTCCCACACTTGGGAAGGGTTGGACCTTTTCTCACAATCTAATATATTTCACTTCTCTTTCTCTCTTAAGGTTCCAACTCTCCTACCTCTCTCTAGAATCCTTCTATTCGATCCATATTATACTCCCAAACGTGTGTTTATTTGTTAGTGAATATCCTATACCTTATCACCTGAAGTCTGCAAGAAAATGTTGGAAAGAAAATTATATGCAGACAAGAAAGATGAAGTTTATGAAAGGATTTTGGATTTGATCAAGATTCAGTCTTTAAAGGAGACATTGTTGGATTGAGAGTGTTTGAAAGAATTTTCATAAGTTGTAAGTAGGACTATAGGAACTTCCTACTTGGTGGAGGTGCATAGCACTAACACAACAAAAGGTCATCAGTCCACCTTGTCTAATACACACAAGGACTGGCTAATATTGAGCAAACGGCTACAGGTAAAGATATTCCAAATCCGTTTATGGTTGGCAATTTACCAAAAATTGTATGGTATTCAACTCACCATATCTTAGATAGTGAAGAGTTGACTAGCCCACAAGATTATGGCTTGTGGTAAAGGCTGTGGAAATCCATAAGTGGTAATCAATTCACCATGATGAGGTGCATTCCATCAAAGAATTGACTAGTCCAAAAGGGTACGGCTTTTGGTAAAGACAAAACAAATTCGTTGATAGTTGATGATTTACTAAAAATCATTTGGTTATCAATGTACCATGGTCTTACACCCCAAACATTAGTTACTCCAGTAGTAATGGCTATTGGTAAAGAGACATCAAATCCATTAATTTTCAATGATTCACCTCTCACAGGAGTTAACACACCTGGAAGTGATGAGAATAGTATGAAACTTAAACTGAATTGATGTACAAGTAGTCATGGTTGCTGTGAAGATCAAGTGGATTATATCAGATGGATGCTGCAAAGATCAAATCAGATGGTGGACAAATTATCAAGGTTAAAGTTGCTGATACAAAGCATTTTTGAAGATCAAGATAATTCCGAGAGTTAAAGACTAAATCCTCAGAAGCTTACTCAGAAGAAACTTGAAGTTCATGAAGCATGAAGATCAAGTTAGGGGAGGATTGTTGGGAATTATCAAGAGAAGACTTAATGGGAAAACAAATTTAAGTCTGGTGGCGTACAAGATTAAGTCTGTTAGTGTATTTTGTAATGTTAAATCTGGTAGTACAATATTAAGTCTGGTAGAGTATAATATAGTTAAGTCCGGTTGACTTATTAAGTTAAGTCTGGTTATGTATTTTATAGATAAGTTAGAGATAAGTTAGGAAAGGATTTAAAGTTATCTTTAGAGAAGATACGTAAATCCTTTTGCAAGTTTTGTATCTAGGGTTTCCTTAGTGTATAAAAGGAACTCTAATTCATAGTTTAGAGATGATGACGAAGATTGTAATTCAGTAAACGATTAGTAATATAAAGTTAGTTGTGTTCTTCATTGTTTGTGTTAAGATTCCGCATTAGCATAAACAAAGTGTTAGAGTCTCTGCTTAGATTGATTTGATTTATTCAAGTCGTCTACTAAGTTGTTAAAGGCTACTTAGAGATCCATATTCGTATGGACCAACAAGGTGGATGAATGGTTGAGAGCAGGAATCGTTCGGCCAGTTCGTTATCCCACATGGATCTCCAACCCAGTACTAGTAAAAAAGAGCGATGGAAATTGGCGAATGTGTATTGATTTTAAAAACTTAAACTCCTCGTGTCCGAAGGATTACTATCCGCTTCCGGAAATCGATTGGAAGATCGTGTCGGTAATGGGATTCAGGTACAAGTGTTTTCTAGACGCATACAAAGGCTACCACCAAGTCCAAATGGCCGAAGAAGATGAAGAAAAGACGGCGTTATATACGGAACAAGGAACCTACTGCTATACCAAAATGCCATTCGGCTTAAAGAATGCCGGGGCCACGTACCAACGTCTCGTTGATTCGGCTTTCCGGGGTCAAATCGGTCGAAATCTGGAAGCCTATGTGGACGATATGGTGATCAAAAGTAAAGGAGAAAAGGAAATGTTGGCAGATATTTCGGAAACCTTTTATAACCTACGAAAAATTAACATGAAGTTAAATCCGAAGAAGTGCTCCTTCGGTGTCGAAGAAGGAAAATTTTTAGGCTACATGGTAACCTCCGAGGGTATTCGGGTAAACCCAAGTAAAACGAAAGTCATCGCACAAATGAAATCCCCGTCGACTTTGAAAGAAATGCAAAGCCTAAGTGGCAAGTTGGCCGCTCTAAACAGGTTTTTGGCAAAATCGGCGGAGAGGTCCCTTTCGTTCTTTGAAACTTTGAAAAACATCACCAAAGAAAACAAGGACGAATACAAGTGGACCGATAAGGCTGAAGAGGCATTCCAATTACTCAAGAAACTCATCCTAGATCTCCCATCCTTATCAACACCCAAAACAAAAGAAATCCTATATGTGTACCTGGCGGCGGCAAAAGAGGCAATCAGTGTAGTCCTGCTAACCGAGAGGGACGGGAAGCAGTCGCCTATCCATTATGTAAGCCGAACCTTACAAGAAGCCGAAAAGAACTACTCTCCGGTCGAAAAACTGGCGTTGTCGCTATTGCACATGTCAAGAAGGTTAAGAAGGTATTTTGAGGCCCATCCCATCCGAGTTATAACAGATCAACCATTAAAGCAAATTCTAAGTAAGCCGGAGGCCTCCGGAAGGTTGGCCAAATTTTCCATAGAGTTAGGAGCCTACAACATCACCTACGTACCAAGGAATGCGGTTAAGGGGCAAGTCCTCGCGGATTTCATATCGGAAATTCCCGTCGGAACGGAAGAGTCGTATCCGAAAAAACAAGGAAAAGGAGTCCACGACATCTCCAATCTGGAGAACTGGATACTCTACACAGACGGTGCGTCAAGCAGTAAGGGTTCCGGAGCGGGCCTTGTGTTGATCGGACCCTGTCAGACCGAGCACACTTACGCCCTCCGTTTGAACTTCAAAAGTACCAACAATGAAGCAGAGTATGAGGCGCTCTTCGCCGGTCTGCGGCTCGCCAAAAAGATGATGGTGGAATACCTAGAGGTCCGGGTGGACTCAAAGTTGGTAGCAAGTCAGGTTAATGGGGACTTCGTAGCGACCAAGGAAAGTATGATCCGATACTTGGCAAAGGCAAAAGAATACATCGGTGGTTTCAAAAAGTTCAAAATCTGTAACATACCGAGAACACAAATTCAAAAGGCGGACGTTTTGAGCAAGCTAGCCTCGGTAGCTTTTAATCATCTGACCAAGGAAATGGTTGAAGTGTTGGAAAAGCTGTCAACCGAAGAAAAACAGGTTGGAGCAATTATAGAAGAAGAAGAGAATAACTGGATGACACCAATCGTCCGGTGTCTGAAGGAAGGGGTATGGCCTGATGACCCCAACGAAGCAAGGGCACTACGAATGAAAATCCCTCAGTATACAATGGAAGGAGGTGTATTGTTCAAAAAATCATACCTCAGTCCGATGCTAAGATGCGTTGGTCCTCTCCAAGCAAACTATGTCATACGAGAGGTACACGAAGGGGCATGTGGGATGCACCCCGGTCCAAGGTCGGTCGTAGCCAAACTAATGAGGCAAGGCTATTACTGGCCAACCATGCACAGAGACGCCAGGGAGGAAATCAACAAATGTGATTCCTGTCAGATCTACGCTCCGTTCCCAAAGCTACCTAAAACTATTATGACATCTATCATGGCACCGTGGCCTTTTTACCAATGGGGAATGGACGTACTAGGCCCCCTACCGGAGGCTCCGGGGAAAGTAAATTTTGTCATTGTGGCTGTCGATTACTTCACAAAGTGGATAGAGGCGAAGCCCCTCGCCAAAACCACCGGCAAAGACGTAAAGAAATTTGTGTGGGAAAATATCGTTTGTAGGTTCGGACTCCCGGGCATTATAGTCACGGACAACGGAACAAATTTCGTCAAAGACCCGTTCAAAAGCTGGTGTGAGAAGTTAAAAATTAAGCAGATAAACACGGCGGTGGCCTATTGATTGCGTGGTTTTGTAACCTTACAACAGGTTTTACCTCTCGAGGGATCGCAAGAGGCTTACAACCCCACCAGGCAGTGTACCTGACCGATGTAGTATAGTGTAGTGGTAAGTACGGGGGATTGATCGTTCTCCACAGGGAATAGTGTTCGTTAGGTATGAAAGGCTACTCTAATTAGGTCTAAGGGTTGAGGAAGATTCTTTTTATGTTTTTATAATTTTATGAAAGCAAGTAAAATCTCGGGTTTGAAGGAGTGGGCGGAATTAGTTGCTAGTCAACTAACCCAAATGACTACGAATGCAAATAAAATAAAATAACAAAAATGAAAAGTGGTGAGAAACTTATGTGTAGAGAAATGTGTTTACTTAGATTTCCTTACTCCCTAACTATCTTTTACCGGTTAATTAGTGTGTAATAGTCGCGTGGATGACGGGTGTATTCCTTAATACCATTCGTGGGGTGGCGTACTTACTTCCCCAACTCTACAAGCTCCTACTTCACTCCTATGTCGAGCCGGCTAGGAAGCTCCTAACATGGGATCACTAGAATTCGCTTGTGCATTAAATACAACCATAAAAACCTTTAGTACGCGTTTGGTTCATGTTTCTTAAGACGTTCAAGCAAGTTACCGAATAGGAAGTTAGCCAGTTTTCTTAAGCCTAACATAGATAAACAATCATCCAATACAACTAACAACACACTAACAACCAATAATCAATAGCTAGGTTTCATTAGATCTAAGCAAACACAAGATAAAATTAGCCTAACATGTTAAACAAAAGACAAGCATAAGATAGAATCAAACAACACATAGACATATTGAATGATTAATTGATAACTTATCTTTCAATGAAACATGGAAGATCTCAAGGCAAGAAGCCCTGAAAAAGTAGCTAAAATCGTCTTAGGGTTTTATCCCAAAATTCCACACACTAAGCTCTCTCTAATGACAAAAGATTAGAAAACTATATATAGATTTTTGGATCTGACGGCGTCACCTTATGGAGTGTGACGCCGTCACCTCGCCGCTTTTAGGGTTCCCGGGTGACCTTCTTGACGCCGTCCCTCTTTAGCTCTTCAAAAATCCATTCTGGCCTATCAAGGCTTGACGCCGTCGGATCATGAACGTGACGCCGTCCCCTTATGATTTAAGCCGTGACGCCCTTGATTTAGTTAAAGCGTGACGCCGTCAGAATTCACATGCTAACTCACTGGCCCGTCATGAGTAAATTTCACATCCCACTTTTCTTGCCAAGGCATGACGCCGTCAAGAGATGATTCTGACGCCGTCAAAGGTAAATTTCAGCCGATTTTGAGACTTTGTCGTATTCTTCACTTTAATGCTCCAAAAACGTCCAAAATGCCTCCTTTTCCAGATTTCTCCTCAAAAGTACCTAAAATGACAAAAGGAACGATTTAGGGCAATATTTGATCAAATAAATACGATTTCGGGCTTAAATGACCCCTTAAAAGCGGTACACTTTTCGCCTCATCAAATACCCTTACACTTGAGATTTGCTTGTCCTCAAGCAAATGCGCTTTTATTCTAATCAAAATACAAGTTAGGGGTCATTTAATGCTAACATAAAAGTAATTACAACAAATAATCGTTCCACTTCAATCATAATAAGCACGGAGATTACATACTAGCACCTCACAAGTAGTGTTTAGATACTCACATCTCTCAAGTGTCATCAAAATAAATCTCATAAATGAAAACGGAAAATATCTCTCACTACCTGTCATAGCAAATAGATTACCATAGGCTTGGGAAAGGATCGAAAACCTCCTCCACTAGGCGTAAGCACCTAAGATAAACTATCAAAGAGGGCTTTTAAATGGGTTATAATGTTAGGTGTAGGGAAAAGGAAAACACGGTTTTGTTGGATACGGGATATTTTACTGGTGGCTAGTTAAAGATCTTGATCAATTACATGTACTATACAATGTTGCTAAGCCAAGACTAGACTCAATTTTAAGCTAGAAACAAAATAACAAAATAACAAAAACATAAAGATAAACATAAAATGAAACGGGATGGTAGTCCGTATGTTTTTTCTATTTTTTCTCATTTTTTTTGTGTTTTTCTTGATTTTTTTGATTTTTTTTTTTTTTTTTTTTTTTTTTTTTTTTTTTGACATACATTTTTGCCCTACCATCCAAAATAATACATCATAGGGGCATTGCATTCCCCTTACACTTGAATTTTTACATAACTTTACAAATACTAATCTAATGACTCGAATTAAGATAATTGAAACACTTGGAGTACTTTTAAAACATTTAGCACATATGGGGGTAATAAATGATGTTCTTCCCCATTACTCCATTATACTAGTACTTTACCCATGAGTCCCAATCGTCCCAAAACAATATGTACAAGGATATGACTCGACTTAGCAACCATGTAATCAATTAGATAATTAACTTGGGTTTAAACAAATGTTGTAACAATAATGCACTAAAGATGAGTGCATACAAGGTAGGCTAAGGCGATTTGGGTGTACATTTTAGTGGGGTGTAACAAATTCTTCCTTTAAGTAAAATGCTTAAAGGTCGAAACGAAAAGATAGGCTCTGAGGGGTGTACTAGGGGTATCGTGTACTAAAAATGAGTACAACGCAAAGGGTGTGGGAGAATTACTTGACCAATGTAGCCAATGTAATTATAACAAAAACATAGGTGTAAAACAATGGGTTAATCCTAATGCCTCTTATCATGTAGTAAATCTAACTACACGAATGTAGTCTCACTTGTGGCCTTGGAATGGTCCTAACGCAAGTTCTAGAATCTAAGTGCTACCGGTACACACATCATAGCAAAATGCTTTTCCTACCAATTCTAGGGGCGAACCTCACATATTTGGGGGTGGAAAATTTTTTAGTGGTACGGTTTTTGTGCTAGTCATATAACTCCTATCCATGAGACGCTCATTAAGATCAAAGTTTCACTCCTATATGTTGTAAAAAATTTTAAATTTGGCACTAAAATTACCCTAATCAAGTATTTCTCTCAGTTTTATTACACATCTATTATTAAACAAACAAAAATCAAGCGCAATTGTATTCTAAAATCGTACTTTTACCCTCCCCTTACACTTAAGATGAACATTGTCCCCAATGTTCAAATAACAAGATGTAAAAGCATAAAGTAAAAGAATGAAATCAAATACTCCCCTGATTCGCTCGTTGGATAGTGAAATCACACGGTTAAATCTTCCTCCAAAGAGAATGTTGAAGCTCCATGACTAATGCATCGCCATAAGCTTGATTCCATAAACATTTCCTTGTCCAAAATAACCTGTTAACCTGAGAAAACAAACACGAAAACCTGCATAACATCGGCGGGATAAAATCTATATATAAGGATATAATGCTTGTGGAATGATAATTTTGCAGATTCCTGGAGATTATAAGTTGGAGATTTTATAAAAACTTTTTATGAAAACAAAACTTTCAAAAATTTCTGGAAATTAAATCTGACGCCGTCAGGTTATAACCCCTGACGCCGTCAGAAATGACCTGACAAAAATTTTCATTTTAAGTTTCCGGAAAATTTCTGGAAAAACCTTTACCTTACTTCCTGGAAATCCTGCAAAACATCATTATGACTCGATACAAGCATTTGACTCAAACAAATACGAATATGTATGTTAATTTATTATTATTACGATTCATGTTCATTTGTGTTCTAATAAACCGATTTAGATTTCCCTTACACTTATCTTTTGCAAAATACCTTTATATGTAGTTAAGACGAAGTTAAAAACAAAATAAAGCATTTTCACACATTACTTTTGAACATGAATCAATACTAATAAAATTAAACACACATACGGAAAATAAAATCAAACAAGCAAATAAATAAACACACAAAGCAAATAAAACAAATAAAGCTTGGGTTGCCTCCCAAGAAGCGCTTTTCTTTATTAACGAGTCTTGTAGCTAGACTCAAAGTAAGGCTCATCTAGTGTCGCTTATGCTCACGTATCCGAGTGTGAGCCATCTAATTGTTGCCTCATCTTTCTTGTATTCATCATTTAGCTCCAAACATCCATGATAGTATCTCTTATTTTTCTCATGTGGATATTTGAGCCCCTTCCCCTTATCATTCTCACTTAACAAGTCGATAGGCATAATTCTATTGCAAGCTTCAATGGGGTAGTTCTTAAACCTAGGATGTGCTCGGGGCATTTGATAGACAAAATCTTCATCCCCATCCGAGAATGTAATTAACCCGTCCACAAGTTTTTCGTCAAGGTTGGTCAACCTTTTGAAGGGTTCTCCAAAAATGACTTGGGTTAATTTGTCATCGATAAATTCTCCTAAGTTCTCCATAACCATAAAATCCACCACATACACAAAACTTCCTACGAACACGTGTAGTGGCTTAATCCTAGCAACAATGTTATCTCCTTGATATTCAAGCTCATCTACCATGATTTTATTATAATTAGCGCGAGAAATAATGTTCATAGGCAAAGACGAGTTAAGATAAGCATAAAAATCATGATAACCAATTTTACACGGGAATTGCATGTTAAAGAGGCTATCCTTTTCGATCTTAGTCCTAGGGTCAACATACTTAAAGGGGTCAATTTCCTCTTTTCCCCATTCCTCGTTAACTACTTCTCCATTACCGATATCCTCATCGGAGTCTGAGTAGTAAAATGGACTGACATAGTCATTCTCATGGTCAGACTCCTCCATCTCAGAATTGTTACCAAAGTGGTGGTCGGGTGAAAGGTTGTTGTTTGCTACTATGGGGGCGGGAACGGGTAGTTGAAAATTTGCACGGCGAAAAACACGAATAACAGGGATCAAATGACCAATGTTACTCATGAGGTAAGTGGAAGGTGTCACAAACAAAAGTACAAAGAAATAAGATAGACTAAAGAAAACCTAGAAAAATAAAATAAAAATCTCACTAGAAAGGAATCTAGTGAGTAGACCTAATAGAAATAAAAATTCAACCTAAACAATAACTATTCCCCGGCAACGGCGCCAAAAACTTGATTGCGTGGTTTTGTAACCTTACAACAGGTTTTACCTCTCGAGGGATCTCAAGAGGCTTACAACCCCACCAGGCAGTGTACCTGACCGATGTAGTATAGTGTAGTGGTAAGTACGGGGGATTGATCGTTCTCCACAGGGAATAGTGTTCGTTAGGTATGAAAGGCTACTCTAATTAGGTCTAAGGGTTGAGGAAGATTCTTTTTATGTTTTTATAATTTTATGAAAGCAAGTAAAATCTCGGGTTTGAAGGAGTGGGCGGAATTAGTTGCTAGTCAACTAACCCAAATGACTACGAATGCAAATAAAATAAAATAACAAAAATGAAAAGTGGTGAGAAACTTATGTGTAGAGAAATGTGTTTACTTAGATTTCCTTACTCCCTAACTATCTTTTACCGGTTAATTAGTGTGTAATAGTCGCGTGGATGACGGGTGTATTCCTTAATACCATTCGTGGGGTGGCGTACTTACTTCCCCAACTCTACAAGCTCCTACTTCACTCCTATGTCGAGCCGGCTAGGAAGCTCCTAACATGGGATCACTAGAATTCGCTTGTGCATTAAATACAACCATAAAAACCTTTAGTACGCGTTTGGTTCATGTTTCTTAAGACGTTCAAGCAAGTTACCGAATAGGAAGTTAGCCAGTTTTCTTAAGCCTAACATAGATAAACAATCATCCAATACAACTAACAACACACTAACAACCAATAATCAATAGCTAGGTTTCATTAGATCTAAGCAAACACAAGATAAAATTAGCCTAACATGTTAAACAAAAGACAAGCATAAGATAGAATCAAACAACACATAGACATATTGAATGATTAATTGATAACTTATCTTTCAATGAAACATGGAAGATCTCAAGGCAAGAAGCCCTGAAAAAGTAGCTAAAATCGTCTTAGGGTTTTATCCCAAAATTCCACACACTAAGCTCTCTCTAATGACAAAAGATTAGAAAACTATATATAGATTTTTGGATCTGACGGCGTCACCTTATGGAGTGTGACGCCGTCACCTCGCCGCTTTTAGGGTTCCCGGGTGACCTTCTTGACGCCGTCCCTCTTTAGCTCTTCAAAAATCCATTCTGGCCTATCAAGGCTTGACGCCGTCGGATCATGAACGTGACGCCGTCCCCTTATGATTTAAGCCGTGACGCCCTTGATTTAGTTAAAGCGTGACGCCGTCAGAATTCACATGCTAACTCACTGGCCCGTCATGAGTAAATTTCACATCCCACTTTTCTTGCCAAGGCATGACGCCGTCAAGAGATGATTCTGACGCCGTCAAAGGTAAATTTCAGCCGATTTTGAGACTTTGTCGTATTCTTCACTTTAATGCTCCAAAAACGTCCAAAATGCCTCCTTTTCCAGATTTCTCCTCAAAAGTACCTAAAATGACAAAAGGAACGATTTAGGGCAATATTTGATCAAATAAATACGATTTCGGGCTTAAATGACCCCTTAAAAGCGGTACACTTTTCGCCTCATCACCTATGCTCAGGCCAACGGATTAGTCGAAAGGGCCAACAAAAGCCTCATGCACGGTATCAAAACCCGCCTAGGGAGAGAAAGATCCGGATGGGTGGATGAGTTACCGAACGTCCTATGGGCCTTCCGGACTTCACTCAAAACAAGTAATGGGGAAACCCCCTTCAGCCTGACGTACGGCAGCGAAGCGGTTATTCCGGCCGAAATCGGAATGCCCACGCACCGCACCATGCTTTACAACCCGGAAGACAACGAAGAACAACAACGTTTAAACCTTGACTTATTACAAGAAAGACGAGAGATGTCAACTATTCGGGAGGCCAAATATAAAACCAAGGTCGAACAGTATTACAACCAAAGGGTCCGCCCGGTATCTTTCAAAGTGGGAGATTTCGTGTACCGAAGAAATGAGGCTAGCCGGGTCGAAAACCAAGGAAAGTTAGGACCTTATTGGGAAGGCCCATACCGGGTCGTCGAGGCCTACGACAACGGCTCATACAAGCTCCACACAATGGAAGACCGAGAAGTACCTCGGACGTGGAATGCAATGAATCTACGAAATTGTTTCTTGTAAAATCGGTACGCCGAAGCTTGCTATCATTTACATCTACAGTGTTCTAATAAGTAAAAGGAACAATTTTTCGATATACAGTTGTGTTATACTCTAATGATGTGGCAATATACTCAATGGATTGTGGAAAATACTCCCTCCCTCGTGAGCGGATCGTGAAATCACTCCGTCCAATATACTCAACGGATTGTGGAAAACACTCCCTCCCTCGTGAGCGGATCGTGAAATCACTCCGTCCAATATACTCAACGGATTGTGGAAAACACTCCCTCCCTCGTGAGCGGATCGTGAAATCACTCCGTCCAATATACTCAACGGATTGTGGAAAACACTCCTTCCCTCGTGAGCGGATCGTGAAATCACTCCGTCCAAAATACTCAACGGATTGTGGAAAACACTCCCTCCCTCATGAGCGGATCGTGAAATCACTCCGTCCAATATACTCAACGGATTGTGGAAAACACTCCCTCCCTCGTGAGCGGATCGTGAAATCACTCCGTCCAATAAATCAAGCGGTTGTGCAAAGCAATAAACAAAATACATGTAACACTCCGGTTTTATATCATCCGGTCAATCCATAACGAAGGCTCAAGCAAATAAAGTTACATTTTCGCAAAATAGGCAACAAAAGCATAACTATATTCATCCACCCGAGGATGCAAAAAAATGACATCAGCCACAAATAACAATATACAAGTGCTTGAGCTAAAAATATTGTTCATATTACATTCATCCAACAAAGGAACATAAATGGAAATCAAGGGTCCCTATCGGCGACCTCCTTCACCCAGGAAGAGGTTCCGGTTTGCTGAGTCGCAAGAGCTCCAACGGCACTCGGCTTGGGAGGAGGGAGATCAGGAAAAAGGTTCATGAGGTCACCTAATGGAAGGCGAGCGGAGTCCGCAAGCTTCTTAATTTATGGATATTGGGCCTCAAACAATTTGTTGTACTTTGCCTTCCAGATATTCGGAGCTTCCATATTGAGTTTCTGAAACCTGGGCAAAAACTTTTCAACATCCTCTTCCTCTCGCTCATACCGAAGACCGTCCAGAAACCCGGCGGAGTAAGACAAACCATAAACCTTTCCCATACTCTTCTTATACTCATGACTCTCAAATAGCCTTCGACAAGCCGCAGGAATCAACTCTTTCACAGTATTATGACGAATGGATTCTGATAAACTGACCTCTTCCGCCAACTCTGCCTTTTGCTCCTCCAACTGCTTAACAGCCTGGTTTGACTCCTTCAACTCCCTCTCCAGCTCCCTAATCCTATCAACTTGATTCCCAGCGGTTATCCTCCATTCATCCCTGTCCTTCTGCATATCGGCCAGCTGATCAGAAAACCTTTCCTCCCGCACCAAGGTGGCTACCCGCTCAGCCGCCATTTGCTTCTTCAAAGCTTCAAGCTCTCCCACTACACGATCATACTTCCCAATCATAGCAATCCGCCCTTGTTCAGCAACCTGTTGACCATGCTCCAACTCCCTATTCTGCGTGATCATCCGGGTAAACCGGCGCAACACTTCCGCCTGTGTCACAATCCCATTAACGGACTGCACATACGAAGCACGAATTAGCCGGCTGGTGGTCATCTCCTCCAACGCGGCCTGCTCAGCGGGAGTCGCAAGATGCGACAACATCTCTTGGCACGCTCTATAAGAATTCAACCCGACATCTTTGGTCAAAGACCACGCTGGGACAAACACCCCTCTTCCGGAAGAACCCTCATCTGCAGTAAAATCAACCACAACTTAGAGTCACGAAAGAACAATCAAAGGAACCATAAAGAAGGGCTCGTATACCTCTCGCAGTTGAGTTAGGTCCTTCGGATCCTGGAGGGGAATTTTCAGGATGCACGGACAGATCTATACAAATAAGATGTATCAAAAAAAAAAGGGAAAGAAAAAGAAGGAACGAGAGATCCAACAGACAAGCATTTCTTACCATGAACCGGAGGCCTTTGATTCTGTGGCTGGCTCTCCTCGGTAGGTTGCCTTTCGTCTGGAGGCTGCTGACTTTGACCGGTCTCATCATTCTCCCCCTCCTGATTCATAGCACCTTCTCCACCACCCACCCCTTCTTCAACATGAATCACACCTTGCACAAAAATTTCCTGAGGAGGAGTCACCTTTAAAACGTTCCCAGTCGAAGCATCCTCACCTACATTGCTCTCAGACTGCTTCCTTGGTTTTTTCCTCCTCTTCTCCGCAGCAGAAGATCCCTCAGCACTTCTCTTCGACCCAGCCTGTTCCACCATTCTCTTTTTTCTCTCTTTCTCCTGCCTAGCGCCCAGCACACTAGAGTCCGGCCTTTCAACGGCCTTTTGAAGTGAAGACTTTTCAGGAACGGAACTCCCTGGTACCAACAGGGTCGTTGTCCTATCCACCCTTTCACTCCCTTCCGGCAGGGGCCCACCCTTGCCAACTTCGGTCACAACCTCAATCGGAAGCTCCAAATATTCAGCCATCGTGAGCACTACAAAAAACAAAGGGGAGAGGAAAGTAAAGATCAAATGCAAGGCAACAGATTATATACGGTTAAGACAAAAGTATAGCATTACCCTTTCCCTCGGCATCCTTTATAACAAGCTCATACCCGGGATACTCAGAGACTTTAGATAAACCTGTCATCCATAAAAGGGCGACAAAAGGTTGCCTAAAGGGAATCACTTTCGCAGCGACCCGTTTAGCATCCCTATCAGAATGAGTCTCCGGAAACTCATCTGTGATCTTCGAATCTCTATGCCTCCATGGCATTCGGAACGGCTGTCCGGTCTATCAGGAAAAAATGGTTCTTCCAATTCTTCAACCCACTAAGCACCTCCGTAAAACATTTCTTAGCCCTCCGACCCGTGCGATTCTCAAATGAAAACCAATGACCTTGTTTGCAGAGTCTATAGAATACCCGGAATAATGGAACGGTCGGTTGCACATCTAAACTATAGCACCGAATCTCAAACATAGTTACTCTATTTAAACCTATCGGTACAAGTTGAGAAATGTGTACACGGAAATACTCTATTACCGCTAATAAAAAAGTCAAAAACGGAATTCTTACACCCCCGGTTCTTAACTGCTGAACGTAAATACCTATTTTATGGTCCGGTAAACTGTCCATCGTCATACCATCCGGCGGGAGTGTGGGACGTAGATCCGCAGGAATCCCAAACTCCCCTACCACCCTATCTATGTCTCCCTGCGTCATTTTCGAAGTATGAATGTGCATGTCGCATTTAGGGACTATCCTATCGGAGGAGGACCCAGGCCTACTAGCTAACGGACGATTATTTGAAGTGCTCATCTCTACGGTCGTTACTAAAGGGATGCCGAGGAATATATATATATATATATATATATATATATATATAATAAAGCTAAGAGAACGAAACGCACCTCACAAGAACGACCGGAGATGGAAGTTGGAAATTTCCGAACGCAGGATAAATACACACAGTAAAAAGTAAGAAAAAATGAGGAAGCGTTAAGCGGTATATATATAGGGCAGACCTGGAAATAAGCGAAACGTCACATCAGCCTGCCTTTTACTGACGTGGCAAACTCTGGGACATTGGATCTCTAGGGCAAAAGGTACGCGTGGCAGACAGCTGTCTAACATATAGTAAAAATATTTTTATATTCGGCCCATGGGCCTGGAGTCCAAACAGCCCACTAGGGCCTAACAAGCTCTAATGCTCTTACCCGAACCGACAGCCATGACCCGGTTGCATTTAAAGGACGATTGATCGCCCGTAAAGCCTGAAAGACCAAAGTTTCTTAAGTATTGCACCATCGACTAAAAGCCGATACTACAATACTGGGGGGGACATGTTGGTGTATGTGTCCGGATGACTTGCGCCGAAACCGAAAAGATAGTGTTAAAGTATTGCACTATCGGTCTTCAACCGATACTACAATACTGGGGGGGACATGTTGGTGTTTGTGTCCGGACGTCATACTTGTCCGGACGATACATACTTGGTCCGGACGAGGCCCTCGGATCCGGACGTCACATTCTGTCCGGATTATTTTCTACGTTCGGCCACGTCTCCGACAGAACTGCCGCCTTACGTGTTGAATAGTCCCATCAAGCTGTCACTTCCCCAGATTTCGCGGGATTATGTCCAGCACGTGATCTGACATCTACCTGCTAGGTCAGACATAGGTAAATGCACAAGTCTCAAAGTAAACAGGTACAGTAGATGTGGGTAGTATAAATACCCACACCTCATTTGCAATAGAATTCAATTAACACCTACTACTGTTACTCTCATATCACTATTCATATTATAATCACCCAATACTCATTCTCACGCCGGAGGTTGGTCCTGGGATAAAACCCGGGGCGAGCCTAACGCGTGTTCTTCTTGTGTGTAGGAGCAAGCAAAGTCCGGAGGAACTAGTCCGAAGGACGAAACATTAGAAGTGGGACCTTCCTGCAAGGTTTTACTTCAACAGGAACAAAGGCTTAACCTGTTTTCAAAATATAACAATATTGTGTCAGAATTGATTAAATGTAGAGATGAACTGCTTGTACTAAAGCAAGCCAAACTAGAAACAATAACTCTACAAATTCAGAACACTGAGATTTTGAAACAAAACCAAGCCCTTCAAACTGAACTTAACAAAGAAAAGGCTGTCATCCAAAGCTGGACCAAGAAGAACCCCAAAGTTTTTGACACTGTGGGATTAATCTCTCAGAAAACATTTCTTGCTCAAAAGATATGCCAGCTGGAACAAAGTTTAGTTCATTGTGACACACATTTGGTTGATCCAAATGTGTGTCACAATGAACTAAACTTTGTTCCAGCTGGCATATCTTTTGAGCAAGAAATGCTTCCTAAGTCTAATGACTGGATTGTCAGGGACAACCCAGTCAGTAAGTTACCAAACTTTGAGACTGGAAAGATCTTGCTTCCTGAAAGTCAGGCCTTGAAAAATATGCTTGGACTTACTGAACAACTCAGTAAGCTCGAACTCACTGAACAACTCAATAATACTGAGTTTGAGAATGAGTCTGAATCAGAATCATACCCACCACTTCCTCCACTAAATACCCTTCAGGGTGCTGCACCTAACTTAGGCCTCCCACCAATGGTCTTCTCACCACACTCTCCAAAGGAGAGATCAGGAAAGGGAACAACCATCCTGAAGAGACCAACCCCTGATGTCTCAGTAAATACTGATGACTCATCAACTTCAGTCCCTTCTGAAGTAGCAACCAAAAGTCCTGATCCAAGAATTGATCAGTTGACTGAAATGGTCAGGAAGATAAGTGAGAAGATTGTATCTTCTGAAAAACCTTCTCAATTAAAGAAGGAACAAAAACTAGCCTCCTCAAAGACCAAACCCAAACCAACCAAACCCCTGAAAAAGTGTGAACTATGCAACTATACAAATCATCTCACTGATGATTGCTATAGAGTCCTTTATTGTATGATTTGCAAAAAGGAAGATCACAGGACCTCTGATAATAAAAAATGCTCAGTCATGTCAAACTTTTCAGGACCTAAGGCTCAGTGCTTGAACTACCCTTCTGATTCTAAGCAGAAACAGAAGCAAAAGGCCAAGCCTTTTCCACCTTGCCCATTATGTGGATTCAATGACCATCATTCTGAGGATTGTCAAATTGACAAACACTGTGAATCTAGTGGAAGTTCCACTCAGAAACCCTCAGGAAAAGAGAAGGTCATTCTGTCAAGAAGGGGAATGAATAAACAATCCTCTCAGACCACTGAGGCTACCCCTGCGACTAAATGCAAAACATGTGGTAGGTCGGTCCACTCAACCACTGACCATGAATCAATTAATACTTTCATAAAGACCTACAAATCTAAACCCTCCATGAAATGGAGTCCTAGAAAGAACTGACCCAGTTTACTATTTGTGCAGAGGCATGCCAGGGATCCTATTTGGCATCTAGACAGTGGATGTTCAAGGAGCATGACTGGTGTTAAGGAGTGTCTGCACAAATATGTGGAAGAACCAGGACCCAAAGTGATACTTGCTGATAATTCATCATGTCTCACTAAGGGTTACGGTTCAGTAAACTGCAATGGTATTGTCTTTACTAGGATAGCTTATGTAAATGGTCTTAAGTACAATCTGATCAGTGTCAGTCAACTATGTGATGTAAAATATATAGTTCAGTTTGATGATAAGCAAGGAACCATCTTAAATGCAAATAAGAAAATTGTCCTCATTGCACCAAGAAGACAAGATGTTTATGTATTAGACATGTCCAGTCTAACTCAGGATGGAACTTGTCTCTTTGCTAAGGCCACTGATACACTCAACTGGCTTTGGCATAAGAGACTCACCCACCTGAACTTTAAAAACATAAACAATCTTGTAAAACAAAACAAGGTCCTTGGCTTACCATCTCTTGTGTTTTCAAAGGATAAACCATGCTCAGCTTGTGAAAAAGGTAAACACCACAGAGCATCCTTTAAAACCAAAACCAACTTTTCCATCAGGAACTGCCTACATCTTCTCCATATGGATCTATTTGGACCGGTCAGTCCAAGGTCTATTAACCATGAGAAGTATACTCTGGTCATAGTGGATGAATACTCTAGATACACTTGGGTATTCTTCCTGATCAAAAAGAGTCAGGCAGCTGAAACAATCATGTCCTTTGTCAGGGTCATTGAAAATCAAAATGACATCAAGGTCAAACAGATTAGAACTGACAATGGGACTGAGTTCAAAAATTATGAACTTGAATGTTTCTGTGATGAGAAAGGTATTTCCCAAAACTTTTCCTCTCCATACACACCTGAACAAAATGGTGTTGCTGAAAGGAAAAATAAAACACTCATTGAAGCTGCTAGGACAATGCTATGTGGATCAGTCCTTTCCAACCATTTTTGGACTGATGCAGTCAAAACTGCCTGTTATACACAAAACAGATCCATCATTGTCAAGAGACATGGGAAAACCCCATATGAGTTATTCAGAGGAAGAATCCCTGACATCAGCTACTTTCATGTCTTTGGGTGTCCTGTGTTTATTCATAATCACAAGGATCACTTAGGGAAATTTGATGCAAAAGCTGATGATGGATACTTCCTGGGATACTCACTTGTCTCAAAAGCCTTCATAGTGTTCAACACAAGGAGACAGCAGACTGAGGAAACATTTCATGTTACCTTTGATGAGAGCACTGATGCAATCAGGTTCTCAACTGCCTCAGTAGAAGAGATAGGAATTGATAATTCTTCAAGATATCCTCGTGATGAATATCTTCCTGAAAACAATCCTTCTACTCAGTATCAAGATGATGCTAACCTCTCCTATTACATAATCCCTCACAACCTACCTAACCCAACCATCACTGAGTTTGTTGAGGCACATACAAACACTGATGAAATTAATCAGTCCGTTCAAAATGCTCAAGAACCAAACAATCTCAGTGATCAGGTAGACACTCAAAATCCAATCAATGATCATGTGTCTACTCCAGAACCAACCCCTCTACCCAATCAGTCCTCCACAAGTTCAAATCAGTACCCAGGACCTCAGGAAAGTTGGACTAGGTCTCAGGATATTGAACTTGTAAATATTATTGGAGAGCCTACTGAAGGCATGCTCACCAGAAGCATGGCTGCTAGTCTAAGAGCAGCCTCAGCCAATGAATGCCTATTTGTGGACTTCATTTCCATAATTGAACCCAAAAGTGTTAAAGAAGCACTTACACATCCAAGTTGGGTTCAGGCCATGCATGATGAACTGGAACAATTTGACATAAACAAGGTAATGACCTTGGTCAAATGTCCTGAAAATGTCTTAGTCATTGGCATAAAATGGGTATTCAAAAACAAAACTGATGAAAATGGCATAGTCATTAAAAACAAAGCCAGACTTGTAGCCAAAGGCTATAATCAACAAGAAGGCATTGACTATGAAGAAACATTTGCACCAGTAGCAAGGATGGAAGCCATCAGGATCTTCCTTGCTTTTGCTACATACATGAACTTCAAGGTGTACCAAATGGATGTTAAAAGTGCATTCTTAAATGGTTCACTGAAAGAAGAAGTTTATGTTCAGCAACCTCCTGGATTTGAAAGCCATGAGTTTCCTGATCATGTCTGTAAGCTTAATAAAGCCCTTTATGGACTGAAACAAGCTCCCAGGGCATGGTATGAAACTCTCTCAGCCTTTCTGATCAAAAACAAATTTGTCAGAGGCAAGATAGACAACACATTGTTTATCTATAAGACAAATACTGATGTCATACTAGTACAAGTGTATGTTGATGACATCATCTTTGGCTCAACAAGTTACAAGCTTTGCAAACAGTTTGAAAAACTAATGGCTAAGCAATTTGAAATGAGCATGATGGGAGAATTGACCTACTTCCTTGGTCTTCAGATCAAACAAACTGATAAAGGAACCACTATCAGTCAAGAGAAGTATGTTAAGAACTTACTGAAAAAGTATGAACTCAGTGACTGTGCCTCAGTCAAGACTCCCATGGTTCCCCCAAACAACCTTGGTCCTGATCTCACTGGTAAACCAGTAAATCAAACTCTCTTTAGAGGAATGATAGGATCACTGATGTATCTACTTGCATCAAGGCCTGATATCCAATTCTCAGTATGTCTATGTGCCAGATATCAATCTGACCCAAGAGAATCACACATCACTGCTGTGAAAAGGATATTCAGGTACCTGAAAGGTACTCCAAACCTTGGATTATATTATCCAAAATGCTCAGGCCTTGATCTTAAAGGATACTCAGACTCTGACTATGCTGGATGCAACATGGACAGAAAAAGCACCTCAGGCTCTTGGTGGGAAACTAGTCAGTTGGAGTGCTAAGAAGCAACAATCAGTTGCCTTGTCCTCAGCTGAGGCTGAATATGTTGCAGAAGCTAGTTGTTGTGCAAATGTACTCTGGATGAAAAGTCAACTCAGTGACTATGGAATTCAGTATAAGATGGTACCCATCTTTTGTGATAACACAAGTGCAATTGCAATCTCAAACAACCCTGTTCTTCATCAGAGAACAAAACACATTGATATTAGATATCATTTCATCAGGGACCATGTCATGAATGGTGACATTGAATTACACTTCATCCCTACTGAATATCAGTTAGCTGATATCTTCACCAAACCTTTGGATGAACCAACTTTCACAAGACTGAAAGCTGAATTAGGAATGTTGGATATAGAGAATCAGTCCACTGATTGAATCTTTCCAACTAAAGTGTAAATTCTCAAAACCTCTGGTCCCTGACTCAATGTGTACATCAGTGAAATAATATCACTGAATCCTCAACCTCAGGAACTAAACCCAAGTTCCTGAAATCTTTAGGGTTCAGGAACTAAACCCAAGTTCCTGAATCCTTGTAGCTCAGGAATCATTACATATTCCTGAATCATCAGTGACTAATCCCAAGTCCCTGAAAAACCATCACTGAATGAAAAGTCATTCAGGGCCCTGAAAAGGACATTCAATACTAACTTAAATGCTCTAAATATCTAGTTAGTAAATGTCCGAGGTTGGTAACTGAACTCTTATTAAATATAAGAATATTTTTTCCTTTACCTTTCTGGCATACACCTCATGGGCCCCCACTTCCCAACTTGGTATTCAATGCCCTCTCTCACATAATACACAGTGTGATGATGGAAACTCTGCAACTCCTCCTTTTGCAGAAACTGCTCAACTGTTCACTCTGCCAATTGTGAAAAAAGAGGAAAAGTGGAGTGGTGGCATTTAATGCGGATCTAAAACATTTTATTCAAAATAATTTCCAAAAATTATATTTTGATTAAATAAAACCGCTCAAATGCCAAAAATACCCCCATCTCCACTGTCATATAAATACCCCAACCAAAACAAACACACACGTGTTTTAATAATCTCAGCTAAACTCTGCCCAATTTATCTCTCAAAACTCAGTGTGTGTTCATAGCAATTAGAAACCCAGTCCATTTGTCCAACCAAACACAAAAATGGCATCTTCTAATGCTATCACCCTCGCCCCAAATGTGAACTTTCCAATGGAGGGCGTGGATATGACCAAAAACAATGTGGTTGGAAATTTCCACTACCCTCAACAATATGAGGGGTACAAGGATGTGGTTAAGTATTTACATAACTGCTTCCTTGCCACAGCTTTTACCAAAACCCCATCAGTCATTTATCATGACTATCTCAGGGAGTTCTGGTGTACCGCAATGGCTACTAGCCCTAAGGACACCAGAGAATCAATCATCACATTCACTGTGATGAATGGGAAGAAAACCCTCTCCCTTGACTACAAGACCTTTCTCAAGGCCACTGGTCTTGATTTCGCCCAGACCTTTGAGGCAAACCCTACTGACCAGGAAATTAAAGCAGAAATGCTATTCCTTGGGCCTCATGACGCTAAGCGTCCCACTTTGTCTCCTGAAGCCTTGTGAGAAAAGGCTCCCATAGTGAAGACATGGTTTCACCCCATCTGGAGACTCATGATGACATTTGTCATTCAAGTCCTAGGAGGGAACAAATCCTCCACTGAGCAAGTGAACTCATCACAGCAAATGATGATGTTCAGTCTCTTGGAGGGTAGAAAAATTGATATCGGATGTATAATCTTCCGAGACCTCGTTGCCAAGCTCTCAGGGAAACATAGGCAAAGACACATGTCTTATCCTAGGTTCATTTACTGTGCGCTTCAGGACCTTCTTGGTTCTGACTACTTAAGGTCTGACGATCAAGGTACAAAACCTGACGTCTTGCATAAGACCAATTTTAGTAGTGACATTGATGTGTGGTGTGTATTGCTCTTATTTTTATATCCACGGTATGTCGTTTTGGTTTTAGCAGTATTCAAGTTTTAAATTTATATTTAGCCGACTTATCAATAACACACACTTTAACGAGCAGTGTACCCGGTCAGTATGAATATAATGGTAAGTAGAGTGTCGATGACTAAGAGTGGAACGTATTATCTAGTTATTCTAATCAGTATTTTAATATCTTAAGTTAGCTATACAACCTAATCTAACGCAAGGGGGTTCAGCCTGAGAGACTGGCACGGTTTGGTTATGATTAAATAATAAACTAAACTAATAAGCACGAATCAACGATTAGCACACACGTACACAGAAAAATACTTGAGACAATAAGAAGACCTGTCCTGATAATTAAGTAGCTTGTCACTTGTTTTATTCCTAGTTTTATATGAAGTGTATAGTTCGATGCGACGCACCGAGAGTTAAACCTTTCTCGTTGGCTCTAATCTTATCGGCGAGTAAACCCTTAATGATTACTTATGTCTATCCTATTTATTAAAGAGACGCTGAAACAAATAGGCGAGGAAGGGGCATGGCGACCCAAGCAATGCTCAGCTAGACACAGAGGTTATCAATGCACTAATAAAAGTCACCAAAGACATCAACATATAAACTTTAATTAATGGGAAAGCAATTTTAAGGGGTGCCCATGGTTTTCCGTAGTCACATGGAATCGGCCCATCAATCCTGATGAATTAAAGTGTACTAATACAATAAAACAAAACTACTTAATGAATTGAATACATGCAGGACCTTCTTACAGCTCTTGTATCTTCGTTCAAGGTGTGTCTTGTGCTGCTAATGCGTCTGAATTTGGCTGTCTTCTGCTAAGTCTCGTACTAGGTATATTGCACACAAAATTCGTCTGACTTTGGGGTATTTATAGTTTCTGTCTGAGGGTTAGATGCGGCGCATTGAATAAGTAGATGCGGCGCATTGACTTAACTTCGCGTGGGGTCCAAGATTAATATATTCAGGAATATTCGTACACCGCCAGAAGATGCGGCGTAACTTCATTTCTAGATGCGGCGCATGTCCTTTGCTGTCTTGGATCGTAACTTGTGAAATCTTGATAGTGATGCGCCGTATGTTAGAAGTAGGATGCGGCGCATCTGGAGTAGAATGATCTTGATCTTGTGCATTTCAATAGACTTTTAACTTCTTGCTTGTTTTGCTCCATAATTAGTCCAAAATCGCCAAGTTTCACATAATACTTGTTTTTACCTGAGAATTACAAAAGTAAACATTAACGTATCAATTCTCACAGATAATATAATAAAACAAGTCAAATAAATAGGATAAATGATAATAATAAAATGTACTTATTTGAGTTCATCAAATATCCCCCCACTTGAACTTTACTTGTCCCCAAGTAAACCTTAGAATTAATCTTATGAAAATGTATCCTAAAAGATATTAGGATTTATTTTTATATTTAAGCATGTATTCGTTTTGTCATAATTGCACAACCAAACACTTAACGAATTAGAAATAAAATAATTTGATAAAACCAAATCTAATCGTTTAACTGTCCAGTCGTGACGAATATTTTATCATAAGCTTGGCAAGTATACGCATCTCCCCCACTAAAGCCAAGGAATAACAAGTCTAAAGCGGTAAAAAGGGTTTGTAGGTTAAGGGTTAATCATTCTTCTTAATCTCTATCGATCTCAAATTCCAGAAAAGGCGACAAAATCACAAATACATGATCGAATCCACGAACACGATACTTGCAATTGCTCAAATCCTTAACTCGAATAGGCTAAAGATAGGACCAAGTAATCTTTACCAATAATATTATATCAAAAAGGGCGACAAAATCATAAATACATAGCCGAATCCACGACTACGATACTTAAGATTGCTCAAATCCCTAATCTCAATAAATCAAAGGTTTGGATAAAGAATGATATAGGGTATGGATAATATTTGGGATACAAATTGGTGTAAAATGAAAAATAAACAAAACAGATAAATTAAAATCCTAAGTGTGGTAAATTGCTTTCCCAAACATCCCATGAATAAGACTCATATCTTTGAATAACTCACGCTCTAACACTTGAAACACACGCTTTAGGTAGACACGAATTATACTCAACAAGATCTCAATCAAAAAATAAACCTTAGTTGGCGTTCCCATAACGGCCAACTCCCATTCAATCCATAAATATAATATACAACAAATAGTGGTGATATCGCCCACTTAATACAAAACTTTACATCAGTTGGTTAAAACAAACATCCAACTTTTCTTTTTCTTTTTCTTTTCTAATTTTTCGATTTTTTTTTTTTTTTTTTTTTTTTTAAAGACACTTTAACATAGATGTGTAAAATTTCACCACATCACTATAACGATAACTCTGGATAATTTTTCCATACTTTTCATGACTTCAGAAATAACGGTAATAGTGAAAGTAGTAAACACATGAAAAATAAACTCAAAGATATACAATATCTACTTTCATACCAATTGCATTGTGCAATTTCCTGACTCAACCAAAGATAATGAATTACGCACGCGAACACAGGTAATGTAAGGAAACACACTTTTCCTAAAGCAATTAACCACGGATTTTAATCTACAGGGTAGGCTAAGGTGTAAGGGTGTAACGAAACATTATAACAAAGGTGTAAGAAACGAAAGGAATGGCTTTGAGTGTTTTTCTAGGGGTATCTTACTCTAAAAGTGAGAGTAACAAAAGGGTTTATACGGGGGTTAACTAACCAGTGTAGTTAGCTAATATCACATAACATATAAAGGCTATTTGGGTGTAATCCTAGAAATTTACCAATTTAGACAAGTCATTCCAATTATAAAAATAATACTTATTATGGTGGTCTCGAATAGTATACAAGCCAAGTTCTAAAGTTTACAAGTCACCGGCACACTCATAGATTTGTGAATTTTGAAAAGTTCACAATTTTTGAAAATAATGTTATGTGTGCAGCTATGTAATTTAGACTTTAAACAAAAACATGCTAAAAATTTTAAATTTTGATATATTAAGCGCATTTTAAGCACATTTTAAAAAAGTTAAGGACAAGTAAGTGTTCTAATTCTCCAATCCCCCCACTTAAGTTAAACAACGTCCTCGTTGTTTGTATCAAAGATTAAAAACTGGAAAATAAAAGAATTAGAACAGAAAAACTCCCCTGAGATTTGCTCGGTATGATCCTCCATTATTTGTATAAGAGCAAAAATCAACTTTCTTGTGGATGAGAACGTTTAAGCTTCATATTTGATGTATCCACAGGAAATGCAGGAATCTATAATACCATCAAGACTTAAACACACCTGAGTTAAGAAGGTTCAAACTTGCATAATACATTAGTAGTTAGTAAAAATAAAACTTAAAATTAAACTGAAAATCATCAGGTCAGTCGATACGCCGTATCGAGCCTGGAATAAATACGATATAAAATAAAATAAAGGATAGGATGCGTCGCATCTGTTTTACTAGATGCGGCGCATGTATTGACCAAACAGACTGTTAACAGTCTGTTGTAAAATTGGCTAGTTCCATGGTTCATCTCTCGGGTTCTCTCGATCATTCATGCTGAACTTAATGCCAGTCTTCATCAAGCATAATAAGAAATATAAACTGAAACATTAAATAAATATATGATAATGAGTACAATCCAAAATAATGATAATATACAAGGAACAATGTCAATAAACATATCAAATCAAGTAGCTGGGGGGTCATCTCCAGTAGTCGGCTGAGCCTCGGAAGTGCTGGCACCATCGGTCCTCTGTCTGACTCTGCGGGAGTATGTGGCCATGGCTCTGACGTGAGTACCGTCCGGGAGAGTATGGCTCATCCCCTGATGATCCATAATCCGACTCATACTCTCCACAAGCCAACCTAGGTCTCTCTTATCCATAGTGAGGTCGGCCCTCATATCGTCAACAACGCCCCTCGGAGCTCTAACCTCTCCCTCAACTAGCTCAACTCTCCCCCCCCCACAGTGCGTACAACTGGTGGCTGGGGTGCTTGTGCCTCCTCCTGGGCTGGAGCAGCAGCCGGAGCTCCCTGAGGATCTCCCTGCTCCACCTCTACCTCTGCTGGTCTCGCGGGCCCCAATGCCACCCAAAAGTAACCTCCCATAATCATCTCACAGATCCCTAACCTAACCAAATAATCCTGCCCAATAACCGGCAGGCTACTCACCTCAATCTCCAGGCCGGCAGGGATCTCATCACCAATCACGCCAAAATGACGGGCTAGTCTAGATACAAAATGTCCTCCAGTCATCTGGCTCCTCCTATCTCTCCCCAATGCTCCTCTGTGGAGGAAATGTGCCAGAAAGTGAGGGATGTTCACCAACAACCCCTCGTCCATGCTCCTCAGAAGGAAGAGGTCAAGAGTGGTCACCTTCTCAGGTGACTGACCCCTCCCAGCTATGGTCAATGCTATCATCCTGTGGCACAGCCTCCTCATAGGCTCCCTGATCAATGTATAAGATGGGGTGCCAATGGTGGAATCTCCCCCTGATGATATCCTCTCCCAGTAATCTCCTAGCAACCCCCTATCAGGAACCACCCTCAAGCTCTCACTCCAGTACCTGGCAAACCCGTCAGACTCAATCTCCTCCTCAGTATGCAGGCCCATAGCCAAAATAAATTGCCTCATCGACATCTGCCTAAACTCTCCACCCAATCTAAACACAAGAGTGTCAGCAGTATCCAACTCTAAATCAGTCTCCCTATAGGAAACTGTGCTAAAGAACTCCAACATAAGCTCCCTAATCAGAGGCTCGTCAATCCTAAACATCCTCTCCCAAGCATAAGACCTGAATACGACCTCATCATCATCATCTCTAACTACCATCTCTAACCTGTCATGTAGACCATCAGCTGCATTCCCCCCATCAATCAAACCAACATCCGCAAATCCCAAAATCGAGACCCTAAAGATCTTCCTAAAGAAGATCGCTCTCAGTCTCCGTACGTATTCAGCCTCAGTATCTGCTGTCAGTCCCATGGTCTCGAAACGGAGCCACGGATGTCTGTGTGCAACTTCAGGTAATGCCATCTGCAATAATTCTTTAAGGTTAGTAAACAGTCTGTAATAAGGTTGATACGGCGCATCTGATAAATCAGTGCTGCGTATCTGCACAAAATATAAGAGATGCGGAGCAAGCACAATAGAATACGGCGTATGGAGATGCGTCGTATCTAAATTAAGTAATACGGCGTATATGGAATTTTATTAAATTGGAAATAGGTCGTTACGCCGCATCAATTAACTTAGATGTGCCACATCTATTGATATATCAGTATGAAATAGAGGAGGTCAGGCACGTTTTCCAAGAATCCGGACCCGTGACGTAAACTCCTACTTTAACATCACAGTCCCTTTTACCCATTATAAAAGTTCTAAAAGTTTATTATACCACCACCAATCCATTTTTCCACTAAAATTCAAAATCAAATTCAAAACCCTAATTTGCGTTCAAATCAAATTAGGCCAGAAACTCAATGATTTATGCAAATTAAATACGGGGGAAATCATCTAACGCAAAATCTAATCAATTCCTCTAATCTTCTGTTAGGATCTCTGGGAAATAAGAGTTCATTGTTGCTGCCGATAGTGTAAAGTTGGTTCCTGCCGATAGCTTGGTTCCTGCTGAAAGCTCATTGCTGCCGACAGTGTTATCTTGTTCCTGCCGATAGTGTTGTTGCTGCGGATAGTATTATTTGTTTATCCGTATATTTAGAATGTTTGTTATGATTTATTTTTAGAAGAGATTGTTGTTAATCTCTTTACACGTTTACTTGTAGAACGGGTTAGGGTTAGGTGATCTTGTTAGTATAAAAGATAAACCCGTCTATGAGTTTATGTACGCCTTGAACATCTTTTAATATTCAATAAACAATTCTTAGTTCTATAGTTTGATCCATAGAGGATCATTGTTCTTTTAGAGTTTTCTTCTTTATAATACTTGTTGTTTAGTTTCCGCATAAACACTTGTATTGCAGAGGTTCTTGTTTATACCAAGCTCAATCAAGCTCGAAGTACTCGATCCTACAAGTGGTATCAGAGCCTGGTAAGGATCTCTGATAAAGAAGGAAACAGTGTTGAAGTGTGTCTCTCTTGAATCTCTTCACAATGTCACTATCAGGAGATAATTTTGAATTATGCGCAAGGAGGATCAGGAACTTGTTCCACAATAAGTCCTATGAAGAAAAAGAAAATTTGGAAGAATATGCTCTGTTAGGATTCCCATCTCAGGTACAAAGATGTAACTCAGCATGTCAAGAATTGTACTCAACTCTTAATATTGAATATGATGACATGAAATCCAAGTATAATGAATATTTTATTAAGGTACAGGCTTATGACAAAGCAGTTAAAACATTAGAAAAGCAAAAGGTTTGGTTTCAAAAGAATCAGTTAGCATATGAGGAAAAGATAAAGGTTTTAGAAAGGGACTTGAAAAACACCACTAATGAGCTTAAACATTCTGAGTCTCAAAAGGCTAAGATGGTGTTAGAAAAACAGGATGTGCAGACTAAACTAGACAATGCCTTGGGTAGGTTTAATAAATGGAAAGATTCATCTAAAAACCTAAACAAGTTAGTTGATAGTTCTATGTCTACGAAAACAAAAAGGGGTTTAGGGTATGGTAACTTGATAGGGCCAAATCAATTATATGACCCTAATGAGTACAGTGTTTTTAACCCTGAACCTGTAGACTATCAAAAACCTGTTAAATATGTGAAAGAAGGTGGAATGAATGCTGTTTCTCCACCTATAAGAGGAGTTTTTATGCCTTCTCCTGTGCACTCTCTCTCTGATATTGACTTAGATGAGTCACAAATGGTTTATGGTAAAAAGTCCAAAGACTTACCTGAATCTAATGATTGTGTTTCTTGTCACACAAGTGACAAATCCTCTGAAGCAGAGTCTAAAGACTTTGTTTCATGTGACTCAAGTGAAAAGTCAACCACACCCAAATTTCACAGGTCCTCAAGTTCAACAAATGGTATATCTACTCCCAAATCAGTCTTTTCAGATAACAGCTCATTGAATTCTTTTAAAAACAACTGTGTCTCTAGTTCCACTAGTGATAATGGTGTCCATATTAAGAAAAGCTGTAGTAAAAACAAGGCTGTTAGGAAGAAGACATGTTTTGTGTGTGGTAGTCAATATCATCTTATAAAAGATTGTGATTATCATGAGAAAAGGTTGAATGGTGGGAAACATCAGAACAGATCATTGTGGAAAAATGTTAAACAAATCCCACCATATGTTCCACAAGCAGCAGGAATGAATTTTTATAGGAGTCCTTTTCCTGCTGATAGACCTATTCCTGCTGGTTCCTCTGTTCCTGCTGATTTTCAGGGAACCATTCCTGCTGGTACATCTTCATATTATCACAGGGATTTTTGGCCTGTCTATTCAAATCAAGTCTTTGGAGGGGGAATGGCTTATTCTCCATGGTATCCTTGGTAGTTGATTTGTTTGGTTTTTAATGTTGTTGTAATTGTGTTTGCTGGTTTAATGGATAGCTTTAGCCTAAGGGGAGGCTAATGCTTGTAATTTTGTCTTGTTTTTCATTCTTTTAAGTTTTATTTGTGTTTCTCTAATCTTATCTTGCAGGATTTTCGGTGTCTTTTGTTAGTTAACTTTATTTTGCAGCTTCTTAGTGCTTGGAATTAAAGCTAAATACAGCAATTTTCATTCATCATAAGAAAGATCAGTACATTCAGTTGCTGGTTACAAAAGAGTTCGAGTCAAAAGATACTTATCAACATCATTCCACATCATACAAAAGCTACAAAAGATTCCAATCATCCATCATAAATCTACCTAAACCTTACCACCTATTCCATCTTCTCTTTACCCTTACCCATGTTTTCAGGCATGTACCTCTTTCCTCTCTGGCGAATGATCTCTTCATAAACATGGGGGACTGCAAGTGCCAAGATGACTGGCCGTGGTTGTCTTTGTTCAGGGGATGGCCGTGGTTGCCAAGAGCTTGAGGTAGTTGACCTCTGATGAGTTCTGGATCGTGTCCTTGAAGATGGATGGATTGGTTGTGAAGTAGGGATACCTGCTTGTGGAGTTGGTTGGGTTGGTTGTGGTTTTGGCTTGTTTGATTGTGTAGCTGGCTGGGTTGACTTGGGAGTGGTTCTGGTGAGATTCTCCCTTTGTCTTGGATCTTTGCCTTCACGTTGTTGATTGTGTCGACTTCTAGGGTTTGGTTTTTCTCGGCTTGAACCTTCTTGATGTTTAGCCTTGCCTTTTGATACCGGTACTTTATAAAAAGCTGCAGTTGCTCTCTCCATCTCTTCAGCAAGCAGAGCTTCAGTTTCCTTCATCTGTCTTCTGTCCTCATCTGTTAAAGGAAAATTGGGAGGGAAAGTCTCCCATTCGCCCTGGTAATACACCAAAGACTTCAACTCTGATGTATCTTCATCATCAGAGCTAAAGTACTCAAAAGAAGAAGGGGTAGATGGAAGAGGATCAGATGAATCCTCCTCAACCTTGGCCTTACCTTTGACTTTAGAAGATGATGCTGTTTTGGGAAAGTAGTTGTTCCATCCTGAGTCACTCGAGGAGGAAGAATCCGATGAGATTTCGATTATTGGATGTTTGGATGAACTCATAATGTGACTTGTTTTCTTTTGGAAGATTGAGTTTGATTTATGGTAATAAAGGGTTTTGTGATGATAAAGTTATGTGATCTGAGGGTTATATAACGATATGGAGATTAGTGCAAAATTTATTGATGGTTGGTATTGAGAGTTAATTCGGGTAAGTTATTCTTAATGACAAAGTTCGGAAGGTTGACTTTGGTCAAACCACTTCATTCCTGCTGAATGGTCAAAGATTTTATTGCTGCCGATTGACCAAGTGTTACTGCCGAAAGGTCAAACTTTCTTAAGTTTATTGATCAATGATACGTGCAATAAATAGCAGCAATTTAAAGTGATATTTTTGGAAACTCAACATATAATTGCACATCTCTCATCTCTATTTCTTAGAAACCTATCAAACCCTAATCTTCTCATTTCAAACCCTAAATCATTCCTTCAATACAATGACAACTCTTCGTTACAAAGATGATCATAACAAGGTTGCTTATTTGGAATCATCTTCAAAAAGTGCTGGTTATGATGAAGTGCTGGAATTCCTTCGTGGGTCATCTATTCGTTATGCCCTCACTTATTGCCCAGGGACGGTGTACGATTCTTTGGTCAAACAGTTTTGGAGGACAGCTAAAGTAAGACATGTTGTGGGAAGGGAAAATGATATTGTTGCTACCATCGATAATCAAGAAGTGGTTATTACTGAGGAGTTGATTCGAGTTCAGCTTCAATTTCCTGAGGAACAAGGAGAATATGATCTTCCAAGGCAAGACATTCTTGATGGTATGGCAGCTATAGGGTATCCTGTTGCTGGAAGTTGCACCTTCTTGAAAAGTAGGTTGTCTCCTCAATGGAGATTTCTGATTCATACTTTACTTCAGTGTCTTAGTGTTAAGTCAGGAGGATGGGATCAGTGTCCAAGCCCTGTTGCATCTGGTCTAGTTTGTTTATCCCAGGGTAGAATTTTTAATTGGGCAAAATATATTTTTGAGGGAATGGTTGAGAATCTAAGTAATGGTAAAAACAGCTTTTTGATGTACCCTAGATTTCTTCAAATCATCTTAGGTGTACAGACCATTAATACATCCCCTAAGATTATAAATAGGTTGACTGCCAAAATGTTTGCCCTGATGAAGATGAACTTTACTGGCCAACATTTGCCTTTGTTGCCTCATATGTTACACCACCCTGATCCTGCTGATATCCCTGATCCTGCCGACAATGCTGATCCTGCTGATAATATCCCACCATCACCTAATGCACCTGAGCAAGAGACTTCAGTTGATGCTGCTGCATCTGCATCTATTGCTGCTGATGATCCATTACCACCTTCACCCAGACCAGTGACACCTACACCTGAGACTAATGACAATGTTGAATTCAATGAGCAGCCCATCTCAGCTGATACACCTATTGTCCAGCCATCTCCTTTAGAGGATTTACCTTCGTCTTCAAGGTTTTCATCACCTAGTCCTACTAGGCAGCCAGTTAGTTCTGACATCAATGCAGGGGAGGAATTTAATGTTTCTCCACCCAGAGTCGGTGAAGCTCCTAATACTTCAAGTGTTCCTGCTGGTGGAACTGATGATGCTGTTGATCTCACCTCTATGTCTCAGCTACTTGAAAGATCTGTGAAGAAAATTGAGGCATTGGAGTCAGAACTTAATGAGACAAAAAGGATTTTTGGTGAGAAAGTGGAGAGCTTGGAAAAGGAGCTCAGGGATTCTAATGAAGCATTTAGTAGAACTATCCAAGAACTCAATGATAAGATCAGCATATTGGAGGGTAGTCAAATGCAAAAGAAAAGAAAGGTTATTCTTTCTGAGTCTGAGGAAGATCAGGATGATATGATATTTGATGGACTTAATGTTCTAGCATCTGTTTCTCTTGATGGTGCAAATACTGAAGCTCCTACAACTTCTGAGCACAACATCACTCCTCAAGCACAGGTCTCCACTGAACCAAGGACCATTGCTGCCGATGTCTCCATTGCTACCGATGTCTCCATTGCTACTGATGTCACCATTGCTGCTGATGTGTCTGCTGCTACTGCTAATGTTGAAAATATTTCTTCTGCATCTAAGGATCCTGTTACTACTGTTGGAAGTTCATCTGTTGCTGCTGAAAGTAACATCATTCCTTCTGAAGCAACTGAACATGATGAAGAGATAGCTGCAAAGGTGCATGAACAGGAAATTGCTGCTGAAGAAGCTAGATTAGCACAGCTTGCTCAAGATGAAGAGCTTGCAAGACAATTGTCTGTTGATGAGAAGAATGTTGCTGAGATTATAAATAACCCAAGTTCAGATGATCCTTCTTCAGAAGTGTTTAGTGCACAAGTTGAATATTTGTTGAACACTGACATGATTATTAGAGCTCATGGATTTATGGTTCTTCAAATGTCTGAATTGGATTCAGATACAAGGTCTGATCTGCTCAAGGCATTCATCTTAAAGAAACAAAGAGCAACTACTTGGAATGAATTGATGGACAGGATCAAGGAAAGACAAAGGTTAGGATATAAGATGCCCACAAACAGAGATAATATCAATTTTATGAAGGTGTATCTAAGGAATGAAGCTAACTACAAGATCAGTGATTTCAAAGGTTGGCCTGAAGGTGCCATTCAAAAATTGTTCCTTGATACTTATGCAAAGCTCAACTCTTTAGTAGATACTGATATTCCACAAAGCAGAAAAAGAGCATCTTCATCTTTGGAGTCTGATGTTGCAAAGAGAATGAAGTCTGGAGAAGGCTCTAAGGATGATTCATTCATTGCTCCAAGTTCTACTGATGATGCATCTGAGGTACCAAAGGAAGATCTTGTTCCTGCTGATCTTTCTACTGCTAATGCTTCTATCTCTGCTGAGCCTTCTGTGTCTGTTCCTATTATTCGATATGGTCTAAGATCAAGGCAGAAGAGTCATTCTTTCCACTCCACTTCTGTGGATATTCTTGAAGTGGATGATCATGATTTGATTGAGGTTGGTTCTGAAAGTGATTCAGAAGATGACTCCATTCAGTCTTGGGGTCATATTGCTCATTGGGAGATTAGATCTACTTCAGATGGTGATGTAAATGTTTGGTTTTCTCTTGATGGGACAATCAAGTTCTTTACATTTCTAAGGGAGATCTTGGATAGGGTTGAAAGACAAGATTTGGAGCGTCTTTATGAGATTGTAGATAATCATTATCAATCTAATACTCCTACTGAGATTGGCCTATTGTTATGGGGAGATTTACAAGTCTTGATGAATAAATTGGATGGTGACAAGACTAAACTAGTGTGGGGTAATCAATCATCATGGAGAGTCTTCTCTTGGAAGTTATATCCTTATTCCAATGTTCATGTTGTGGAACTCACCTCTGGCAAGTTCCTCACTATGTTTGTGGATATTGCTTATCCTTTAACTGAAGGAGTATTAAAGAGAATGCTATCACAGAAGGTCAAAGTTCCTAAGCATATTATAGGAAATGATCTAACCACAGCTGAACAATTGGTTAAATTCATCAAGGATCAGGTTGCAGCTAAGGGATCATCAGCTTAAGGGGAGGAATGCAGATTAAGGGGAGGATAAAGCTCAAGGGGAGGATTATTCTTGTTGTTGTTGTAAAGTTTCTATCTTTCTTTCTTATTTTCTTATTTCTTTTCTTATTTTCTTTTGGTGTGTTTTTGTTTGTTTTTCTTAGTTCAAAAAAAAAATAAAAAAAAAAAAAAAAATAATAATAAAAAATAAAAAAAAAAAAAAAAAAAATTATTATTGTATATTTGTGTGCTAATAAGTGGTTTTGAGCAACACCTTGCAGGTACAGTGTTGGTGTTTACACCTGCACAATAAATGGTGCTCAACTCACCATGTCTTGCAGACAAGAAAGAGTTGACTCACCATGAGGGTACGGCTCTGGTGTGATAATCAAATCCGTTGATAGCTGTAATAGCTTGCTCAAAGCTATAGGGTACTTCAACTCACCCATGATTTATTTCTGAGAGTTGAAAATGGTTCTCAATTCACCATGGATGTAACCCATATGGGATCCAAAGGATTGGCTAGTCCACAAAAGTATGGTTTGTGGTAAAGACATTTGGTATCCATATTTGGTATTCAATTCACCAAGGTTCAGTTGAAACCAAAGAATTGGCTAGTCCTGAGCAAACGGCTACAGGTAAAGACAAGTCAAATCCGTTTATAGTTGCTGATTTGCTAATAAATCAGATGGTTATCAATGTACCATGGTCTAACACACCTAAACATTGGCTACTCCAGTAGTGATGGCTATTGGTAAAGAGACATCAAATCCATTAATTTTCAATGATTCACCTCTCACAGGAGTTAACACACCTGGATGTGATGAGAATAGTATGAAACTTAAAGAGATTTGATGTACATTTTGTCATTAGTAGCAGCCAAGTTCAAGTGATGTTATGGTGACCAGTAAATCTATTTTGAAGAAGATTTCATGTTCCTGCTGCTCTATTGAAGTTGCTGCTGGATGCTATAGAAGTTGGAATCTTGAAGTTATTGCAGTTGCTGCTGGTTACTTCTTATTGTTGCTGCTAAGTCGCAGTCCTCAAGCCTGAGAATTTAAAGCTTTATCACATGGGAATCTTGCAGGTTAACCTAGTCAACCTCAAGATTAGGGGAGGATTGTTAGGATCTCTGGGAAATAAGAGTTCATTGTTGCTGCCGATAGTGTAAAGTTGGTTCCTGCCGATAGCTTGGTTCCTGCTGAAAGCTCATTGCTGCCGACAGTGTTATCTTGTTCCTGCCGATAGTGTTGTTGCTGCGGATAGTATTATTTGTTTATCCGTATATTTAGAATGTTTGTTATGATTTATTTTTAGAAGAGATTGTTGTTAATCTCTTTACACGTTTTCTTGTAGAACGGGTTAGGGTTAGGTGATCTTGTTAGTATAAAAGATAAACCCGTCTATGAGTTTATGTACGCCTTGAACATCTTTTAATATTCAATAAACAATTCTTAGTTCTATAGTTTGATCCATAGAGGATCATTGTTCTTTTAGAGTTTTCTTCTTTATAATACTTGCTGTTTAGTTTCCGCATAAACACTTGTATTGCAGAGGTTCTTGTTTATACCAAGCTCAATCAAGCTCGAAGTACTCGATCCTACATCTTCCATTGAAATTCGGTCAAAGTTCTAATCATATTCTCGCATAAACCCTGATTATTAAATTAAACAAAATTAAATAAAATAATCACCTTATATTACGATTAGGATTTAGTTCGGATAAGGAGGTTTGATTCGAGAAAAGCACTTCGAATCAAAGGGTTTGATTATGGTGTGTGGTTTTCGTATTGACTGTGTGTAAATTTGGGTAAGAAATTGAGATCCGGCGCATCCCTTTCGTATTTATAGGGCAAATAGATGCGCCGTATTGAATAATTGTAATGCGCCGTATCTTTCTAAATTCGTTGACCGGTTAATAAGTGTTAATAAGTCTGAGATACGACGCTTGGAGTACTAGATCCGCCGTATTGTCGTTCCAGTAAACAAAATTTAAATAGGGAACATACCTTGGCCTCCGCAACGCATTTCCTTATGCATCAAATGAGGTAAAACGGTATACCATATGATAGATATAAATTCAAGGTAAGGGTAATAGGCATATATGTTTTGTTAATGATTATAATCTCATTGTTTAGTGGATAATGATTTACTCCAAGGTTAGGAGCAAATATCGTTTTAAGCTTACAAAATTGAGATTATAATTTGGGAGAGGTTTCGTAGAGAACTCTCTATAAGGCTAGGTAAATTAATGTAGAGGATACCTGAAATTCTATTTCAAGAATTTTAAGTTACTCAAATGTAACCAGTACTAAATTCTCCTCCACTCTTGTCGTTTTATTTCAGCCTTCTAGTAGTCAAAGGTTATATCACTCCAGCTAGCGTCTTTTGGTTTGGTTCAGAATGTAATCTTCCATAGTGATGCTTAAGCCATCTTTTATCCTGAAAGTAAGCACCTTGCGCACGAGAGTAGTGGAACGATCAAAGTGAATATCAAAAATCAACTATATTTATTAAATTAAATTCGTTGTATTAACAAAAGTTAATGCGCCGTATTTTCGTTACGTTTCAAAATACAAGATTTTTGATTCAGAAGATGCGCCGTATCGATAAAAATCGATGCGTCGTATCTGTTTAATAATTCGAAAACTATTCTTAATTTAAATCGATAATACGCCGTATCTGTTTAAACAGATGCGTCGTATGGCATTAGGGTTTAGAAAAATTTCTTATTAAAAACACAATACGCCGTATCTTGGGGAAAGATGCGTCGTATCGAATTTATTAAACGCGTTGTATTTTATAAAAATTAAACGCAATACGCCGTATCTGTGAAAACAGATGCGCCGTATCGCTTGAATCAGCTCATTACAACGATAGCAGAATACAAAAAAAATACAGAAAATAAAAACAAAAATAAAATCAAACAAAAAGAAACAAAAATAAAAGAAAATAAAAACACACAAAAACAGAAAATATGCAAAATAATACAATGAATGCAATTTAACTAATATACAACGGGGTTAGCGGTTAGAATAAAAATTAAAAAGAAAAACCTAATTAAAATACTAATCAAATTAACAGATAATAACAATTCACTCTCCGGCAGCGGCGCCAAAAACTTGATGTGTGGTGTGTATTGCTCTTATTTTTATATCCACGGTATGTCGTTGTGGTTTTAGCAGTATTCAAGTTTTAAATTTATATTTAGCCGACTTATCAATAACACACACTTTAACGAGCAGTGTACCCGGTCAGTATGAATATAATGGTAAGTAGAGTGTCGATGACTAAGAGTGGAACGTATTATCTAGTTATTCTAATCAGTATTTTAATATCTTAAGTTAGCTATACAACCTAATCTAACGCAAGGGGGTTCAGCCTGAGAGACTGGCACGGTTTGGTTATGATTAAATAATAAACTAAACTAATAAGCACGAATCAGCGATTAGCACACACGTACACAGATAAATACTTGAGACAATAAGAAGACCTGTCCTGATAATTAAGTAGCTTGTCACTTGTTTTATTGCTAGTTTTATATGAAGTGTATAGTTCGATGCGACGTACCGAGAGTTAAATCTTTCTTGTTGGCTCTAATCTTATCGGCGAGTAAACCCTTAATGATTACTTATGTCTATCCTATTTATTAAAGAGACGCTGAAACAAATAGGTGAGGAAGGGGCATGGCGACCCAAGCAATGCTCAGCTAGACACAGAGGTTATCAATGCACTAATAAAAGTCACCAAAGACATCAACATATAAACTTTAATTAATGGGAAAGCAATTTTAAGGGGTGCCCATGGTTTTTCGTAGTCACATGGAATCGGCCCATCAATCCTGATGAATTAAAGTGTACTAATACAATAAAACAAAACTACTTAATGAATTGAATACATGCAGGACCTTCTTACAGCTTTTGTATCTTCGTTCAAGGTGTGTCTTGTGCTGCTAATGCGTCTGAATTCGGCTGTCTTCTGCTAAGTCTCGTACTAGGTATATTGCACACAAAATTTGTCTGACTTTGGGGTATTTATAGTTTCTGTCTGAGGGTTAGATGCGGCGCATTGAATAAGTAGATGCGGTGCATTGACTTAACTTCGCGTGGGGTCCAAGATTAATATATTCAGGAATATTCGTACACCGCCAGAAGATGCGGCGTAACTTCATTTCTAGATGTGGCGCATGTCCTTTGCTGTCTTGGATCGTAACTTGTGAAATCTTGATAGTGATGCGCCGTATGTTAGAAGTAGGATGCGGCGCATCTGGAGCAGAATGATCTTGATCTTGTGCATTTCAATAGACTTTTAACTTCTTGCTTGTTTTGCTCCATAATTAGTCCAAAATCGCCAAGTTTCACATAATACTTGTTTTTACCTGAGAATTACAAAAGTAAACATTAACGTATCAATTCTCACAGATAATATAATAAAACAAGTCAAATAAATAGGATAAATGATAATAATAAAATGTACTTATTTGAGTTCATCAGACATCACTGAGGCACAACCCCCCGCCCTGACCAACTACATGTTAGTAGTCATTCAGGGTGAGAATGCTATCTCCCCAGTACCTTCACCAACCAAGAAGGTGAAGAAGAAGAAAGGGGGACAGTCCAGTAAGGTGGTTAGACCTAAACCACTCGTCACTGAGACTGTTGCCTCAGGCACCCTTAACATTGTGGCCCAGACCTCTGAGACACCCACTGCAGAGACCCTTCTGACCACAAAACAACCGTCAACGGAGGTCACTGGGAAATCATCCTCAGTGTCCTCGGACATACCCTTTCCGCATGTTTCCTTTGACATAAACAAGTCAGAGGGATCAGGAACATCCACCCATTCACATCCTAATGAAGGCACTGATAAATCACAATCAGAGCCTGAGGGAGTACAGGGTTCTATATCCTCAGTGGGGCAGCACTACTCCACTGAGAAGGGGACCCATACCCACTCACATCCTGCTAACGTCCCTGAGCAATCACACTCAGGGTCTCAGGGAGTTCAGGACCCTAAATCCCCAAAAGGACAGACCAATCCTGATGGGAAGGGGGTCCATACATCTTTACAAGGAGTGCCTCATGATTCCACTGGAAAACACCCATCAGTGGATGAAGGCGCTTAGGGGGACAAAGACTCGGAGGGATATAAACCACCCGCCGATACGGAACCCAAACCCACCTCAGGCACTTTTGTTCTCTCAGGAACTGACCCTAAAAGTCAGGTTGGGCAAACCCCCCAGTTATTATGACTAGTCAGGCTGGTCAAACCCCACCAGTTATTATGACAAAAGAGTCAAGACCTGGCCACAACGAAGGTGAGCCCTCTTCTGAGGGGGAGCCGGATATCCTGAAGGCTCCTTCTCTGGCTGACTATGAAAATTTGTTGGCTGATGAGTTAGAGGAGGAGATTGATTTTGGTGATGATGATATCCCTGATGCTGAGGAGGAAATGGAAAGTCAATTAAGCCCTCCTCAGCCCTCTGAGAAACAACATTCTTCTCCTCCTCCTGAGGATCAACCACCCAGTTTCCCATCAACCTCATCATCATCATCAGGTGCTTCAGCCAGTCCTAAGTGGTTGCAAAAGTATGACAATGCTCGTCCGGCTTCTGAAAGACAAATGGCAAAATTCCTTCGCAAAGCCAACGAAGGTCTTTACAATATACTTACGGATGAGCAATGGGATAAGCACACTGAAGTGGCAGCCTCCTATGCCGACTTCAGGGCTTCTGTAGAAGAATCTCAGGCAAAGATTCTTCAGGCCGCCACCCTCACTGATAAACAACTAGGCGACCTGAACAAATCTGTAGATGAAATAGCCACTGGACAGCATCAGGAACTGTCCAACATCCTCAAGGCTATTGAATCAGTCCAAGAACATCTTACAGATGATCCCACCTTTGTCAAAAGACTGGATGCATACTTGGCCTCTCAGGCGTCCACCTCCACCAGCATTACTGAGCTTCTAAAGCTCCTTCAGGGGGTAGATCTTCATGGTCTAAGGACACAGCAAGAGTCCATTCATCAGGCTGTTATTGCATCCAAGGAGCACCTGATCAGAATCTCCTCAGCCTTTGAGCAGCTCTCAACAACACATAATGAGCTGGTCACCCACTACACCACCCAAGTCACTGAACTCACCACCCACCAAAAGGAAATGGCTGCCGAATTAAGTGCCGTGAAGAATGAGACTTCTGAGACAAAGTCTATGGTCTCAGACATCCTATCTATTCTTCAGGCCTCTCATGCTCCTCCAACTCCTCAGTCAGCAGGTGTCTCCACTGATGCTCCACCATCTGCTGAGGGGGAGAAAAATGATGATCCTCCAATCCCTGATCCTACTTCTGCTTTGGTAACTGTCCCTAAGACATCTTTCAGTTGAAGCCTTGACTAAGCGTGCTTCAGGAGGAGGGAGGTTGCCAAAGAAGTGATCAAGGAGTCTGAGAAAAAGGACATCAAAGGGGATGAGTTTCTCAAGCTTCAGGCTGAACTCCTTAAGGAACACAACAAACAAGCCAAACTTAAGGAAGAAAAGAGGCAGAGGATATATGAGAGGTATGTATGGCACATGACCAAAACCAAGGATGAAGGCACTATCACTGACATCTCCATTCACAACACCAAACCCCTGAGCATAACGATACATAGAGGTCCAAGAAAGTCTGAACACCTTCCAACAATCAAATTTTCAGACTATGGGTTAAGAGAATGGGATATGATGATGCCCATCCTAAGGAAGAAATCCTCAAGCAAGAATGCCCCAAACCTTATCAAGTCTCTGAGTGCCAAGTATGAGGAACTCGCAAGAGTGGCCAAAAGTCTCGGAATTGACCATGATAGGGCACTTGCTTCTCAGGGACTGGCTATCCCTGAACTTACTCAGAAGACCGGGAAGAAAAGAAAAGATGTGGCTCTTGAACCTGAACAATACATAGCTGCACTTCACTGCAACAGGACTACTCCTCAAGGAGTCAAGTTCCGTCCCAACCTGGTCATCAAGGAACCTGAGTATGGTATCTTCTTTGTGGATGAATTTGGTCAGGAAGCCTTTCAAAGAGTCTCTGACATCGATAAAGTGGAAACGACAACACTCCTTGCTTACAAACTGATGGCGCTTAATATCAGGAGACCTGATAATGAGGAGTTTGTCAGGCTGATGGATCAAATGATGAAGGATCGACCTGATAAAGAGGTGTTGATGTCAAAGAAGGCGAAACTAGAACTCATGGGTCTTGTTCAGGAACCTTGAGTATTTTGTACTTAGAATAATAAGACTTGTAATGATATGAATAAATTGATGAATGTTTTGTTATATCAATATCCTTATTTATTTTCTAGTACATTCAGTATGAGCAGAAGACTTTAGCTCACTCATACTGATCAAAACACTTAGGCATAATTTATATCCAAATAGGGGGAGATTGTTGGGTTCGTAAAACACCCAATTATCTTAAACAGGATTTGAACACAAATTAAGCTAAGTGTTTGCTAAACCGAGAACAATTCAAGTCACTGAGAGAACAACCTCTCAGTGAGTCATCTTCAGGATGCTTAAGGTGAGTTCAATAAAGGACTCACTCTCAGGAAGGCGGTAATCCCTGAGTTGGACTTAAGCCGAAGAAGAAGATGATGGTTCAGTGAGTGTTGGACAAGAACTCACTGAACCCCAGTCTCCTCAACAACAAAGTGATTGAAGACTGAGGAACCAATGCCTGAAGAATAGGCGGGAACAAAAGGGAAAGATCTGAGAAGATAAAAGTGTCAGACCAAACACTCTTCTCTTGTCAGATACCAACCTTCCCTATTGCGGCTAAAAGTCATGGAGTGTCAGCCAACAACTCCCAAAGTCTTATTAGCCCTTTCCTATTGGTTCTTGGAAATGACAATTACTATTTGTAATTGTCAGACACGCTACCTCAACAACTTGTAATATTTTAATCACTTATACTTAGATTACTTGTGTATAAATAGATCAGATGGAGAGAAGTTAAGTGTGCTTTGTATATTGAAAGCTTAGAACTTTTACAAAGTAACTTCTCTCCTACAAAGAGTATACAACTCACTGAGATAGCTCAGTGGGTATATTGTTACCACTCAAGCAAAACTTGAGTTTCGATAGGAGACACCTCAAACCCTTGTCTATTCAATCCCAAGTGTTTGTTCCGCAAAACACTTGGGTAATATATTCTTGGAATTATTTCTAATAAGAATTTAAACGTTGAAAAATATTGTGTTTTTTATATTCACGTTTTATAACTGTTAGAATTAATCATAACATTGTATTAGTCATAAACACAAATAGATTAACTTTCTAGTTAACTCTAAAGTGTTAAAGGGACCAACAGTTTTTATTTGTTTTCACACGTTTTTATACGTTTTCATACGTTTTTATTCATTTTTATCTGTTTTCATCTGTTTTTAAAACGTATAAAAACAGATAAAACGATGAGAACGTTTAAAAATGGAAGAAAATGAATAAAAACATATGATAATGTATAAAAATGGAAAAAAGCATATGAAAACGTAAGAAACGGGCGAAAACGTATAACAACAGACGAAAACGTATAAAAACATATAAAACGGGTGAAAACATATAAAAACGGACGAAAACGTATAAAAACCGATGAAATTATATAAAAACGGGCGAAAACGTAAAAAAATGGACAAAACCGAACGAAAATGTATAAAGACGGATGAAAACGTATAAAAAGGATGAAAACGGATAATAACATATAAAAATGAACGAAAGCGTAAAAAAACAGATAAACAATGTACAAAAGCGGATGAAAACGTATAAAAACGGATGAAAACAGATGAAAACATATAAAAACGGATAAAAACGGATAAAAACGGATAAAAATGTATGAAAATGTATAAAAATGGATAAAACTTATGAAAACATATAAAAACGGTCAAACTAACAGAAATAGTGGTCAAGGGACTAAATCCGTGATACTCGACAAACCACAAGGACCATTTTGTACTTAAAAAATTAGCCACGTAGGATTTTTACCGGTTATATCCGGTTACCAAAAACATAGTAAAAAATATAACCGATCGCAAGAAGTTGAGTAACCTGAATGACAACTTTGAAACTTTAGTGCCTTAAAACATATTTTACGCAAACTTTAGTGACATGTTTATATGATAACCCTAAACTTTAAGTCTTTAAGTAACCAAGTTTAAAAAAGTACTATTAGTTAATGAAAAGGTCTATAACCATGTGTCCATGTGTATGAAATTGATAAAGATCGGACATAATTGTGGTAAGAAAGAATATTACGTATTCAATAAGAGCAATTGGTACCGTTGGCTGCTAAATGGCGCCATGGCTACCAGCCCACCTCAACCGACGGCGCACGGTATCGTGGGTGGCGCTATGGCTGCTCGCGCCATGGTGGCCAGCCCACGCAGTGGGATTTTTTTTTTTTGCCCAAAAATTCGAGTTTTTGTGTTTGTATGTTGCAGGTTTTGACGCAAGGAAGAAGGAAGAAGATGGGAATTTTTTTGTCCAAAAATTTGAGTGTTTGTGATTTTATGTTGCAGGTTTTGACGCAAGGAAGAAGGAAGAAGAAAGATGTTTTTTTTTTTTTTTTTTTTTTTTTTTTTTTTTTTTTTTTACTTTAAATCTTGTTGTTTTATAAATTTACATTATTTGCCCTTGTTAATGTTTTTCTTGCACCATTAGTCCTTTTTGTTTACACCGTTAGTCCTTATTTATATTAATGCAATTTTTTTAAAAAAATTAATGAAGTTTATTTTAGTTTATATTGTTTATGTTTTATTTTATGTAAAAAAAAAAAAAAAAAAAAAAAAAAAAAAAAAAAAAAAAAGACGACGGCACTACATTTTCTGGTGCCATGGGTAACGGCCAGAATGTGGTGCCCTGGGATTTCTGGTGCCATAGAGATTTTTGCTGACGTGACAGACATTTTTTTGCCATGGCTTGTGGGTACGCAATGCTCTAATAAGTTTTCAAACTTCCATGCAAGTTGCTATATATTGAAGAAGGGGCAGTTTATCCGGACCCCTCTATAGGGAGGATTTTCAATCATTGCACGTATCGGGCGGTTGTACTGTATGCATCACGATATTATACTGTGTGCTTCGCGATTTGTACGGTTGACTCATAGGGAGGTCCTGTAACATGACCCATCGAAGAAAAAAAGTTGTACGGTTATACAATGTCGTGCAATGTGAGAATGTTAAACCGTGTGAATGAATCTAGCTTGTCCTTATAAAATGTGGCGCTTTAAAGCAAAGGAATCCATTGACGGCCAAAACAAACTACGCCGCCGACCACTTTCAAGGAAATTTACACACCTTACTAAATAAACATTTCTATTTATATATGGAAAAGTTTACAATTTCATTTGCATCGCACAAGAAAAATCAGTATAAAATGATTTACTTGCATGACACTTTATTTTTTAAAGACCTTTATGATTCAAATTTCAAAACTGTTACACATCACGAGGGTACTTTGATTAAGCCGTATACATCTTAATAAAATACATCTTAATACATCTTTCATCATAAATAATCTGAGCTAGAAAAACTTCATTTATTTAATCCATGTGTTAATAACATTGAAGAACACTTTGCTGGTGGTTCCTATTTGAGTTCTGATATGCATGACTTTAATCCATGTGTTAATAACATTGAGGTTGAGGATATTTGTAGTAGTTGATAATGGGGAATGTCCTTGAGCTAAGATGATGCCTTGTTATAACATTTATTTTGGTCATTTATGTGATGATGGTATACTATATAATTTCCAATTGATCCTGCTTTAGTTGAGGAAATGTAGTCCTATTTTATGGATCGTTCTTGTCCTTATGTGTATGGTCTTGTTTAGAGTAGTGGGCGAAGCCTGCCTTTGATAGTCATTTGATATGAATGTGAGGTTTGGAGTATGCTACATTTGGGTTAAAGCTGATACTGATATTAATGGTGCAGGAAATGTAATATTGCTACTCTTATCAAGATGCAATAGCTGCTGAGGCCCTCTTTTGTCATAATTGGTATTCAGATGCGAGGATGTCAGCATTGTCTACCATTTATAGCAAGAAAATAATTTAAGTGATAAAACTGAAATTTGTAGGTGACTAAACTTCCCTTCAATATGGCATTGTGGTTGCGGAAAGTGAACTGTAACAAAAGTCAAAAGATAGTGTTTTGTGACATGAGAGTATCAAAAATGATATCTTTCATGTACAAAAATGATTTTTTTATTAGTATAAAGGGAGAAACAAACTTATATATTTTGTACTAATCAGTAATCATGGCCATAAAAGTTAAATGTTAAACAAACGCATGTGTGTAGGGACTTAATCGAGCTAATAATAGCAAAAATAAAGAGGGGCAAAAAGGTCCAATAAAAAGGTGATGTTGATAGTGAAGTAATTATCAAAAAATTAGTATTATAGTGTTATTTGCCTGTTGCGTAGCATGTGGATTAGTTGAGCATGAAAACCAGGAAAATATAATATACTACTCGTATATTTTATGAGTTTATTGAATAGGAATAATTGTTTATATAATATATTTTCTAATTCTTTATTTAGCAAAATAGAGTCTCGGAAAAGCTCAAAACTTTTTTAATAGAATGCTTTAAAAACATATACTCGTATATTGTTACGTTAAGAGAATCAATCCACTAAGAATAGAAAATAAAATACGAAGAATGAGAAATGTTTGTAGCTATACATTTCAAATAAAGAAGTAGAATTTCATGAGAGATGCATCTTATTTTGTAGGTGCATCTGAAATGTGCGACTGTGGTTACTTCTCATTCTTCTCATTTTACTTTTATTTCTCATTTGATCCTTACTCGTTACGTTATAAGTATAAATATGTCGGCTCATTTAACCCATCTAAGATCAAGACATTTTTTTTGTTTTCATGTCTATGAGTATGTTTGGCGATATGTACTGGACTTAGAGCTGAAGCTGGAGTTGGGTTTGAGCTGGAGCTGAAACTTATATTATAAATCGGAAGCTGAAGCTTATATTTTTATAAAGTTGTGTGACGAATTAGTTGAAACTGAAATATATTAATTTAAAATCTCATAAAAATACATTAAATTAAATTCAGATATATTTTCAGCTGTGTATGTTAATCCATTATAGTTTGAAAGGTATTTAAGTAACTTGACTAACTATAAGCCTCCATAAGCCTGTTTCAACTGGCTTGAACTTATAAATGCTTATGACTTATAAAAGCTTTCATAAATTTGTATGACAAACAACGCTGATTTTACAATGTAGCTTCTTTTACAAGCTTAAGTCCTTATAAATCCATAAAAAATTAAAAACCTTGTGTCAAACACAACCTATTTTTTATTTTTATTTATTTATTTATTATTTTTTTAGAACAGCAGCACACTTGAAATCCGACCCTCTGAGTTATACATGGTCACTTTGAAAAATAAATTTGATATTCGTGTGGATGTGTGAAACTTTATTGATTACTTATGTAGGAACAATATAAACTAAAATGATAATAATAAGAAGGATTTTTGGCGCACATTTAAAGTAAGATGAAGAATTTTAAGGGGGGTGCATCTATTTTTGTAGATTCATCTAAAATGTGTGGTTTTGATTTCTTTTTCACTATTCTCATTTTAACTTTTCTTCTTATTTAATCATAACTCTTACTTGTGTCACATATATAATTAAGAAAGCCGTTTTATTATGTTAGACAAGCTTATGTACATTTTTCTTTTGAATGTCGACCACAAATAAAATTTGTCTTAAATATTGCAAAGTCAAACAACTCTTGTACACAAATGCACCCAATAAAAAGATATGACAGATTAGCAAATATAATCGCAAGTATGATATTCACGTCTTCTTGTTCGTCATTTATTGTTTGTGCAACCTCGTCCATGTTAAAACCCTCTCACACAACCTTGACATACTTTCGAAAATTACAAATAACCAAAGTCTTTCAGTTTTATTTTTCTCGGTACTTTAAGAAGTGATAAACTACGACATATTTTCTTTCAAGAGCCAAATGCTCTAAATTTTAGTCCGACCATGACAAAAATGATAAAATAACTAATTTTACAAAATCCTATGTCAAAAAAATGAGAGATGTATGTCTAAATTTAAAAAGATTTAAAAAGATTAAAATTAGACATTAAAAATATAATAATGAGAAAATAAGTAAGGTGTGTGTCGAATTTGAATAAGTTATGGCAGATAATTTGTACAAACTCATTTTTGATTTGCGTGTTTGGCAAGAGATTATGAAAGATTATGAAAGTTTAAGATTATTATTTTAGAAAATAAGCTTTGATAAAAAAATAATCTTTATTTGGCAAACTAAGATTGTGAATTATTTTAGACAAATAAGTTATCACAACCAGCTTTTAAAAGATTATGGACATTATTTTTCAAAATTTAACTGATTTTAATATTTTTTCAGCAACAGTACTAACATCACGTACTGCAAAAAAAAAAAAAAAAAAAAAAAAAAAAAAAACACACACAATTTTAATCTTTTCAGTATCGCACCAGCATCAGCAACACCACCACCACTAGCACCATCAACATCTATTTTTGCCAAATATACCCATAATTTGTTATGTTGTAAACCATTATACATGTGTTGCATGTTGCTTATGTTGCTTGTGCGCAAATGTGCAAAACAACTCAATTACTGTATGGATACACAATTTAGCCACAATTATTAGCCACAATTATTTGTAAAATCTTCTATTTTAACAGAATATAACTGCTAAATAATTACTATAGTTACATGATATTGTTGTAAATTGTTGATGTCAAGAACTTAGTTGTTAACAATACTTTTTTAACTACCGTATCTTTATATAGATTTTAGTTTCTTCCCATCTAACGTTTTTGTTTTAGCAATTATTTGATTGAACTTCGTTGTTAACAATACTTTTTTAACTACCGTATCTTTATATATTTACGTGGGATTTATGTTAATATAAAGAACTTTTTTTTTTTTTTTTTTTTTTTTTTTTTTGAGGTTTGTTTAACGGGTGCCCTGAGAGCAATGGTTAACATGCATTTATTATTAGAGAAATACTATATCCTCCTGCACATTCTCATACTTATCCTCCTACTGCTTAGGTGTCAATCATCTAATGATGAAAGAAAAAGTAGGTCATGTTTATAAGTTTATGGATGATTGACACTTAAGTGGTAGGATAATAAGTAAGAAGATATTTAGGAGGATATTACATTTCTCTTATTAATATTAAGGAAAATCACAAAAATAACTATTTTCACAAACGCATTTCACAAAATAACAATTTTTTTTCAAAAAAGCAAAACTAGCCATAAAATTCGCAAACGTTGCAATTTTTCAAAGAAATTTCGAAAAGTTTGCGATTTTTTTAAGAAATTTCGCAAAGTTTGCGTTTTATTTATTTTATTATTGTTATTATTATTATTATTATTATTATTATTATTATTATTATTATTATTATTATTTTTAATTTACCTATGAATTCACTTGATTGTGAAAATTAAAACATCTTGTCCCTACCGAATTAAAACAAATTTTGAGCAATTGATCAAATAGACAAAATACAGCAAGTCAATAAAGCAATCAATCCTTAGCCTTGCAACTCTCGTCCCCATGACCATAACTCTTGATCGCGATAGTTGTGTTCTTCAGTAAGCGTTTTTAATTGGTTAATTTCTGTCTATCGTTTTGAAGAGTAGTAATTTAGTATATTTGTAAAAACATAGCAAATGCATGCCGTCCAGTTATGTTAAAATCATACATAAAAATGTTCAGGCTGTATTGCAGTCTTGATCATGCTCCCCAATATATTGCTAAAGAGCTGCATGAAGTTTGCTCATGATGGAAGATGATATCACATAATAGTAGCGAGGGTCTAGCCGTCTATGAACAACAACATAGCAAATATATATTAAAAAAAATATATATAAAAAAAAAAATGGCAAACTTCGAGAGATTTCTTAAAAATATCGCAAAGTTTGCGATATTTTGAAAACATCGCAAAGTTTGCGAATTTTATGAGTATTTTTGCTTTTTCGAAAAAAAAATAGTTATTTTGTGAAATGTGTTTGTGAAAATGGTTATTTTTGTGATTTTCCCTTAATATTATTATCAAACTTTTCTTTAAGTTAAATATTTCATTTAATACACATTAATTAGACTTATAAATTACATTAATTGAATATAATTTATAATTAAATAAACTAAAGAGTAAACTACACCATTCGTCCTTGTGGTATGCGTTGACCGACACATTTCGTCCTTTGACAAAAAAAATTGCACCGTCCGTCCTTAAATGCGAAACGTTATGTACCGTTGGTCCTTCATTTTAACGGGCCACACTAACTAGCGTTAAGTCATCACCCCTGAGGGTATTTTTGTCCTTTTACATATACATATGAGGGTACATTAGTTATTTTATTGTTATGGCTTACCAGTAACAACTAAACTAACTTTAATATCAATAGCGGGTCCCACCACAAGCTACCTTTATTTCTTCTTCATCTTCATCTTCATCTTCATGATCATCTTAACACCACTCCCACCACCATTGGCCACCTTCACAAACCCCAAAATCAACACCAAAAAACGCTTCATGAACATTTATAACCTCAGTCAACAACTTGCTCTCATGCCCCGCCTCTACCAATTAAACATATCCAAACACCCTCAAATTTTTTACCTTGTCACTCCCTTCCACCGTATCCATCCACCATCTTTCTCTAAGTTCATCTTCTCCACTCTCTCCGGCTAGTCAGCCACCTTGACTGGCGCACACCACCTATACATCACTCTCTAAGATCAAACTAACTATATATAAACTATAAGAATACACAACCACACATAAATGTATACATAACATAATCATCACACACCTAGTTCATTTGATATGGTTATTCAAATGACTAATGATTAAAGAATCAACCAAATGCATTTTCAACCAAAAAAAAAAAAAAAAACACGCCGTTATGATCTATCTCTTAATAATCCCACAATTCTTTTCTCATTCCATAACCCATCACCCACCATACACACAAAATCATCAATAAGAAGAAGATGATGAAGACGAATAAGTAAAACCACATCTGACCATCAAACTGGAAAAATAATTGATACCCAGATCATTTCACAACCATAACTAACTTGCAACAAAACAAACATTTCATCAAACATTACATACGCAAAAATTACACCCACCAAATTACACATACAACAAGACCAAACCCATCAACCATCAATCTCACTCGGTTATCGACCTAGAACCACCACCGTCACCGCGCCAAACAGTTGATGTTCATATCCTTAGTTGGTGGACCCCTTATATCCGTCCACCATCGGACAAAATGGAGACACCACCATCGAATACACCACCATGGACCACGAAATCTTTATCTCTTGACGAAATTTGGGTTAGTTTTTCGGTCAGATCCGATGTATGAATAAATCCTAATCAAAGACTAATTAAGAGTAACTTATTTGTTCCTATTTATGTTTCTGGATTGGTGAAACTAGTGGAATTGAAGGCAACGTTTGTGGTGGATTTGTTCTAATTTTATGGTGAAACTCTTGTTATTTATGTTTCTGGGTTTGTTCATATTTATGTTTTGTGGTGGGTGGGTTAACTTGCTGAAAGATGGTTATAATAATGAAGAAAAGAGGAGAGAATAACAGAGAGAGATGATATAATAAAATGATAAAGACACGTGTACATTATGTGTGGCGACTTAACGACAGTTGTGAGAACCGTTAGAAGGAGGGACTAACGGTACATAACGTTTCGCATTTAAGGACGGACGGTGCAATTTTTTTGGTCAAATAACGAAATGTGTCGGTCAACGCATACCACAAGGATGAATGGTGTAGTTTACTCTTAAGTAAATGTTTCCTTATATACTGTCCCTAATAATTGATCTCATGGTACCCGTTAGACAGTCTTTTTTATTTTTTTACTGCACCACTATATAATTATTGCATTATGTAGGTTTTTTATTTTGTTTGTTATCAATAATTCTAAAAACTAGAGTTATAAATGAACCAAACGTCCGGTTAACATATAATAAATTGTGCGGTAAAATATTTGTTTATGTGCGTTTATTTATTAAATAAACGAACATGAACAAGATTTTTTATCCGTTTAGTTAAAATAAATGAACATGAACAAAAATCTAATTCATTCATTTATATTCGTGAACGTCCGTTAATGTTTGTTTATTACTTTATGGTCGTATATCGTATTGTTTTATTATATACTTTAAAAGTCAGTATAAACAAATAAACACACATGAAACACAATATTTTGTATATTCTTTTTGTTTATCTTCATACATTCATTGATATCCGTTCGTTTACATTCGTTTAATCTCTTACGCTGCGTTCTCAAGTTGTGTAAAAGAGGTGAAAGGAAATGAAAATGGTTGTTGTTGTGTTCTCAAGTTTTTGTTATGAAGTAAAAGGGGGGAAAGGAAATGAAAGTGGGAGGATTTTGTACAGAAAACTTTCACCCCACTTTTGGGGTGAAAGTCCACTTTACTTCCTCTTCATTTCTTTACTCCCTTTTACTTTACCTTCCTTTCACTTTCCCTTTATTTTTTTCTTGAGAACATAGTCTGTTAGTGAATGAATATAAACGAATACGAATAACCTCATTTCTTAATGAACAAACATGAATAAGAAAATTCGTTCGTTTAAGTACTCGCGTTCATCCATTTGTTAAGTTCAAATTAAACAAGCAAATATGAATAAAGCTTCATTCATGTTCATCCGATTCGTTTATAACTGAAAACAGAAAAAGTAATTCTATTTATTCATCGTCAAGTTTTTATGCGTACAATTATAAGTCAAAAATATCTTTTCAAAGCATATGTTAAATGCATCTCGAGCTTTGACTGAATAAATAACCTTCATAATCCTATTCATTTTATGTAATTATAAACGACTTAGGTAACACATATAATTTACACATAAAGACAAAGTATTTTAGAATCAAACTAAAACAAGTAACACTATCAAATTTAGGGATGACACCTGCGAGTAATAAGCACGGGTACTTTTAATCCATTACTTGCATTTATAGTTTTCTCCTCATCCGTCACCCGACAGCGGGTACAATCTTCTGCCCATGCCCATGGTTATCTATTGCCCACAGGTAAACCCGTGAGTTTGTGAGTGCAACAAAATCACAAAACCATGATATGAAAACTAGCTATAAAACATGCGTAATAACATACCATATCAATTTGTCTAATACCAAGTTCACAAAATACTTGAGACATGTCATAAACTAGCAAATTAAATATTATTACACCAAAATAATGTCATAGTAGTTCATTTCAAGAAATAAGTAAAATAGTTTAAAACTCATAAAACACAAAATTACAGTAATTTTAACCTCTTAGCATCCCACTTCTAAAGAGTTGGGTACTTATTAAATATATATCAGATCAACAAAATCACTAATATTTAGGTAGTATAATAAATTTTAGTTTCACACAAATAGGTTTACGGGTACATCAACAGGTATTTTAACAAGCACAATGCGGGTATTTTCAATGGGTATCATGAGTTTACCCGTGATGGGTATACATTACCCGTCACCCACCCACCACCCTTCGATGGGTACAAATTTTCACCCACGACCCACCTGCGGTGAAAATTAAATGGGTTATCCACTGATTCACATGTGAGTAGTCGTGAGTTATTACTCGCTTATTGCCATCCCTAGTCAACTCAAAAATATAATTCTAAAAAGTAAGTTGCAAGTTCATTAATCTTTGTAGCAATAACGCGCGAATACCCCGATACTATTCACATACCCAAAAGCAATGAAAACTCATAGGATTACTACATAACATCACAAGTTGAATTAAAGCATTCACACATCCCTAAAACAAAAACTTTAATGCACTCGTAAAAAAAGCCTAGATATAATTAACACACACATTAACCAACATATAAAAACATAATTTTACAAACTTACCCTTGCTTAGTCAACCTAGAAAAACACCCCACTTTCACCTTTGTTTAGTCAGCCAGTCAGTCCCCACATCAAAAAACACACAAACACACACACATAGATACATAAACAGACAACAACATATAGATACACCAGTTTGGTCTGAACAATCCTCAGCAAACCATCCTTTTTTAAAGTGTCTCCGGTCTTCTTCTTGTCCCCCTTCTTTTCCGGCCACCATTTTTATATTTTATAAACTTTTTTTTCTTAAGCTTTTTCCGGCGATATCTCGCCGGAAAATAGTCAAACATTCAAATCTTAAGTCAACTTCATTAGTTCTTGAATACCCATGTGTTAAAAACTGTTTTTAAGCCTTGCCACCTTTTGAAAAAATATTTTTATAATTTTAGTTTCCGGTGATATATTGCTGGAAAATAGTTTAGAAGGTAAAAAAGAAGGTTGAGGTCACATTTATTTTATTGGTTCTTGAATACCCATGTGCTAAAAAAGTCTTTTTTTTTTTCAGGTCATATTTTTTGCCACCTTTTTTTTAAATATTTTTCCGGTGATATATCGCCGGAAAACAGTCAAAAAGTTAATACCCATGTGGTAAAAAAGTGTTTTCTGGTGACAGGTGATCGGAAAGTTTAGTTAGTAATGAAAGCTCCGGTGAACGGTGCTGTATCTAATTTAACGGGGGATAATAACGGTGAAGGTTAGTTTTCTATATATATTTTTAGGAAGTTTATATGATCAAAAAAATAATAAAATGTAATTTATATTACTGTACTATTTTTATTTATGTATAATTAATATGTATTTTTTTTTATATACTATATATTATTATTATTATTATTTAAAAAAAAAAAATTGGTGTTGTTTGTACCGATTTGTCGGAACAAGAAAATAACGTGAAAAAAATTTCTAAATCTCCGCCAAGAATAATAATATATGATTTATTTAAGGATTTTATTTGGATCAATTATTATATAAAATATAGAATATATTTTATAGAATGTATTTTATATTCTGAGAAATTTATATTGGAAACATACTTTTTTTAAGTAATGTAATCACATATTTTTTGATCAAAACGTGTTTATGATATCGTAAAAAAGTACGTATAAAAGTGTGTTAACATACTTACATTTAGATTTAGATGTAACTAGAATTTTTAACTTTGGTTTTTATAATGTTTGAATTTGATGAAGCAGGTGGTGAGAAGAAGAGTGTAATAAATCCGGAGCTATGGCAAACGTGTGCCGGGCCGCTGGTGAATTTACCAGCAGCCGGGACACACGTTGTTTATTTTCCTCAAGGACACAGCGAACAGGTTAAAAGTTTTCTATATTTTTTGCTATCTTGCACTGACTAGTTGCTAACGTGCGCCAGATTATGGTTTTTTACATGGTAGTTGGTGTTTACTTTTTGCATATCTTTTTCTGTTAGTTTGTTTCACGTTTTTTGGGTGTGAATTGCTTTAATGGTTTGTATACTACAATTGAATTTGAGTTCTTTTTGGCGGTCGATAAATTTGTACAACATGGTTGTCAATTTATGATGTGATTTGTACACTTATTTTGACGGTTTAACATTAGAAAAATAACGCAAAAAAGTAAATTTAGAATAAGGGCATTGATAAATACACATACACTTTTACTTGATACACATAAAAGGACAAGCATTCAATGCATGAGTACAAGCATTCAATGCATTCAATGCATTCAATGCATGTGTATCAAGTAAAAGTCTATGTGTATTTATAAATGCCGCAAAAAAGTAAACTTAGAATAAGGGTCAAGCTTTGGTGTGTGCAAATCACCACCCTGTCCAACTCTGGTTTGATTCCGTATAAAATAAAATAATTAATAATCAAATAAAAACAAATGTAAAATCTGCTAAAGTGAGCCTGTCATGGTGATGGTTGGTGGGACTGTGGGAGAGAATCTCTCTCTGCAAATTCCCTTTTGTACTGATAGGCTGTTAATCAAGAATTTACTTTCTTAAAGCCTTTCTGATGCAAGTTTTAAAGCCTTTTGTGATGCAAATTTTGCAGAAATGTTATATGTTATATACAGTAGTTATTGTTGTTTTTTTTATTTTATCATTTCATTGCTTTCTTGTGGGGACCCAATTGCTTTTACATTCAAAAAGCAAAATTTTCATGCTCATAAAGGTTGATCATGTTTATATGAACTATGCATTGGGTCAAAAACGCATTTTAGGAGACATGAAAGGTATTCACGATGTTGTAAAGAAATTAGAGTTAGCGTAGATACGATCATTAATTAGCAACGATGACAACCGCAGTTAAGTCATTTTAGCTCATAATCATTTCAACGTTCCTTGAATAGTATCTAATGCATGACGTACAAGTCACTATAATACCATAATTGTACTGAAGTTGACAGTTTTGGTGCACGAATTAGGTCTAGCACATTATTTTTATTGCGAATTTTAGACGAAAAATTCTCATATGACAATGTCGTCATAGTTATCACTACAAATATGGCAACATGAATACACCGTGTTGAACTTTAATAGTCGGATATTTAAATTGCTATTTTGATGGTAAAACTAGGATGGTTGTTAGTACCCATCAAAAAGTGGTTGGCTCATTTTAATCTAATTAGTAAGTGTAACAAATTAATGTATGTAAGCTTTATTTGTTTATCAAACATAACAGAACTTTGTTGAGTGCATTTAATAACAGAATTTAGTACACGAGATCACCCTGTATATATACTTTATTATTTGAATTTTATGATTAGGATTCAAAACCTTTTGGCAAGAAATTTAACCTTGTTGTTACAATATATGATTACAGGTTGCGGCATCTATGAAAAAGGACGTTGATTCTCAAATTCCAAACTATCCGAATCTCCAATCAAAGCTGTTATGCGTCCTTCATAGCGTAACGTTGCATGTATGTCGTTTACTATTATTATTAGTATTATCACTCTAAACTTTAATTACTTGAGATCAATTTAATAATTATTATTATCTAGGCTGACCCCGAAACAGATGAAGTATACGCTCAAATGACACTCCAGCCTGTTTCTTCGGTAAGGAAATGTACCATTAATCTTTTATAACTAGTTTAATAATGTTTGTTCGTTGGTGTTTAAGTAATATTAAATTGTTTATGATTTCATGCAGTTTGATAAAGAGGCATTGTTAAGGTCTGATCTTTCGATGAAAATAAATAAGCCGCAAACACAGTTTTTTTGCAAAACTTTGACTGCAAGTGATACAAGCACTCATGGAGGATTCTCTGTACCTCGCCGAGCAGCTGAGAAAATCTTCCCCCCTCTTGTGAGCATATTTTCGTACTATGTTGATCGCCGCGTCTGTATTGTAAATATGCAGTTACGAATAATCCAGCCAAAAAAACTTTATAAAAGTTTATTTATTTTTATTTTTATTTCTATAAAGTCAAAGAAGAGTTCTGGGTGACTGAGTCCCATACAACATAAGCTCTTAAACGTTGATATTGTAAAAACATTATTTGACGTGCAATTTGTCAAATTTTAAAATCATTACCTTATGTATTTTTATTTTGTATAGGATTTTTCAATGCAACCTCCTGCACAAGAACTTGTAGCAAGGGATTTACATGATACTGTATGGACATTTCGCCATATATATCGCGGTAAGTGCGTACTTATCATTTTAACTCTATTTTTTAAAGCCAACATTGATGCTAACATATTTTTGATGAAATTCAGGGCAGCCAAAACGTCACTTGCTCACAACTGGTTGGAGCTTATTTGTTAGCGGAAAAAGGCTTTTTGCCGGAGACTCAGTCTTGTTTATTAGGTAATGCCTGCTAAGAGTTTGTTTGGATTCGTGTTTAGAAAACAATTGATTAAATAGAAGTTCAACGTTATTTAGTATTTTCTTTTGGTATATAATGCCTAACACATGCATTAAACTGACATTGTTGTATAATATATGCCAATAAACAGGGATGAAAACCAACAGCTGTTATTGGGCATTCGACGAGCTAACCGACAACCGACCAATCTATCATCATCAGTTTTATCGAGTGACAGTATGCATATTGGGATCTTGGCTGCTGCTGCTCATGCAGCTGCAAACAACAGCCCATTCACTGTGTTTTATAATCCAAGGTAATTGAATACTTAGCTAAAAAGGTCTTTAATGAAACGCAAGCGTATTAATAAATAAAATGAGTTTAAGTTAATCTCAATATTCTAAAAGATTATTGATTTCTTGAAACAGGGCTAGTCCGTCTGAATTTGTTATTCCATTAGCCAAATACTACAAAGCTGTGTGCAGTAGCCAAATATCGCTGGGTATGCGCTTCCGAATGATGTTTGAAACAGAAGAATCAGGGACAAGAAGGTAAAGTTTTGTTGAAGACGAGTGTTTTCAGAAAATCGAAATGACTAGAACCTTAAACCTCAAATTGTGTAAACTGCAGGTATATGGGTACAATTACAGGCATCAGCGATCTTGATTCCGTCAGGTGGAAAAACTCACAATGGCGAAACCTTCAGGTATTTATTCTTGATTGTGTTTTCTCTCTACTCCCTGCCAAGACGGGCGGGTTGAAATAGTCCGATTTCGGTTGACCCGCAATCACTTTTATCTCCATTTTAAAATTCAATCCGATTAATCACCGATTAATCCCGCCTAGACCGATTACAAGCTAAAGGGGGGTCGACTGCCCGACTACCGATTCACGATTTTTGCAACCTTGATTATTTCAAAGTAAATAACGCCTTAATTATGATTACAAAAAAAATTAAAATAATAAAAAATATATGGGCAATCTAAATATCTAAATAATGTTCTTTGGGCGACTTTCAACCCATTTAAACCCGTTCTCTTTTTGGTTGTGTCTTTTGATGTGACCCGTTGTGTTAAAACTGAACCAAATCGACCCAATGATAGGCAAATGGGATGAAAACTGAAATGACCACCTCTAGTCATTATGCATGCTATTCTATTTATGCCAATACATCACACACTGCTTAATTATATAACCATATCTTGATTATAGGTCGGGTGGGATGAGTCTACTGGTGGAGAAAGGCGTACCCGTGTTTCAGTTTGGGAGATTGAACCTGTTACAGCTCCTTTTTTCATCTGTCCTACACCTCCTTTTTACCGACCCAAACGACCAAGACAACCAGGAATGCCAGGTACATTGACCATGTTTAAAGATTTCTTTACTCTGATCTAAAACTGAAAAAAGATGATTTTTATAAAGAAGTAACAGATTTATTAATTTGACTAGAAACGCTCATATGATATTCTAACATTTTACGCAAACTTTTTGGCATAGTTAGGCTGTTGGCCCCCATCATGCAATTATAAAAGTTACATAAAAAGTCACAATACCTTGTGGCTTATATTCTTTTGTTGTCCAGTCATTTTCGTTCTTTGACCTGCAAAAGTATCAACAAATGATTATTAGTGATAGAAAAAGAGGTAAAAAGAATGAAGCCATATAATTATTTTTGAAGAATCTTTTGACTTTATGTAATGGTTTGAGCTTTAAATATCTACAGATGATGAATCGGCTGACTTAGACAATCTATTCAAGAGAACCATGCCTTGGCTCGGTGAAGATATGTCCAGTAAAGATCCCGGTTTAAGCTTAGTTCAGTGGATGAACATGCAGCAAAGCTCTTCACTTGCTAACTCAATCCAACCCAATTACATGAATCCGTTATCTGGATCCGTTTTGCAGAACTATGGAGCTCAACAAATGCTTACGCAAAACAACATGCAGTTCAATAGTCAAAGATCAACAATGCAGCTTGACCCGTTACAAAAGCTACCACAAACTGGCGCCATGAACCCGATAGCCTCAGTGATGCAGCCTCAGCAACAGTTGACTGATCCAAGTCAACAACTGATGAGACAAAATTTGCTCAGTCAGTCAATGCCGCAAAACCAAATTCAGTCCCAATTTAATTCTCAGAATCTAACACAGCAGCAGTCATCGATGCAGAATCAGAATCTCTACAGGAACCTTCAACAGCAGCAGCAATCGATGGCAATGAGTCAAAGTCAAAGTCAACCTCAACAGAATAACTTGTTACCACCCCAGTTTTCGGATCAACAAATTAGTCAACAGTTACAAATGCCCGATAGTCAAAACCCTCTTCAGTTTCTGCAGAAGCTTCAGCAACAGCAACAGCAACAGCAACAGCAACAATTACTGGCTCAACAATCTGTACTACAACAGTCACAAGATCAGAAGCCATTAATAGATGTTGGTCAAAGTCAAAGCCTCACAAGGTCAATGTCAACAAGTCAAACAATGGACAGCACGTCTCAAACAGCCGTCACACCATTTTCACAACAAATGTTAAGAAACAATAGCCAATCGAATCTTCGGTTTTCTCAACTTTCACAGCAACCAAAGCTTCATCCAACCAATCAGATTTCAATAAATGGTCAATCTGGAGTCACAGATGATATCCCATCGTGTTCAACTTCACCTTCAACAAATAATTGCTCAAACATGGTTCCATCAATGATTAATAATCGATCATACACGAGCACAAATTTGGGCGGTGAAGGGATGATCATGAATACTGGTGTAGAAACTGTATCAGCAAACGTCAACTTCTCTAGAAGCGAGCAACAAAATATGCCGTCGGTCAACATCTCAAAAGGTCAAAACCAAGGCTTTTTGGCGCCAAATACGTATATGAACAACATTAATGGACCCCAGATGGATTTCTTGGACAGTTCATCTTCAGCCACTTCGGTTAATGATCTTCATATGCAACATCAAACGCATAATCAGTTGACTTCCAATTCACAAACAGTGACACTAAGAAACGCAATTCAAGAGGAGGAAGTTGAAGATGATGATCAGAGAACCGATATTCCATACGGGGTAAACATGGACAACCATTTGGAAATTCCGTCAATGATTCTTGACCCTTTGACCTCAAAAGGAATGGTGGGACCCAATAAAGATTTTCAAAATAATCTCAGCCCGGATGGTATGATTCAGCCAGAACTCTCATCATCAATGGTATCTCAGTCATTTGGAGTCCCAGATATAGCGTTCAACCCCATTGACTCCACCTTAGATGACAGTAACTTGTTAAACAGTGGCGTGTGGGCTCCACCTCCACAACAGTTTCAGCGAATGCGGACATATACCAAGGTCAGATCTTATATCATCTTAAAATCATGAGAATTTGGGAGTTGACCATTTTGTAATATGTGGAAGTTGACTTTTTGATATTATATGTGTAGGTCTACAAACGTGGAGCAGTCGGGAGATCAATAGATATTTCTGCTTATACAGATTATGAGGAGCTCAAACAAGATCTGGCTCGACGATTTGGTATTGAGGGTCAATTGGAGGATCGACAAAGAGTTGGCTGGAAACTTGTCTATGTGGATAATGAGAATGATGTTCTCCTAGTTGGAGATGACCCTTGGGAGTAAGTCGTATTCTTCTAAACTCACACGCACGCACGCGCACACACACACACACATAAATCGAAACTAAAAAGCAGCTTTGAGTACCCTTTCTTAATATTTCTCTCATTAATTTACATTTACTGGCTACAGGGAGTTTGTGAGTTGTGTTCGTTGCATTAAAATCTTGTCACCTCAAGAAGTTCAGCAGATGAGTTTAGATGGAGATTTTGGCGGGAACAGTGTTCTAAATCAAGCTTGCAGCAGCTCGGATGGTGGCAATGTCTAAAAAGCTAAAACGTCTAACTTTTAGGTAGGCAGTTGGTTTTACATAGTCAACTATGGTATCCTGTTTCGGCAGTTATTTAGCCATGGAAGGAGGAGGTTTGTTCTTTCTAGTGTCTCAGAAGAAGCATCAATAGGCGAAATTTGAGAAATGGAAAGGAAGGGTAAAAGTGTTAAATCGTTAAGATTTTAGAGATAATGGTAGTTTTTTTCTTTTCTCGGTAAGTTCGACAATTTCAAATGATAATTTTGTGTCAACATGCTGAATAGTCATAAAATTGTGGTGTTTTGGTACAGCATTGAGAGTGTATAGATGTGTAGACTTGGGTATTAAAACGCCCAGTAAATGAGAAATGCTCAGTGCTTTTAAAAGAATTTTGTCCATGACTGATGTAGAATGATGGCGATTAGTACTTTTATCAGGTTTCACTTGTGTTAATGTAAATCACACATTTTTTTACGTGGTTCGGTCAAAAGGGTATAAGCCTATGTTCATGGCGGCGCTAAGGGGCCAATCTTATCAATCTCGAGCCCCCTTGGGCACCCGCTCCAGCAAAAACGTTGATTTTTCAACATTACTACATGTTCAATAAACTCCACTTTTAACAAAAGTTTCTCATTTGTTATTCAAAGGTTATGATCACCAATGTATGTTTATGTACGTACCAACACTTGCACATTAGTTGTACATTGTACTAACACCTACATTGCTATATCGAGTTCTTATTTGTTAAGTTTATCATTATAACGCGATTAGAGAGCGTTAAAAAAGATATTCTTAGTAAGTTTATCATTATAACATGATTAGAGAGCGTTAAAAAATATATTCTTAGCATACAAAGTATGCCCACATACGGTTAATATTATCGTTTGGTATTTGATACTTTTCTACGTACAAACATATAAATGATGAATAGGTAGACTCAATATAAAATATACAATTATAACAAATAGATAGTATCAATATACAATTGGAACATGATGTTTTAGAAACTTATGTTTGAAAAAATTAAGGTAATCCGTATAAATCTGATGTAAATCATTGTTTGAGCCAATTGTACCTCTTCATGGTTCTTACCATCTTCTCTCTTTCTCTTTCTTTCTCTCTTTTGCCCCTTTGTTCATGCTCAAAACAACCCATTTCATCTTCAAGATTTCTATACCAGATCAACCACACGAGCCATCGTTGTCGATTCTCCATTGCTTCTCCAGTGGGCAGCCTCCGTCATTGTCATGACGGTGGCTCAAGCCCATTTGAGTTTGCACCACCTCCTTCATGTTATTATATATATCTTTATCCTTAACCATGTAAATAGTTTGGATCCCTCGGAACATGACACCCTTCTTGAGCTAAAGAGTTCTTTAACAAACGGCGAAAAGCTAGCATCTTGGAAACCATTGACCGACCCTTGTAATGGTAATGAACCTAATTGGGAAGGTGTTCTTTGCATGAATGATACCGTTTGGGGTATTAGACTCGAGGGAAAAGAACTTGGTGGTAATATTGATACCAAAATCTTGATGAATTTACCATCTTTGATAACAATTAGCTTCCAAAATAATAGTTTAGAAGGTGAATTTCCTGAGTTTAAAAGGCTACGGAGATTAAGAAGTATTTTCTTGACAGCAAACAAGTTTTCTAAAGGGATACCAACGGATGCTTTCGATGGGATGAGGAGGCTTAAGAAGCTTTATTTGGCTAATAATGATTTTGAAGGTCAAATCCCCTCGTCGCTAACTACATTGCCAAAGCTTAGAGATTTGATGCTTGAAAACAACCGATTTGAGGGGGCGATTCCTGTGTTCGTGAAGGATAACTTGACCTATGTAAATTTAGCAAACAATAAGTTAAATGGCCCAATACCTCAGCGGCTTCAGAAATTTCCCAAAAACATATTTTCAGGTGAGTTATGTTGTTACTTTATGCAATAACAACAATCTTGACTCGGTTTTTTTTTTTTTTTTTTTTTTTTTTTTTTTAAAAAAAAAAGAGGAGAAATATTTCCACACGCGTGTTGGAAATTAACCGAAGGAGTTGGCATATTGATATTTTCTTCTTGTTCTCGAGTCTCAGAAAAAAAGATAAAGAAAGATGACAGTTTTACTTATATAAATGTACTATGTAATATATGACAGTTTAGGTGTTAATGTTTGATAGGTAACAAAGAGCTTTGTGGGCCACCATTAGGAGAGTGTGAGCCGAAGCTACCCGAATCCACCATCATCATGGTCGCATTGGTGGTGATTGCAGCGTTAGCGGCAATCACTCTCGCTGTCATTATCTTACAACAATTTGGACGATCTTCAAAAGATGCTCTTCAGATACCAACCTACAAGAAGGGAGCTTCACCTGACCATGATCAAATGGAGCAAGGTTGTGGCAAAGCTGCTGCTACAGTCGCCGGCAAAAAAGCTTCTTTAAATTTATATTTTTTGAAAGATGACGCCGAAAAATTCGACCTAGCAGACCTGTTGAAGGGGTCTGCAGTTGTACTTGGTGGTGGGGTGTTTGGATCAAGTTATAAGACCACTCTCACTCGCGGGAAAGTGCTAGTTGCGAAGAGATATAATCAAATGAATAATGTTACAAGAGATGAGTTTTTCAAGCATATGAAAAAGTTAGGCAAGTTGAATCACCCAAATTTGGTCCTACTTATCGCATTTTATTATCGGAAAGAAGAGAAACTTATTGTTGCGGATTATGTTGAAAACATCAGCTTAGCTGTTCATCTTCACGGTATACTAACTTTCGTGAGTATTATATATGATATAATCTCTGTGACTTTCTACCCGTTTGATAAATTTCCCTTTTTGCCTGATTAGTTTCTAGACATGTTTATAAATAAAACACAACAATAGCGATTTTGCAAAGCTAAGCGTGATATGAATTGCCTCAGGAAGCCGGTCTGATCGAAGGAAAAGCCTTAACTGGCCTACCAGGTTAAAGATTGTGAAAGGCATAGCAAGAGGGCTACTGCACCTATACACCGAGCTTCCAAGTCTGATAGCACCTCATGGGCATCTGAAGTCATCAAATGTTCTACTAAATCAAGAATTTGAGTCACTCCTCACAGACTACGGGTTGGTTCCTATAACCAACCAAGAACATGCACGAGATGTCATGATCGCCTTTAAATCACCTGAGTATAAACAATACGGACGAATAACAAAGAAGACAGATGTATTGAGTTTAGGGGTGTTGATTCTAGAGATAATGACCGGGAAGTTCCCTGCAAACACTTTCCACAGCAAAGGCGGTGATACAGAACTAACCAACTTTGTGGAATCCATGTTTAAGGAGGAGGTGTCGATTAACATGTTTGATAAAGAAATAGGAGGGTTTGATGGGCATAACGAAGGGGAGATGCTGAAATTGTTGACTATAGGGTTGAGTTGTTGTGAACCAGATGTAGAAAAGAGGTGGGACATTAGAGAGACTGTTGATAGAATCGAGAAGGTAAAAGAGAAAAACAAAAATGACAATGATAAGGATGACAACGACGACTATCAATAACCTCAACACCAAGAAATAACATCGTTGTTCATCTCATCGCCTCCATGGGGTTTTGAGGGCCAAATTGAAAGTCTTAACTCGTTCCTTTTGGTCTTCTTTCTTTCGTCCTTGCCTAAGGGTTGGATGCGTTGTTGGTCCAAAAATGTTGTGTAGTAGAAGAAGATTTTACTGGGATTTGGATCATAATGGCAAGGTATGAGGGTTAACGTAACATTTACTAACCATAAATTGCAAGTTATGTTCCTTGTGGTAAGCTAAAATACCAATTTCCAGGACTGGGATCAATAACACGGCCAAGAAGGGGCTTGCGGGCATGATTGTATTCTCGCAATGTTTTGTATCCTATGGATTCCACTGTGATGGTGGTAAAGGGTAGCATAGCCTCCTATACGGGCATGGAATATCATAGACTAGTTCTTAAAATTTTAAGATTCATAGGCCAACGTGGATTTGAGTTAATCCCTGTCCTGTGTATATGTTCATGTAAAAAAACCCTAATGTAGTCTTTAGATATTTTAGAATTTAATGATCAGTTCAGTATTCTTACACACATGACACACCCTCTTAAACTCGAGTTAGTTATACCGCACAACTAACTTTTGAAATGTATCATACATGAGCATCTTGGTTAAGATGTCGGTAGCTTGATCTTGTGATCTTTTAAACTTCAGTTAAACCTCTTTAATTAAGAAGATACGTGAGACCTTCAAAGGGTTGTTTTCAAAACTTAAAGACATTACAATGAGAGAATAAGATTTTATTAATTTTTTGAACAGTACAAAATCAAGTAGTATGGTCTCATAATTGACCCTAAAGTCCTAGATATGATTATTACGCTTATATAATCAACTATTTTAAAAATAATTATAACCAACTCAGCTCAACTAACCTTAGCCAACTGAAGCATAGCTAACTCCAGTTTTGGCTAGTCTTGTGGAGGAGCAGAACCATCAGCGACTTATGCGAGTTGGATTTTGAAGAGGCTCAACAGCGGCTAATGGATTTACTTGGTACGAGAATGCAAGTTGCCACAAGTCTATCACTGTTTTCTTCACAAACTGAGCCTGTCCCTTCAGAACGCTACAATAACAAATATAAATGTAGAGCAACCAATATCAATCAACCCATTTATATGGAAAATATTAAATGTGAGGTGGCAAAATGGGGGTTGGGTCGTGTCACGGGTCAAACAATTCATTTTTGGAGATGGGTCATGGATCAGGTGGGATCAGTATTTACTCAAATGGGTCAAATGGCTCACCTAAAATGTATACCAACTCTAACTCGTAAACTATTTTATTCAATACAATAGTCTAAATTTGTAATGATAAAGTAGATGTCATCATAACTAACGCATCAGTTATTAATACTGCACAAAAGTGTTTGGGGCTCAACCCAACAAGACCCGTCCGTTTCAACATGTACTATAAGATGACCCTGTTTTGACCCATTACACAACCCACCCATATTTCCACCTCTATCAGTACTCAGTAGCTATAAGCAATACCTTGTTATTGTATATTTCTTCCTCCGCATAAAATAATAAGCAAGAAGCACTAAAGCTGTCAACAAAATACTTCCATTTGACACTGCAAACCGAACGCTACCAAACTTCAAATTAACTTTTCTGAACCACCAAAACGTTGAAACATGTTGTCCAGAATATCTTAAAATTGCTTGTTTTGCAGCTTCATCCCCATCAACTTGTTTCCCGACTTCCAAGATTCCATTTTTGAGAGAAACAGATGAGGTTACATTTCCATCAATTAGAAAAGCTGACGTAGAGGCTTGATATCCAGTATCCTTGGAGGAGTTCATGGACTGTAAACGCCGTAAATATTCCTGATATGGAAACCACATGCAGGAGTGATAGTCAATGACAGGGAGTACAGGAGAAAAACTAGAGGTGGACATTTCGACTTGTAAATAAGCCTGTTAGGGTTATGTTTTATCTCTAACAGGTAAAAATTCGAAAATATACAAGTCACCAAAAGTGTACTCCTTAAAAAACCTTCTAAATCATTTTATTCATAAACTGTGATTGAAATTATCTTTAGCGGGATAACTATTTATAAAAACATATAGTTTATTTTTTAAGGCAATTAGGAGACTCTGCATCATTTTTTTTTTTACACATATGAATTATAAATCTTTAAAATAAACTTTGGGTGACTTTCAATCCGTTTGACTCATATGAACCATTCCCTTTAAGCTTAACATTCGATTCACAAATTTGACCCGTTTGAGACTAAGTCATAAAACACAACTCATATCGACCCACAAATGTGTCAAGATTGGCACTTATATGAAAAATTCAGCTTGCAAAAGACCCAGTAATCCTGCAGTGTGGCAATTGATGTAACTTTTGAAATCCAGTAAGATGGTTATTATCATACCTGTCGTATATCCTCAGGCAATGCAGCTTTCTCAACCCACGAGATTGCAACATTTGTGTCTCATAAGATACCGGTGAGAAGTGTGACATAAGCCTCAACAACTTGAAGGTATGTATCAGCTTCTAAAACGAATCGACTGTCACTTCCTTCAATGTAAGACGTATTTGTTTCTAGACTATCCAGAACATAATATTGTTCGTTCTCAAATTTCCACTTGCTTAAAAATTCTTCAAGGGATTTCTGAGCACTACGAGGGTCTTCTTGCATATGAAAGCAAAGCCTGAAAAAGTATATTTAGTATTAATATCGGCTCACATCAACATATCATACGATATATAAATATATATACTATGCAAAGAAAAAGCCATACCCTGCAAGGTAAACATGGACCGGAATAGCAACGAGTGAACCGTACAGCTGTGTTAACTCGGTTATTATTTCCAATGTCCTGGAAAACAGAATACATTGTTAAATTGGTTTCTATGAATGACCCTATCATCCAACTGATAAAAATGGTGCAACTATGAAGACGCATACCTTCCAAGTTCCTTCAAGGACTGCACGAGCACCATACCAGCTGACTCGAGCATATCATTCAGCTCAATATCTTCCACAACCTCATCAACAGACTCTTTGTCTCTTAAACGTTTAAGAACACGTGAAGATGATGATGATGCTTCTTTAAACATAGAGCAAACTAAGTAGCTACATAAAATGGTGATAAAGTAAATATTAAAACTTTGGAAAACCAAAATCACATGAGATGCGGATCAAACATTAATAATAGAATATTATCGAATTAACGGTATGTCGCAGACCACATAATTTTAAAAAAATGTCCGAGATCCACCTCTACTATCACTAGACTTGAGGGCTTTTGACATTTCACATTTGAAACTGCTTGTATCTTTACATAATAAGAACCTAATAATTTGCCTAGTGCTTACTCACACTGAGATAAGCAATTACATCCATTCACTTAAAAACTTGTTACAAATTGAGAGGGAGTTTGAGATTCCCTTTTTTTTTTTTTTTTTTTTTTTTTTTTTTTTTTTTTTTTTTTCTGCTTATCAGCTTACTTCTAAAGCATATAAGCAGTTTAGAGTGTTTCAATAATCCAAACTGATTCCACTTATAACAAAATAAGCAAGTTAGGACGTATGTAGATTAAATTAAGATTACATATTTACCCTTATATATAACCTAACAAACATATTGGTTTAAGCTTAATTTTGGGCTTATGGCTTGTAACCTCATTAGGTGGAGAAACTGGGCTTATCAAGTATATAGGCAATCCCAATTCCTCATAGATTAAATTAAGATAAAACTGAAAGTGCTTATTTTTAAGCAACCAAGAAAAAGGGAGATAAGCACTTAAAATAGGCAACCCTCTAACCTCATCATGTCGAATTATAAATCAAGAAAATTTATCACCTTTCAGCTAGCTCAATTTGTTCCCATATTGACATATGATGATCTGTGTCGGATGACGTCACTTTTTGACTTCCTGATTCAACCGCCATCGGTCAACACACCCTTCTCTCCGATGATCCGTTATCTGTATCCAATTATTTAAAAAACAAAAATAGTTTGGTCGAGTTACATATTTACCCTATAGTTAGTAGTTTAATCAATCCTAGTCCTTGTTAACTTTTAGAGTTATTTTTCTCTATTTTAATAGTACCTTACCATTATTATTTATTGTAATTTAATCCCTCCATCCCATATAAATGCTATATTTGGCTCAGAGCTTTTTAAAACGATGAGCGGTGAGCAATGAGCTTTTTGATTTTTAGTGTTCATTTGGTAAAAGAGCGGTGAGCTTTGCTATTTTTTTAGGAAAGCTCATCTTTCCAATGTTTCTTTAAGAAGCTGTGAGCTGTGCCAGTGCTACTGCTCAAAGCTACTTTTGCCAAACATAGCCTAAGTGTTCACTTTCAAAATGCACAAAGTTTTAGAAGATTCCACTAACTACACTCTCCACCAATCAAATATCATTTTTACCCACTAAAGTCTCATCTCATTGGTTGAAATACAATATGGACACTTAATTTGAGACCTCTTAAGATTCGATTGTGGACACTTAATATACGACGGAGGGAGTATTATTTATTGTAATTTATTTTTTTTGTAAATATACCTTACAAACTACATCATAATGAAAAATCAATAAACTACATTTGGACTAAAGATAAACAATAAAAATGTCAAAAAATAGACCATGATCTTCTGATCAGCCATCTTCACTCCCATCCTCTGGTATAACAGGTTAAAGTTAATTTGTATAACATATGATCGAAATTTATATTGAAATGTTGTTCTAATGTGTCTCGATTTGGTATTCAGTACTTTTTAGCATAATAGACTTTGTCTTAGACATCTAAGGAATCAAGACAATTAGCAGAGGGTTTGGACGTTTCGAAACAAGATTTCTTTGACACAAAACACTTGCGCAAAGATACAATTTGGAACGACATCATAATCCGTTCACATACTTGGATTAGGATAACCAATAAGAATAGAAAACTACAACCGGTTTGGTCGGAATGGATTTGTTAATCCTAGATCCACTTGTTATATAACTTTGCAATTCTTTTTCTTTAATATAATATGACCGTTTTAAAAAGAGTACAATCATATATCTATAATTTGCGAAAACAAATTCAAAAGTTGCGTGTAGGCAACTCATACGTTATACTACCTGCGTCCCAAAATAAGTGTCTAGTTTGATTTTTCAGAGTCAAACTGTTTCAACTTTGACCTTAACTATTTTTGTGGGTGTTATATAATATTTGATACAAAATATATAAATGGATTGAGTTTTAAGTGTATTTTCAATGATATAATTTTTTTATCAAGTATTATATAACACAAAAAAATATATTTAAGGTCAAAGTTGAACTAGTTTGACTTTAAAAAGTCAAATTGGACACTTATTTTAGAACGAAAGGAGTACATTATCTATATTACATATAATGCATTTAGTACCCTCCATTCTAAATTTTTTAAGATTCCATTGATGTGTTTTTTAAGCATTGCAATTGTCGATGCATAATGCACACACTACATAGCTTTTACTCATTTATCTTCCACAAAATTTTAATACTCCATTTATTTTTTTATTTTTTATGATTAGTATAGCTTTTAATGCAAAAATGCACATATAAATCAATAGAATTTTAAAATGCATAATTGACTACAAAGTTTCAAAAATATTTTTAAATTGTAAGAGTGTTTCGAGAATCAATCTAAATAACTTTTGGAGTTGTTTTGATAAAAAAAAATGTCTTTTATAAAAACCATGACAATTTTTTAAAGGCAAATAATGCAAAGATGTGAATTTACAAGTGATAAATTTATTTGATTTTATACATATTACACATATCTATACTACATATAATGCATTTAACACTTCTCACATCCTAACCTTTTCTAAAATGTCATTAATGTGCTTTTTAAGCATTACAATTGTTAATGCATAATATACACACTACATAGCTTTTATCTTCCACAACATTTTAATACTTAAAAAAAATAGTATAGTTTTATTACAAAAATGCACATATAAAGCAATAAAATTTTAAAATGCTAACTAGAGTATAAAGTTCCAACAATATTATTAAATCATATGAGTGCCTCGAGAACCGATCTAATAACTTTTGATTTTTTTTTCTTTTTTTTGAAAAAATTAAAAAAAAGAAGTAAAAACGGTCATTTTTAAAAAAATTGGGACAATTTATGAAAGCAAATGATGCAAAAGTGCCAAACGCTAGATTCAACGATTATATATTAATATAATAATAATTGGTTACATGGCCCACTCAAATGGGCAAGCTAGCTTTATGAATATCGTTGAAAGATATTAAAAGAAGGCAAATCAATTATAAACATGCCAACATATTATTGAATGCATTAAGAAAGAACACAATGAAATGTTCATCCGAAAATAAAAGTTAATAAGTTGCGAGCAAGAACAAAGTATATGTTGTTAATTCAAATGTGAAACAAACCTTCGTGGTAGACATCTAAGGAGGGTATGACGAGTCAAGAAACCCTTCACAAAAAATCAAATTCATCAAATTCAACAATACATTTATTATCCCTAGTAAACTGACGCATATAAATAAGACTTTTGATTATATTAGGGGTGAAAAGAATATAATGAAAATATAAAGGATGATTAAGCGTAGGCAAGATGCTAAGGCCAACGTTAGTGACGAGTATGGTTTTCCCATCACCTACACGTACATATGGATATAAACATGTGTTATAGATAGTACTTAAGTTACTTGAATGTGAGTCAAGATAAGAAGATGCACCTGTATTCATATTCAAAGTGGGATCCTCGAGAGTCATAGTGCCTAATGCACTAGGTAGCAACGTCTCTTAGTTCCAGTCGGGACGAGAATACCTACGGAAGTCAATGGGGCATATGATTGGGCCTAGTAGGCCATTTCGGCCTACTGTACCTGCGGTAAAAGAGACTGGGCCATGTGGGCCTGTTGAGCTGCTTGTAACTGTTAGGATAGAAGGTCGTGTTGGGCTGCTGGGCCGACTGAAACAGGGGCTACCGGTTGGGTTTGGGGCCAGGCACAACAACCAAGTTGGTCCACTGTTGGGCCGATGTGTAGGTCCAATTGGAGAGGTCCACGAAATAGGATGTGAGGATCGCTTGGTATTGTTTCCCACTAACCAAGCCATAGATGATGTAACAATAGCATTTGTAGAAGAATTTGAACCAACCCGAAAATGACTATCGTGTATAAACTTACATATATCCCCAAATCAACATATGCATTTAGGAAAATGGGTACGTAGTTGAAGAATGCCTTGCCTACTAGGTCCTTTTGAGTTAGTGAGTTAAGGCTACTACGATTCCCAATATGATTATTGCTATTAGAAGCAAAACGGATAGTATGGGATGAGATTGATGATTCAATAAGAGTTTATCTGTCCAACCTTCGTCTTTTAGTTCACCTTCATCCAACAATAACATATTTTTGTCATTGACCGTATGATAGACCTGATCCACCAGGACATCAGATGAAAGACACCAGATGGATGGCCCGGATGAAAGGCGCTGGATGAAAGGCACAGGATGAAAGGCACATGGCCGAAGGACCCAAGCCGGAGGACTCAGGATGAAGGGCGCATCCGGATGAAAGGCGCGTCCAGACAAAGACTGGAAGGAAGGCACGTCGCATGAACCACCAGGTAATAGCCATATGCCCACCTGTACCTACCACCCAGATATTAAGGGATATGTTCCCTATTGATGTGACCACACGTGTTGTAACCACCAGTAAATTTTCACTCGTATTAATATTCTAACGAGAGAATACTTATCCATTTTCCACGTCAATTTTTTTTTAAGATTAACACAACAACAAACTAATATGACGTAACTCACATTTAAACATTCTCACACGATACGAACGTGCCTTGTATTTATTACAAATAAACATTCCTTATTATGTCAAGTATAAAACTTCGCGATATTTCATTTGCCACTTTACGTTAATTCGTTAACATGCGATTGTTAAAGCGTGCAAGCTAAACGTTTTCTACCTATTAGAGTATCCTCAAAAACCCTAAACTATTAAAACTATGATTATGGGTAACTAAACCCTAAAACTCAAAAGTACAACTCATCCAAAGCTAATGTACAAGTTTCTAATGTACAGAAAACCCTAAATTCACTTTAATTCCCGATACAAGCCCTAAACTCACAAACCTATGATTTTATGGAATAAATCACAAACCCTAATTAATGTATATATGATTTTTTTTATAAATTATAAATGTGCAAGTTATTAAAGCCAAGGTACAAGTCATTAAAGCATAAAAATCTAATATTAACATAAAACTCATTATAAACCTCAATGTACACATTTTTAGACACATTGTCCAAGTCTTTTATGCATAAGCATTAAAAATATATTTCATATACTTAATAAACTTGAGTACAACACCCTAATGTCTAGAGTACAAGTGCTTATAGCACAAAGCTTAAAACTATACTTTTATTACTTCTAAACCTAATTAAACTAACTTATATTTATTTCAACTTAACCAAATATTAAAAATACATTTTCTATATTTCTTAAACCCTAGTACAACCCTAACTAGCCTATGGTACAACCTCATCAAGCACAATTTGATCCCTTTTCTTTTTCTACACAAATCGACACAAACATAAACAAATAAACCCTAGTTTAATTTTCTACCCAATAATTACCCAAACAAAACCCTAAAACTAAGTTGTTACTTCACTAAAACCTAATGTACAACACTAGATAGCCCAAAGTACCATCAACCAAAGCACCATTCGATCCATCCTTAATTACCTAGTTCAATCCTAACTAAAACTAAACTAACCTAGTCTAACTTAATCACATGATGAATCTTGCACCATAAGAATGATTCTAGGTCCATATTTACTCCAACACATCATGTTCTCTAGATATTTTACCATAGTCAAATGTTGTAGGTAGAATCTTTGGCATATGATCGAAACACATCATAGCCATCACATGGTTTCCTCTCAACCAATCAAACCAACAACCTAAAACATGGTTTATGTATAAACAACTCACCTTGTCTATTTTTCTCATGGCATGATGACCTAGCCAATCCTAAAACCCTTACTTCCTTCCTTTATATAAAGTCGAGCCACATTTCCCATTTTCCTACACCACCTATTCGAAACACACAAACACTCACCCACTCACCTACAATCTGATCTGTAAGTCCAAATAGAAGCCAAAGGAGTTTAGCTTAGAGCCTCGAAGGAAGGAAAAAGCCTTGTTCCATTTAGAAGCCAAGCTAGCCTCATTTCTATTCTAGTCGAAATCCAAGCTTGTAAGTACCTTTAACCCTTTTCAATACCTTCCATAATTCTTAAACATGTTTGAATATGATACTAAACAAGTCCTAATTAGGAACATAAGCTAAAAATATGTTTTACAATGTTTCTGATTTCATCAGTAAACAAATAAACACTTTTATTATTTTGTAAAACCATAAGAGTTTAAAAGATATCTAATGATACATTAAAACAAGCTAATTAATCATATAATAAGTTATAGAAACAAGCTAGATGACTTTGTAAAGAAAAAAAATTAAAAACTTGATTTCTGTTTCTGGTCTTGTTGCCCAAAAACAGTCCCAAACCCCCAACTTGCGCCCCATTTTTCTACCACGAGATAAAGACATTAGCCCCAGCCAAAGAGCCCTTTTAATCACCACCTAGGACACATCAAAACGCCCCCATAACCCTGTCAAAACAGCTAAGCACCACATAGATATTTGGCCTCTTTTACCTAGTCGTGAGTCACAAGACCAAAAACCATTAATTTAAAGTTTCTGATATTTTTGGAACTACAATATATGAAACACTTTAAGAATCAACTAAATAGACTTATGATCATGTTAAGATGTTATAAAAATCATGCCGTATGTTTTAAAATCAAAAACCAAACATTTTCTTTTTCTGTTTTTATTCGAGAAAATGCTCCAAGTGCCCCTCTTGGGTGATTTATTTCGACTATCAAATAAACTCTATAAAATCTGGAACTTTGCCATCTTAAAGACCTCACAACATAGATATTAAAGGAACAAAAGCGTAGTAAAAATTTTGTCTCGCCCGTCTTTAATTGAGCTTTGTTTTGGGCTGGTCGCGCATCAAAACAAACACCCTTTAAAAAAACAGCCCAACACCCTTACTTTTAAGAATTGTTTCGAGCAAACCACAAAAGCTTACAAATTCGAATCTGAACCATTAGAAAGACTCTCTGGCAAACTATTGAAAGGATCAAGAACGTTGTATAAATATCGTAAGGTCTCGCTATTACAAATTTTTCTTTTGGGCGATTTGTAGCAAAACCAAACGCACCCTTTTTAATTTGATTTTAAACCATAAGCTAAAATATAAGCAAATAAGCACTTTTTAGCTTATTTTTAAACTTATTATAACTTATTTCAATAAGTCGTAGCAAGCCTCGCCTTTTTCTAAATTAAAAACGCGTTTAAAACGAACATAGGACTAAGAACGAAATGCATAAAAAGCTTTAGGGGTAAAACTTGCCAAATCTGAAAGATGGAGTTTTTCTTGGGCCAAAAGTGTAAATATTACAAAGTTATTAACATAAGGGCTGTTTTTTCCATGATCCATAGTTGTGGGTATAAATTGTCATTTTTGAAACTATAGGGTAAAAACTGTCATTTCACTAAAGTTGAAGGGTAAAAGTTGTCATTTTATGAAAATTAAAGGGTATAAATTGCAATACTTTTATATATATTTCACTACTTAATGATTCGGGATTTGCTATAAAAACTTATATAGGAAATATAATTAACAACTCAGGATTTTTTTATAAAACTTATATATATATATGAAATATTTATATATCGATGAACAAATAAATGAAACATAAACGTAAAAATATGAAAAATGATAAAATCTTATTATCCACTAACTTTTGAAGAGACTTCATGTTATCTCATTCAATATTTAATCATCGACAAAACACTTACGAAACAAATATTAAAATCACGTAAATATGAATATGAATACTGAAACTTGACATACCAACCCAGGTCGCGTGCCGGAGATGTTTATCAACAATATTTGATTTGTTTTCCATCCAGACTATTAAGGTGAGTTCATAGTCCCACTTTTATACGTTTTCTAAACTTGTGGGGAGATACATGCTACAAACCGAACACAAGTATTTTTCTGTATGCTTTCCTGATTGATATTGCCTAAGTTTACTCTGTTGCCCCTAAAAAGACCCTCAATCATGAACCATTAATCACTTGCGAGTGAACGCGAATATAGTGAATAGATCTATTGGAATTGACGACCCATTTGTGTTACAGGATAAGTAACCAAATGCACTTTATTTGAGATAAATAAAGAGAATGGAAAACAACTCGAGGGCATTATTACTACATTTAATTATGTTAGTAATTTACATCAATAGTTCATTACTATGATGTCCTACCTGTTAACGTTTGCGTGTCATGAGACTTAGGGCAATATACTGAACTGCAATATTACTGATTTACTTTCTCTTAGCTTGTGTTCAACTGATTATTACTATAAACACTATGGATTCACTCAAGCTTTGTGTTGACACTTTTAGCATGTTTATCTCAGGTCCATAATGAGCGAGGATGGCACGGAGGAGCACGGACACATCAAAAGGGCTATAAATTTTATTATCATTCGAAAACTTAATTTGTAAATCTTACAACTACTGGGACCTCATTTTTGTAAACTCTGATATTTGAATGATAAATTTCTTTAAAAATGATTCAATTAGAGATCATTTTCTATTATTATAACTGTTGTGCCATCGTGTACCTATCATCCGGGCATTAAGGGATATGTTCCATATGATGACATCATCTATAGTAACCAAGGTACCAAAGGTAGTGTGTATCTATCTCATACCTCCTACCTCTCTCTACTTTCTCTCTCTAGAATTACTCTCAACTGGAGGGTGCGTTCCTTCATGTTGGGTCCTTCGGCCTGGTCCTTCATGCTATAGGGCGCACCCCTCCATACTTATATCATCATGCAACATTTACATACTTATATATTTATGCTAAATCCTCTACCTACGAGGTTCTGACTTGACTGTCGGAGGGTGGTTCCCGGGGCTTCGGCCTCAGGACCCCTTCTAACGGGTTCTTTCATGTTTGTAGCACACTTCAAGCCTTGGTACAAGGATGCATGGCACGTGAGAGCCGTCAAGACCTACCCGACAGAAATATGCTTCAACAACCGTATAACCAAGATTTTTTAAAAGGTCCACCATATTTTGTATTTTAGAAAAATTATCATTGGTGGAAAGATTACCTAGTTTGATTGACCGGAGTTGATTATCAATAGTGATGGCCCGAGCATTTTCATTGTCATGAAAAAGATCCTTCAAATGATCCCATAAATCTTTAGCATTACCCGGTGTAGACACGACTTGATCTTGAGAAGATTTCGAACATGTGCCTAGAATCCACATCTTGATGAGATCATCGATCCTGTCCCATTCCGGATCAATATAGAAGTGCTAGATGACGCATCCTCAATATGTTTTTTAAGGCCAAGACTTCCAAAATGAATCTAGAAAAACGAACTCCATGAGTTGTAATTCAACTTTTCAATACTTAGTTTAACGGGGAGATTATTTGTGATGCATATTACTCTAAAAGGAAAGAGCTTATCAGAAAGTAATGGAGGAGGTGGTGGAGGAGGGGGGTTGTCATTAACCATGATGGATTATATTAATTGTACGTGATAAAAAAAAGATTTATCAGACACGAGATTGGGGGGAGGGGAGAGGTGGGTTCGTGATTTAGAGATAAATTAAAAGATAATTAAGTGGCTCTGAATACTATGTTTTTTAGTAACAAGGATTTCAGCCCGTACGTTGCTGGAGAGTGTCTGTATACGACACTGTCCCACTTTTAGATCTTAGATAAGATACATATAAAATTATTACACAACATCATTTTAGTTCTTCTCAGCTATAGTTCCTATATGTAAAATACTACTCCCTCCGTCCCAATTTTATTGTCCCATTTTTCCATTTCGGGCGTCCCAAAATTATTGTCTCATACCAAAAATGGAAAGTGAATAGGTAGTGGAGTTTGGTAAGTTTACTATATTACCTTTGGTTGAAATTAATATTACAAACTTTAATGAAGTATTAATTAATTGGTTAAGGGTAAACTTGTCATTTGGCAAAAAAGTAAGAGAGATAAAGTAGTGATAGTGATGTTTTTCTAAAAGAATGTGCTTTTTGTTATGGGACAATAATTTTGGGACGGAGGGAGTAATAAAGTTACACAAAATCATTTTCACTCCTTCATGGCTTCAATTCGTGCTGACTTGCAGGAGAGTTTCGTTCCATAATGTGCATGTCATATCTACATAGAGTTACTGATGACATATCTCGTCATCTTAGGAATCAAAAGTCTTGTCATTATGGTAGAAAATAAGGATCTTCTTTCTTATGATAAATCCGGAATAACAGCATAAGAGTATTCAAGTGCAAGAATTCTTTCTTTAGACAACATACGGGCGTACAATCAGATGTTCAACATGACTTCATTCGGTCCTCAGCTTCCATATGAAACTCTACAATCCTCTTGGACATTAACCATACCTAAAAATCGTTTTAAAATGTTCACATGACCAAATGCAATCGCACAAACCAATTTTTTTTAATTTGATTTTCAACTCTATCTGATCCGAGAAAAAGACGTTTTTGTAAAGCATTATGAACAATCACTGCCCCCTTTGCAACAGTTCCATCAAACAACCCCAGAGCAGTGTACATACAACATCTACTTAAATATTTTTCCCTAGATGTGAAGCATCCTGCCCTCATTGCAACAGTTCCACCAAACGACCCAAACCATTGTACAAATAACGCCTTCTTAAATCTTGTCTCCTAGGTGTGAGGCGCATGCCGAGATTTTATTGGGCAGATTAATGGTATAATTTTGATAATGGATTACAGGTGTTAGCCATGCAATTAACCATTTATGATGAGTCATTGACGAAGAAGGAAGACACGTACGGGGACAAGTGTTCAAAGGGGAAAGGAAGAAGAGAGGATTTGGCTTGACTTGAAAATGGCGACTCGGAGCAGTAACCGAACTCACAATGTCCCAAAATCCTCTCATAAAAATGGTGTGTCTAAAGTAGCGGCTAGCCATACTTGAGCAGCACACTTTTCTGATTCCAAATAATAAGAAGGCGACATTCCTGAACCAAATAAATTATGGGAAAAAAGCAGTCATCAATTATAAGAGCCTATTCTACAGGCATATAACAAACTGAAGAAAATACGTTAAAAGAAGAATGGGGGAATTCCTATTTACCTTCAGCATCAACAAAGCTATTTTGTACACTTCATCTAACTAAACAGACGAACTTTTTCATCTTCCGCTTACGGTTTATGCAGCATACGATTCTCGTTTGGTTTTTGCAAAGCACACAACGTCAACTACATTGCAACATTTAAATCGCCCTGTACTCTACACCTCTTTGCCTGTGTCATTATACTGATGATGTGTATCTTCTATCGCAACAGGTCCCAGATCATTGATAATTTGCAAGTGAAACCGAAACAATGAGACTAAAGAATGTTGTAACCTGCAAGTATTCTACTTTATGGCAATATCTAAATGCACTTTTCTAATTTGTAAGCAAGTTTTTGTTCAATGTATCCTGTTACAAAATTCGTGTAATTTATGCGTTTGCTCAGACACCGTGTTGGCAACAAAACACCGCCACATTTTACATGTGGCAGTTTGTGCCATGCCAAAATTAAGACGGATCAGCCAACAGAATCATCACTGCCAATCAACCACCAAAATTATATATGCAAAAAGAACCCACAAAGAGTATACCGTAAACTAAATAGTCTATAACTAATGATGCGTTGACTAAAAGAACACAAACCTTAACCACAAAGCCAATACATATCCTACTTCAGCAAAGCAACCTTGTTACAAACAACAAAACATTGTACCAGTTAAGATTATAAACAACAAATAGAATTTAAAATTTTAATGATTAGCACACAAACTGTAACACCCCAACCCGACAAGGGTAAAGATGTCACAATAATGGTTTCATATCAGATCAAACAAAGCATACATTTAAAGTAATACAAGAATTCAAAGATTACAAATGAAATATTGAAAACTACAAGGTTACAAATGAAACTTCCGATAAATACAAATTCTAAGATATAATAACTTTAATCATCTCTAATCCCGAATAGCTATCAATCTTCTAAGTCCAAGGTACTCTCCACTCATTCCCAGCTTCCTACTAAAACCTGCCGCAGGAAAAGAAATGCGGCTGAGCTACGAGAGCTCAGTGAACAGATATAATGATAACAAAGCAGTAGTAGAGAAAGTGCAAAGTAAAAGATATAAAAGTCATGCAGATATAATAAGAGTCGAGGGATGATAAATGGATAAGAATAAGAGAAAAGAAAAAGGTTATAAGGTAAGGATAACGGGACAATAATCCACCACGAGCCCAGAAACAAAACAAATCATATCATCTCAAATGTAACCAAATGGAGTAGCTAGCTCCCAGATATGTGAAAGACGTGTATCGCACACACCACCAGTCACCAGATAAATATAAAAATTAACAAATAACTATTAAGCATAAACAGATCAAATCTAGGATGCACCCATACGCCCTCGCAGACAAATCATAATCATAATCATAATGGCCATAACAGATAATAAATAAGGGACGGAACAGGTCATCACTCTCTTGCCCTAGAGTCATGTCAAAGGTGCGTCAATGACATGGACATGAAACCCTCATGCCTAGTGATTGGCTCGGATATCAAACTGTAGGTCAAAGGTCAGATGTACTATCAAAATAATCAAAAAGTCATATCCTAAGGGTACATGGCAAAAGGTTCATGTCAAACAGTCTAGAAATAACTATCAAAGGTTCAAATCAGAGTTTATCAAATTAAGTTTTATCTCAAAGTTAAGTTCAGATTATAAGGACTATATCAAATGGTTTAGAAAAGAATTTCACAGGTTCATAATTAAAGTTCGTAGCAAAAGTTCATTTTAGAGGTTCCTGTCAAAAGTTCATTTAAAACATTTCTTTAATCATGGTTTTCAAATAAATGATCTTTCAGGGTAGTTTTCATAAAATAATCTTTCAAAACGGTTTTTCATAAAAATATTCTTTAAAACTAGTTTTCACAAAAGTTAACAAATGTCATATAAAAATAGTATCATTTCACCATTCATAACCATTCTTTTAAAATAACTGATTTCTCTCAAAACATTTCCCGGTCATAAAAAAAAGGTTTTCACATTTATTTACCAAAATCAAATGAACCTTCGAAGTATCAAGTGGTACGAAACTAATATCACACGGTCACGAACGAATATCAAATGGATCATTATAGAGACTCAAAGCAAAAGGGTCATATCGAACATCAAAGTCAAAACGAATCAAACAAACGAACCAAAGTGTAGGGGGAACATAGCAATGGATTAGGGAATCTTAAAACGAATCAAGATCAATGAGTCATGAGAGGGAAAACACCCTTACTGAAAATGGGTAGAATATCTGTACCTTATACCGCAAGTGAAAACATAACAGAAAATACAAAGGTCGGAAGCAAACTCCATCTTCGGCGAATCTACACGAATTCACGACTGTCTTATTAAAACTTATTTAATTCAGATTACTTATTTTAGTCGGCTTTCCATTTTTAGTAACTTTCCTTTTTAGGTAACTTTCCAAAAATAGCAACTTTCCATAATTAGTAACTTTCTATTCTTAGCACGTTTCCTTAATTAGCAAATTTCCATAATTAGGGTTTTAAATATAAATATACCAAAGTTAAAGGTTTAAATTGAAAATATCACAAGTTATACATTTTATTCCACAAGTTTACCATAATTACAATTTAAACACTTTAATTATACAAATTACAAAACAACCTTATAATTAATTAAATTGCCATTTAATCCTTTTAATATTCATAATTACACATTAAGCCTTTAAATATCCAAAAATACACATTAAGCCCTTTATCTCATATATTATACGAAACAACCTCAAGTTTCCAGAATTTACACTTTTAGTCCCTCAATTTAAATTAAATACAATTTGACCCTTATAATTACAATTAAATTCTTTTCTTGCAATATTTACACATAGGACCCTCATGTTATATTTTTCCTACATTCCCACAGACCTAATTAACATTAAAAAAATAGCCCAAAAGTTTCAAAGTTGGCAAAACACACCCCTATTATTTTAAATTTCAAATCGTTAAATCACAAAACCATCATAAACCCTAATATAAATTTCCCAATCATTGCCCCATCATTATTAGGACCTTAAAACATAATTAATGACCAGATCTATTCATAAACTCCTAACCCTAGCTTAATTCGATTTATTTTCCATGTTTTCTTTATTTTCCTTTAAATCCGGTTATAACAAAATTAACCAAAACATGATCTAAGCCTCAAAAAATGTAAGGACCATTTTTCTGATGTTATATGGCACGTTTAGAACCTGGGAAAAATATGTTTTAGATCCAGAAAAATCGCATGAATTATTTAGAGGTTATTTATGTTTTTAGGGTTTAAAACTCATTAATTTTCGTATGACCAAATAAGCATGCATGATTCGAATCCAGTATTTTATATGAGTTATATATGATGTAAGAAACACCATAAAAATGGCATATGAATTTTAGAACAAAATAATAATGCGTGGTGATTATTTACCTATCGGATGAAAATTCGACACAAGAAATTACCCCACGATCAAACTAGCAACTCCACGACCCTAATATTATTCTACCACCTTCCTTAGCCCTTGATGATCACCAGAAAAATAGCCAAGACCTCCAAAAAAATCGGATGGTGAAGAGAGGAATTTTTGTTTGTTATTTTTAGGGTTTTTCGAGGGGATAAAATGGGAAATTAAATAAAAACCGTGTGGAGGGGGAGGGATGGCATAAATCTCGGCTATCAATTGATGAAAAGATCAGAATTTTTGAATTGTAATTGTTTCCATATTTATTTTGATGTTTATCTATATTTATTTAGTTTTAAACAATTGTAACAATTAAATAAATACATGTGTATAAGTATTTTGGTCATAATTGTCATATAATAATGTACAAGTATTTCTAGGACAATTAAAATATTAAAATGTTCATACAAAATTTATCTTACTTCATATGTTGCTCATTTCCAGAGGTTTGGGAATTATTTGGTGCTTTATGTACTTTTTAATTAAATTTTAAAATTACAGGGGTATTTTGGTCATTTTGCATTGTTTTGAAATTTCGGGTATTACAACTTCTTCCCCTCTAAAAGAAAAATTTCGTCCTCGAAATTTGAAGTCGTAAAGTTAGACGAAGTCGTAGCAAATCGCAAAAGATCGTCACAACATACTCACACCCGGGGAGGTTCTTCCAAAAGGGATCTTCAGACCAAATAGTTTCTCATGACTCAAATCAAAACAAGATGGGTTCAAATTTATCAGAAGGAGGCAGATTAGATTGATTCTGATCAAAAGGTCCATGCAACATAAAATGGACGATAGGTGAATCTCCTGGAATGCTCATATGGAGGACGAACAAGATTTCAAATCAAATTGACTGCATCAATAGTAGAGGGCTCTACAAAGAGTTCAATATTTATAATTGAGGTCAACAGAATGCAAAACGGGAGTTTAAACTCATCCAGATATCTAAAGAACGGAAGTAGGGTATACGCATAGATAGAATGAACCTACAGTCTCACTAATCACGGATAACCAACGGAGATCAAATTCTAAACTTCTTAGGTACTCCCGAAATATCCTATGCCCACAACCAGTGCACGTTATATGGTGTAAGTATTATTACGTTGGCCAGACGTCATAATACTGGCATCATATAAATATGCCCTCATGATGGTCATACTTTATCTCAGGTCGTGAACAAAATAACCTATCTTAATCCACCAAATCTTTCTACAGCCTCAAAGGTCATTAAAATCAAACACCCTAACTAAGAGAAGAACGAACTACTCGAAAGGGTTAACGGAAAAGATCTAGTATGTCTATCAGAATTGAATACGTCGCTAATAGCGCCAATCCTTCATCACTCACTAGAATCAACTCAGGCAATATCAGTGGTTACTTCAAAATTCTCATAACAAACCATCATCCAACATACGCAAAATCTACACAAAACAGAATTACTAGTTGGGAACCTAAGTCATTCAAAAGATCTTATCATTAGGTAACGGAAATTTAAGTAGGTCAAGAGGAAATGAATTACGTTATCCATAGCTTCATCCTTCACAGAATCAAGTCTTCCAACCACAACGTTCGCTTCAGAAATATCATACATTCAATACATGCTTCCAATTCCAAGTAGTCTGCTACAATTTCTGGATGCCAATCAAATCTATTTTTCCAGAACAAGGGTCATTTATTTAATACGAAAATGATCTACGTGTTCCTCGTTCGTCTCAGAGCACAAACACACCGTCATACTATGACAGTTGTCCGATTACTCACGAAAACATGATTTTATTAGCCAATACAATTGGCATTATTTAAAACTCATAATGGTCACAACGAGTACGAAAACAGCTTCATGAATCGTTTCAGTAAAAACTTCATATCTACTTCATATCACCTGTCTTCCTCTTCTCAAATAAAACTGTAATGCTTCACGGAGGTTACTCTCAGTTAGTCAACTCTCTTCTTAGAAGTACTTGTGGTAGCTTCTTTAGTCCTTCAAATATTAACCGAGGTCGTCTGATATGGAGTTTACAAAGATAGAACGAATCAATCATTGACACGCGGAAATGAAAAAAAATGATTACGGGTAGTGATACGGTTAGGGTTACGATTAGTCGATGCGCTGACGCAAAATTTTCTCTTTCTTCTTCATAGACTAATAAGGGTATTCAAAGGGAACGCTGAGGTGAACAAAATCATATTCCATCAGCTTCTTCAATCTCTCGACTTCTATAGCATCATGGGTCGTCAATTGAGATCGGTTCCAAGTCAATTCTACTACACCAAAAATTTGTACAACAAAACTTCCGATGCCAAAGCTTCTAAGGGTGGACACTAATAAGTGTCAGGAGAATTTGACAATCAAATGAGATCAAGGTAAATGTTTCCATAGCAGCGTTAAGCTTAACAGATTCGAGCGGTTAAAAGGTTATCATAACAAAAGTAGGATGCAAATAGATTTCTGAAGTCACATATCAGGTACAGAAATCCCTGGCAGCTTATGAGGGCCAGCCAATCCATAAATTAAAGACCTCAAAATCGAATATATCAAAAGTAAACGGATTCGTAGGATGAGTACGGTCGTCAAGACAGATGGTTTGTTTATATATCAAGGTTGAGTACATGGGTTCAACATAGTGTTGAGATAGATAAATGAACAGTTCAAGGTGATGGAAATTTTGTTTAGCTATTTAGCATAAGTGGCAGGTAGGTTGTGAATCATCGGTAATACAAACATCGTATAACTGTCAAAAGTGAGGCGTAAGGAATATCAGTTATCAGCATTATCATGCTCAGTTGACAATTTAATATCGAGACAAAATTATCGTCATATCCTTCCAAAGGAGGCTAGTTGGCGGCAAGATTCATTATTCAAAGGGAGGGAATAAATTTCTTATCTCCATGGTTAATAATCACCAGAGTCCTCATAGGAGTAGTAATGGATTTCGCAAGACGGAGTAGTATCAGATGATACATTTATATCCAGCACTGGAAATGAATTAATAGGAGGTGTCAAACACATTGGGGTTAATTGACCTTTGGGATGGTCGGAGAGGTATCAAACTGTTCGTCAACAGATCGGAAGTGAAGATCACAATTAGGTAGTGGAACACTCCCAGAAGATATACTTAAGCAACTCACTTCCTGGTCTTCGGTTGCTGCCTTCCCTGGTTGCTCAAATCAACTGGTATGATCCGAAAGACATCTTCGCTTGGCGGCTAGACAATCTCTTGGTATCATGTCAAATCCTACTTCCTATTCCGGTGGAAAAACTTGGGGGTTCAACCCGGAATCATATTCGGAAAACTCAGGGTGCCAATTAATTTTCAAGGTAAGGTTTATTCATTGGTGTACGAAATGGTTTCTAGGAAGACTTCATAACCGCGAAAGTAACACACGAGTCTCCAGGGTAATAGTGATAGCAAGGAGTTTAACAATCGGTAATTATGGTAGGAAGTTCAAAATTGTTTCAAACGCCAAAGGATAGTTGTCAATATTTTGAATGTTCACTCAACCAATCCCTTATTAGAATAAAATCAAGGTTGACTATCCAAAGAAGGACGGGTCAACAAAGCAAATCTTATCGTTCAAAATGAGAGGGAAACATTTTATACTCGTGGTTAATACCGCAAAGCTTCTCATAGGAACGGAGATGGGTAAGACGAAATCAAATAGCGTCGGAAGATTCATAGATGCTTATCAAAAGCAAGAGACAATTAATAGAATGTATCAAGTATGTCATCGTCATGGAGATTCTCGTAATGCCCGAAGAGGCATCAAAATGATTAACAAAAGGATCAGTGGTCGGAGTCGGAATCTGAAGACAAGGATCAAATAGTGCCAGGCAATTACTATGCAATTCTCAATGCTTTCAAGATTTATTTAGGTTTCAAATCTTAGGTGGTGCAAAGCGTAAGCTTTCAATTTCCAAAAGTGATCTCAAAAGCAAGGCACAAATCAAAGTAATGCGGAAGCAATGCTACTTAAACAAATGCCTTATAGTCTACCCATTCCTCACCGGTCAAAACTTAAAGTTCCTATAGGGAAATCCTAAAGCAATTTCTTACAGGTTATCTTATGAGCGCCTACAGTGGAAACCTAATGGTCCAAATTTCACAGGTCAAGGGTAAATGTATTACAAGTCGCAGCCTGTCTCTCTGATACCATAAATTGTAACACCCCAACCCGACAAGGGTAAAGATGTCACAATAATGGTTTCATATCAGATCAAACAAAGCATACATTTAAAGTAATACAAGAATTCAAAGATTACAAATGAAATACTGAAAACTACAAGGTTACAAATGAAACTTTCGATAAATACAAATTCTAAGATATAATAACTTTAATCATCTCTAATCCCGAATAGCTATCAATCTTCTAAGTCCAAGGTACTCTCCACTCATTCCCAGCTTCCTACTAAAACCTGCAGCAGGAAAAGAAATGCGGCTGAGCTACGAGAGCTCAGTGAACAGATATAATGATAACAAAGCAGTAGTAGAGAAAGTGCAAAGTAAAAGATATAAAAGTCATGCAGATATAATAAGAGTCGAGGGATGATAAATGGATAAGAATAAGAGAAAAGAAAAAGGTTATAAGGTAAGGATAACGGGACAGTAATCCACCACGAGCCCATAAACAAAACAAATCATATCATCTCAAATGTAACCAAATGGAGTAGCTAGCTCCCAGATATGTGAAAGACGTGTATCGCACACACCACCAGTCACCAGATAAATATAACAATTAACAAATAACTATTAAGCATAAACAGATCAAATCTAGGATGCACCCATACGCCCCCACAGACAAATCATAATCATAATCATAATGGCCATAACAGATAATAAATAAGGGACGGAACAAGTAATCACTCTCCTGCCCTAGAGTCATGTCAAAGGTGCGTCAATGACATGGACATGAAACCCTCATGCCTAGTGATTGGCTCGGATATCAAACTGTAGGTCAAAGGTCAGATGTACTATCAAAATAATCAAAAAGTCATATCCTAAGGGTACATGGCAAAAGGTTCATGTCAAACAGTCCAGAAATAACTATCAAAGGTTCAAATCAGAGTTTATCAAATTAAGTTTTATCTCAAAGTTAAGTTCAGATTATAAGGACTATATCAAATGGTTTAGAAAAGAATTTCACAGGTTCATAATTAAAGTTCGTAGCAAAAGTTCATTTTAGAGGTTCCTGTCAAAAGTTCATTTAAAACATTTCTTTAATCATGGTTTTCAAATAAATGATCTTTCAGGGTAGTTTTCATAAAATAATCTTTCAAAACGGTTTTTCATAAAAATATTCTTTAAAACTAGTTTTCACAAAAGTTAACAAATGTCATATAAAAATAGTATCATTTCACCATTCATAATCATTCTTTTAAAATAACTGATTTCTCTCAAAACATTTCCCGGTCATAATTAAAAAAAGGTTTTCACATTTATTTACCAAAATCAAATGAACCTTCGAAGTATCAAGTGGTACGAAAACTAATATCACACGGTCACGAACGAATATCAAATGGATCATTATAGAGACTCAAAGCAAAAGGGTCATATCGAACATCAAAGTCAAAACGAATCAAACAAACGAACCAAAGTGTAGGGGGAACATAGCAATGGCTTAGGGAATCTTAAAACGAATCAAGATCAATGAGTCATGAGAGGGAAAACACCCTTACTGAAAAAGGGTAGAATATCTGTACCTTATACCGCAAGTGAAAACATAACAGAAAATACAAAGGTCGGAAGCAAACTCCATCTTCGGCGAATCTACACGAATTCACGACTGTCTTATTAAAACTTATTTAATTCAGATTACTTATTTTAGTCGGCTTTCCATTTTTAGTAACTTTCCTTTTTAGGTAACTTTCCAAAAATAGCAACTTTCCATAATTAGTAACTTTCTATTCTTAGCATGTTTCCTTAATTAGCAAATTTCCATAATTAGGGTTTTAAATATAAATATACCAAAGTTAAAGGTTTAAACTGAAAATATCACAAGTTATACATTTTATTCCACAAGTTTACCATAATTACAATTTAAACACTTTAATTATACAAATTACAAAACAACCTTATAATTAATTAAATTGCCATTTAATCCTTTTAATATTCATAATTACACATTAAGCCTTTGAATATCCAAAAATACACATTAAGCCCTTTATCTCATATATTATACGAAACAAACTCAAGTTTCTAGAATTTACACTTTTAGTCCCTCAATTTAAATTAAATACAATTTGACCCTTATAATTACAATTAAATTCTTTTCTTGCAATATTTACACATAGGACCCTCATGTTATATTTTTCCTACATTCCCACAGACCTAATTAACATTACAAAAATAGCCCAAAAGTTTCAAAGTTGGCAAAACACACCCCTATTATTTTAAATTTCAAATCGTTAAATCACAAAACCATCATAAACCCTAATATAAATTTCCCAATCATTGCCTCATCATTATTAGGACCTTAAAACATAATTAATGGCCAGATCTATTCATAAACCCCTAACCCTAGCTTAATTCGATTTATTTTCCATGTTTTCTTTATTTTCCTTTAAATCCGGTTATAACAAAATTAACCAAAACATGATCTAAGCCTCAACAAATGTAAGGACAATTTTTCTGATGTTATATGGCACGTTTAGAACCTAGGAAAAATATGTTTTAGATCCAGAAAAATCGCATGAATTATTTAGAGGTTATTTATGTTTTTAGGGTTTAAAACTCATTAATTTTCGTATGACCAAATAAGCATGCATGATTCGAATCCAGTATTTTATATGAGTTATATATGATGTAAGAAACACCAAAAAAATGCCATATGAATTTTAGAACAAAATAATAATGCGTGGTGATTATTTACCTATCGGATGAAAATTCGACACAAGAAATTACCCCACGATCAAACTAGCAACTCCACGACCCTAAGATTATTTTTCCCACCTTCCTTAGCCCTTGATGATCACCAGAAAAATAGCCAAGACCTCCAGAAAAATCGGATGGTGAAGAGAGGAATTTTTTGTTTGTTATTTTTAGGGTTTTTCGATGGGATAAAATGGGAAATTAAATAAAAACCGTGTGGAGGGGGAGGGATGGCATAAATCTCGGCTATCAATTGATGAAAAGATCAGAATTTTTGAATTGTAATTGTTTCCATATTTATTTTGATGTTTATCTATATTTATTTAGTTTTAAACAATTGTAACAATTAAATAAATACATGTGTATAAGTATATTGGTCATAATTGTCATATAATAATGTACAAGTATTTATAGGACAATTAAAATATTAAAATGTTCATACAAAATTTATCTTACTTCATATGTTGCTCATTTCCAGAGGTTTGGGAATTATTTGGTGCTTTATGTACTTTTTAATTAAAATTTAAAATTACAGGGGTATTTTGGTCATTTTGCATTGTTTTGAAATTTCGGGTATTACACAAACAGATCCATCATTAATCTCCATTTTCCACACAATAAACATACATTTCATCTATTTCCCTATTATTCTCTCTCAATAACCGTTTTTTTCCACCATTTCTCTTCTTCACTGTTTCATTAATTCCTTCCAAATTACTGAACGAATTTCAAATCTGATTACATCATTTGATTCAGCTAATCATTGCGAACACAATGATTAGCTTTGATCGGATTTTCGTTTGCTTTTCAAAAACCCCCCAATTTTGATTTTTTGCGCCATTTTTATCATTTTTCTATTTTTTTGCTTATTTTGATTCATTATGTCTAATAAGAAGAAAACACTAAAAAGACAAGTAAAACCTCCTGCTCAATTTAGTGATTTTGTTGTTGGAAATATGAGTAAAAAGAGAAGTGATAATAATGGTAAGAGATCTGATGAAAGTAGGAATGATAAGAGTGAAGGAGGTAATGTTGAAGCTGATTTGAGTAGTGTATCTAAAGATGAAGGTATTGTGAAGCAGAAGAATAAGAGTCCAGTGGTTGATTGTACAGAGAAGGGGGGGGAGTGTGCAGCATGTGGGTGATCCTGGGGTTAGTGTTGAAAGGGTTAGAGGAATACAAGGTGATGAAGGGCCTACTACTAGTACTACTCCTGATTGCAATGTAAGTAAGAATAAATCTACTAATATGGTGAATAATAGCTCAAGTAGTAATGTGAATAAATGTGTTGAAGTAATTGATGCGGAGGAAAATAATGTTGAAAGTCAAAAGAATGTTAATAAGAATGATGATAAGGTGAATGTTGATAGTAATAAAAAGGATAAGGCTGGTAAGAGTTACTCTTATGCTAACATTGTGAGAAAGGATGAGATTCCTAAGGAACTCATTTATATACCAACTGAAGTTAGTGAATCAGGTAGTGAAGTTGTGGTGTTTGATGAAGTGCTTGTAAAGAATGGGAGTGAAAGGTGGATGCTAACTGCATGTGGACAGTTTGTAGGATATAATATGCATATTAATGAACTGAGGTATAATATTAGGAGAATGTGGAGTAAATTTGGAATTGTGGATATTAATGCTAGTATGAATGGGCAATAAACTTTTAAATTTAGAGATGAGGAAGGATTGAATGCTGTGATTGAAAAGGGACCCTGGATGGTGCAAAACAAACCATTGTTTGTGCAGAAATGGAGTCCTGAGATAGGTATGCAGATCATTGAACCTAAGAAAATGCCAGTTTGGGTCAAAATGTCTAATGTACCACTTGAGGCTTGGAGTGTGAATGGAATTAGTGCTCTAGCAAGTAGTTTAGGTAAGCCAATGGTTATGGATTCTATGACTGCTTCTATGTGCCATAGGGGAGTTGGTAATTTGGATTATGCTAGAGTTCTAGTTGAGTTTGATGCTGAAAAGGAATTAAAACATGAAATTGAGGTGCAGTACAGGGATAAGGAGAATAGAACCAAGGGATCAAAAAAGATAAAAGTATTATATGATTGGAAACCTTGTAGGTGTACTGAATGCAAAGTGTTTGGGCATGAGTTTAGTCAGTGCATACTTAATACTAATAAGGAAAGTGTTAATAATCAGATGGGGGAAAAGGTGTATGTGGCTAGTAATGGTGCTGGTTGTTGGATCGATTAAACTCTGACCAAACTAACTTGTAGCTTGTCTACGATTTAACAGCTTTGAATAAATTCAAACCTATTAATAGTGAAACACTGATATACTTTGCTAAGTATGCGGAATCTACTTCAACAAAGCTAAGAAGAATTTAATAAACAACTTTGAATATTATTAAAACCTTGAACCTGCTTTCTTATACAGATTCACTAACAAACTCTAAACTCTAATAATCGTATATCACTAATCGACTATATCTTGTCTCTCTAAAAAAAACATATATCTCTAATGCCAACCTAGGGATCCTTTTATAAGCACAAGGAAAACCCTAGTCGGTTTACAATACTTGAACGACAAGTAAATTCCAATTATAACTCTAATCTAATACGAATATTCTAGAATTACACATTAGTCCTTAAACTTATTTGCATGGCAGTCCTTTAACGAGCAGCAGTACTTTCATTGAATAGCAGTACTTTGACTTGAGTAGCAGTACTTTGACTTTTATAGCCCAACAATCCTCCCCTAACTTGAATTCTACTTGCTTGATTTCAAGTTTCTTTGTATGTCTTTAACTTCAACACTTTATCTTCAAAGAAAGATTGTTTCTTCAAATCTGACTCGTTATGTTGTCATCATCAATGCAAACAGTATCTTCAATCTTTATCAGCAACAATTTTTTTCAGCATCAGATCTTTTCAGCAACTCAGCATCATATTGGCAATATGTACATCAGATCGTAAAAGTTTCATACTATTCTCATCACTTCCAGGTGTGTTAACTCCTGTGAGAGGTGAATCATTGAAAACTTAATGGATTTTGATGTCTCTTTACCAAAGCCATTAACTCTGGAGTAGCCAATGTTTAGATTTATGAAAAACCATGGTACATTGATAACCATATGATTTTTAGCAAATCATCAGCTATCAACGGATTTGAGTAGTCTTTACCAAATAGCCGTTTGCTTTTGGACTAGTTAGTTCTTTTAGTACAATCACTACCATGGTGAACTAATTACCATATAATGGTTTTCCACAGCCTTTACCACAAAGCCATTATTTTGTGGGCTAGCCAACTCTTCACTAATATAGATATGGTGAGTTGAAAACCATACAATTTTTAGTAAATTGCCAACTAAAAACGGATTTGATAATCACATCAGAGCCGTACCCTCATGATGAGTCAAACTCTTTCTTGTTTATTAAACATGGTGAGTTGATTACCATTTGTTGTGTAGTACAAGTACTAACACCATGCTGTTGCTTTCAAAACCATTTGTTGCTGTTTAATCTTTGTGCTTCAAAATGTTTTTGCACTTATCAAAAATTACTAATTTTATCAAAAGACTTTACTGGTTTTATGCTGCAAGCAGTACTTTGAGAAAGTACTGTCTGACCAGCAGTACTTTTAAGAAAGTACTTTATTTTTCAAAAGATTTATATAATATTTAAACCATACCAGTAGTTATGCACTAATCTTCAGTTTCTGTAGTCCACTTGATGAATAATTTTATGACCATCAATGCTACTTCATCCTCTAGTTCCACTTCCATTCCATGCTCTAGCATTCTGATCATCAGATCTCTTGTGAGTGGATATCTCTGTTCTGCTAGCATATGAATCATAGTGCCATCTTCTAACTCCAAAACATGTATCCCAACTGATCCAAAGAATCTCCATCTGTTAATCTCCCAGTTGTCTTGATTTTCCCACAAAGCACTGTCCTTAGACTCCTCTGTCTCCCAGATTGTTGTGAGATCTCCTAACAATACCAAACCTACTCCTTGTGGTGGAATATGTTTAAAATAAGTTTGCACTTGGAGATATAACTGAAGCATATCATCTCTATCAATCAGATGTAGAATATCCCACAATGAATTAAACACTCTAAAACTTCCATCTTGTCTATGAAATATTAGATAATCTCCTTCTTTAGATTCTACAACTGAAAAAGTAGATATCTTGGACTTCTTATCAGAATCTTCTTTCAATTTTGGATTATCAAAGTCAACAACTCTAAGATAATTTCTGAGCTCATCAACTGTGTCTGTTCTTAATTCAACAGCTTCCTTGAACTTCTTTGATGGCTGTTCATCAGTGACTCTTTTCCTCTTTGAGCTTCTAGTAGCAGCTCTTTCCTTTCTTTTATCTTCAGGCTTGTCATCTTCAAAAGAAATAATGCCTGCAAGATCTCTTTGAATAGCTTCTCTAACAGCATCATACAGATCCTTCATCTCTGTATATGTCAATCTAACTAAACCTGTGAATCCTTGACCTTTCAAATAAGCCATCATATCATTCCTTTCTCTAGCTTTACTAATTGGCCTTTTTGATTGAACACTCTTCCTTGATTCTTCAGCATCTATCTCTGCTTGTAATATTCTTGCTGCTTCCTCATTTTTGGCAACCTCAATTTGTCTTAACTGTGCCAATGTCATCTTCTTCTTCTTCTTTTCTACCAATATCCCTTTTCCTTTATCTTTTGGATCTATCTCTTGTGTAGGTTGAGAAGAAGTATGATGTTGTTCAACCTCATGAATACTAATACCTCTTTGACTTGACATATTAAGCATGATATCAGCAATTGTTTCATCATCACTGTTAGTATGAGCTATAACTTCTTCCTGAGCTGGTTTAGAAGGACCTACTTCCTCTTGAACTTGATTTGAAGGACCAATATCCTCTTCAAAATCTAAGGTTCTAGGTGTAATCGTGAATTGCCTCTCAGTACCTTGTTGAGCAGTACTTTCTTGAACAGTACTTTCAACTTCAGCTCCTTCTAAGTTTATTTCCTCAGTATCACCACTTCTCACATCAACAGTAGCTTCTTCCAAGTTTATTTGCTCTGTTTCATCACTCTTCCTCTCAACAGTATCTTGAGGAATATGTTCAGGTGGTGTCCTCTGAGTATCATCCATAAATCCAGCATCATCTTCATTCAAATCTTGTTTAAAACCAGCATCATCTTCATTCAAATTCTCTAAATTCCTCCCCAATTGGAATGAAGATTGCTTCTTAGACTTTTTCCTCTTAGTAATCTTTGTAGGTATCCTACCACTCTTTTTCTGAGACTTCACCCATAACCTATGGTGTTGAACTAGTGGCCAAACATACCTTTTCAACTTTTGAAACTTTGTCTTTAATTTGTCTATCTTAGCAGCTTGAGCCTCACTCTCCTTCTTCAACCTCTTTAACTCTCTTGTTAAAGCATAATTGTCCAATTCTACCTCCTCTTCTTCAAATTGTTTAGACACATTTGTGGAAGAATCATCAATAGGAGATGGTGGATTATTCATACCTTGGTCTGACTCCTCATGAGTAGGAATGTCCATAGGAGCAGTACCTTCCCTAGTAACCGAATTTGGAGAAGCAGAATGTTGAGAAGCAGTAGGTTGAGGAATACTATCTTCTCTTGAAACTGGAGACTCTTGGCTTGCTGACTCAGAATTTGCTTCTTGCTCTTGCTCTTGCTCTGCATCTCTTACAACTTGTGCAACTCCCAATATATGAGCAGTCAAAGGTGTGTTGGTTCCAGAAAACTTTGCACTTTGTTTAGATAGAAAAGTAAACACCTTTGATGGAAGTTTGACAGTGGGTAGAAAACTTTAAGGTTTAGGGACATCCTCAAGTTGATTGTTCAAGAATAACTGAACAAACCTTGGATACATCAAAAATGGTGAACCATTACCAATATGTGTAAGCATACCATCCAGAATGAGTCTTGAAAAATTGAATCTTCGATCGGTAGCTAAACCCACTAATGCAGATGCAATATTTTGACCAAATTGATCAAAAGAAGTACTCTTGGGACTCAAACAATGAAGTAGAACGTGAATTAGGTACTTCCAATGAGAACAAAACAAAGGCTTTTGAAAAGTAAGCTTCGTCAGATCGCCTTCATAACCCAAAGCACTTAAAGTGTCCCAAAGCACTTGTTTTTCAAAACGAACAGCCCCTCCTTCATCATCAAACATCAACACATCCCTAATCGTGGCCTCAGTAATCCTAATAGCTCGTCCAGCAACCGTAGCCCTAATCAACGAATCATCTTCTTTCGTTGCAGTAGCCCAAAATTCTTGCATCCAGGGACCAATAACATCAGGGTCAACTAAAATAGAGTAGTTGATGGAAGACCCAGTTAAGAAATCAATGATCGCATGAAAATCAAGATTATCCCTTGTCTTGTCCAAATTAGCGATCATATTATGTTTGCTAACAGTAAGGCGATTAGCCATGATGAGTTGGTAGAGAAGAATTCGCTTTGAATGTGTGTTTTGATATAAAGATTGTGGTGTAAAAGCGAATGAAGGATCTCAAATATGGTAAAAGGCGGGGAAATAGGAGTGAGTTTCTTTAAATAGGATGAAAATAAATCAAAAACTCTTAATAATAAAGTTACCGTTTGGATTAACTTATTATCTCCGCCGTAAGGAATTAATTAACCGTTAGCCCCACAATTTTTGACCGTTGGAACAGTACGTCCACGTAAGCAGTACGTTGAAGCAGTACGTTGGTGAAGCAGTACTTTAGGCAATAAAGCAGTACGTTCCATCTTGTTATCCACAATCAATATGCCAACTAAAACCAAGAACTTGTAAAAGGTGCATGCTTAAGTTCTAACTAATAGCTAATGTTGCCTCCCCTCAAATACAACATATAGGCTAAACTAAATCACTAATAACTAATACTGTTATTAAGACTGAATAGAAAGTATTCTAACTAATACTAAAGCCTCCCCTCAAATGTAGCCTAGTAGTTAATCATCCCAATGCTCACAACTAAGTGGTTGAATCTTGAAACATCAAATCCCTTAGTGAGTAGATCAGCTACATTATCATCTGTGTGAACCTTAAACACAGTTATAAGCCTGTGCTCATAACAATCCCGAATAAAATGATGCCTAATCTGAATATGCTTGGTCTTGGAGTGATAAACAGGATTCTTCACAATGCAGATGGTACTCTCATTATCAATGTTGATAGGAGTATTCTTGAAATTGAATCCATAATCCAAGAGTTGATTTTGCATCCACAGAACTTGTCCACAACAGCTTGCAGCAGCAACATATTCTGCTTCAGTTGAGGAGGTTGCAGCAATGGTTTGCTTCTTACATTGCCAGGAGACTAATCTTCTTCCAAGATATTGACATCCTCCTGAGGTTGATCTTCTATCATAGTTATCCCCTGCATAGTCACTATCTGAAAAGGCTTCTAAGTGAAAAGGTGACTCCTTAGGATACCATAATCCTAACTTTGGTTGATGCTTGAGATATCTAAAAATTCTCTTGACTGCATACATATGGGAAACCTTGGGTGTAACCTGAAATCTTGCACATAAGCAAACAGCAAACATGATGTCAGGTCTGGATGCAGTTAAGTACATAAGACAACCAATCATAGATCTGTAGAGCTTGACATCCACAGCTTGTCCATCTTCATCCTTGCCTAGAGGTTTATTCTTATCAATGGGTGTGGTGGCAGGCCTGAGATTTGGAAGATCAAATCTTTTAAGTATGTCTGCAACATACTTTTCTTGGTTAATGAAGATTCCATCTCTTGTTTGTCGAACTTGAAGTCCCAAAAAGAAGGTTAATTCTCCCATAGAACTCATTTGAAACTCCTTCTGCATAAGATCTTCAAATTCTGTCACCATAGACTTCTTTGTAGCTCCAAATATAATATCATCCACATATACTTGGACTAACATAATATCTTTCTTATCCCTCTTGATGAACAAAGTCTTATCAATTGCTCCTCTCCTATAACCATGTTGTAATAGAAAATTTGAGAGTCTCTCATACCAAGCTCTGGGAGCTTGATGAAGGCCATATAATGCCTTGATCACTTTGTAGACTTTGTTTGGATGTGCAGGATCTTCAAAACCAGGAGGTTGTTTAACATAAACTTCCTCAGAAATTGTGCCATAAAGAAAAGCACTTTTTACATCCATTTGGTAGACAGGAAATCCCATGTATGATGCAAAGGCAAGAAATAACCTTATTGCCTCTATCCTTGCAACAGGAGCAAATACTTCATCATAATCCACCCCTTCTTCTTGGCGATATCCTTGTGCAACCAATCTAGCTTTATTTTTGATAACATTCCCTCTTTCATCTCTTTTGATTCTAAAAACCCATCTTGTACCAATGACTCTTTTGCCATCTGGTAAATCACATAATACCCAGACTTCTTGAAGCTTAAATTGTAGAAGTTCCTCTTGCATGGCTTCAACCCAACTTTCGTCTGCTAAAGCTTGAGCTACCTTTTTGGGTTCTTCTTGAGATAAAAAGCAAGCAAACAGGCATGTTTGTTGATCCTTGTGATTCATCCTGTTTTGTTTGTAAACAAAGCTAAGTAAAGCAGTATGTTGCTTAGAAAGGCCTTTAACTTTGTTCCTTGTAACCACTCCTGAAGAGGGTGATCCAATAATATTACTTTGAGGATGAGCTTTATGAACTCTCAATGTAGGAGTTGGTGGTACTGAAAGAGCAGACTCTAAGTTAGTAAAATCAATTCCTTCATTGGAGAAAATACCTTCTGGATTAAGCTCATCATCAACTTCTTCTAATCCAGGAATGTTAGCATTAACTAAATCATCATCATCAACATTGGAATCATCTGCATTGTTCCAATTTGATTGCTCTAATACATCAGAAGTACTGTCAAATGGATCAGCAGTACTTTGATCTAAAGTACTGTGGGCAGTATCTTGAAAGTTACTCTTTTTCTTTGCAGCCTCATAAGCTTGTCTTTGTTCATCTTCATAGGATTGTGCTATAGTTTCTTGAAACAGCATCCTATTAAGCTCATCTTGTATGGCTTGATCTTCATCAGATACTATATGAGATGGCTGAGCAGTAGTTTGTTCTTCAACAGTAACTTCAGGTTCTTTGTCAGGAACTTCTTCTGGTGTACCATTAACTCCATGAACAATGTACTGTGAATCATCTTCTTTGGAATTAGCCTGATTCTCTTCTCTAACAGGAACATAATTCATAGATGGTGTGAATTTGAGATCAAGATCAAACATCCAATCAGGACCTTTACCTTTCTGAGTTTCCTTATCTTCCAAAAATTCAACATGAAGACAATCTTGTACCTTTCTGGTATTCCTGTTATAAACTCTAAATCCTTTGCTATTTGTACAATAACCCAATAAATATCCTTCATCTGACTTACCATCAAATTTTCCAAGAGAATCAATGGTATTAAGAATAGTCAGAGAGCAACCAAAAGGTTTTAGAAAACGAATATTTGGTTTCTTTCCCATGAGTAACTCATAAGGTGTCTTCATCTGAGGTTTAGTTACTGAAACTCTATTCAACACATAGCAAGCAGTACTTATGGCTTCAGCCCAAAAGAGAATAGGTAATTTGGAATCTGCAAGCATTGTTCTAGCTGCTTCTATCAAAGTCCTGTTCTTTCTTTCTGCAACACCATTTTGCTGTGGTGTTCTAGCAATACTAAACTCTCTCTTGATCCCTTTCTTGGCACAGAATTCATCCATATGCTTGTTCTTGAATTCTGTTCCATTATCACATCTAATACCTCTTACCTTGAGTCTTAATTGATTTTCAAGGGCTACTATCAGGTCATGAATAGCATCAAAGGTTTCATCTTTAAATCCCAAGAAAAAGACCCAACTAAATCTGCTACAATCATCTGTCACAACCAAGCAGTACTTCTTCTTGTTTAAACTCTCTACTGAAACTGGTCCAAACAGATCCATGTGTAGCAACTCCAAAGGTTCTCTAATATCTCTTTCCCCAAGCTTCTTACATGAAGCTTTATGTTGTTTACCCTTCTTGCAAGCCAAACATGAATGATCAGCCTTGAATGTTTTGGAAGGTAAACCTTTAACTAAATTTCCTTTGACCAGCTTGTTGATGTTCTTAAAATTAACATGACCTAATCTTCTGTGCCACAGATGTGCTTCTTCCAATGATGCCTTTGCTACTAAACATGTTGCTCTTCCAGCAGAGTTGAGACTCTTTAAGTCTAAACTGTATACATCATTGGTTCTTGGTACTCTCAATGTTACCAAATGATCATCAACAAATTTGAACTCAGGTGAGAGAATGAGACATTCTGTATCAGTAAACAGAATTGGATACTTCTTGTCACAAATTTGAGATACTGACAATAGGTTGAATTTGAGCTCCTTTACATATCTAACATTCTCAAAATCAATACATCCAGCCTTGATTGTTCCTTTGCCAGTGATTCTTCCTCCATCAGGATCATTACCAAATGCAACTCTTCCTCCATAATATGCCTTAAAGTCTGACAGGATCTCCTTGTCCCCTGTCATGCTGCCAGAGCAACCACTATCAACAATAATATGATCTTTAAGCTCCTCCTCTGGGTTGCCCTGCACATTAAAGAAAAAGGTTAGTTTCTTTTAGGAACCCAAGCCATTACTGACTTGTGTTCCCCTTGTGGAGTGACATACTTGAATTCCTTCAGTATGTAATCTCCACTGGTTTTAAAGGCATGGTCAATGATTATTTGAGTTGGTCCCATGTCCAGTGTTGCAATATCAACAACACTCCCTGTTTCACCCTTATCTGATGAAAGTACTTCTTGTTCCCCATCAGTACTTTCTTTCTTAACCCAATTTCGTTTGACCTTAGGTTTCTCTGAGCTAGGTACTCTGCTTGAGGTGGAAAACTTTTTATATGAATTGAATCTCTTAGGTCTTCTATGTGAAAAAGTATGAGCAGTACCATGAGTGGGTGAAAACTTATCAGTCCTTGGTGAAGGTACTTCTTGAGACTTATCAGATTGTGAAGGTACTGGTGATTTGGAAAACATTCTTTTCTGGTGAGGGTACCTATAGTCTTTTGAGAAGTTACTATGGTTGACCCTATTTGAGTGATTCCAAACTGGTCTAGTCTCTCTTGGCTTATGGGTGGGAGGACTATTCTTTGGAAACTGACTTAAGTATTCTGAGTGAAAGTCACAGTGCTTAATCAGGTGATCAGGACTATAGCATACATAACATAACTTTCTCTCCATATTCCCAAATCCTCTTCTATGATTAAAAGGTTTCCTGTAGTAAGCAGTATTTTGAAAAGTTTCTCTTGGAGGTACTGCTGAATGTCCAGCAGTACTTTGAAAAGTTTTTGGAGGTACTGCTTGTTTTTGAAAGGCTGTAGGAAACTTTTGATCATTACCCCTTTGAAAATCATTCTTAGATTTCTCAGAACTAATTCTACCATTAAGCTTCTTCCTAAACTCTAGGTTGTCTACACCATAGCAAGAAACATCTGTCCTAACAGGTTGAAACTGACCAGTGGGTGGAGGAACTGAATGATACTCCTTATCTTTCTTAAACTCAGGAGGTGATTCACTAATTGGTTCCTCATCCCTAGATGTATTTTCTTCTGAGCTTGTAAGGTCATCATCACTAGGTGGAATCTCGTCCTTAGCACTAGGTGAGGTCTCTTCCTTAGCACTAGGTGAGGTCTCTTCCTTAGCACTAGGTGAGGTCTCTTCCTTAGCACTAGGTGAGGACTCATCTGAACTACTATCTACACCATAACCTAGTCCAGCTCTACTGTTTATGACTCTTTGTTTCTCAACAAATTGAACATGTGATAGACCAGCCTGTTTAATACTACCAAGTCTTTCTAACAAAGTATCTCTTTCCTTAGTAATCTTTTCTAATTCAGACACCTTACATCCTAACTTCCATTCACTTAATTTCAATTGATAATCTTGTTGCTCATATTTTTCTGCCCAAGCTATTTCATTATTTTCATGTGTTAAAATTTTGGCTTCCATTGACTCTAAAGTTAATTGATAACCAGCTACCTCAGACCTAGCTGTTCTACAATTATCTCTTTCAGTCACATAATCTTTAAGCAACTTTTGATAAACATCATTACACTTAGAGCATACCTCAGAGACATTGGATGAACTTGGTGAAGTGGCTACCATAGCAATCTGAACAGGTTCATCTTCATCCTCCATGCTCCAGTCAAAGCTTCCAAGACCATCTCTTGATTCCAAAGCAGCATATCCAGGTTCCTCATCAAAAGCTGTGCCCCAATTAAACTCTTCCATTGCAACCATAGAATATGTGACAGGTTCATCATCAAATTCAGCACTCCAGTCAATTTCTGCTAAATTTTCTTGAGCCACCAAAGCTTTTGGTTGTGATTCAGTAATAGGAACCTCCTTTCTTTCAACCTTGGGTTGTTCAATCATCCTGTTTGCCTGATATTTTGCAAACTTGCATTCCCTTGCAAAGTGTCCAAGCTTTTGACAATTGAAACATTCAATCTTAGATTTGTCAAAAGTGATACCTTGTTTAGCTTTGAAATCAATTCCCCTTCCTGTCTTGTTCATGAACTTCTTGATCCTAGCAGTGATCATAGCTACTTGCCATCTTATGTCAATCTCTTCTAAAGCATCTTCTTCAATCTGCAACAAGTCTTCTTGATAGGTAACAGGTAAAGTGGCTTGTTGTGCAAAGAAGGAACATACAATTTCATCAGAATTGGTGGTGTTAGTTGGTGATGGGTTGGGGGTAGTTGAGGTTGTGCAAACATGCTTTGAATCACCAACAGTACTTTGAGAAGGATAAGCAGTACTTTTAGTGGAAGTACTGCTTCTGTTTTCAGACGATACAAAAGCTATGTTGTGAGTTTTCTGAGAACTATGACCATTCATCTCTTGCTCATACACTTTCAGATTGTTATAGAGATCATCAAAGTCCATAGACTCCAATCCAGGTTGTCCTCTGATCATAGTAGCAACCACATGCCAGACAGATGGCAAACTCCTTAAGAACTTCAAATTTGCATCTTCAACAGATACCTCTGCTCCATATAGTTCTAGCATACTAAGTAGATTTTGGAATCTGTCATAGGCAGCATCAAGACTTTCTCTTTCACCAACAGTGAAGGTTTCAAATTGCTGCTTCAATAAGTTTCTATGCATCTTCTTTGAAGCATCATTACCTCCAAATCTTGTTTTGATCGCAGCCCATAATTGTTTTGCATCCTTAGCATCATGGAACTTCAGTAGGTGACCATCAGGAATAGCAGACAACAGTATGTTGAGAGCCTTATCTTGATTTCTCTTTGTAGCAGCTGGTAAGGGTGGTTGAGGTGGTTTGGGTTGTCCTTCAATTTGTAGAGGTTCATCAAGAACAACATTACCATTAACAATTACATCCCATAGAGCATGGTCAGTAATAGCAAGGTACTGTCTCATCTTCATGCTCCAGAGATCATATTCTCCCTTCTTGATGATAGGAATTCTAAGTGAGGTGATGGATGGAATAGGTGCAGCTTCAGTCGACATTGTTAAGGGTTTGTTGATAAATCGGTTTTAAGAGTTTCTTCTTAATCAGAGTCTCCACACAAGCTCTGATACCACTTGTTGGATCGATTAAACTCTGACCAAACTAACTTGTAGCTTGTCTACGATTTAACAGCTTTGAATAAATTCAAACCTATTAATAGTGAAACACTGATATACTTTGCTAAGTATGCGGAATCTACTTCAACAAAGCTAAGAAGAATTTAATAAACAACTTTGAATATTATTAAAACCTTGAACCTGCTTTCTTATACAGATTCACTAACAAACTCTAAACTCTAATAATCGTATATCACTAATCGACTATATCTTGTCTCTCTAAAAAAAACATATATCTCTAATGCCAACCTAGGGATCCTTTTATAAGCACAAGGAAAACCCTAGTCGGTTTACAATACTTGAACGACAAGTAAATTCCAATTATAACTCTAATCTAATACGAATATTCTAGAATTACACATTAGTCCTTAAACTTATTTGCATGGCAGTCCTTTAACGAGCAGCAGTACTTTCATTGAATAGCAGTACTTTGACTTGAGTAGCAGTACTTTGACTTTTATAGCCCAACACTGGTGGTAAAGATAAGGAGGGAGGTTTTATGGGAAGAAATGAACAGAATAATTGGAATGGTCAAAGACAGAATGGAACAAACAAGACATTTAATAATTCATACAAACAAGATGCTGGAAGGAAATTTAGTAATGAGGGAAGTAAATATGTTGGGAATACAGGTTAAGCAGGGGTTAAAAAAGTATGGAATTTGAAAACAAAAGAAGCAGAAGGAATGAGAAAGTCTGTAAACAAGTATGCAGTTCTTCACTCTTTGCCTGAAGATGATGATCAAGAGTTGAGGATCCTGAAAGATAGAATGATAGTTGATCAATATTTGAATAAAAATATGGAACCAACTCCTACAGAAGCAACTAATTGGACAGAAGATATGAGAAAGTATTATAGAGATAAAAGTGTAGTGGAGATTGATAAGGAAGTTGAAGGTGATACAGCTGAGGATGTGGTTAGTGATACAGAAGGAATTAAAAAGAATATGGAGGTGAATGAAGTGAATGGCTTGGACACAAATGTTTTAAATGAGTGATCTGGAATTTAAAATGGGTGTGTGGAATATAAGGGGGTTGAATACTTTAGAAAAACAAAAAGAGATCAGGAATTTAATTGCTAGTGAGAACTTGAAGATTTGTGCTGTGCTTGAAACTAGGCTGAGAAGCAAGAAGTTACAAGTTGTATGTGAGAAAGTGTATCAAGGTTGGGAATGGATTTCTAATATGCAGTGTTGCAACAAAGGTTGTAGAATTGTGCTTGGATGGGATGATCAAGAAGTTAATGTGCAGATGCTAAATAGAACTAGTCAATCCATGTTCTGTGTCATAAGTGTTGATCAGCTCAAAATCAAGTTTTTCTATACTTTTGTGTATGCTGCAAATGAAGGAGTTGATAGAAGAGAATTGTGGACAGAGTTAAAACAGAATAGCAGGTATGTTAATGGGAGGCCATGGGGTATAGCAGGAGATTTTAATGACACTTTAAGTCCAAATGAACATTTAAGTGGTAACTCTGCTATGACTGCTGATATGATGGAATTCTATGATTGTGTCAATATGATTGAAGTGGAAGATATATGCAAGTCAGGGCTGCATTTTACTTGGACAAAAAACCTGAAGAAAGTCAAGAAGGGGGATGTAACAGGAATTCTCAAGAAGCTTGATAGAATGATGTCCAATCAGGATTTCATTACACATTATCCACAGACTAATGCTAAATTTTTACCTTATATTATATCTGATCACACACCTGTTGTTTTGTGTATCCCCACAGGTAACAAAAAACAAAAAAAGGCTTTCAGAATGGCTAATTTCATTACTGGAAAGAGAGAATTTATTCCTATTGTTAAAGAGGGATGGTGTAAAGAAGTAGATGGATGTTATATGTTCAAAGTGGTTAAGAAGCTAAAGAATCTTAAGTCTCCTCTGAGTAAACTAGCTTGGTGCAAAGGTAATATTTTCAAGAGAGTAGATGATCTTAGATGTCAGTTACAACAAATTCAAACTACAATTGATCAAGATCCTCATAACCAACAACTGAGAATTATGGAAGCAAAATTGGTGGAAGACTTTCTGGATGCAGAATCAGATGAAGAAAAGTTTTTGTCCCAACAAGCAAAGATTAAATGGCTGAAGGAAGGAGATAGAAATTCAAGCTATTTTCATAAAGTTCTTAAAGGGAGATTACACAGGAATAAAGTCTTTTCTTTGTGTGATGCTCAGGGAGTAAGATATGAAGGTGATCAAATCTCAAAATTATTCTTAAATCATTTCAAAGAATTTTTAGGTACAAGTCATGAGGTTCAGTTAATTGATGATATGGATGAGCTTTTTGTGAACAAGTTGAGTACTGAGGATGCTGATGGAATGATTAGGAATGTTACATGTGATGAGATTAAAAAAGCCTTGTTTGATATTGATGACTCAAAGGCTCCAGGGCCTGATGGTTTCACAGCTGCTTTCTTCAAAAAAGCTTGGGGAGTTATTGAGAATGAATTCTGTTGTGCTATCAAAGAGTTTTTCTATTCAGGAAGATTGCTTGGTGAGATTAATGCTACTATTGTCTCTCTCATACCTAAAGTGGCTACTCCTAGTAAGGTGACTGAGTTTAGACCTATTGCTTGCTGTAATGTAATTTACAAGTGCATTAGCAAAGTAATTACAAATAGGATTAAACCTGTGTTGGGGCAATTGGTTAGCAATAACCAAAGTGCATTCATTCCTGGAAGACAGATCCAAGATAATATCCTTTTGACTCAAGAAATTATGAAAGGGTATGATAGAAGAAATGGGCCTAAAAGAGTTGCTTTCAAGATTGATCTACAAAAGGCTTATGATTCAGTTGAATGGAATTTTCTTAGAAGTATTCTTGAAGGTTTTGGTTTTCATGAGAAGATGATTCATTGGCTTATGCAATGTGTAACAACTGCTACATTTACTTTGAGTATTAATGGTGATAGAGTGGGTTTCTTCAAAGGTGGTAGGGGTTTGAGGCAGGGTGATCCTGTGTCGCCATACTTATTTACTCTGATTATGGAAATTTTTTCTCTGATGCTGCAAAGACAAATCAATAAGGAGGATAGGTTCCAATACCATTTTGGATGCAAAGAGCTTAAACTGTCTCATGTATGCTTTGCTGATGATCTTCTTGTCATGTGTCATGGTGATGTATGTTCTGTGGGTGTGATCAAAAGAGCCTTAGAAGAATTCAGTAAATGTTCTGGTCTTGTTCCCAATCAATCAAAGAGTACTTCTTATTTTGGAAGCTTGAATGTTGAGGAGAAAGAAGCCATTAGTCAGGTCCTTCTATTTGCTATTGGTGATCTTCCAGTGAGATACCTTGGTGTACCTCTAATTGCTAAAAGATTAGGCAACAAGGATTGCAAGTGTTTGCTGGATAGAATCAATGGTAGAATTAATAACTGGAAAAACAGAAGTTTGTCTTATGCAGGAAGACTTCAATTAATTGCTGCTGTTTTAGAGTCAATCCATGTATACTGGGCATCTGTATTTTTGATTCCTACTACTACAATAAATGAGATTAACAAACTTCTAAAGAGATTTCTCTGGAATCAAGGTGAATCAGCTAAAGGTAAAGCAAAGGTGGCATGGTCAGATGTGTGTAGACCAAAAGATCAGGGTGGGTTAGGATTGAAGGATTTAAAAAAATGGAATGAAGCTATGATAGCAAAGCAGATTTGGAATATTGCTGTGAAAAAAGATACATTATGGATTAAGTGGATTCATGCTGTGAAGTTGAAAGGAAGAAGCATATGGGAAATTGATGTAGATTGTGGTGATAGTTGGGGGTGGAAGAATTTGCTGAAAGTAAGGAACATAATAAAAGAGAAAGTCAAGTATAAGATTGCTAATGGTGATAGTATTTCTATGTGGCATGATAACTGGAGCTCCATGGGTCCTTTGATGCAGTATATTACCCATAGAGATATCTATGATGCTAGATTATCTATGGATTGTACTGTTGGTGATATGATTGAAAATGGCAAATGGAACTGGCCACTTGAATGGTATGAGAAATTTCCACTTATTACTAGTATTGAGGATCCAATTGTAAGTATGGCTGATAATGATAAGGTGGTATGGTTATCCAAGAATGGTATGGAAGTAGAATTCTCTGTTAAAGGTGCTACAACTGACTTAAGTAGTATTGAGCCAAAAGTGTACTGGAGGAAGCTTGTCTGGTTCTCACAGTGCATACCTAAACATTCTTTTATTTTATGGCTTGCTATTCAAGATAGGCTGAGTACTCAGGAGAGAATGATAAAATGGGGAATGTATAATGTAAACAGATGTCCTCTATGTTTGAGTGAGAATGAAGATTTGCAGCATCTATTCTTCAAGTGTTCTTTTTCTACAGTTGTGTGGGATAAAGTAAAAGAGATTGCTGAGATTGATTGTGATAATAGAAACTGGAATGAGATATTGAAGTTTTTAGCTGATGCATGTGTCCATAAAAGCATTGTTTGGGTTGTTAAGAGATTGGCTTTGGCAGCTTGTGTGTACACATTATGGCAAGAAAGGAATAGAAGAATTTTTAAAGATGTGCAGAGGGACAGTCAAGAGGTGTTTAAAGAGATAAAAGATAATGTCAGGCATAAGCTTCTGGGTATAACAGTTAAAAATAGTGCAAATGTCAGGAAGGTGGAAGCAAGATGGAATGTTCAGTGTAAAATGTTGGTCCATAAAGTCTAACTGATAGAAGCCTGATGAGTACAGAGAGTGTGGAATTCAGCCTTTGTGTTTCAGGAGAGTTAATGGGTTGTTTGGAAGTATGTTTTGATTAAGTTTGAATGGGTGACAGAGTATTTGCAGGGTATGTTTTCACTGCTTAGATTGAGTTATACATGTGCAAGCATATATTTTCTGGCCATAACAATGTTTGAAGTACCTAGTACCTTGGAGTCTAATCTGGTTGACTGTACCTTGGTAGTCACTGTAGATCCTCTAGTTTGGCCTTGGGAGGAAACTAGTATCTCCTTTTGATGAAGAGGAGGTTGAACTGGATATAAGATGTACCATAAAGTAGGGCTTCTCATTGTGAAGGGTATATGGCCTAGGAGGACAGTGCATGATGGGTGGAATAGAGAGTGTGTGAAAGATGAACCTTCTTGGTCCACCCAATGCATTGTCACAGGAGGTCTGGTTGGCATCATGGGGGGAGTGTGTTTCCAATCATCTGAAGCCTTTCTAGAGAAGGAAATGTAGGGTGATTTGGAAGAGCCCCTCCATGGATGGGTTTGGGTTCCTAGTGAAGCCACACTCTGTTTCTGTCTTGCCATTGTGGATGATGGTTGACTGGTTTGATGGAAAAGTGATGTGGAAATGTAGCTAGATGGTTGTGCATTAGTGGTGATTTAAAAAGATCAAGCTGGCATGGTTTATGTTATACTTGCAGCTTTGATTTTGGATTCTGAGATAGTGATATCAGATAGAGTTTAGTGTTGTCTGATTTTGTATTTTGTGTCCTGCATTTTGATCAGTATTGTTGTTTCAGTTTTCTCTGGATGGGGTTTGTCCATCTCAGATGAATTGATTGATTGTAATTTGTTTGTTGATAATAATATAATTCACCCTTTGCACAAAAAAAAAAAAACATACATTTCATCTCAAACCACAAACAATCTACCAACAACAGATACAAAATAGGCCAAGACTATTAGCATCTAATTAATGATATGTAGTAACATCAACAGGAAAATGATTCAATGCTGCGACCTTTTGCATAACGCGATAAAATAGTAACAACAAACATAGAAACTCACAACGACAATCAAACGCCAACAATCCTATCCAAAGTGAGAATGAGCAACGTCGGCACACACAAGTATATGCACCTGGATTTCCATCGCCTATTCCACATTTGGCTGCTAAACAGATTGCCAAGCAGCCAACATACTCCATTGTATTCTGGAGCTACCCAATTAATCAAGGCATACCTCATGACCAAAATTCTCGGTGAAGCATCATACGGAATCTTTAAATCGATTTCTTCCATCCTCCCCAACCCAACATTAGTATACCCAACTAACATTTCTTGGACACACTGGATACAAAAAAGAAAAAAACTATTAACAATTAGAGCAAGAATATTTATGCATGGCCTCAGATATTGAATCAGGTACAAAACAGTAGACTAATTAAATGATTGTCCAACGAAAACTTATGGCTGCCTCGTGCACAGAACTTCCATGATACCAACATCAGCTCAACCTGTAAAGATCACTTCAGATATATGAACAACTCCTTAATACTGCAACATGACTTTACAAAAAATCGAATCAAAATCGCACTTAAGCATCCCAATATCTTGCACAGACCCAAAAAACAAAACTTCGACTTAAAACACAAACTGTAGCAGTCGACCACAAATCAAAATCTAATAGACATGGAAAGCTCAAACAAACACAAACCAACATTCAAAAATCCACCAACAGCAAACAAAGTACATAAACAATTACGAAAGACCATCAGAAGCAAACAAATCACAATTTGTAGCACACCACATAAATTCAGCACACATGATCACCTATGAAGCTCATCAGAAAGTATAAACAAATACAAACACATATCCACCGATCCACTAATAGCATACAAACTTAAAAGAAACCGAAACACAATCCATTAACTACAAACACACATGATCACATATCAAACCCATCACAAAGCATAAACAAACACAAACAATCATCATATACAAAACACTAGACTAACCAAATGATAGAACCATCATTAGCCATATGTACACCGAAAACTTTTGGCTGCCTCATGCACAGAACTTCCACGATACCAATATTAGCTGCAGCCTGTAAAGATCACTTTAGATATAAGAACAACTCCTAAATACTGGAACATAACTTCACTAAAATCGAGTGAAAATCACACTTAAGCATCCCACCTTCTTGCACAGACTCAAAAAATAAAACTTCAAAAATCTTAAAACACAAATTGTAGCACCCATGACCACAAATCACAATCAGATAGACATGGAAAGCTCAAACAAACACAAACCAACATTCAAAAATCCACCAACAACAAACAAAAAACTGAAACAATTATGAATGACCATCAGAAGCAAATAAATCACAATTTGTAGCACATTGCATAAATTCAGCACACATGTTCACGAAGTTCATTCAAAAGCATAAACAAACACAAAAACAAACACATCTCCTCAGATCCACTAATATCATACAAACCTAAAAGAAACAGAAACACAATTCATTAACTACCGAAACACACATGATCACATATCAAGCCCATCACAAAGCATAAACAAACACAAACAATCATCAGATATTTGAAGCTCAATATTTTCATTTGCAAGATTCAATTTTCCATTCATATTTTAAGCCTGACACTAATTGTGAAGGATTATACAAACACTTGGGATGTGAATCTTAATAATGTGTTTGAGATATTTAGGAATGAATGTGCTTTAGTATGCGGAATCTACTATAACACACTTAAAAGAAACAAAAGGTGGTGAGTATGTAAACGTGAATAATAATGAACAATGAACACAACTTGTATAACACAAAACGATTCAATATTATTGATGAAATAATACGGATGATCTAACTATCACCAGGATTACAAAGTAACCTTGAATCTTTGATTTGTTAAGGATTTGTGATTTAGTAACTAAGTTACTAGAGAGGTTGTTCTGTTATGGATATTGCTAAGGTTATTAGTTGAAGAGTTTTTTTTTTTTTTTTTTTTTTTTTTTTTTTTTTTTTTTTTTTTTTTTTTTTACAAAGGTGGTGACTAAGGGATCCTTTTATAGGATAAGGACCCCTTATTACAAGTTGTCAAGTTGTTTAATATAATAAGATACTTGGACTTTTCTAGCCTACTATTAATTACAACTTCCAATGTAAACTACTCTGTATATTCTTCTGCACAACATGGAAGACTGAACTACTTCTACTTAACGTATTACATTGTACAAAGACTAATAATACAACAAATATCTACAAATAAATATCTATCAACTTGGCAGGACCTTCTTTAACTAGCAGTACCTTCCTACCCAGAAGGTACTGTTAGTACATCTTCAACTTCTTCAAAATCAACTAGCAGGCTCAATACATCATCCAGCAGGCTCTTTGACTTGAACATTTTATTCCCAACAATCCTCCCCTAAACTTGTTATTTCCTTTAAAATACACAAGTTTCTTATGAATAAAATACATACCTTGAGGATCTGAGGGAACTCTTCCAAAACCTTTACTCTCTGTTCTTCCTTTTTCTTTCACATTGCTCAAAAATGCTCATCAGCAAACTTTGAACAACTTCTGACTTTTCTTCATCTTTATCACATCTCAACCTCTTTGAAATCATGGTTGTAAGAACTTCATAGCTAAGTGGATACTCTTTTTCAGCCAACATAAAGAGCTCAATCCCACTTTGTGTAAAAAGATGATGAATACTGCTAAGGCTTAGAAATTCCCATGTGGTTGAAGGATCATGATATGGAAACTTCCAATGAACATCTTTTGGATTAGGATCATACATCCTATTGGATTCTACCCAAAGTTCCTGTTCCTTAACATCAGTGCTAGAATTTGTGTCTAGCCTAATTTGAACTAGATTCCACAATTCTTCTAAGTCAGCTCTATCACATGCTCTAATCAGATTTTCAAAATTCTTGAAGATAGCAGTTTGTCCCCCAACCCTAGTTATTTTCCATGACTTTCCTGATCTATCATGGTGAATTTCCCAATCAATAATAGGGTGTCTAGACCTAATTGGATCAGCATGTATAATTGTTGGCAAAGTAATTAACATTTTACTTACTTGCTCTGAATCCAATTTTGCTTCTTTCTTCTGTTGAGCATCTTTCTTTTTCATTGAAGGCTTTGCATCAGATGGGATCTTGTAGTAAAGACTCTTGTAGGCATTTAGATAAAGGAAGTAGATTTCATCAGTAGATTTCTTCTTCAGTTGATATTCAGTCCAATTGGCTTGACCTCTTAGAAATCTCTTCATGAAAGTCACTTGATCTTTCTGAGATGAGCCCACCTTAAAACCTCTTTTCTGACTTTCTTGAATCTTTTGAAAAATATCATCCAGAGCTGCTTCTTTATACTTTTTGTTGATAAAAGTTTCAAGCTCTGCTGTTTTCTCTTCAGTAGAAAGATTCCTGTCATCCATAATTATTGCTGCTTGACCTCTTACAATTGGATCATTGGCAATAATCCATTGCATCTGTGCATCAAAGGTTTCCTGAGCAGCTTGAGTGTCAAGAAGAGTTTGAGCAGCATCTTTTTGTTCTTGCATTTCTGCAAGCAGTCTTGAAGCTTCAAATGCTTTTTGCACTTCTTCTTCATGAAGCCTTTTGGAGACTTCCTCATCTAAGGCCATCTGTACCTGCTCTGTTCTCTTCAACTTTTTGGGCCTAGGTTCAGCTTCAACCATAATTTGCTTGCCCTTATCTTTTGGAGTTGGTTCTTGAGATGGAGCAGTAGATTGCTCATCAGTAATAAATAACCTCCCTTGAACAAACAAATCCCCTTGAGGCTCTAAGTCCCTCTTTCTTTTGTACACATGATCAGCAGTACCTTTATAGTCCATAGCCAACAGCCTCTCAATCCTAGCAGGCTCTTTTGAACTAGCAGGCTCTTGCTCTGCACCAGCAGGCTCTTCATCATAAACCTGAGTTCCTTCATGAAAATGAAATTGAGTCTCCTCTTCATCTTCTGAACTATCCATCCTCCCCTTTTTGGAAGAGTGACCCAAACCTTCAGCATCTGATCTTGAAGAACTAGATAACACCAACTTTGAAGATCTTTTACCCTTCAGCATCTTCACTTCATTCTCCAATTTCTTAACCCTCTTAACTAACTTGATGTTGATCTCAGAAAATTTTGTGTTCTGACTTTTAAGAGCATTTTCTAAGAGCTGCACCTTTTTCTTTAGTTCTTTCACTGTATGAGAATCCAGACTTTGATGTGGAGGAGATTTGGATTGTGATACATGATGTGATGATGTTGGTGGTGTTGCAGATGGTACTGGTGATGGGATTGGTGATGTAAGATGAGTTGGTGAGATGTAACCAGGTGAAGAACTTGATGATGGTGATTCAGATGATGGTGTTGGTTCTTCAGTAGGTTGTGGTAACATTTCATCAAAAAGTGGTATTTCTTCCCCATGGAAACCAATTTTCATGTTTGAAAACACCTTGTGTGAAAGTTTTGGTGTTTCATAAAGAGAGTGTGGGGGAAGTAACAAATGTTTTGATTTTGAGATGATGCATTGAATAAATCTTGGATACATCAAAAACTTTGTTATGCTATCCACATTTTTAACCAATCATTCAAAAATATGTTTGGAAAAATTGAATTTTCTGTTTGTTGCCAAGCAAATGAGAGCAGAAGCCATGTTGCCACTAAATTGCTCCCAAGAGGTTTTCTTTTGGCTTAAACAATGAAAGATTGTATGGATAAAAAATCTCCATTGTGGAGTAAAATGCTTTTTAAGAAAGGTGAGTTTAGTAGAATCAGCATTATACCCCATTCTTTCCAAATTTTCAAAAATTTCAGTATCAGGCAATTGACTAATACCATCTGAATCATCCAGATGAAGATGTCTTCGAATGGATGACTCAGTAAGAGTCAAGGTTTTGCCATCCACTTTGGCTTTTATCCTTTGGTCCCCATTTTCAGAAGTTTTAACTTTAGCTGTTTGCCAAAATTGTAAAATTTGAGATTCATAAATAGTGGGATTTACAAGTAAAGCAAACCTGATGTAAGAATCATTTAAAAAATCCACTATTTGATGAAAAGAGGCATTATCCTCAGATTTTTCCAAAAAAGCTAACTGGTTGTGACGTTTAACAAAAGTTAGAATAGCCATGGTAAAAATTAATGAAAAACTTGATTTGGATGGTGGGATTTGATGGTGGTACTGGTAGAAGATGAAAGGTGAGTATTAATTGTGATAAGGACTGATGAAAGATATTATGAGAGAATTACTTTTAACCGACAATAAGAAAGATTATAATAAGTAAATGAAAAGGCGGTTAAAAAGATCTTTTATATGTGAAATATAATATAATATAACATCAGTAATTTACAGAATTACCCCAACGGCTAGGTGTAACTACCAGGCCCAACGGCTAGAATTTTATCTGACAGGCTCAACGGTTATCTAGCAGTACCATTTTACTCTACCAGTACCAAAATTTGAACTACCAGTACCTTTTGAAAGAAAATTTTACTTGGCAGTCTCTTTGAAATTTTAGCAAAAATCCCTTATAGTTTTTAGCAAACTATCAGCTATCAACGGATTTGATTTGTCTTTACCAAAAGCCGTTTGCTTATGGACTAGTCAACTATTTACTGTTAAGTATGGTTAGTTAAGTACCATATAGTTTTTGGTAAACTATCAACCATCAACGGATTTGATGTGTCTTTACCAAAAGCCGTTTGCTTATGGACTAGCCAGCTCTTAAGTTTGTAAAACTTTGGTGAACTGAATACCAATTCCATATTGACCTGAAAGATGGTGCAATTTCCTTGGATGGAGGAATTTTAAGAGGCAATGATGCTGTGTATCTTGGATGCTTGGTTCAACAAGTGAAATCATCTATCAGCATGCCTTTGCATTGAAACTTTCCTTAGTTTGATCTAGATAGAACTTTCTCCTTTAGGAATGCTTCATCCCTTCTGAATATTTGATCTATTCTTATCATTTTCAACCTCTACATCATCTTGTATGCTCTTGTCTTCTCCTTCCATATATTGGTTTTTCTTCCATTTTGGGCTATTATTTCCTCCCCTGAGATTGTTACCTCCCCTGAGATTTAAATAACCTATATTTTTCTTTTTGTTTGGAAGATCTCTTGTTTTGTTATCAACCTGAAATTTGTTAGTTGCAGACCAAAAGAACAAAGTGCAAAGCATTTGTTTTGATAGCATTGTAAACATTTAATCATCAAGATGAACAAAACAGAGCAAATTTTATACTAGCAGGACCAATTATGAACTGACAGTACCTTTTGACTAACTAGCAGTACCATGTTTAAAAGCCAATACCAGTTATTTTTATATACAAAACACATGTTTTTCAAAGATTAATCATTCCAATACCTCCTACTAGGTATTTGAATCTACCAAAATCAAAAGCTTTGGTGAGAAGGTCTGCATAATTCTTTTCAGAATCAATTTTGACAACTTGAATTAACCTTTTCTCATTGCAATCCCTTATGAAATGGTGTCTGATTTCAATGTGTTTTGTTTTTGAATGTTGAACTGGATTTTTAATGATACAAATAGTACTGCTATTGTCAATGTAAATAATGGTGTTAAGAAAATTGTACCCATAGTCAAGCATTTGATTTTGGATCCAAAGAACTTGCCCACAACAACTTGCACCAGCAACATATTCTGCTTCAGTTGTAGAGTTGGCCACCATTGTTTGTTTCTTGCATTGCCAAGATATGAGTCTGCAACCAAGAAATTGACATCTACCAGTTGTGGATTTTCTGTCTAGGGTTGCACCAGCATAGTCACTATCAGAATAAGCCACCAAGTCAAAAGATGATTCCCTTGGATACCATAGACCCAACCTAGGTTGACCCTTGAGATATCTAAAGATTCTTTTGACTGCTGTGAGATGAGAAACTTTGGGATGTACTTGAAACCTTGCACATACACATACTGAAAACATGATATCTGGTCTTGACGATGTAAGGTACATCAAGGACCCAATCATTGATCTATAATTGTGCAAATCCACATCTTCACCCTCAGCGTCTTTTAGTAACCCTTTTTCTGAATCCATTGGTGTACTTGCAACCTTAGAATCAGCAAACTGAAATTTCCTTAGGATCTCTGCTACATACTTATCTTGGCTAATAAATATGCCTTCTTTTGATTGTTTCACTTGGAGACCCAGAAAGAAAGTAAGTTCCCCCATGAAACTCATTTCAAACTTACTATGCATAAGTTTTTCAAACTCTACACACAAGTCTTGGTTTGTGGATCCAAAGATAATGTCATCAACATAAATTTGCACCAGCAAGATGTCTTTCTTGGTTCTTTTGATGAACAAAGTTGGATCAATCTTGCCTCTTTGGAATCCATTTTCTAATAAATAGAAAGCCAATGTTTCATACCATGCCCTAGGAGCTTGGTGTAGACCATAAAGAGCCTTGGTAACCCTGTACACCTTGTCTGGATACTCTGCATCAATGAAGCCTGGAGGTTGAGAAACATAAACTTCTTCTCCAATAGTGCCATATAAGAAGGCACTCTTGACATCCATTTGGTAAACAGTGAAGCCTATGAAAGAAGCATAGGCCAAGAATAGCCTAATTGCTTCAAGTCTTGCAACTGGAGCAAAAACCTCTTCATAATCTACCCCTTCTTCTTGAGTATACCCTTGGGCCACCAATCTTGCTTTGTTTCTGATCACTATCCCCCTTTCATCTTTCTTGTTTCTGAACACCCATTTGGTTCCAATTGCCCAGTGACCTTTGGGCAAATCAACCAATTTCCAAACCTTCTGAATCTTGAATTGAAGAAGTTCTTCTTGCATTGCTTCAACCCAACTTGCATCATCTAAGGCTTTATTAATGTTTTTGGATTCAGCCTGTGAAAGAAAACATGAAAACAGGCATATGTTGGCAACTTCATGATTCTTTTCTTCATAGATAGATGAGATAAACCCTTCTTGGTCTGAAGTCAAGACTTGAGTTCTTGTTCTAACACCAGAATCAATGCTACCAATCACATCATCAATGGAGTGATCTTTGAGAATTCTTGTGTTGTGAGTTGTAGGAACTTCATAGGTAATTGGAAGATTGCTAATACCCACTTCTTCTGGTAAAGAATCATCTGTTTGGAGATTTAATGGTTCAGCAGTACCAACTTGTGAACTGGCAGTACCATCTGGTGAACTAGCAGTACCATTCTCATTTGCACTACTTTCTTGATTCTCTTTACCCTGAGTTCCATGATCATCTTCAGTACCTTCATTTTCTGTATTTGAAGGTTCTTCATGACTTGAAGATAAATCCAATCCTTTCCAAATTGGCATCCAGATGTAATCTTGATCTTTAGGTGTTTCAACATTGTCTTCAAAACCTGCATTATCATTAGTATTTGTACCTGCAACAGGCACATAATTCATAGATTCTGAAAGCCTATCAATGTCAAACATCCAATCTGGCCCAATGCCTTTCACATTTGTTAGTTTCTCTTGAAACTCTATGTGCATATTTTCTTCCACTAGCCTAGTGCAACTATTATACACTCTATAGGCCTTACTTTGCAAAGAATACCCTATCAAATAGCCTTCATCAGCTTTTCCTTCAAACTTTCCTAGATGATCTTTGGTATTGAGAATAGTAACATGACATCCAAAAGGTCTCATAAAACTTAAAGATGGTGTTCTACCAAAGAAAAGTTCATAAGGAGTCTTTTTATGTGGTTTAATCACAAGAACCCTGTTCTGCACATAACAAGCAGTACCTACTGCTTCAGCCCAAAATGAAATAGGCAACTTAGAGTCTACTAACATTGTTCTAGCAGCCTCTATAAGTGTTCTATTTTTCCTTTCTGCTACTCCATTTTGCTGTGGGGTTCTAGCTACACTAAATTCTCTTTTTATTCCTTTTTCTTTGCAAAATTCATCCATAACCCTATTCTTGAATTCTGTCACATTGTCACATCTAATTACTTTCACTTTCTTATCAGCTTGGTTTTCAACCTCAGTTATATAAGACTTAAGAATTTCACTTGTTTCATGCTTAGATCTTAAAAAGAAAACCCAAGAAAATCTGCTGTAATCATCAGTAACTACAAGACAATATTTTTTACCATTCAAGCTACTCACATTAGTAGGACCAAAAAGATCCATATGAAGCATGTATAAAGCCTGAGAAATTGAGTTATGGGTCTTGGGCTTACAAGAAGCTCTATGTTGTTTGCCTTTTTGACAATCAACACAGGTTTGGTCATTTTGAAAAATCTTTTTGGGTAAACCTCTAACCAAATCATATTTTGCAATTGTATTGATTGTTTTAAAGTTTACATGACCAAGCCTTCTATGCCAAAGCATAGATTCATCCAATGAGGCTTTTTCTACTAAACAAGTTAAACTCTCCTTAGGATCAATGTTCTTTAAATCAACACTGTACATATTGTTCCTTTTTGGGATTTTAAGAAGGATCTGACTTTCATCAGGCATTTTAAAATCAGAAGAAAGAACCATACATTCATTGTCAGTAAAGAGAACATTGTTCTTTTTGTCACACATTTGTGAGACACTAAGGAGATTAAACTGAAGCTCTTTCACAAAGTACACATTTTCAAAATCTAATTTACTGGTTTTGATTGTACCTTTACCAGTAATCTTTCCTTTGATTCCTCCCCCAAAGGTAACATATCCTCCATCAAATGATTTGAAGTCTGTGAGGTAAGACATGTTGCCTGTCATGTGCCTTGAACATCCACTATCTACATATCCTTTATCAGCCATATCATTGGAATGTTCCTGCACATATATAAACATATTAGTTTCCTTGGGGTACCCAAGCCATAACTGACTTGGGTTTGCCTCTTGCATCAATGAAATCAAACCTCTTTAGGACTGTTGATGCAACTTTTGATTGGAGTGGTCTCCATATCCAACATGCTGAGGACGACTTAACAACTGATGCGTGCGATGTGTCGTTGCGGTTTAGCAGTTTTAATGCCTACTCAAGTTTTAAATTTATATTTAGCCGACTTATCAATAACACACACACTTAACGAGCAGTGTACCCGGTCAGTATGAAGATAATGGTAAGTAGAGTGTCGATCACTAAGAGTGGAACGTATTATCTAGTTATTCTAATCAGTATTTTAATATTCTAGGTTAGCTATACAACCTAATCTAATGCAAGGGGGTTCAGCCTGAGAGACTGGCACGATTGGTTGCAATTAAATAATAAACTAAACTAATAGGCACGAATCAGCAAGTAGCACACACGTACATAGATAAATACTTGAGACAATAAGAAGACCTGTCCTGATAGATAAGTAGTTTGTCACTTGTTTTATTGCTAGTTTTATATGAAGTGTATAGTTCGATGCAACGCACCGAGATTAAGTCCTTTCTCGTTGGTTCTAATCTTATCGGCGAGTAAACCCTTAATGATTACTTATGACTATCCTATTTATCTTTCTTCCTACTTTTCTACAGACGATAGAATGCATAGGCGATCTAATAAATAGGCGAGGGCAGAGGCATGGCGACCCGATCAACGCTCAGCTAGACACAGAGGTTATCAATGCACTAATAAAAGTCACCAAAGACATCAACATATAAACTTTAATTAATGGGAAAGCAGTTTTAAGGGAGTGCAATCTTTCCGTTGTCACATTACACAAGCCACCAATCCTGATGAATTAAAGTTTACCAACACAATAAAACAAAACTACTTAATGAATTAAATACATGCAGGACCTTCTTACAGCTCTTGTATCTTCGTTCAAGGCGTGTCTTGTGCTGCTGCCTTGACTGAATTCGTCCTAGGGTTTCTGTACTTTGGTCTTCTAAAACTGTCGAACTTTGGAACTCTTTAATTCGTCTGGTCTTTGGGGTATTTATAGTTTCTGTCTGAGGGTAAGATGCGGCGCATCTAATAAGTAGATGCGGCGCATTGACTTAACTTCGCGTGGGGTCCAAGATTAATATATTCAGGAATATTCGTACACCGCCAAAAGATGCGGCGTAACTCCATAAATAGATGCGGCGCATGTCCTCTTGTATCTTGGATCGTATCTGGTGAAATCTTGATAGTGATGCGCCGTATGTAACAAGCAAGATGCGGCGCATCTGGAGCAGAATGTCTTGATCTTGTACATTTCGGTAGACTCTTAACTTCTTGCTTGTTTTGCTCCATAATTAGTCCAAAATCGCCAAGTTTTGCCAAATGCTTGTTTTTACCTGAGAATTACAAAAGTAAACGATTAAGTATCAATCCTCATACATAATATAATAAAACAAGTCAAATTAATAGGATAAATGATGGTAATAAAATGTACTTATTTGAGTTCATCAAATATCCCCCCACTTGAACTTTACTTGTCCCCAAGTAAACCTTAGAATTAATCTTATGAACATGTATCCTAAAAGATATTAGGATTTATTTTTATATTTAAGCATGTATTCATTTTTGTCATAATCACACAACTAAACACTTAACGAATTAGAAGTAAAATAAAATAACATGATAAAAGCAAATCTAATCGTTTAACTGTCCAGTCGTGACGAATATTCTATCATAAGCTTGGAAAGCATACACATCTCCCCCACTAAAGCCAAGGAATAACAAGTCTAAAGCGGTAAAAAGGGTTTTGAGGTTTAAGGGTTAATCATTCTCCTTAATCTCCATCGATCTCAAATTCCAGAAAAGGCGACAAAATCACAAATACATGATCGAATCCACGAACACGATACTTGCAATTCCTCAAATCCTTAACTCGAATAGGCTAAAGATAGGACCAAGTAATCTTTACCAATAATATTATATCAAAAAGGGCGACAAAATCATAAATACATAGCCGAATCCACGACTACGATACTTAAGATTGCTCAAATCCCTAATCTCAATAAATCAAAGGTTTGGATAAAGAATAATATAGGGTATGGATAATATTTGGGATATAAATTGGTGTAAAATGAAAGATAAACAAAACAGATAAATTAAAATCCTAAGTGTGGTTAATCACTATCCCAACCATCCCATGAATAAGACTCATATCATAGAATAACTCACGCTTTAACACTTGAAACACACGCTTTAGGTAGACACGAATTATACTCAATAAGATCTCAATCAAAGAATAAACCTTAGTTGGTGTTCCCATAACTGCCAACTCCCATTCAATCCATTAATATACAACAATTAGTGGTGATATCGACCACTTAATACAAAACTTTACATAAGTTGGTGAAAACAAACTTCCAACTTTTCCTTTTTCTTTTTCTTTTCTCTTTTTTTTTTTTTTTTTTTTTTTTTTTTTTTTGAAAACATAAACAAAGATGTGTAAAATTTCACCACATCACTATAATGATAATTCTGGATAATTTTTCCATACTTTTCATGACTTCAGAAATAACGGTAATAGTGAAAGTAGTAAACACACGAAAAATAAACTCAAAGATATACAATATTTACTTTCACTCCAATTGCATTGTGCAATTTCCCGACCTAACCATAGATAATGAATTACGCACGCGAACACAGGTAATGTAAGGAAACACACTTTGCCTAAAGCAATTAACCAACCACGGATTTTAATCTATAGGGTAGGCTAAGGTGTAAGGGTGTAACGAAACATTTTAACAAAGGTGTAAGAAACGAAAGGAATGGCTCTGAGTGTTTTTCTAGGGGTATCTTACTCTAAAAGTGAGAGTAACAAAAGGGTTTATATGGGGGTTAACTAACCAGTGTAGTTAGCTAATATCACATAACATATAAAGGCTATTTGGGTGTAATCCTAGAAATTTACCAATTTAGACAAGTCATTCCAATTATATAAAATAATACTTATTATGGTGGTCTCAAATAGTATACAAGCCAAGTTCTAAAGTTTACAAGTCACCGGCACACTTATAGATTTGTGAATTTTGAAAAATCACAAATTTTGAAAACAACGTCATGTGTGCAGCTATGCAACTTAGACTTTAAACAAAAACATGCTAAAATTTTTTAATTTTGATATATTAAGCACATTTTAAGCATATTTTGAAAAGTTTAGGACAAGTAAGTGTTAAGTGTTCTAATTCTCCAATCCCCCCACTTAAGTTAAACAACGTCCTCGTTGTTTGTATAAAAGGTTAAAAACCGGAAAATAAAAGAATTAGAACAGAAAAACTACCCTGAGATTTGCTCGGTATGATCCTCCATTTGGATAAGAGCAAAAATCATCTTTCTTGTGGATTAGAACGTTTGAGCTTCATAATCGATGTATCCACAGGAAATGCAGGAATCTATAATACCACCAAGACTTTAAACACACCTAAGTTAAGAAAGGTTCAAACTTGCATAATACATTAGTAGTTAGTAAAAAATAAAACTTAAAAATAAAAATGAAAATCATCAGGTCAGTCGATGCGCCGTATCTTATGGAAGAAGATACGCCGTATCGAGCCTGGAATAAATACGGATCAGAATAGAAGATGCGTCGCATCCTTAACCAGGGATGCGCCGCATTAAAATAAACTGATAAAAAGTTTTAAAGTCGAAAGTAAAAATGCAGAAAAATAAAGTAAGATATGACCAGTGCAGGAGATGCGTCGCATCTCAGGATTGAGATGCGCCGTATCCTCTGCGGGCCTGACTGACTCGACACAAAACAGAATAATAAAAATTTTCCGGGTTGTCTCCCGGTCAGCACTTGTCTTTATTCCAGAGTCTTCAAGTTAGACTCACGTTCAGCTCTTTAATATCGATCATTGAAGGAGTCGGAAACATCGCGCTCCCTCATTGCCAATTCAGTAATATTGAACACTCCTTGCTCGTCCTTAATTTCCACGCTGTTCTTCTTTAATATCTGTATAAACAAAGTTCTGTCCCTTTCGGGCAGAGATGACAAAATGATAGACGGGAAATTCTTATTATCATATAGGCATAAATAAGCAAGGTGGGGTGGTAGTTCAATAAACACATCATTATTCAAATTCGTTTTCTCAACTATTCTCCTATGTTTGTTAATTACTACGCAATCATACCACTCATCATCAGAATCATTAACAACATTGCGTCTAAGTTCGGTAGGTACATTAAGGTCAATAAATTCCTCAAAGTTCTCATGATTAGGATTAGTTGAGTTGTTTTGAATCAATGTTTCTCCCATAAGCCTAGCTTCAAGATCGAGGTCCATACGCTCTCTTAATCCTAGCACATAGACACCTCTAATTATGCTTTTAACAGGATCTTGGCACTTATAGACTAGTTTATTATTCCCTACCCTTAACGAGATTTTTCTTTTAAACACATCAATCTTAGCATGGGAAGTAGACAAGAAAGGTCTTCCAAGGATTAAAGGAATCTTAACATCCTCGGGCATATCTAATATAACAAAGTCTACAGGGAAAATAAACTTCTCAATCTTAACTAGCACATTATTAGCAATCCCTTCAGGTCGTTTTACCGTTTTATCAGCCAATTCAATAAGTAACTTAGTTGGTGCTAATTTTCCTAGTCCTAGGGTAGTGAATGTCTTAAGAGGCATAACACTAACACTAGCTCCTAAGTCAGCTAACACATTATTGAAAGATATATTATTAATTGAACAAGGCAAAGTAAAACTTCCTGGGTCTTTTTCTTTATGAGGCAAGGCATGTAAGTCGGTTGCAGGGCTCTCCTCTTTCATTGTTGCCTTGATCTCCTCTTCATTCTTTGTCTTTTCTTTGAGTAGTCTCCTTAAACTGATTGAAGAATTAAAGAAAAATTCGGATCTTGCACCATCATTACCATTCATCGATCTTCTAGGTAAGTAAGGAGTGACTTCTTCAGTGGTGCTTATGGCCTTGACATGATCTCTTGGGTTGGTTTCAGTTGAGCTAGGTAAACTTCCATATCCCCTTTCTTGAAGAACTTTGCTCATTTGCCCAATTTGTTGTTCCAATGCTTTGATCGAAGCTCCTTGATTTCTTGTAATAGTGTCTGTTGAAGCTCGGATTTCTTTGATCATAGCAGTATTCTCTCCATGTCTTTTAGCAGCTTCGGCCATAATTTGCTTTAAAGTGTCATCTAAAGTCTGCCTCCTTTCTTGATAAGCGGGATTAAATTTGTTCTTTTGATAGAATCCCGGGGTGGCTTCCCTAAATCTTCCTGAAGGTCGGAATGGTTGTCCAAATTGGGTGTAATATGCTTCTTCAAACGTCTCACTTTCATTCTTATTCGGGCAATCTTTAGTGTAGTGAGGTCCTTCGCACTTTTCACAACCAACTTGGGCAGCATACACTTTTTCATCACGCTTCTTCATCTCTCTACTAATTTTATCCAATTGAGCTTGAATGGCAGCAAACCCGTCAAAATTAGTGCTGCTCTTAGATCTAGTAGAGGTCCCATCGTGCCATTTTTGAGAATGATCAGCAGCTTCTTGGATAGCTTTCCTAGCATTGGTTGCACTCATTTGAGGCACAGCTCCCTTAGCGTCCAAGATTTGTCTAGTAGGCAAGTCCAATCCTTGATAAAACAATATTATCTCCTACATAGGGGTTAGATAGTGTTGAGGACATTTTACCAGTAAATCTTTAAATCGTTCCCAAGCTTGATAAAGAGTCTCATCAGGCTCTTGCTTGAAACTGTTGATAGCCTCCATCTTTTTAGCAGTCTTAGCAGGTGGACAATATCTCTTCAGGAATTTGCTCTTCAAATCTTCCCTTGTAGTGATTGAACTAGCAGGTTCATTCCTTAGCCACTTGTTAGCAGCTCCTTTTAGCGAGAGTGGAAAGATTCTTAGCATGAGTTGATCTTCAGTGACTCCTTCTGAAGTAAACAAATCCGCAATCTCGAGGACCTTTTCAACATGCTCATTAGCATCCTCATGTTCCGATCCACTGAAAGCATTTTCTCTTAGCTCCTTGAGAAACTGACCCTTCAATTCAAACTTTGACTTATCATCAAACTTTGGTCTAGCAACTCCTAAAATGTAATCAGCACGGGTTTTGTTCATGTATTCCTCCATAGTTGTGTTTTCGCCCATTGTTTCTGTTTCTTCTTCCTCTTTCTCTTCAGAAAAATAATCAAGCTCGAATGAACTTGAAATATCAAAGCTTTTTGTGTTGAAAAGCCTTTTAAGCGAATGAAAGACTCGTTCAGGATCTTCGAAAGGTTGAATCAAGTTCTTCGTAGAACTCCTGGTCATGCACTTCCTGAAATCAACACAAAAACATCAGTAGGGTATGCTCAAGAAAGTAATATACCAGAAAATTAACAACGAAAACGGAATACGAAAAATAAAAGTTACTGATATCTGCAGACGATGCGCCGTATCCAAAAAGTTGGATACGCCGTATCTTATAATCGTTAAAATTAAATCAGACTTTATTCAGAAAATAGATACGCCGCTTATAAATTTAGAATGCGCCGTATCAGTTATTTTATTTATCAAAAATCGATATTTATTTAAAATTAAATGCGTCGTATTAACAAAAGTTAATGCGCCGTATTTTCGTTACGTTTCAAAATATAAGATTTTTGATTCAGAAAATACGCCGTATCGACAGAGATCGATGCGTCGTATCTGTTTAATAATTCGAAAACTATTTTTAATTAAAATAATAGATACGCCGTATATGCTAAAGCAGATGCGTCGTATGGTGTTAACGTTTAGAAAAAAATTTCTTATTAAAAACAGATACGCCGTATCTTGGGGAAAAGATGCGTCGTATCGAATTAATTAAACGCGTTGTATTTTATAAAAATTAAACGCAATACGCCGTACCTAAGAAAATAGATGCGCCGTATCGTTTAAATAAGCTCAGTACAACGATAGCAGAACACAGAAAATACGAAAAATAAAAACAAATAAAAACACAAACGAAAATAAACACAAAGAAAAAGACACAAAAACAGAAAATATGCAAAATAATACAATGAATGCAAATTAACTAAATATACAACACAGTTAGCGGTTAGATTAAAAAAAAAAAAACCTAATTAAAATACTAATCAAATTAACAGATAATAGCAATTCACTCCCCGGCAACGGCACCAAAAACTTGATGCGTGCGATGTGTCGTTGCGGTTTAGCAGTATTAATGCCTACTCAAGTTTTAAATTTTTATTTAGCCGACTTATCAATAACACACACACTTAACGAGCAGTGTACCCGGTCAGTATGAATATAATGGTAAGTAGAGTGTCGATCACTAAGAGTGGAACGTATTATCTAGTTATTCTAATCAGTATTTTAATATTCTAGGTTAGCTATACAACCTAATCTAATGCAAGGGGGTTCAGCCTGAGAGACTGGCACGATTGGTTGCAATTAAATAATAAACTAAACTAATAGGCACGAATCAGCAAGTAGCACATACGTACACAGATAAATACTTGAGACAATAAGAAGACCTGTCCTGATAGATAAGTAGTTTGTCACTTGTTTTATTGCTAGTTTTATATGAAGTGTATAGTTCGATGCAACGCACCGAGATTAAGTCCTTTCTCGTTGGTTCTAATCTTATCGGCGAGTAAACCCTTAATGATTACTTATGACTATCCTATTTATCTTTCTTCCTACTTTTCTACAGACGATAGAATGCATAGGCGATCTAATAAATAGGCGAGGGCAGAGGCATGGCGACCCGATCAACGCTCAGCTAGACACAGAGGTTATCAATGCACTAATAAAAGTCACCAAAGACATCAACATATAAACTTTAATTAATGGGAAAGCAGTTTTAAGGGAGTGCAATCTTTCCGTTGTCACATTACACAAGCCACCAATCCTGATGAATTAAAGTTTACCAACACAATAAAACAAAACTACTTAATGAATTAAATACATGCAGGACCTTCTTACAGCTCTTGTATCTTCGTTCAAGGCGTGTCTTGTGCTGCTGCCTTGACTGAATTCGTCCTAGGGTTTCTGTACTTTGGTCTTCTAAAACTGTCGAACTTTGGAACTCTTTAATTCGTCTGGTCTTTGGGGTATTTATAGTTTCTGTCTGAGGGTAAGATGCGGCGCATCTAATAAGTAGATGCGGCGCATTGACTTAACTTCGCGTGGGGTCCAAGATTAATATATTCAGGAATATTCGTACACCGCCAGAAGATGCGGCGTAACTCCATAAATAGATGCGGCGCATGTCCTCTTGTATCTTGGATCGTATCTGGTGAAATCTTGATAGTGATGCGCCGTATGTAACAAGCAAGATGCGGCGCATCTGGAGCAGAATGTCTTGATCTTGTACATTTCGGTAGACTCTTAACTTCTTGCTTGTTTTGCTCCATAATTAGTCCAAAATCGCCAAGTTTCGCCAAATGCTTGTTTTTACCTGAGAATTACAAAAGTAAACGATTAAGTATCAATCCTCATACATAATATAATAAAACAAGTCAAATTAATAGGATAAATGATGGTAATAAAATGTACTTATTTGAGTTCATCAATAGCATTTTCCCTTTTAATCCATTTTGTGGTCTTTGGTTTATCAGTACCAATTTTGGCAGTACCATTTGGTTTAGCAGGACCTTTTGGTCTAGCAGGACCTTTTGTTTTTGGTCTCCAATCTTGTGTTTTGACCACATATTTCTTTTCAATGGGACTTTTCACAACTCTTGGTGCATGTTTGAAAGTGTTTCTTGCACCCTTAGTAGTTGGTTTTGAGGTAACAGGCTTATTTGGTCTAACAGTATGATCAACTTTTGGTGTGTTAGACTTAACAAAACTTTTTCTGGGGTTTGTTCCAATTGTTTTAGACCTTGATTTACTCCCAGAAACCCAGTTGTTACAATAAGCATGAGTATGATTAAAACTACCACAGTAATAGCAGGCCTTATTGTACATAACAAAATCATCACCAAGTTGGTGTGACTTAAGATTGTTCCAATTTCTTTGGCTACCTCTAGGTTTGCTATTACACTTAGCACAACATTCAACTGTTTTTAGAACAGCTTTAGCCTTAGTCTTAATCTCTACTCTTTTAGGACTGGGTGGTCCTACTTTGTTTCCTTTGTTTGAAACAGTCTCTTCTTCATCATCATCAGATGTCCAATCTTCAATAATTAGAACATCTGATTTCTTATCAGTGAGCACCTTTTTGTTAGAGAGTGAAGCAACACTAGTACTCTCAAAAGGTTCACTTTTCTCTACAGGTTTTTCTAGTGGTTTATTGGTGAATTCATGTAAACCTGATTCTGCAAGATCTAATCCTGGGGGACAAGGGATTCCTCTGTAAGGAGGTGGACAAGTATTGTATCCAATTCCAGATTTGATTCTCTTGTTCATTTGATTTTCAACTATGCTTCTAGTACAGTCAGAAGCAGTTTCCAAAGTGGTAACAGTTAGTTGAATATTATCCTTTGCCAATGTCATTTTAGCACACTCAGTTCTTAACATATTTATTTCAGCATCTTTCAAAAATATTTCCCTGTTAAGAATGGCTTTAGTGTTAGAAAAAGTGAGTTCATTTTCCCTAAAATGGATTATCTGCTTCTCAAGTTTGGCCATACCACACTTATGATTAAATAGGTCTTGTTGAGTTTTACTTTGTTCTACTTTCAGCTCATCATAAAGTTTTATTAACGTTTGTAATTCTTCAAAAACTTTACAAGTATTAGAACATTTAGTGATTTGTACATCAGGATTGGAGAATGCCATTAAAGCCATTTCATCTCAAGTTGACTCTTCTTCACCCATAAAGCTCCAATCAAAACCCATCCCATCAATAGCTACCATAGCTTTAGGCTCAGTGATTTCCATAGCCTTGCTCTTGCTCTCAAAGCCTCCTTTCTTCTCAAAGCTTCCCTTGTTCTTGTTCTCAAACCCTCTTCCCTTATCATCCTGCTTCTTTGGTCTTCTACACTCTCTTGAGTAGTGACCCTTCATGTGGCAGTTGTAACACTCCACCTTAGACTTGTCATACCCAGCAGGCTCATTACCATATATGATAATCTTATTTCCAGTCCTCATCAGTAATTTCTTAGCCCTTATGCTAAGAAGTGAAAGTTGCCACTTTATGTCCATTTCTTCAAGATCATCATTATTGATCTCTTGAAGATCTTCAAAAGTCAATATGGACCCATTATGTTGTGATGTCAGGAAGGCACAACCAATTGTTTCATCTAGAATTGTTTTGGTACTGCTAGAAGTACTGGCAGTACCAAAATTTGTGTTAGCAATACCTTCTTCTCTACCATCTTTTTCTTCATCTACAACTCTTGAGGTGCTTGGAGATGATACAAAATCCATATTTCCTGAGCTTGAACCAGTAGTCTTCTTCACTTCATGCTCTACTATTTTGAAGTTGTTGTAGAGATCATTAAGACTCATCTGATCAATATCTGGTTTGTTTTTCCAGACAATGACATGCATGGACCATTCAGAGGGTAAACTCCTAAGAAATTTGGAGTTTAAGTCTTCTTGAGATATCATCACTTCATGAATGGCTAACTGACTTGAAAGCTTTTGTAGTCTATTGAACATGCTGTCCAAAGACTCATTTGTTGTGGCTGCAAAGTTTTCAAACTGATGTTTGAGTAGAGTTTTCTGAGTTTTCTTGGTGGCATCATTTCCACCAAATCTAGCCACAATAGCTTGAAAAAGGGTTTTAGCACATTTGTACTTGTTGAAGATCAAAAGCTGATCATTTGGAATAGTCATGAGAAGCATACTCCTGGCTTTAAGATCATTTCTCTTTTGAATTCTTTCTTCTGCGCTTGTTGGGTTTACTTGCACATGTGTTACTAGTGCATCGTTTACTGTGGAGGTGGTGATTGTGGGTTTGAATGAGTTTCCTTCTTCGATAATCTCCCAAAGTGCATAGTCTTGCACTTGGAAGTATTGTTCTACCCTCAGTCTCCACATATCAAACTCATTTTGTTTGAGTAATGGAAGTTTTGCAGCAACATTGGTTTGAATGTGTTCAACGTCCATTGTTCTTTTAAATCGTAAATATCAGCCTAGCTCTGATACCACTTGTGAAGGATTATACAAACACTTGGGATGTGAATCTTAATAATGTGTTTGGGATATTTAGGAATGAATGTGCTTTAGTATGCGGAATCTACTATAACACACTTAAAAGAAACAAAAGGTGGTGAGTATGTAAACGTGAATAATAATGAACAATGAACACAACTTGTATAACACAAAACGATTCAATATTATTGATGAAATAATACGGATGATCTAACTATCACCAGGATTACAAAGTAACCTTGAATCTTTGATTTGTTAAGGATTTGTGATTTAGTAACTAAGTTACTAGAGAGGTTGTTCTGTTATGGATATTGCTAAGGTTATTAGTTGAAGAGTTTTTTTTTTTTTTTTTTTTTTTTTTTTTTTTTTTTTTTTTTTTTTACAAAGGTGGTGACTAAGGGATCCTTTTATAGGATAAGTACCCCTTATTACAAGTTGTTAAGTTGTTTAATATAATAAGATACTTGGACTTTTCCAGCCTACTATTAATTACAACTTCCAATGTAAACTACTCTGTATATTCTTCTACACAACATGGAAGACTGAACTACTTCTACTTAACGTATTACATTGTACAAAGACTAATAATACAAAAAATATCTACAAATAAATATCTATCAACTTGATCATCAACTTGGCAGGACCTTCTTTAACTAGCAGTACCTTCCTACCCAGAAGGTACTGTTAGTATATCTTCAACTTCTTCAAAATCAACTAGCAGGCTCAATACATCATCCAGCAGGCTCTTTGACTTGAACATTTTATTCCCAACACTAATTACAAAGTAGCATAAAAAAAAGTAAAAAATCACATGGAATATGAACATGCACCCTAAACAACGCAACTCCGGCAAATAATGTATCTGTAACAACAAATAGCACTGACACAACACTTATTCAGTTCCTCTTACTCTAACCATAAAGAAATAACAAAGCAAAAGTTTTCACATACCAGTAACTCAAAAGACGCCACACCGCAGCTTTACACCTCCCTTTGTACCAGATCTAGAAATAATAACTCTAGAAATCTCCCATCCTAGCCTACTATATAAGATCTCTTGAAGTATGATAATGGAATACAGGTGTAAAACATGCAAACAACCATAGAAATCAAATGCCACCTCAATACAAAACCCACCAACAATAAGAACGGAAATCATGACAGGTGAACAACAAGCCGACGACTCGGTTCGGCGTATAAACAGTGTCGGCTCAAGCCGTGGCTCCACAGTGCACCCAAGCCGTCCCACTCCTTCGATCCGACCTCCAATCCGGTGGCTTTGTAATAGTGTCGACTCCCCAAAACACTTCAATAAATGTTATTTAGTATAATTTGTCTGACTTGTATTATTCATTGCGAATTGCATATATCCATCTAAAAGTGAATAATTATATATATATATATATATATATATATGTATATATATATATATATATATATATATATATATATATATATATATATATATATATATATAGTTTTTAATACACATGCCACAATGGTATTTATAAATGTTTGAGAAATATATGAAGTTTTACATCTATGGAGTGATATATATGTATATGCAAATGTCCCGGCAATCAATATATAATTATAAAAATCATTCTAGATATAAGGATAATGGACTTAGGCCATAGGCTTAAATCAATATGTCGACATAAAATAATTAACTCTAGTTTAGTTTTAATATATACTCGTTCTTTGATCCATTAAAAGATGTTATTCTCCTACAAGTCTTCTAAATATTCTGTAATTATTCTTTTACATTCTTTCTATTATTACTTAAATTGATTCGAAAAAATAGTTAATTTTCTAAATCTATTTGCTAAAACGGTAACCTTTAGTATTACAAATTATCATAAAAGAACTATACGAACAGACTCGTACGTCAATTCGAAAAGATGGCAAGTTGTTGACAGCACAAAACTTTTCAAGCAAGTATCTAGCTTATAATCTATGAAAACAAAAATAAAACGTTGCGGGTTGGGCAACTGAACACCCTATAAATGGGTTTGTTACGTCCTTGTGGGGTTAAAGTTTAAAAAATAAACTAATGGAACCTTAAACACTTTATGCCATTGTCTATCTCTTTTTTGGTCATTGCTCTTTATGTGTCAAATGGACCACATGGACTGTGAAAGATAACAAAGCTAGCTATAAAAACCATAAATTCTTCTAAGAACTCATACGTAGTAAAAGTAAATGGTTTGGTACTGAACTAATGATCTTCTCTCTATTAGCAATGTCTTTTACGTGTCAAATGGTTTGATACATTTTTTTTACTATTACTTTTCGATCAGTTTTTATCATGTATCGAGCATGATTAATGCATTTCTTCGAATTGTTGTTGTTGCAGAATTTCAGATGCAAGGGCACACTAAGAGCTTGTAATTCAAAGGTAAAAACTACACATTTGCTTATGAAAAGTTTGTATTTCTAAGTCATATCATATAGGAACGTTGTTCCTTGAACAGACATGCACGACTATGTTGCTCAAAATTTTCAGTGATGTGTCCTATATAAGTTTTATGTGTTTGCTGTAATAAACTAATAATTGAACTTCAGGAAGGACTCATTAAATTTGTATATCATTTTGTAGGAAAGAAACCATGGAAGGAAGAAAAATGATAAGATAGGGAACCTAAAAGAAAACAGAATTGTCGTGAACAATATGATAATTTTTGATTCTCACGATTCAGGTCACTATAAACATGATCCTCCACTAGTTAAAACACTAAAGACTTTAGCGGAGCAAAATGTTGCCAATTTTCAATTTCCCGGTCATAATAGAGGCCGTGCTGCACCATCTTCGCTTTCCGATGTGATTGGAATACATCCTTTCCTACATGACATGCATGCGCTTCCAGAGCTGGGGAACCTATTTTCACGTGAGGGAGCGATTTGGGATGCACAAAAGCAAGCATCTGAATTGTTTGGAGCCTCGGAGACATGGTTCCTAGTTGGGGGTACAACGTGTGGGATCCAAGCCTCAATTATGGCTACTTGTTCACCCGGCGATACATTAATTCTTCCACGAAATGCACACAAATCAACATTCTCTTCAATGGTATTGTGTGGCGCAATACCGAAGTACTTATTCCCAGAATATGATTATGAATGGGACATTGCTGGTGGCATAACTCCTTCACAGGCAAGTGGAATTTTGTTTAAGAAGAAAACCTTGATTGAAATGCACGCATTTTAGCAACTGTGATACATGTAGAGAATTAAAAGAAAAACAAAGTTGAAATACATGCATAAATATGAAGGCCTACATATAAATATCAGAGCTTGAAAATGAGACTCCAAAAAATAAATGCAAATTAAATTAAAAAGATCTCAGTTAAATTTTATTTATAAGGCTCTATGCAAAAATACTTATTGTTGTCAAGATGCCCTATTATAAAAGCTAGATTAAAAATCTTATATAGCTTTTATTAAAGATATATAAGTTCAAGAAAATACTCACTTCTATTGCCTCGCCCTGCATTAAGGGTAAATTTTGAGGCCGTGTGTTGTCATGGTATGTTAACACGCCGCCATAAAAATAAGGAGAGGTGATCGAATAGTGGATTCTCAAAAAGATTAATTTTTGTTATAGTAGATATCATTTGAAATCATATATGCATATGGCAGGTTGAGAAAGCAATCAAAGAATTGGATACTGAAGGTCGAAAAGCATCAGCTGTTCTCGTCACCTCACCTACTTATCACGGTATTTGCAGCAATCTGGAGAAGATCTCCTTCTTGTGTCACTCTCACAACATTCCTTTAATTGTGGACGAAGCTCATGGTGCTCACTTAGGCTTCCATGAAAATTTGCCCCGTTCTGCTCTTAGTCAAGGAGTTGATCTTACGATACAATCAACCCACAAGGTATTATGCTCTTTCACACAGTCATCCATGTTACATATGTCAGGAAATATTGTGGATAGCGGAAGAATATCTCAATGCCTTCAAACCCTTCAAATCACCAGTCCCAATCATATGCTTTTAGCTTCTTTAGACGCCACTAGAGCTCAAATAAGTAAACACCCAAAAACCATCTTTAACAAACCATTTGAACTAGCCATGAAGGCAAAAGTTCTTATAGAAAAGATTCCCGGAATTACAGTCCTTAATTCTTGTGCATTTTCTGACGTTGTTGGGATTGATTCATTAAGAATAACGGTAGGAGTGTGGAAGCTTGGTATATCTGGTTTTGAAGCAGATCGTATCTTATATAAAAATGGAGTGATTTCAGAACTTCAAGGTGCCCGTTCTCTTATGTTTGCAATAAATCTAGGCACTACTAGAGATGATGTTGTGAAGCTAGTTGCGGCACTACAAGAAAACATAGCACGGGCGACGAGTACCACGCCGACGACACAATGTCGTCGGCACCATACGCTAAAAGACAAAAATTTGGCTTGACCCAGCCAAGGCTGCGTTGAATTTTTATATCCTTATTATGCCGACGACGTTTCGTCGGTACCATAATTCTAATGTTTGACTTGGTGAAAACCTGGGCGGGAATTTGATCGCCAAAACCATGTCGACGTCATGTCGTCGGCATGGTATAAACCAAAAAAATAATTGTGATTAGCGCGGGATTAGCGTATGATTAATGATTGTTTTGCCTTTGGTTTAATTACGCCGACGACATGACGTCGGCAACTATTTAAGCCAAATTTTTTTGACTTATCCCTCTTGTGAATAATAGCGAATAATTGGGCGGGGTTTTTCCCGCCTTTACTATACCGACGACAGGTCGTCTGTGATAATTCCCTCCAAAATTTCCCTCCGCCCCGCCAATTTTTTACTTATATATATATCATATAATAAAGTTATCACAAAACACGTAAATTCTCACACATAACAATGGATGGTTTAACGCCGGAACAGGAATGGTCGAAGGCTTTATCACACGAGCTCCTGTATAATGAAATTATACTTCATTGGGGCTGGGAAATTTTTGATGAATATGGTTCTTATGAGAACTGTGCACCGTGGCAGAGGGACAAGATTCTAGAATGGTTGAGGAGAAAGCCGTACTATAGAGAGTATTTGGAAGAGCTAGATGCTGCTGAAGCTCAACGTGCTGCTGAAGCTCAACGTGCTGCTGAAGCTCAAGCTGCTGCTGTTGGAGGTGACGATGAAGCTGAAAGCACGTTGGACCTCAACACCGAATTTGGTAATCTGGAAAATAGAGTAACAAATCTCGAAGCTACGTTTGCACGTATCAAGGAAATGAGAGCAAGGAAAGGAAAAGATGGTGCGAGTTCCAGCAAAGCGGGAAGTAGCCGCAAAAAAAAATAAACGGGTCGTTTCGTTTGATCTGTTTCGTTTGGTTGTCGAGTTGTTTAGTTTGAGTTGTTTAGTTTGAGTTGTTTCGTTTGGTTGTCGAGTTGTTTAGTTTGAGTTGTTTTGTTTGGTTGTCGAGTTTTTCGTTTGAGAACTCTTGCGTGTTTTAAATAAAATGTGTGCATTCGTGTTTGTTAATTGTGATGTTGTTTCTTCAAATAAGGTCATAAACCAAAACACCCTTTTGGTGCAGGAAATAAGCAATCCCAAACACCCCTGTTTGGACAGCATAAACCAAACGGCTCTTGTGGGCTGTTGTTAAGAAAACAACATAAACCAAACGGCCCTGTTTGGACATCATAAACCAAACGACCCCTTATGGTTGAATCTTGATGGATACTTAAGTTTTCACAACGCCTCCAACATTAAAGCGTACAAATTAAAAATATAAAGCACGTTCGACATCAGTTTTCACAACAACAACAACATTTTATTAAACAACAACAATAACACAACAAACAACGACAACGACAATAACAGCAGCAACAACAACAATAACAGCAACAACAACAACCTACATACGAAGATTTCCCATATCACCTACCATGTCATTATAAAGGTCGTGAAGTAAGGCAGCTGAATCAGTTGTGTGTTTGTTTGGATGCATATACACTTCTAGCATTTTATTGAGTACCATTATCTGGTGATTCAGTTTGATGCAGTTTGAGCACTCTGTATTTCCAGGACTTGATGTTGAAGGTCCTGCAGTGTATCGAGTTGGAGTTGTGGATGGTATTGCGGAATGAGTTGGAGGCGTTGAAGCTCCAACAGAAGCGGTCATTTTGGCTAGTCGTTCATCCTTCCATAAAAAAAATCGCATCCATACTCCTTTGTCCCACCTGTTAAAGAGTAAAAACTATAATTTTTAAAACTAACCAAATTATTTAAATAAACAAACAAAAAAATATGTAATTGTTAACCTTGGAAAAAGGACACGCATAGTATTGTTTACCACGGGAGTGAGGTCGATGCGATTGTCGCAGAATTACGTCTCCTCGTCCACAAGGACAAGCAAAAGCTTCAAATTCCGCCATCTTCACCATGATAACAGTGTGTGTTTGTGGTTGTGAGGATTTGAGAGTGTATAATGTGTTTGTGTGGTTAAGAGCAGATCTGCTAACTATTATATATAGTAAAAAAAAATAGATCTTTTGGAGGGAAGTTTTGGCGCCATAACATCTCGTGTATTGCAAACGGTACCGACGAAAGGGCTCGTTCGTTAAACATCTCGTGTATAACCATAACATCTCGGCTCGTTCGTTAAACATCTCGTGTAAAACCATAACATCTCGGCTCGTTCGTTAAACATCTCGTGTATAACCATAACATCTCGGCTCGTTCGTTAAACATCTCGTGTAAAACCATAACATCTCGGCTCGTTCGTTAAACATCTCGTGTAAAACCATAACATCTCGGCTCGTTCGTTAAACATCTCGTGTAAAACCATAACATCTCGGCTCGTTCGTTAAACATCTCGTGTATAACCATAACATCTCGGCTCGTTCGTTAAACATCTCGTGTAAAACCATAACATCTCGGCTCGTTCGTTAAACATCTCGTGTAAAACCATAACATCTCGGCTCGTTCGTTAAACATCTCGTGTATAACCATAACATCTCGGCTCGTTCGTTAAACATCTCGTGTATAACCATAACATCTCGGCTCGTTCGTTAAACATCTCGTGTAAAACCATAACATCTCGGCTCGTTCGTTAAACATCTCGTGTATAACCATAACATCTCGGCTCGTTCGTTAAACATCTCGTGTATAACCATAACATCTCGGCTCGTTCGTTAAACATCTCGTGTATAACCATAACATCTCGGCTCGTTCGTTAAACATCTCGTGTAAAACCATAACATCTCGGCTCGTTCGTTAAACATCTCGTGTATAACCATAACATCTCGGCTCGTTCGTTAAACATCTCGTGTAAAACCATAACATCTCGGCTCGTTCGTTAAACATCTCGTGTAAAACCATAACATCTCGGCTCGTTCGTTAAACATCTCGTGTATAACCATAACATCTCGGCTCGTTCGTTAAACATCTCGTGTATAACCATAACATCTCGGCTTGTTCGTTAATCATCTCGTGTAAAACCATAACATCTCGGCTCGTTCGTTAAACATCTCGTGTAAAACCATAACATCTCGGCTCGTTCGTTAAACATCTCGTGTATAACCATAACATCTCGGCTCGTTCGTTAAACATCTCGTGTATAACCATAACATCTTGGCTCGTTCGTTAAACATCTCGTGTATAACCATAACATCTCGGCTCGTTCGTTAATCATCTCGTGTATAACCATAACATCTCGGCTCGTTCGTTAAACATCTCGTGTATAACCATAACATCTCGGCTCGTTCGTTAAACATCTCGTGTATAACCATAACATCTTGGCTCGTTCGTTAAACATCTCGTGTATAACCATAACATCTCGGCTCGTTCGTTAATCATCTCGTGTATAACCATAACATCTCGGCTCGTTCGTTAAACATCTCGTGTATAACCATAACATCTCGGCTCGTTCGTTAAACATCTCGTGTAAAACCATAACATCTCGGCTCGTTCGTTAAACATCTCGTGTATAACCATAACATCTCGGCTCGTTCGTTAAACATCTCGTGTAAAACCATAACATCTCGGCTCGTTCGTTAAACATCTCGTGTAAAACCATAACATCTCGGCTCGTTCGTTAAACATCTCGTGTATAACCATAACATCTCGGCTCGTTCGTTAAACATCTCGTGTATAACCATAACATCTCGGCTCGTTCGTTAAACATCTCGTGTATAACCATAACATCTCGGCTCGTTCGTTAAACATCTCGTGTAGAACCATAACATCTCGGCTCGTTCGTTAAACATCTCGTGTAAAACCATAACATCTCGGCTCGTTCGTTAAACATCTCGTGTATAACCATAACATCTCGGCTCGTTCGTTAAACATCTCGTGTATAACCATAACATCTCGGCTTGTTCGTTAATCATCTCGTGTAAAACCATAACATCTCGGCTCGTTCGTTAAACATCTCGTGTAAAACCATAACATCTCGGCTCGTTCGTTAAACATCTCGTGTATAACCATAACATCTCGGCTCGTTCGTTAAACATCTCGTGTATAACCATAACATCTTGGCTCGTTCGTTAAACATCTCGTGTATAACCATAACATCTCGGCTCGTTCGTTAATCATCTCGTGTATAACCATAACATCTCGGCTCGTTCGTTAAACATCTCGTGTATAACCATAACATCTCGGCTCGTTCGTTAAACATCTCGTGTAAAACCATAACATCTCGGCTCGTTCGTTAAACATCTCGTGTATAACCATAACATCTCGGCTCGTTCGTTAAACATCTCGTGTATAACCATAACATCTCGGCTCGTTCGTTAAACATCTCGTGTATAACCATAACATCTCGGCTTGTTCGTTAATCATCTCGTGTAAAACCATAACATCTCGGCTCGTTCGTTAAACATCTCGTGTAAAACCATAACATCTCGGCTCGTTCGTTAAACATCTCGTGTATAACCATAACATCTCGGCTCGTTCGTTAAACATCTCGTGTAGAACCAAAACATCTCGGCTCGTTCGTTAATCATCTTGTGTAAAACCATAACATCTCGGCTCGTTATTTAAACATCTCGTGTAGAACCAAAACTATTTTCATGATGAACGATACGTACATGCCATGCATTCTTATAGTCACGACCGTTTATTATCCTTGTACAAGAATGGGGCATAAGTCGCTGTAGTCTATGACATTCAGGAGGTACACATCAAGGGCCACAATCTTAACTTATCTAAATGATGTAAGGTGGTTTTCTTGATTTTAGGGTTTCTTAATATAAAGATCCTAAAGTTGCATGGTTGATAATTTGTTTTCCTGATTTTTTTTTAATTTTATAAAAGTATTTATAATAAATAAAAAATTTATAAAACTATTTTTTATAATTTTATAAAAGTATTTATAATATTACCGACGACATGACGTCGGTAATATAACCGCCAAAATTTTCGCCAATTTTTTATTCGTCCCGCCAAACTAGAAACGACAAATTTCCATTACCTTACCGACGACATGTCATCGGTAACATTAAAAGTTATAACAAAACTAGATCTGGTCCACACTTAGAAAAAAAAAACGTATAACTTTTATCTCAATTATTGAAGACGACCACCGGCGATTACCACAGCTCCGACACCACTACCACTACTCCACCACTACCACAGCTCCACCATCACTTCACCCACATCCTCCGACACCACAGCTCCACCTCCGACACCACCGCAGCTCCACCACAGCTCCACCACAACTACACGAGCACCACTGTGCACCTCCTCCACCTCCTCCTCCTCTCATGTTTAATTCACTCCTCAACCCCTCATTTGTTTAATTCTTCTTCTTCCCCACTTCTTCTTCTTCGATCTACAAAACAGGTATTTTTGATTTTTGTTAATTTTGGTTTTTGTTAATTTTGTTTATTGTTAATTTTGTTTAATCTTAGTGTTAATGTTTGTTAATTTTGTTTTTTGTTAATTTTGTTTTATTTTCTTTATTTATTTTATACAGCCGACACCGCAGCTCCACCTCCGACACCACCACAGCTCCACCAAGACAGCCGAGAGCGAGAGTCGAGAGCTGAGACAGCCGAGACAGAGGTAATGTGGTCCCCTTCTTTTTTTTTAAAACTTTTGGTATCCCGACGACATGTCGCCGACAACAGTTTTTTTTTAAAAAACTTTTTATATATTAATGTGCTCACTTTTAATATAGCCCGAGCCCGAGCCCGAGACCGCAGTCTCCGCAGCCCGAGACTGCAGCCCGAGCTGCAGCCTGAGATCACAGTCGAGAGCCACAGACCACAGCCGATATAGTATGTTGTTAATTTTGTTAATTTTGTTTATTGTTAATTTTGTTTAATCTTAGTGTTAATGAATGTTGCGTGACGGATTAAGTGTAATTTGATTGTTTAAAACCGTGTTCAAGAACCGGCATAGTTTAGTAGCAGTGTATACCTTTAGTAGCAGTGTATTATGTTTTAGGATTTTAGTGATTAATTTCGGAAAGTCCCCGTCCGAAGTTAATCATCCTATAGAAAACCCGTCCGGAATTAATTTATTAGAAATTAATTTCGGAAAGTCCCCTGTTTGGGACTGCTTTTTGAATGTTTTGTCTCATTTAGGATATGGATGCGTATAACTGATTTACTATTTGAGATTATTTCGACAGTGTTTCTCCTTTACTCCTACGAATATGTCCTTAATGCACATATTTGGGGAGTTGAGGGGAAATGCTGCCGAAATTTTCTCAAATAGTAAATCAGTTATACGCATTCATATATGGGACGAATCATTCAAAGAGTGGGTTAGGATTGCCTTCCATAGTTGCGCTAGGTGAACAAAACAACTCGTAATCATTAATTAAGTGCATATAATAACCGATTGCATCATAAAAATGCAGTTATGATAATTGATAAGAGTTGGACCCGTATAGAGCATCGTGGTTCAAAAGAATTTCTTGATGGTCTTGCCGCCTTCCTCGATCATTGCAAACCGTTATTGAATAGTTCCGGAAACATAAAATGTCCGTGTCGTCGTTGTCGTAATGTTCCATGGTGAACCCGATTATAGAGATCCTCCTAGAAAAGATACTAGGGCTGATATCTTGACTCAACTTGCAACATTGCCCACACGTGTGCCGGGGAAACATCCGGATTATGGGGGTGGGAAGATAAAACGTAATCATACAGTCGAGCTGAACTGGACTAAACGGTCTATCTTCTACGATCTTGAATATTGGTCTTTTCTTTCTCTACCACACAATTTAGATGTCATGCATATCGAAAAAAATGTGTTGGAGAGTATCTTGAACACCTTGTTAATGAATGACAAATCTAAAGACACCGCGAAGGCAAGACAAGATTTGCAAGCTCTGGGCATTCGACAGGAGTTGTGGCTCGGAAACAAACAAAACGGGAAGTGCTCGAAGCCTCATGCAAAGTACTCCTTCACACCCGATAAAAGAAAACTCTTCTGTCAATACATCAAAACAGTTAAACTACCAGATGGCTTCGGATCCAAGTTCAAGTCAAAAGTGACCAAAGATGATAACAGTATAACGGGCATGAAGTCTCATGACTGTCATATAATGATGCAACGGTTACTTCCTTATGGACTTCAACAATACTTGGACGCACAGACTTATACACCATTGATCGAGCTTTGTTTCTTCTTTAAGCAAATTTGCGCCCGAACTTTGATGGTGAAAGACATGGTGAAAGCTAAAGACCAGTTGATCAATATTTTGTGCAGTCTCGAGCAAATATATCCTCCTGCTTTTTTTGACATTATGATTCACTTGGTTATGCATTTACCTGAAGAGGCTATTGAAGGCGGGCCTGTTTCATTCCGGTGGATGTATCCATTTGAAAGATACATGAAGAAGCTTAAAAACTATGTCCGAAATAAAGCTAAGCCGGAGGGTTCAATAGCGGAGGGTTATGTTGCAGATGAAGCATTAACTTTCTGTTCTCGTTATTTTCGTGGTGTTGGGACAAAATTTAATCATCCCGCTGCATCTCAGGACCGTCCTCGCCCAACAAGTGATTTCCAGGTGTTCCGATCACTATGTACCAATTCTGGTAAAGAGACATTGATTAAGTTAGGTCTCCAAGAAATGAAGAGAGTGATATGGTATGTACTTCACAACAGTCCTGAGATCGACAATTACATGGACGAGTTCGAGAGGTATGCGTTTATATTTTGAAATTTCTGTTTCCCAAGTTATGTATTCGATTTATTCTAATATCATGAACATTTTCAGGGAATTTCCTGATATCGACATGCAACAAGCATTTCCGAGCTGGTTTGAGACGAAGGTAAACTTATTGTATGTATTTCCGTGTATAAATAACGACTATTACTCATCTCCATCTATTCTTATCTTTTTTCATAGATCCGTAAACTTTACATAGCCGATGACCCAAGCTGTACTCCCGACTTATTCGCTTTGGCTTGTGGACCATCACCGACCCCAATCTCAGTCAACTCTTGCGTAGTCAACGGTGTGAGGTTTGTCGTACACAGCCGCGATATAAAACGTACAACTCAGAACAGCGGAATTTGTTCACCTGGTGAGAAGGAGGGAGAAATGTATTATGGTCAGCTAGAAGAAATTCTGGAGTTCGCATATTCCCAGTTCAAAGTTGTGTTGTTTCGAGTTAAGTGGTTCGACTTAAGCAACAAAAACCGTAGAGTCCAACGTTTTACCACTAGAAACAACATGACACAAATTTTGGCATGTAGCTATGCGTTCGAAGATCAACCTTACATTCTCGCAACACAAGCAAAACAAGTCTTCTACCTTGAAGATCCTGCCAGACGACCACTCCATTGGAAGGTCGTCCAAGAAGTAAATCACAACACAACCTGGGATGTCATCGTGGTAGAAGACGATGATGATGTGATACATGGCAACAACTCATCCGATCTCCAACTGTCTGCTAATTTGAATGATTTGGAACTTGAAACCTTAAATATCGATGGTGAATCAACGTTAGTTGAGGCACCACCACCAATCATTCCTGTTGATGACGACGATGATTTTATTGATGATGAAGACGACGATCCTTATGATTTAGTAGATTCTGATAATGAAGTCGCAAACAATTCTGATGATGAAGTTGATGCGACTAATGTTGTTTATGATAGTGATTGTGATTGTGCAGATTGATCTTAAAATGTAACTTGTAAAACGACACTTATTTTAATGAAATTGTTATGGATTGTTTAAAAGTGTATATTTCTTTTGAATGTGTATGTATTTGAATGTGTGCATGCTTATGTTAATTTGTTCCCGAATTTCTATATGTTACTCAACTTATATTTTACAGATGGCAGCAGCAGTCGCGCGTGGTCACGGTGGTGACGGTGCCGATGACCCACCTTCCCCTCCCCGTCAGATTGAGGGCGGGCACCGTGCTGGTGGTAAGAATTTCTAGATTACATATATATATGTATATATATACACATATTATGTATATATATAGATATATGTGTATATATATACATATAGGTATACACATATATGTGTATATATATATACATATATCTATATATGTATATATATACATATATCTATATTTTTGTGTGATTATATATATATATATATATATATATATATATATATATATATATATATATATATGTATATACGTATATGTATATACATATGTATATATATATATACATATATGTATATACATACATATACATATATCTATATAAGTTACTTTATGACGTTTCCACTCACTCCAATTGCAGGATCAGGGCGACCCCGCCGAGGAGGTCGGGCCAGGGGGGGAGGCAGGGGTAGGGGAGATCAGGGTAGGCAGCGCCCACGGGAAGAAAATAAGAATGTGAAGCTCAAGAACGCTGTGAGAGAGGGTGGCCCACAGTCTATTGAGTTTGAGATTGGTGATAAGGGGACATACACTCATGTGGGCCAGCACGCGGCATGGTTTAGCAATTATGTCGGCGAGCTCATTCGGCGGCTGCCGCTCTCCTATGCCTCCTGGTACGATATAGAGCCGGAGAAGACGGCTGACTTCCTCCCACAGCTCGGGGTCAGTTATTTCATTTTCCTTTTATATATATTGTTATGTTATCGTGTTTATTTATTTAAATGTGCATATTTATTTAAATTTGTTTATTTATTTATATCTCTATATTTAATTATTTGAATGTGTACATTTATTAAAATTTGTTTATTTATTTATAACTTTATATTAATTTTAACTATATTTGATTGCAGCTTATGTTCGATTTGGAGCGCCACAGGAGCAGACCAGACTGGGATACCATTCGCTCGGCGCTCACATCGTATTTCGCTGGTCGATACCGAGACAATAAATATGATATGAAACTTCATTATTTTACAAAAAAGGGTGGGGCTGCTAGAGTGGAAGAGATAAGAAGAAATCCTCCTCCGAGCTTGGAGATGTCTGAGTGGAACAAGTATGTCGATTTGTACATGTCGGAGGCGGCCCAGAAAAGATCGGCTGTGAACAAAGAGAATCGAAAGAAGAACACGATTCTCAGCCGCCACGGTTCGAAGTCATTTGCGGCATCTCGACACGAATATGTAAGACACATTTTATTTTTATAAGATTATTTAATTTTAATAATATATTAATTAAAATTATTTATACCAAGTAAAATATATATGCATGTGTATATATTTATACAGTTTGAGAGGAGCCAGGACCACCAGTATCCGTCCATGTTCGATACATATCTTGACACCCACTTCAAGAATGGTGCATGGTTGCAGGAGGAGGCTAGAGCTCGGTTTGTAAGTATCGTTTTTTATTTATTTATTTATTTATTTTTTTCCAAACACGCACTTAGTGATTTATTGAAATATAATCTAGTAATTAACCCGACTAATATATTAATTTTCTCATTTTTTTTCAACTACACAGGAAGAGATGGTCCGGCTGAGGCAGCCTAGATCTGATATGCCGGCAGACGAGCCGTGCCTCACGGAGGAGGATATATTTGCTCGGGTGATCGGGGGAAAGCAGCGTGGTCATATACCCGGCGTCGGCAAGGTGGTTCCCTACTTGAAGAGGCCACGGGTAGACATGCCGCCTCCAGCTCCACCAGGTATGTACAGTTGGATAATATTAAATGACGCATCTTATATATGTATTGAAATGACCGTTTTTAAATTTTGATTATTTCGTTTATAGGTACGTCCGAGCTTAAAGGGAAGCTTGCTGAAGCTACGGGGCAGATTGATGAATTTAAAAAGAGTCTGGCTGAAGCTGAGAAAGAGAGGAAAAAAGAGAAGAAGAAAGCCAGGAAAAATGAGAAGAGGCTCGAGCTTTTGACACGTTATATCTCGAGGAACCCAGACTGGGACTCGTTTCTTACCCAGATTGGTTCTCGAGCTGACGCTGGAGGCTGCAGTGGGAGCGGCGCGGGAGGGAGCGGCGCGGGAGGGAGCGACGCGGGAGGGAGCGGCTCAGGCGCTCTCCCGAGTGGCTTAGGCGGCGCGAGTAGCTCTAGCAGCGCGAGTGGCTCTAGGAGCGGGAGGGATGATGATGACGAGGATGACGACGATGGGCTGGACATGTAGAGGTATTATTTTGTGTTGTTTTGTCTCTGGAACTATATTTTTGACGACCCCAATCTTATTATCTTTGAACACTTAGGATATTGCAACATTTGTACATATAGTAGCTAGGTTTAGCGATTATAACACCCATTTTGTAAACTTTATGATGTATTTTGAGGGTGTTATAATGTTTATGGCCGTTTTGTAAAGTTTATGGCCGTTTTGTAAAGTCTATTAAGTGTTTAGTGGTTATATATAGCCGTTTAAGCCGTTATAAACTTTATAGCCGTTGTTTATGGCCGTATTGGAATGTGGTTTATAAGAGCAGGTGGAAAGTGGAATTGGCAGATTTTTGCTGCACATTTTTGCGGCAAAAATCTGGGTAGTGCAGCTGCGCAGGCTGCACTGCAGCTGCAATAAAACTTCAATACCGACGCCATGTCGTCTCTAAAATAATGAAAAATGGTTACCTTCTAAACCTTACCGACGAAGGGGCGTCGGCACAATTTGCAATGCTCTTGACTTTCTTTGACTTTTCATACCGTACCGACAAATCGGCGTCGGCACAATTTTGCAATTCTCTTGACTTTGTTTGACTTTTCATACGGTACCGACGAATAGTCGTCGGTGTGGTTTACGTTAATATTTGACTTTCGTTGACTTTAATTATCTAATCTAATTAAGTTATTAAATATTTATTATGTTACCGACGACTCGGCGTCGGTAACAAATTGTCGAGCAAAAACAAACGTTTGACCGAAAATCATGTGGGTCCCGCTATGTCGTCGGCGTTATTCGTCGGCACGGACATTACCGACGTGGCTCTGTCGACTATTCGTGCCGACGACCTGACGTCGAGAAGGTATGCTGCCGACGTCATGACGTCGGCACCGTTGAAAAATTGACGTCGCCGGTGGTCACGATTGTACTAGAGATGATGTTGTGATGCTAGTTGCGGGGTTAAAGAATCTATCACAAAGACATGCCTCTATTCGAGTAAATGATGTACAACCTTTTATAGGAACAGTTAGTAACATGATATTGAGCCCACGAGAGGCGTTTTTCACTAGTAAAATGAAAGTGAGCCTCAAAGGGAGTATTGGCAAAGTTTGCGGTGAGTTAGTATGTCCATACCCACCCGGAATTCCACTACTAGTACCTGGGGAAGTAATTACAGCTGAAGCATTGAATTATTTAGTTGAAGTGAAAAATAATGGTGGTTTCATTAGTGGAGTTGCTGATTCTACTCTTTCCTCCATTGTTGTTTGCATTCAATAAGCCAACAATATGTTTGTGTCGGGATTCTAGCTTCTCGCTAAACTTCGCTGCTAAAAAAGTTATTGTTGCGCGTAAATAATGCATCTATCCAAATAAGATAACCTACAAGTTTAATAAGTTTTTTTTGACATGTTTAGGACCAAATAATTCTAAATTTTTTAAGCAGTTCATACACATTTTATTAATTAAATCCTGCATCTTAAAAACTTAAAGTCTGAAGATCCTGTCTTATATCAATAACGTTTGCTTTTCAAAAATTTGTAAGCAGTTCATACACATTTTGTTAATTAAATCCTGCTTTTCATGATCTCTAGAGCATTTAGTTTTTAATTTTGTGTGTGTAGAGACTCAGGTGTTGCAGCACATCAAGAGCTTGTAGTTCTGAGGTAAAAACTATCTGTTGTGAAATCTTTCTCATTCTTCGGCATTTTTCTGTACTATTTTCCTAAAAGCAAATTTACGTGCTAATTTTAATTTATTTCTTGTGTGAATACCGGTGTCTTATATGTTGTAAATTATTTTGATGTGAAGAAAACTTTTATGAAGCTCAAATCAATATTCTGCTTGATTTGTTGTGCCAAAAAGTCTTTTGGGTCTACTCTCTTGTTACCAAGCTGATACAGCTTAGCCAATCTACTTGGGATGGTTTTTCCCAGAGCTTTGGCCTAGCGCTGTATGAAATTATGGATCTCCCATAAACGTGCCCATTGTGGGTTCAAGTCTCACTTGACACATAGCTTCCTAGGTGTATTATAAAAAGTGTATAAATGGCCACGCCAACCTTCCTGAAAAGGGGAGGGCTTTACCCGGTTTGAGTATGTGTGGCAGTGGGCTCAAATTGTTGGTTGTTTATGTGTGTTGTGTTCCCAGAACAGGGTAAAGATAATCAATGTAGTATCGGATATTCACTTGAAATCGTGTTATCACTTTCCAATAGAAACTATTCGACCCTATGCCTGGGTTACACGAATATCTCTATGGGATAAGACCAAGTGATGTTCTTGTTTTAGGCACAAATCAAGAACCAAATCGTATTCAAGTGTTTAGGGTTTGTGTTCTGTATATACATGCAGTTATGATACGACCTCTATTTATAATAGAGTTTACTCAAACCCTAGCCCATGGAATTATGTATAATTAACGGCCCATTAATTATACCATAATAGTTTCCATAATAGTAGGAATCAGTGGTTATAAGCTTACCAGCAGGAACAATAAGCCTACCAGCAGGAACAGACTTAGCCTACCAGCAGGAACAGACTTATACTAGCAGTAGAATCATTACTACTGGTAGAAACTCTGCATAACCACTATTGAGTCAGGGTGTTCAGGGACCAAATGGGTGTACACTCCGTACCTCCAAACCCATTACCAGGTGTGAACTCATCCCTCAAGTGTACTAAATTTTCCAACAATCCTCCCCAAATTTAGTTCACTTCCTTTGCATGTAGATTAAACACAAAACAAAACATATGCATAAATGAAAATATCTTGAAGATTGAATTCTCATCTTAGTACATTACACGTTCAAATATTCGAGAATCAGGGTGTTCTAAAGAATTGAACCCTTCAACCCATTTGAATACCTGAAGATAAAATACACATACATTTTCAAACACTTAAATACTCCTGACACTATACAAGCCATGTGTCCATATCCAATTCATAAATGTTGTAAAAGCTAAAAGTCCAAAAGCTTCCTGAAGCGGCAAAACTTCAACATTTACATAGGTGGTTCCTCTTTATTCATGCTCCTGCTAAGCACTTTTTCAAAGAAAATTAACCATTGAGAAGTAAAGACTTCATCCTCCTTTTCAGCAGGTTCTGAGCACAACCTTGGGATGTAAATAAAACATGTGCTCCAGTCCACTAAATGTTCAGCTTTCCACATTGAACTCAGCTCCCAAGTTTCCTCAGGAGGGAGTTGGGTGTCTTAGCATTCAGTGACTAAGTTAGACTTAAACCCATCCCTTTAGCAGACCTTAAAACCAAGTCTCTAGCCAAACCCTTCGTCAAGTGATCAGCTAAGTTATGTTGAGATCTAACAAACTCTATAGATACCACCCCATTCATGATAAGCTCACGAATAATGCTATGCCTGACACCTAAGTGTCTAGACTTCCCATTGTACATTTGGCTATAAGCCTTTGCCAATGTAGCAGCACTATCACAACGGATAGAAATAGGTGCTATAGATTTAGGCCACAATGGAATCTCAAGAAGCAAGTTTTTCAACCATTCAGCCTCTTTACCAGCAGCAGCTAAGGCCACAAATTCAGATTCCATAGTTGAACTGGTGATGCAAGTTTGTTTCTTGGATGCCCAAGAAATTGCACCTCCACCAAGTAGGAATACCCAACCACTAGTAGACGAATTGTCCTCAGTGTTACTGATCCAACTTGCATAAGTGTATCCTTCTAATACAGAAGGATAACCAGTATATGAGAGACTATAATCCACAGTTCTCTTCAAATACTTCAGTACCCTCTGAATTGCTTGCCAATGATGAGCACTAGGATTACTGGTATATCTGCTCAGTTTACCCACAGCAAATGCAATATCAGGTCTAGTACAAGTCATGGCATACATTAAGCAGCCAATTACCCTAGAATACTCGAGTTGAGATACAGCTTTACCAGTATTAGGCAAGAGCTTCTCACTTGTATCCATAGGAGTACTCACTGGAGTACAATCAAAGTAATTAAATTTCCTCAACACTTTCTCAATGTAATGAGACTGAGAGATAGAAATCTTGTTACTTTCATGTTTAATCCTAATACCAAGGATAACATCAGCCTCCCCCATATCCTTCATGGAGAACATTGATGACAAAAAGTCCTTTGTGAGGTCAACTTGACTTTGGTCAGTGCCAAAGATCAACATGCCATCAACATATAGACAAATGATGACTCCTTTACCAGACTCATCAAATTTGCTATATACACATTTGTCAGACTGGTTAAGTGAATAACCACTAGACAAAACCACTTCATCAAATTTTTGATGCCATTGCTTAGGTGCCTGCTTCAGTCCATATAAGGACTTAATCAGTTTGCACACCTTGTTTTCATTGCCAGGCATGATGAAGCCTTGAGGTTGGTTCATATAAACCTCCTCATCCAATTCACCATTCAAGAATGCTGTCTTCACATCCATCTGATGTATAATCAGATTGTGAATAGATGCCAAGGCAATCAGCAATCTTATGGTACTGATACGAGCCACAGGGGCATAAGTATCAAAGTAGTCTATTCCTGACTTTTGTTTAAAGCCTTGAATGACTAGTCCAGCCTTGAACTTTTCAATAGTTCCATCTACCTTCATTTTCCTTTTGAAAATCCATTTGTAACCCAAAGGTCTGCAACCAGGTGGTAGATCAGCCAACACCCAAGTGTTGTTGCCCATGATGGAATCCATTTCATCATTTATTGCTTCTTTCCAGAAAGCAACATCCTGGGACTTCATTGCTTCATCAAATGTTTTGGGATCATCCTCAACATTAAAGCAATAGGAGTGTTGGTCAGAGACCTCATTCCTTGTTCCTTCAATTAAGTACAATTGAAACTCAGGTCCAAATGATTTTAGAGTCCTGACCCTTGCGCTCCTTCTGAGCTCAGGTTCAGGTTGTTGAATCACAACCTCATCAGGGACCTCATCAGAGATCTCAGATGCACCAACATCATTAGTTCCATTAGGAATCCTCTGACTTGGTCTAGGGACTGATGAGAATCTATTCTCATCAAAGATTGCATCCCTTGATTCAATTATTGAGTTAATTGAAACAGATTCATTAGGTTCAATAACATAGAACCTATATGCCTTGGAATGCTCAGCATATCCAACAAAGATGCATTCAATGCCTCTTTCACCCAAAGTCTTTAGCTTTGGATCAGGGAGTCTTACAACTGCCCTACATCCCCAAACCCTGAGATAATTCAGGCTGGGTTTCTTTTTAGTCCAGAGTTCATAAGGGGTTGTCTTGTTCCTTTTGTTGGGAACCCTATTTAATAAATAGCAAGCTGTTAACATAGCTTCACCCCAGAACCCTTGACTCAGCCCAGAATAGGACAACATGGAATTCACCATTTCCTTCAGCACTCGGTTTTTCCTTTCAGAAATACCATTTTGCTGAGGAGTATAGGGGGCAGTCATTTCATGGATTATACCAACAGAATGGAAATACAGAGTATCCATGTACTCACCTCCCCTATCAGTCCTTAATCTTTTGATCAGGGACTCTTGTTGCAATTCAACCTCAGTTTTAAATACTTTAAATTTATCTAATGCTTCATCCTTAGTATGCAATAAACACACATAATAATACCTAGAAGCATCATCAATAAAAGTCACAAAGTATTTCTTATTCCCCAAAGAGGGAGTAGCATGCAAATCACATAAGTCACTATGAATCAGTTCCAATATCACAGTTTCACGTTTTACACTTTGAAATGGTGTCTTAGTTATCTTGTTCATCATACAAGTTTTACACTTTTCAGTGTCCATGTCAAATGCTGGGATTAACCCATCCTTAGACATATCTTGCATCCTTTTAAAGTATACATGGCCAAGTCTAGCATGCCAAAGGGTTGAATCATTCAATTTAGAAGTTGACATGAAAGTAGAATCAACCATATCATGAACAATATTAAGTCTAAACATCTGATTACATAAATAACCAAAACCAATGAATACACCATGTTTAGATAAAACATACTTATCAGATTCAAATACTTGTTTATAACCACAATTATTCAAAACACTACTAGAAACTAAGTTTTTCCTAATAACAGGAACATGTAAAACATTAAACAAAGAGACAATCTTCCCAGAACTAAACTTCAAATCCACACATCCTTTTCTATGCACCAGGGCTGTTGACTCATTTCCCATATGAAGAATAGAACCATCATTCATTGACTCGTAGGTCTTGAACCAGCTTCTATCTTTACACACATGAGTTGTTGCTCCAGAGTCAACCCACCACGCAACATCATCATCCTGCACAAAGTACACATCAGATATATACGTAACATAATAAATCTCAAAGGACTTATTAAATATATTCTGACATTTTAGGGAATTGGTATTACCATTCCCAGATCCACTTGTGCTTGATCCATTGGTTTTATTGCCAATCTTAACACCTTTACAATCCTTCCTGAAGTGTCCAGTTTTACCACACTTTCAACAAGTAGCTTTTGACTTCTTGTTAGGATTAGTTTTGGTGTTATCCTGATGCTTACGTTTGCCCTTGTTGTCATTGTTCCTGGAGGAGTTGTTATGCTCCACCAAATTGACAATTGATGGACCAGCAGCAATGCTGCTCTTCGGCTTGTCACTTTCATGCGCCTTGAGTGATTCCTCAATGCGCAAATGACTGCCCAACTCAACAAGAGTTAAGTCCTCCTTCTTATGCTTTAGCATATGCTTGAAATCTTTCCAAGAAGGAGGTAGTTTATCAATGATACAAGAGACTGAAATAGCCTCATCCATGTTCATCTTGTGTTGTGTGAATCGACCAAGTATACTAAGAAGTTCATTGTATTGTTCCATGACAGGTCTGGAATCGACCATTTTGTAATTGTTAAAATTACTTACAAGTAACTTCTTACTTGATGCATCCTCAGCCATGCATTTGGCTTCCAAGGAATCCCACAGTTCGTGAGAAGAATCAACATTTTGATAAAGATCAAACAAAGAATTAGACACACCATTGAGGATTAACCCTCTGCAAACATAGTCATCATTCTCCCATTTGCTTATGTTCCTCATCTGTTCCATAGTAGCATCATCCCCATGATCTTCAGGAATAGGTATAGTCAAAACATAGACCACATGCATGCTTGACAACAAGAAGTGCATCTTCTTTTGCCATCTTCTGAAATCAACACCTTCAAACTTTTCCAGTTTGGAAAAGTTAGCAGCCATATGCCTCATAGCAGCCGCCATTGATTATCACTAAATAGTTTCTATTGATTGTTGGTTGTTTATGTGTGTTGTGTTCCCAGAACAGGGTAAAGATAATCAATGTAGTACCGGATATTCACTTGAAATCGTGTTATCACTTTCCAATAGAAACTATTCGACCCTATGCCTGGGTTACACGAATATCTCTATGGGATAAGACCAAGTGATGTTCTTGTTTTAGGCACAAATCAAGAACCAAATCGTATTCAAGTGTTTAGGGTTTGTGTTCTGTATATACATGCAGTTATGATACGACCTCTATTTATCATAGAGTTTACTCAAACCCTAGCCCATGGAATTATGTATAATTAACGGCCCATTAATTATACCATAATAGTTTCCACAATAGTAGGAATCAGTGGTTATAAGCTTACCAGCAGGAACAAGCTTACCAGCAGGAACAAGCTTAGCCTACCAGCAGGAACAGACTTAGCCTACCAGCAGGAACAGACTTATACTAGCAGTAGAATCATTACTACTGGTAGAAACTCTGCATAACCACTATTGAGTCAGGGTGTTCAGGGACCTAATGGGTGTACACTCCGTACCTCCAAACCCATTACCAGGTGTGAACTCATCCCTTAAGTGTACTAAATTTTCCAAGTTTGAGTATGTGTGGCAGTGGGCACAAATCACTTGGATTAGTCGGCCAAAAGGTCGGAAACGATGGTTAACAAAAATAAATGGTGTATATATGGGTGTGGAACATCAAACATGAATCGTTAGTTGGCTCTATCACCAAGTCCATGAAACAAATCCAGACCCTTAACTTATAGATACAACATTAAACAAATTTTATATCACTTGTAATGAAGATAATCATAATTTCCATCTTGTGCATGATTCTTATGATGCTTCAAAGCTGTTAACGACTGTACATACTATTCATACACCCATTTTGTTGGAAAGAAACCATGGAATGCTAGTGAAGAAACATGATAACACAAGACTTCTAAACAATACAAAAACTTATACTGATGATACTATTATTTCGGACAATGTCCAACCATCTGTTACAACGCCATAACTACCCTCCACTAGTTATTGCAATAAAGGCTGTAGCAGAACAAAATGTTGCAAGTTTTCACTTTCCTGGTCACAACAGAGGCCGGGCAGCCCCATCTTCATTAACAAATCTCATTGGAGTACAACCTTTCCTTCATGACTTGCCTGCAGTTCCAGAGCTCGACAACTTATTTGCACCCGCGAGTTCCATTTTGGACACAAAAACAAGCGGCTGAATTTTTTGGAGCTGAAAACACATGGTTTTTAGTTGGAGGTACAACTTGTGGGATTCAAGCATCAATTTTATGGCTACTTGTTCACCAGGAGATACATTAATTCTTCCTCGTAATGCTCATATATCAGCCTTTTCTTCTATGGTATTTTCGGTGCAATACCGAATTATATAATTCCAGAATATAATTTTGACTTAGACATTGCTTGTGGCATCACTCCTTCACAGGTAAGTGGCAATTTGTTAAAAAAGAAGTATTAAAATCCGCAGGGCCGTGTCTAAGTTTTTGGAGGCCACATGCAAAACTACTCTAATAGTACAGTCGCACTACTCGCACATCCTCAAAACCACCATTGAATTGCTTTGTTATATAAATGGCAGGTTGAGAAAGCAATCAAAGAGTTGGAGACTGAAGGCCGAAAACCATCAGCCGTTCTCATCACATCTCCTACTTATCATGGCATATGCAGCAACCTTATAGAAATTTCCTTATTATGTCATTCTCACAACATTCTTTTAATTGTTGACGAGGCTCATGGGGCCCACTTAGGATTTCACCTAAACTTGCCTGGTTCAGCTCTTAGTCAAGGGGCTGATATTTCTGTACAATCGACCCACAAGGTATTAGGCTCTTTCCAACAATCATCAATGTTACATATGTCAGGAAAGATTATAAATATAGAAACAATATGCCAATGCCTACAAACCCTTCAAAGCACAAGTCCAAGTTATCTCCTTTTAGCTTCGTTAGACGCTTCTTGAGCTCAAATAAGCGAAAATCCACAAACCATTTTCAACAAACCAATTGAATTATCCACAGAAGCAAAAGATCTAATAGAAAATATTACTGAAATTACTGTCCTGAAATCTGATGAGTGATGACCCTCTAAGAATTACAGTTGGTGTATGGAAGCTAGTTTGGTATATCTGGTTTTGAAGCTAACAATATCTTATATAAAAATGGAGTGGTGCGGAGCTTCCGGGTACTCGTTCTCTTATGTTTGCCGTAAATCTTGGTACTAGTAAATATGATGTTATGAGGGCCAGTGTTTGTTAAAGCAACTATCACAAATGCATAACTTAATTAGAGTGAGGAAAGATTATATGATATACGTGTTTTTATGGAAACAATTAGTGGTATGAGATTGAGCCCAGGAGAGGCGTTTTTTGAAAACTAAAAAAAGTGAGCTTCAAAGAGAGTGTAGGGGGAATTTGTGGGGAGTTAATATGTCCATACCCACCTCACCTGGAATCCCGTTGCTTATACCTATGGAAGTGATTACAAAGGAGGCGTTTTAAGTTATCTGGTGGAAATGAAAAACAAGGGTGGTTTTGTTATTGGAGTTGCTGATCCGAGTCTATCATCCATTGTTGTTTGCTGTTAATAACTTCAAGGTTTGGGTCTGGCATTGCCGGGTTGGTTATTATATAAATAGTTGGGGGCTCAGCCGGAAAATGCTCTTGAGATAGGTTTTCCGGTAGCCTTGGATGCTTAAAGCCCCCAATATTCGGTAATTTATTGTTTGTGCTTTAGTGATTTTATCGAATTATAGGCAAAAACAGGAAACTGTAAAAATTGTGAAGTCGTCTTTCTATCAGATTATAAGAAGCAGAAAAGTTTTACTAAACATATCAACAAATCATGCATAATGTTGAATTCATGGCTTCTTCAGAGTCCCCTTTGGGGTCTCGTTTAAACTGTTTTTAGTATTCATCACGTGTGAACACGAGCCTCTTTTAGACCAACCTCATTGGTCTGAAGAGATTCAAGTACTTCAACAACATGACTCATATCTGGCCTACTCCTTGGGTTCTGGCTAATACATTGGTGAGCCAAATTGGCGATTTTGATAGCATCCTTGGATGAATATTGACCGTCCATTCTAGGATCTAGAATCTTCAGAACTTTCTTGTCATGGGTCAAAAGTGGTCTAGCCCAATCGATCAGGTTGTGCTCATGGCTAGGTCTGCCTTTGTCCATGGTTTTCCTCCCTATCAACATCTCTACAAGCACCACTCCAAACCCGTATATATCACTTCTAGCTGTCAAGTGCCCTGACCATTTCATCAATAAAAAGTGTCTTTAGTTGCTTTGCTTAAGCATAAAAAGTCAACCAGACTTGACTTTCAGAAGTCTAATAAATTTCTTTTAGAATTGAACATTTGATGTGTAAACCTCTATTACTATTACTTTTTGTGAGTATTTAGAATTCTTCAAACTAAACCACAAACTTTTACAGGACTTAATAAAGTCAAAAAATTGTTATAGAACTTGATTTTTTATGCACAACTCACCAGTCATGATATACTCGGGAGCTGCATATCCATAAGTACCCATAACTCGGGTCGATACATGAGTTTGATCTCCCATTGGACCATCCTTTGCAAGTCCAAAATCTGACAATTTTGCATTAAATTCCTGCAAATTTTGTATTTCCATTAGAACAAGTACTAAAATAGAATGATATTTATTAAACTATAAACACACAGATTTTATTCAGTAGACACCCAATATAATAGTGTTACAGTAATTAGTAAGACTAACCACATCTAACAAGATGTTTGATGTTTTAAAATCTCGATAGATAACTGGTCTTTCTGCATCATGGAGAAAAGCCAGCCCTTTTGCAGCATGCAAAGCTATCTTCATTCTTTTCGACCAACTCAGTGAAGCAGATGCTCCTTTTTACATGGATTACAATGTTAGTAAAACCACAAAATTTCCAAACATCCTTGAATTAATACTATTTCAATGGACTCCATACACACATTCAAACATCCCCTAACTTGTTCATGCAGTGTTCAGTAGCGGATGCAGGTTTTCAAACTGTGTGTGGCACGATTTTTTGCTCATATCTCTTCGCGGGTAGCTCTCAATTATAGTTGCCCATTAATCGGTGTATACCTATTGTTTTTTTGGTCTATTTTAGTTTTTTGGACCCGGGTTATCTAAACATAGTAAACAAATCTTTTGAGAACTTAGGGCATCCACTATGGTTAAGATTTATAAAGCTTTATAAGTGTTTTATTTCATCAAATATTAATAAATTATAAACCATTTCTCACTATGATAAAAATGTCTTACAACTTTATAAATGCTCCACATTACACATGCATTAATTGTGTTGAGTTTAGGTACATCTTCTTCAACCTCTAGTCCTATGTATCTTTTATCTTTTTCTTTAAAAATCCAAACTCAAAAGCAAAACGTCTTTCCTCTTATTTTAGTTCATCTTTTGTGCACCTATCCGATCTAAGTGTAGCACTTTCAAAAAACCCAACAATTTTTATATAAAAATTACACTTTGTCGGCTTAAATCGTGTGTGGCACGTGCCACACGTGGCTTGCACATAGATCCGCCCCTGGCAGTGTTCGACACATAAATCGCACAAATAAACTAAATAAACTCTATTTGACTGCCTCTTCAAGGACTATTAGTAAATGTCTAAACTACCCCTGAATAATGACAAAATAGTTAAATCTTCGTCACAAACTATACAAGAGAGCATACATTAAAGATAATTTAGCACAATCTATCAGTTGATGAACAAATTTTCATAATAACATAAGCACTCACGATGAAAAAGATGGTTTTCCAGGCTGCCAGATGCCATATACTCGTACACCAAATGACGATGATCTTCCTCACAGGAGTAACCGATAAGCTTCACTAAATTCGGGTGTTGCAACTGCCCTAAATAATAAATTTCAGCCTGAATAACAGATAACGATTAACCCCAAAAGTAGTGGCAGATATAAATACTAATAATGATCATGTTTTATCTTAGTCATACATAACGTGCGCATGTATGTGCAAATATATATAAAATACAAGTAAAACTCTAACACAGGTAGAAAGCACATACCAGCCATTCTCTATCACCTTGAATTCCTTCTGGATCGAGCTCCTTAATGGCAACTTGCATATTATTTATAAGACCTCTATAAACAATACCAAAGCCACCCTCGTCAAGAACTTGATTTGGTCTAAAATTTTTGGTTGCAATTCGCATCTCTTCATATGTATAGCTATCAAGATTACTATATCCAAGATTCCCACGAAGTTCTTTAACGTCTTTGTTGATCACTACTGCATTTCTAGAACTTGTTGTATAAGGTGACCCTACAGTGCTTGATTCAATATGAGATGTTGAATTCTCTTTCGTAGGGTATGGTCCAATTTCACCTGAAATTTTTCACTTTTCAAATTCAAAGGTGCTTGGACCTGTGACTTATAATGATTATTTCATACTATATATTAGGTGTTCATAAGTATTTTTAGACTAGTACTTGATGATCAGTTTTATAGCAACTTCTTGCAACTAGTATATAAACTGATTATCAGAAACTGATAGTTAGGGGCGTTTGGATAGCTTTTTGGGCGGCACATCAGTATAATCCAAACACTCAACTGCCTAGAAATAAACAAATAAGCAGTCCAAACACCCTCTAAAAACAAATAGTCATAAGTAAGAGTTGATTACTTAAACACAACTATATGCACATTTCAAAGTGCACATCCAAACACTGGTATCAATAAGAGGCTGTTTGGATTTACGTTTAGCCGACCACTGCAACTTGATTCTAAATACTAGTCTCAGGTTACAAATAATCTCATAAGGAGAACTTACACAAGTTACCATACAAAATAAGATTACTGACATAAATGTTACATTATTCCTTAATTAATCCACATTATTATTTGATCATCAAAGTTTCTATATTATAGTTTCAACAACCATTTTCAAAAATGTGCATCCAAACGCTCCCATATTGAATACATGCAAACATTCCATACATGTAACTATCACTTTATAATGAACCCACAAATCTTTAATAAAAAGTAACCCAATATATTAAACAATGTACATAAATATGCCTACATGAATCAAGAAACTGACATTAAAATACATAAAAATAGTACCTTTTTTAATCTTTAAAGAACGATTTCGATCATAATCAGAACTAAAACAAATACCCATTTCTTCGATTCAAAAATCAAGATTCACGCTTGTAGCCAATAACACATTAATCAAGATTTTTATATCAATTTTGACTATTGAAAAAGTCAAACTTTCTGCAAAATATGAAATGGGTCACTGGAAGTTACAACTTTTACGTGGATAACTGAATCGATGGTTATGTGGGTCCTAGTAAAAAACTGATTTTTAGTGAAAATTCTAAAAGGGAATTTTTATTATTTATTTATTTATTATAAAAAAAAAAAAAAAAAAAAAAAAAGGTTGTAAGGCTATGCTAAATTTGTTAGATACGGAGTATAATTTATTTATGGGGAAAGGGAACATGGGGCTAATAGCATGATTACAATTTTTGTAGCCAATTAACTACAATGTTTTATAAAAAATACATTAGCAAATGAATCAATGACTTACAGAAAAGAATCAGTACCCACGACCCACATTTATAGCACAAAATTGTAGCCAGTTAGCTAAAAAAATTGTAGCGATATAACTTAACATTGTGCATAGAACTTAATAAAATAATTGTTTCTACTGTACCACACTCATCTCCAACATCAAAAAAAAAAAAAAAAACCAAATATGCTCTCTAAAATCAGGATTAAAACCCAAATATGCTAATAGAGACTTTTTTAGTAGCAAAATGGTACATGATAATCCATCAGAAAATGAACCCACTAACGCTCTGTCAATTGATGATATCGACGAAAATGGTTATTTGATCAGGAATGTGGAACAAGATAACGGAAGTGATAGACCATATAATGTTGATGTAAGTCATAGATGGGATGAAGAGGGACAAATTGATGGCAATATTGTTGGGAAGGTGTTTGATACGCCTGATGATGCATATACATTTTATAATCAATATGGCTTTACACATGGATTTGGTATACGTAAGCATTGGGATTATAAAAACAAGATGACTAACGAGGTTTACAGAAAGTGGTACGTATGCAACAAAGAAGGTTTCAAAAGTGTGAAGGATGTTGGTACAAGTGTGGATACTAAGAAACGTCGCAGAGATGTAAGGACCGGTTGTCAAGCACGACTTCGAATTACAATAACAAAAGATGGGAAATGGTGTGTGGATTTTTTTGATGATACACACAATCATGATTTGAGCACAACACCTACGAAAGTAATGAAACATCGTTCTCACGGGAAGTTTCATCGTTCCATGGCCTGCAAATCTCTTATGTTGGAACTTGGCTGATCCGGGATGAGACCTTGTCATGTCAAAAAAGCTGTAAATGCAATGAAACCTCCATATGTCGCTGATGTTACCTCAAAACAACGTTCCGATATTTTATCCGAGCAACGAAAACAATACGAAGGTAAGGAGTTTTATGGACTCATTAAACATTTTCAAGATAAGGCATCAGTAGATATTAACCAATATTTTAAGATCGATTTGAATAGTGATGGGTCTCCTAGAAATATATTTTGGGCTGATGGAAGATCACGTGATGCATATATTAAATTTGGGGATGTTCTTGTGTTTGATGTTACGTATTTGACCAACAAATTTAAGTTTCCATTTGCACCATTTGTCGGGGTGAATCATCATGGTCAGTCCATACTCATTGGTGCCGCATTGCTAGAAAATGAAAAGGAAGAAACTTTTGAATGGTTATTTGAGCAATTCTTAGTGTGCATATTTGACAAATATCCAGCTTCAATAATAACAGATCAGGAATTCAGGATAAAGCAATTTGCAATGCAGTCCACAAAGTTTTTCCAAACACTCGACATTGTTATTGTTCATGGCACATTAAGTAACACCAACTGGAACATCTTCGACCATTTAAAGCCCGTTATAGTGATTTCAATGAATCTTATAAAAAATGGGTAAAAAGTGACACGATAGAAGAATTTGAAACCCAATGGGATGTTATACGTGATAAGTATAACCTCGAAAGTAGTAATTGGATGATGGAGATGTATGACCAACGCAAATACTGGGTTTGGTCTTTCTTGAAAGATGGGTTTTTTGCTAGGATGACAACAAGCGGACGAAGTGAGAGTATTCATTCCTTTTTTGATGGATTTGTTAATTCTAACACCATGTTGAACGAATTCGTAATTCAATATGATAAAGCTGTCAACTCTCGAAGAGCCGTAGAAGAAGATGAAGACTTTATAACTATGAACTCGAGGGCAGTTCTTTCGTCAGTGCATCCAATAGAAGCAAAAGCACGTAACTTGTTCATATTCATTGCGTTTATGTTATTAACCCTTTTTTCTACTATTCATTGTGTTTCCTGTACCTTGAATTTGTAGGTAAATGTTACACTAGAAAGATTTTTGAAAAATTCGAAAAGGAATGGAAAGAAGCAACCAACAATCTAACTCACGTTACTTTAAACAAGAGTCTAGAAAAGGTCACTTATAGTGTCGGACAATTGAACGTTGAGAAAAAATATTGGAGGACTGTCAAGTTTAATTTACTAAATAAGGTGGATGTCACATGTTCTTGTGCTATGTTGAGAAAAAATATTGCAGTGTGTGCAGCAACATCAGATTCGAATTGTGCAAGTTTCAGCATCAGCTTCCAATTGTGCAATGTGTATCTGTTAGTCAAAATGAAAATATTTTCATTGAAGTGCGGAACAATTACTGTATCTGTTAGTTTGTTGTGCATTTTCAGTTCAACATCAGTCTTTGTGGTATTCTGTGATGGTCCCACTTGGTCTTTTGGCTCTTGGTGGGTTATTTGCAGCAAAACACATTGGCATTCTATGCACCAACAATGTGGCATGTGACATATAAAGCAAATCGATGGAATAACATGCCATTTAACAAAGATAGTAGATAATAAAGATGCCCTTTTATTAAATGGGTTGAAACTTGTACTATACCTGCATATCAAAGGTCCACAAATTGAGGTTGTCATGTAGAAGTTGCATGATCAAGGTGCTATCTTTGTAGGACTCTTCGCATGATAAATGGGTTGAAAATTGTACTATCCAGCTCAGCTATTGCTTCATCAAAGGCCTTGAATAGGAGGAGCAATAGAATCATGTAACTTTAGATTGTAAGGATCCACAAATCTGAGTTAACTTATTAAAGATAAAAGCTTATACATGTTTGGCTAGGCTACAAGCTCGGTCTTGAGAGTTTAAAATCTCATAGTAAAAGACAGAAAAGTTGAGTGCCAATCCAAGGCCAATAGGGTGTGTTGGGGCAAGTTCACTCTTTGCAATATCCTGAAATATACAATAGCATTATGTATCTGGTGTAACACAAAAGCTCCAAGGTCATCTGTTTTACCTATTGACTTATTTGTATGTTAAACTATTATTCGCCTACAACGTTTGTTCTAATCAGAACAGGTCACTTTGATGCCACAATTTGCTGAAAAAGATACGCTAACAAAAGTTCACAATGATTGATCAAAGGTCCTAACATAACTTTGCAAGTCGAAATAGTTTATAATTGACCCGTTGCCATATCCTCGCCTAATACCATATGTAACTTGATAATCTTTTTAGTACCTAAGCGGAATAAGAAAACAAAGAAAAGCTCCATCAAAAAATTGCAATCACATTGGTTTACTGGTTTAGGAATTCTATCAAACACATTACATGCATTTATATCAAACACCACTGAAACCCCCAAGTTCATATGTAACTTTGATATGAAATCAAACAATTAAGCGTTCTCGATCCTAGTTTAGATTGTTTTAGTTTTTTCCTCAAGTTAAAAGCTTAACAAAATGCGGAGTTGATTAACAAAATGAAAGAAGTCAACAGAGCAAAATCTCGATCCTAGTTTAGATTGTTTTAGTTTTTATAGATGTGTTGTATCGTATTTTACTTTCGTTGTAACTCGTAATTGTTTAGTATCGTATTTGACTTTTAGTTTAACGAAACTGGGACATACTAGCAAATTTGAATTTTTAGTATATCATTAAGTTTTTTTTAAGAAAATGGAAAAGAAAAATAAAAACAAAAACCGAGAACTACAAGCGCTCATAACATTTTATAGCTGTTGGAGGTTATGAATTTGTGTTATAGGAATGTTATATGATATAGCTAACGTGGTGGCGCCCATAACCTTCTTTAGCTAGCTCTCTTTTATAGTTGTAAAATTGTGATTAAGTGTTTCGTGTAACATGTATGCAAACAAAAAATAAAAAAGAAATATAATAGTTTTTAAATTAAAAGAAAAGAATACTGTCAAAAATTGACTCAAGGCACAATATATGCTCCAAACTTAGATTTTCAACAAAGGTCCTACCAATTGACGTTGACAACTCTTTATCATTCGAGATGACAATAACGTCATATCAATTCGTGTTTAAGAAACCGGAATGAAATAGGGATATATTGGTATTTGGATGAAACTAAATGTCAAAAAGCGATTGTTTAAACCTAAAGCCGCAATACACAATATGCTAACGATATGGTGAGGTGATTTACCGTGACTTCATCTTTAATTGGAGTTTATCCAACAACGATATCAACATCACGCACAGAGTAATAATTATGTTACACTTTTATTGGATTTTAGATGAGAATTAATACTTCAAAACAACGGTACGTGTGGATTTTAGTTATTAAAAGTCAACTTTTTTCATGTATCCAACATGTTATGCATGCAATACTACAAAATATACAATTAGAATAAATATGCTTAAAAAAAGTTTTAAAAATGCCTCTAATTTGTACCTTTTTCACACTCTCTAAACAGGAAACACACATTTTCTTCCCCCCTATCGAAAATTGCTGAAAAACGACCGATTTTTAAAAGCTATAACTTATACCATATTAGCACACACACATAGAAGGAACTTGACAATTTAACTAGAGGGGCCAAATTGTAACATATTTGTTTTAGGGGCCAATTACATTTTCATTTAGCATTTATACTAATAATGCCTAAAACTACAAAGAGTAAGGGTTAAAAAAAATATACTTGAGCTTCATTTTGACCTACTATTTCTCTAAACGAGATGTGCGTCGAACCGCCGCGTTGCGGCGGGGCGACGAAGTGTTTGCTATGTTTGTTGGTTGTTCTGCTGTGTTATACAGTTATACAACGAATCTTGTTCTAAGTGAAACAACATATACAAATGGAAGTAATCGAAATTTCGGGCCTGCTTTGAATCAAAGGCTGATTTTGGTGGCTGCTCATGAAGATGAGAGAAAGCTGCAATAGGCTTCATGAAATCAGTGGTCAATTCTAAACCATTGATGTCCAGTAGATCTCCATTAGGCACAGCGACCTTAACGGCCTTTGTCTGTTGAAGGCTGCATGCTACCTCTTTTTGAAACACTGCAATCAATGAAATCTTTACTTTATCTTCCTCCTTGTCGCTGCCAGCCTTTGTAGTGCTTGCGAGATGGTGGAGTAATCTGTAAACGGCAATTGTATAATTAGAACAGGCATGAGTACCCAACAAAAAAAAATTTTTTGATTACCTGATTTAACCGAAAGTAACACGATGTCTGTAACTGCGAACGGCCACCATTAGGAAAACAAATAGAAGGTTCTGTAGCAGTTACAAAAACATGTACAGAATACATATCAGAAAACATTATAAACACTAAACTTACAACACAGTGCTTTAGCATCTAATTAGAACAGGTATGAGTAGCATATAAGGAAAGCAGTATTTCTGCAAATTAACAAATGAATGACTTAAGTTTGCAGTAACTAATAAAATTAGCAGCTCCCATGCACTAATTCATTGCAATAACTTACTTAATCACTAAAAGCAATGAAACCAAGCGAGAGGTTCATTAGCAAGGAATAAAGAAATGATAGATAAGATATATTGTTAGCATTTGTTTGTTTATTTCTGGCCACTTTTAAGATCTTCAGTTCAATAATGTTTAATGCTTTGAAAAAGGCAAGGTAGAATAAATTAGTCTATAGTATGTGGCTGGAAAGTTTGGATACCTGTCAAGAATCTGGCATTTGTAAAAAAGTCTGTGAGCATAAGTACGAAACCTGCAAAACAGTAATGTCCAATTATGGGTGAGTAGATGTCGGCAGTGTGCATTATAGATATGGGCATTTTGTTTTTTTTGTTTTTAGAAGAGAATCTTGTGACTGTCTGTCTTGGATCTGGTTTTCCTATTTAAGATAGCTGAAATGGACATTTGTTTTCATAACTCATTTGATAAGTGTGTAGGAAAACAAAGAAAAGAAAATGTCTAGGCATCCTAAGTGTGATCAGCTGAGAGTTGAGGCCAATTCTAATAGTTGGTCTGACATATTAGTTTTGTATTGTCGCCAAGCTAGTATCGAGGATGTTCATATGGCACAGCAACTGAGTACGATTTGTGATAGGTTGGCTAGTGTTAACCGTGACAGGCTTTCTTTTATTCAAGAGCTTGAAGGTGTTGGAAATAGTGATGCTCAGAAAACAGCAGAATACCTAAGAGAAGTGATAGCAAAAGATGAACAGAAAGTCATGCAGATGCGCTTGATAGCAGCTGAATTTGGGTTAAATGCACGTAACAATGATGTGTTTATTATGAAACTTCAAGGTGCAATGCGTTTCTAATTGTGTGGATGCAATTGGAGGATGTTTTATGGTTAATGCTAGTCGATTGTAAGATATGTTTTTCAATAAAGGCTAGTTTCTATGTGAAGCAAATTTATGTTGATTGTAAGATATTTCACTAAATAAAATTAAGAATTTAAGTTGTTTTTGTTTTTAATCCAAATAGGTTGGGAAGAACACAGGAATCCATACAATTTGTAATTTCGTGGAATGCATAAATTCCCTGAGCATTAAAATATATAACATATTATGAAAAGCAAGTGAATGTGTAGTACCAGATGGTGCAGATGCAACATATGTTTGATCAGCAGGTACAGTTGACCATGTGGCTATATGTTCTGGTCTTAGTAAGGCTCAGATATGTACATATGTAATCAGCATTAAGTGCAAGTTGTGGCTGCAACTTAAAGTGCGGTTGCCCTGCCAACGAACATGCAGCTGGGAAAATGGAGATGTACAAACTTATCATCATTGCCTAAAGAATGTAGCTGCAAACGGTTGAGATACAGGATTATAGTTAGAAGATGTAGTAGGAGCAGGGTCAGTTTGAATCATGAAAAGAGCAACAAACATTAGTTACAGTTAAAAGTCTCATAGACCAAGAAAACATAATTAATATGACCTGTGTGTTGGCAGTTAACATGAGCTCTGCGTGTTCTGAGTGGCTGGCTAGCATTCGTTACAGGATTTGTAACTGTTTGACAAATGGCAGCAGTAGTAGATAACTGCGCATAATTCGCTGGTATAAAAAAAAGGAAAATAAGTTAAGCGCGATAGCAGTAATGGTTAGAATGTTTAAGGAGATTATCTATGTGAACAGCAATCGCATTTTAAATTTAGCATAGTGATATAAGTAACACTTATCTTTTGGTTGTAGGCAATAAAATATGCTGAGAATGTGAGTATCGATTCTTTGACAGGACAAAAATGGTAACAAAATATCAATGATGGATGCAGACACCATGCAAATGCGGTAGCAGCTATGTTCGGTGTCGGTACATCCATCACTGATATTGTGTATATTTTTGATTTTCAGCTTCTTTTTATGAGGATGTAGCTTGAATAGAAGTAAAAAAAGAATGCAGGCAGCTGGTTTGAGAATCTGTACAGGCTGTTTTGTCGTTTCGAGTGTCTTTGCACAATTGGGTGTACTACAGGACCTTAGAATAAGCGTCTATGCTGAAATGAATAGACAGTTTTTACTATAGGAGCATATAATTAGTAAATATAGATTGGATCATGAAATGGTACAAACGCAATATACCTTGGATCAGCAAGCGTAGTTGAGCGACGGGCTATATGTTCTGTTCTTAGCAAGGCTCAGATATGTACATATATGATCAGCATTAAATGCATGTTGTGGCTGCAACTAAAAGTGTGGTTGCCCTGCCAACGAACATGCAGCTGGGAAAATGGAGGCGTACAAAGTTATCATCATTGCCTATAGAATGCGGATGTAAACCATTGAGAAAAAGGGATTTTAGAAAGTCAGAAAAAAGAAGAACGTAAAATAGATGAATGCAATAATGGGAATGGGTATGCGAACCTGAAGAACAGGAATCATCAAGTTCATCGGGTGACAATATTCTCTTATATATAATGTAGCGTCGAGTTTTGCTACAATTTTCGTAGCAATGTTGGGCCCGCATTTGGGTTGCAGGCTCTTGCTTTTTGCCTTTTGTTTGTTGTATCTCTTCTTTTAGCCTTTGCCAGACCGCTAATCATGTGGCATACAGTTCATTTTTTTCATTCAAAAGTTTAGTTAAATTTTCTAAATCCCTTACAGTTCCATTTGTTGTTTCACCTTCCTTTGTGCAACTGCTTGCACCAAGCGAGCTGCTAGGTTGTTGAAAGAACAAAAGGAACTGTATGGGAATTTAGAATGAGTAACTATGTTTAAGTTCAGAATTTAACCATAAGAAACAAAGGGCATCTATTAGTTCTTTTTTTTTGGTGATAGTAAAAGTCGATGCCATGTGAAAAGATGGTGATCAGCAGTATGGGTCAATTATCGAAGAAAGATGGGAAACAAAAGAGGATAGTGTATAGAAGTAATTTGTGCCAAAGTATATGGCACACTATCCTCTCCGGTTTCCCACCTTTCTTCAAGAATTGTAAACATATGACATGTATTGTTACTATCAGCAAAAAAAAAAAAAAGTAGCAAATAGTCTTTGTTTCTTAGGTTTTTTTTTTTTATTTTATTTTAATCGACATACAGGTGGAAAATCTGATCTCCACCTCAAACCCCTTTTGTTATTGAAATAGTCTTGAGACAATAGTCTGCACCAGAAATATTGATAGACGATTAAAATAGCAAAAGGAATTCGAGGTGAAGGTCAGATTAATAATCTTGATTGTATTAATCTGGTGTGCGTAGCGGTGCTGCTGAATACATGACCTGTTACAGATATTCATAGATGAAAAAATCTGGGTAAAATGTATATAAAGTTACGATTGATGGACAGCAAATGGTTACTTTTAGATAAATAAATTCAATATACCTCAGATCAGGAGTCGTAGCCGACCGAAGTGCCACATGTTTTGTAAAACCCCGAAAGTTATATAATCCGAAAAGACTAAAATACCCTTGAATTAAAATTTTGAGAACTTGCAGAAAATCACATAAGTAACATTTTATTGTACCGTAATATAATGTTAGTTATATCATAAGTCACCAAATGACTAATCACCAAATAAAACTTTATGTTATAAGTTTGTACAAAAAAAAAAAAAAAAAAAAAAAAAAAGAAAAAAAAAAAAAAGAAAACTACACTAATATGGCCGCCCCCCCTTTGACCACAACTATGTCCAAATTCATACACTAAATAAGATTAATTAGGCCCATTATGATAATTGATCCTTTCCTAAATACCCAAATCACATTACACGGTTTCTTGATTTCTATAACCGAACTCTTCCTAAAACCTAGCTTCCTCCATCATCACTATACGGTTCAAAAAAAAAAAAAAAGGGAGAAGAAACCCTAATCCTCTCTACAACAAAAGTCTCGGCTTGCCTTTGTCCCTCCCTATTCGATCATTAGCAGCAGCAAGTGAAGTTTTTGGTGTGTTTTTGTTCTATTCGTATCCAAGGTAACCATGTTCACATGTCTTTATATCCATTTGTGCTCTTGCAACAAGCCCTAATCGATCTTGCATTCTTGTTCTTTGTGTTTCTGTCGTGCAAACCAAAGGAAATGAAGGAAGGAAAATCGTTGGTGATTCGGTCTCGTGTGTGATTCTTGTTCTTCGTTTAGTCTTCAAGGGTATTCGTATCATTCCCTTCTCGTTCGATTCTTGATGCTTTCATAAAGATATTCACATATGATGCTATAAAGATGTCACATAAAATGATAGAATTGGTTCACATAAAATCACAAATTAACAAAACCCTAAAAAATTGACATGTGTGAATCGGCTGGAATTTGTGTGTTGAAATAATTCGATGTGATCATGTTAAATATGTTATAAACCGACCTAAATATGTTTTGGACTCACCCATAATCGATTGGTGCCAAGAACTAATGATTTGAATGACGAAAACCCTAAGATGGACATGTTTCTGTGAGGTCTGATTCTGAGTTGGAATTTTGTTCGACTTTAAACGGCTATAACTAAATGATATGAACGTATATTTTGGTGTTTTAAGAGTCTAAAACTAAGTTCATTGAAATAGCTACCTGGGAAAATTTAGTTTGTAATTTTTAGAGGCCTAGAAGGTTACTTTTTGATTTTTAGAAAATTATGTGTCTGGTCGGATTTGTGAGTCTGGAAAATCAGTCCGGGTTTTTGATTTTTAATTTTCAAACCGTGTCGAGTTAGGAAGAGTCCTTTGAACTGGGTAATCTATAAGATGTATTCTACTTCCTGGAATTTTTCTAGATTTTTTTGAATTTTTCTTAAAGGGTTTCTAATTGATAACTTTTCGTATAGTAAAATTACTCAGAAATCTGGACGAGTTGAGAAAATGGATTTTTAGCACATACCTATACTACATAATAAAATCTGGAAAAATTTGGTAAAATACTTTAGACATATGAGCACCTCTGGGAATTTTTGGGAATTTTAATACTAAGTTCTTATATGATTTATAATTTATGGAAAACCTGACAAATTCGTACTTAAAACTGTGTGATGTTATAAAAGGGTAAAATTGTGAACTAAAGGGTGTGATGTGTTCATTGTGTAACCTAAAGGGTGTAAATGGATATTTTGCTAAAAACCAAAGGTCATAACTTATAAAATCTGTAACTTGATGATATTTTCATATTATACCCTAAACTTATGATAATTACCTAATGAACCCTAAATTATGAAAACTACTTCATGAACACTAAAACTTTGTAAAAGACATTAAGAATCTTGAACTATGAATATGATCATCTATAATACTTTGAATTAGCATACGGGAATGATATAACATAAAGTCACCTAATATGGAATGAGAACAAGAATGAAACCTTACGGTCCTATGAACTTATAAGAGAACTTGTGCTTATTTGTAGATCGGGTGAAGAGGGAGTGATCTCCTACTTGATTTGATTTTCATTTCTTGCTTGCGTATTTCGTTAAGGTACAGATATTCTGCTTCTTTGATAAGAGGCCTTCATTCTCTGATTATGATTCGTATTAGGGTTTCCCTATACCATTGCTATGTTCCCTTCATTTATGAACTTCGATTATTGAACCATCATGATATTGAACCTTTTATGATTATGAACCTTTCATTCATGAACCTCTGATTATGAACCCTTGACCATGAACCTTTGCTTATGAACCTTGCTTATGAACCATGATTATGAACCATGATTATGAACTTATGAAACATGATATTGACCTATGCAAGTAAACTTAAAACATGATTCATGATACTTGACCTTTACCCTCAGTTTGATACTACGAGCCACTCACTAGGCATGAGGGTTTCATGTCCATGTCAGTCGATGCACCGATGGCATGACTCTAGGGCAGGAGAGTGATGACCTGTCCCGTCCCTGCATGTTATGTTTACGTAGAGGCAGATTATGGCCACCTGGGGCGTATGGATGCATCCTAGATTTGTTCATGTACATGTTATGTTATGTTATGTTATGTTATTCATGGTGACTGATGGTGTGTGCGATACACGTCTTTCACACTCCGGGAGCTAGCTACTCCAACCCATGATTGAGGACACCCCTCATATTTACAGGATACCCATGATTGAGGACACCCCTCATATTCACAGGATACTAAGAGGTCTCCCCTCTGCATGTTTACGATTATGATTATGATTATGATTCATGTTATGTTATGGGCTCGTAGTGGATTTCTGACTTCCTTTACCATGTACCCTTTTACCTTTCCTTATGATACCATGTACTCTTACCTTTCATCTTGATATCATGTATTCATGCTTCTATTCCCTTTTACTCATGTTATTATTCATTATGCTATTGCTTGTTACGTTATATCTGTTCACTGGGCTTTTTAAGCTCAGCCGCACGTTTTCTTTTCGTGTGCGGCAGGTTTTAGTTGGAAGCTGGGTAAGAGTGAAGAGACTTTGGACATAGAAGAATTTGAGTAGAAGCCATTAGAAAGATTGTATTTGTATACTTAGTGTTAGCTTTTGATTTCCCTTTGTAACCTGGTGTATTTCAAGATTTCAGTTGTAACCTTTGAGAATCTTTGTATTACTATTAATTGTATGCTTTGTTTAATCTGATATGAAACCATTAGTGTGATACTTTTACCTTTGCCGGGTTGGGGTGTTACAATTATGGTATCAGAGAGACAGGCTGCGATTCGTAATACATTTACCCTTGGCCTGTGTAAGTAGGACCACTAAGTTTCCCTGTAAGCGCTCATAAGATAACCTGTAAGATTTACTTTAGGATCTCCCTATAGGAACCTAAATTTGACCAGTGAGGAATGGGTAGACTAAGACATATATGTGAGTATCATTTGCTTTCGCATCACTCTGATTCGTGCCCTTGCCTTTAGTTAAGCCTCATCAGAACTTTTCAGGAATTAGAAGTTTTACAACTTAAGCTTAGTAACCAAGTAAGTTTGGAATACCTCGGAAAACCCACCTGGATACCTTACACCATGTAAGTTTCATTTTCAGATTTTGACATCCACCTCCGATTTGTTTGATAAGCTGTTTAACACCTTTCCGACCATGTCGTAAGCCATTCAACCATAATGTGTGCGACACATTTTGTGAATTCATTGCTTATGCTGAATGTGAATGTATCGTCCGATACTACTTAACTCTGCATAAATCTGTTACTACTCCTATGAGAATTCTGGTAATTATTAACCATGGATATAGGAAGTTATGTTCCTTTCCTTTGAATGACGAATCTTGTTCTGCCAACCATTTCCTTTGGAAGGATATGATGCTATGTTACCTCTGTATGGATTTGTTAACTGAGCATGATGATGCTAATAACGGATATTCTGTACATCTCACTTTTGACAAATATACGATGTTCGTATTGCTGATAATACACATCCTACTTACTGCTTATGCTAAGAAGCTGAACAAATCCCCACACTTGAATCATTCGTTTATCCATCTCAACACTTTTATTGAAACATGTGCTGGATTTCGATGTATGAACTATCCGTCTGATTCGATGACTGTATTCGTTCTATGAATCTTTTGATCTTGACATGTCTTATTGTGTGGTCTCTTATGTATGGACTGGATGACTATTTGTAAAGCTACCATAGACTACCGTATCTGAAATGTGATCTTAACAATTTATCTTACCCTATTTCGTTATGATGAATCTCTACACCTGAATCTGCTAAAGTTTTGCCACTATGGAAGCACCAACCCTGAACTCATATGATTATCAATTTTCCTGACAACCATTACTATTCACCCTTGGAAAGTTCCGCCATTAGAAATATTCCGTTGTACGAAGATTTTCCGGTATTTCAGGTGTAATATGAATTTTGCTCACCTCAGTGATTCTCTTGAAGTACTCTTGTTGGTCTATGAAGATGAAGTATGTGACGACGTATCGACTATTGTGCACCTAACCGTACCACTATCAGTAATCGTTACCCATTTTCGCACCTCAATGATTGATTTGGTCCTTCTTTTGAAACTTCGTATCTCGTTGCATCGTGCTAAATTTGAAGGGCTGAAGCAGCAACCACAAGAACTTCTAAGAAGGGGGTTAACTAACCGAGAGTAACCTTTGTGAAGTAGTTCAGTCTTACTTTGAAGAAGAAGGAAGGCGACATGAGGTGTATGTGAAAGTTTTTTTTTCCTAAACGATTTCAGAGACGGTCCTCGCGCTCGTTATAACCTTATGAGTTTGAGTGATGCCAATAGTATTGGCAAAAATGATCATGTCTTCGTGTGTTTTGGACAAATTGTCATAGTATGACATTGTGTTATGTTCAGAGAACGGAAGAAGAACATAGAGATTATTGGCAGGATGAGCCTTTGTTCTAGAAGAGAAATTCGGTTGACGTTCAGAGCTCTTAGTAGGCAACACTACCCTATATAATGTGAAGACAGAGTTTCACACAGAAAGGATCAAGATCGAAGACAATTATCAGCGTTAGAAACCTGGTGGGAGAATAGTAGAATATGGTTGCGACAAGTGTACCTTAGAAGAAGCACCTAAGAAGAAGAGAGGAACTGGATAGTACTCGACTACACATCATGCAACACGTGAAGATTGCAACTCGGGCATCAAGACAACCAGATCGTATGAGGCGAATCGTTCAACACATACCTGGAGCTATGCTGGAAGACCTGTCGAAGATGCGCAGTCTTGCTTCTCTATTCATTTTAGTTGTACTAAGATGAATTGAGAGCAGAAGCAGACTTGCGGATGGAGGGTTGCACGATGATCGTGTCAGAGACTGCCGCTACGACATCACCATATCAAGAAGAGTTGCTGAAGGCTTGAGGAATCAGACTCAAGTTTGTAATTCCTTTTCACCATGGGATAAGATGGACAAACATAGATGAACCACTCCAACTTGGAAGAAATTTTGAAATTTAGTATTTGAATTGACGAATTTTGAAGTGGACATTTGCGTTTAGACGAGGTGATCCTGTGAATGATGAAGCTATCGATGACGTAATTCGTTTTTCCCTCAACCTACTTAAATTCCGTTACCTGATAATGAAGTCCTTTGAATAATTTGGGTTTCTCTGTTAGTAATTTCGTCCTATGTCACTCTGCATTTGTTGAGTAACGAGTTATGTGGAATTTTGACGAATTATGGAAGGGACTTTGTGATTTATGTTTCAGAAAGGACGGATGTTGAAGTAACCACTGATATTGGCTGAGTTGATTTCGGTAAGTTATGAAGTATTGACGCTATTAACGACGTACCTGAATTCTGATGGACATTTTCGGATTTCCTTTACTCTTCGAGTAATTTCGTTCTCTTAGTTATGATGTTTGATTTTAGTGACCTCTGAGACGGTAGGTGGACTAGGTGGATTTAGATAAGTTATGTTAATCACGACTTGAGATAAAGTATGACCGTCGTGAGGGCATATTTATATGATGCAAGTATTATGACGTCTGGCCAGCGTGATAATACTTACATCATATAACGTGCACTCTTTGTGGGCATAGGATATTTCGAGAAGTGCCTTAGAAGCCTTAGAATTTCTGACATCTGTTTGAGATCATCCGCGTTTAGTGAAACTTTAGATTCATTCTACCTATATGATTGATCCGCTGTCTTTGATGTACGATTTGATACATTTGATGATTCGTCACGCGCTTCATTGACCGGTGGTACGTTCCTTAGTTCGATCAGTATCTGTCTGAAATTGATGAGTTCTTCTATGATGAGACGCTAGTTCCCTTTTCGTTAAGAATCTGGACTGAGTTGATGAGATTTTACTCTTTAGTACTATCTTCGTATTGCTTTCGAGCATGAATGTTTCTTGTATCTCTGTGTGGGATTTAAACCGTTATCCGCTACATTAATGTTTCGTATTCCTTAGAACGAATTCGTTGTGAATTATGAGAGCCTAGGGCTTTTCAATGATTTTGATTTGGTTGGAGAGGTATCTCATCGCTTGGTGTTACCTTCCCAGTTATCTCACGTATACGATGTATTCCATGTGTCACTTCTTCGTTAGTATGATTATCATCCGCTTCATGTTGTGTTTTGCCCATTCGATCAGATTCGAGGAAATCTTTCGTATTGTGAAGAACCTGAGGCTGTTTTGAGCGTCAGGAAAGAGTCATGAGAACTAAAACAATTCCGTTCGTAAAGATTCTTTGGAAGAACCATCCTGAGAGCAAGTCTACTTGGGAAACCGAAGAGTCGATACGATCCGATAATCCGCATTTTTCTTTTTGACTTGGTACATATTCATTTCGTTATTGCTTTCGATTTCGCATTTTTCATTTCGATTTCGCACTCCAATTTTCGAGGACGAAAATTTTTTTTTTAGAGGGGAAGAGTTGTAAAACCCCGAAAGTTATATAATCCGAAAAGACTAAAATACCCTTGAATTAAAATTTTGAGAACTTGCAGAAAATCACATAAGTAACATTTTATTGTACCGTAATATAATGTTAGTTATATCATAAGTCACCAAATGACTAATCACCAAATAAAACTTTATGTTATAAGTTTGTACAAAAAAAAAAAAAAAAAAAAAAAAAAAAAAAAAAAAAAAAAAAGAAAACTACACTAATATGGCCGCCCCCCCTTTGACCACAACTATGTCCAAATTCATACACTAAATAAGATTAATTAGGCCCATTATGATAATTGATCCTTTCCTAAATACCCAAATCACATTACACGGTTTCTTGATTTCTATAACCGAACTCTTCCTAAAACCTAGCTTCCTCCATCATCACTATACGGTTCAAAAAAAAAAAAAAAGGGAGAAGAAACCCTAATCCTCTCTACAACAAAAGTCTCGGCTTGCCTTTGTCCCTCCCTATTCGATCATTAGCAGCAGCAAGTGAAGTTTTTGGTGTGTTTTTGTTCTATTCGTATCCAAGGTAACCATGTTCACATGTCTTTATATCCATTTGTGCTCTTGCAACAAGCCCTAATCGATCTTGCATTCTTGTTCTTTGTGTTTCTGTCGTGCAAACCAAAGGAAATGAAGGAAGGAAAATCGTTGGTGATTCGGTCTCGTGCGTGATTCTTGTTCTTCGTTTAGTCTTCAAGGGTATTCGTATCATTCCCTTCTCGTTCGATTCTTGATGCTTTCATAAAGATATTCACATATGATGCTATAAAGATGTCACATAAAATGATAGAATTGGTTCACATAAAATCACAAATTAACAAAACCCTAAAAAATTGACATGTGTGAATCGGCTGGAATTTGTGTGTTGAAATAATTCGATGTGATCATGTTAAATATGTTATAAACCGACCTAAATATGTTTTGGACTCACCCATAATCGATTGGTGCCAAGAACTAATGATTTGAATGACGAAAACCCTAAGATGGACATGTTTCTGTGAGGTCTGATTCTGAGTTGGAATTTTGTTCGACTTTAAACGGCTATAACTAAATGATATGAACGTATATTTTGGTGTTTTAAGAGTCTAAAACTAAGTTCATTGAAATAGCTACCTGGGAAAATTTAGTTTGTAATTTTTAGAGGCCTAGAAGGTTACTTTTTGATTTTTAGAAAATTATGTGTCTGGTCGGATTTGTGAGTCTGGAAAATCAGTCCGGGTTTTTGATTTTTAATTTTCAAACCGTGTCGAGTTAGGAAGAGTCCTTTGAACTGGGTAATCTATAAGATGTATTCTACTTCCTGGAATTTTTCTAGATTTTTTTGAATTTTTCTTAAAGGGTTTCTAATTGATAACTTTTCGTATAGTAAAATTACTCAGAAATCTGGACGAGTTGAGAAAATGGATTTTTAGCACATACCTATACTACATAATAAAATCTGGAAAAATTTGGTAAAATACTTTAGACATATGAGCACCTCTGGGAATTTTTGGGAATTTTAATACTAAGTTCTTATATGATTTATAATTTATGGAAAACCTGACAAATTCGTACTTAAAACTGTGTGATGTTATAAAAGGGTAAAATTGTGAACTAAAGGGTGTGATGTGTTTATTGTGTAACCTAAAGGGTGTAAATGGATATTTTGCTAAAAACCAAAGGTCATAACTTATAAAATCTGTAACTTGATGATATTTTCATATTATACCCTAAACTTATGATAATTACCTAATGAACCCTAAATTATGAAAACTACTACATGAACACTAAAACTTTGTAAAAGACATTAAGAATCTTGAACTATGAATATGATCATCTATAATACTTTGAATTAGCATACGGGAATGATATAACATAAAGTCACCTAATATGGAATGAGAACAAGAATGAAACCTTACGGTCCTATGAACTTATAAGAGAACTTGTGCTTATTTGTAGATCGGGTGAAGAGGGAGTGATCTCCTACTTGATTTGATTTTCATTTCTTGCTTGCGTATTTCGTTAAGGTACAGATATTCTGCTTCTTTGATAAGAGGCCTTCATTCTCTGATTATGATTCGTATTAGGGTTTCCCTATACCATTGCTATGTTCCCTTCATTTATGAACTTCGATTATTGAACCATCATGATATTGAACCTTTTATGATTATGAACCTTTCATTCATGAACCTCTGATTATGAACCCTTGACCATGAACCTTTGCTTATGAACCTTGCTTATGAACCATGATTATGAACCATGATTATGAACTTATGAAACATGATATTGACCTATGCAAGTAAACTTAAAACATGATTCATGATACTTGACCTTTACCCTCAGTTTGATACTACGAGCCACTCACTAGGCATGAGGGTTTCATGTCCATGTCAGTCGATGCACCGATGGCATGACTCTAGGGCAGGAGAGTGATGACCTGTCCCGTCCCTGCATGTTATGTTTACGTAGAGGCAGATTATGGCCACCTGGGGCGTATGGATGCATCCTAGATTTGTTCATGTACATGTTATGTTATGTTATGTTATGTTATTCATGGTGACTGATGGTGTGTGCGATACACGTCTTTCACACTCCGGGAGCTAGCTACTCCAACCCATGATTGAGGACACCCCTCATATTTACAGGATACCCATGATTGAGGACACCCCTCATATTCACAGGATACTAAGAGGTCTCCCCTCTGCATGTTTACGATTATGATTATGATTATGATTCATGTTATGTTATGGGCTCGTAGTGGATTTCTGACTTCCTTTACCATGTACCCTTTTACCTTTCCTTATGATACCATGTACTCTTACCTTTCATCTTGATATCATGTATTCATGCTTCTATTCCCTTTTACTCATGTTATTATTCATTATGCTATTGCTTGTTACGTTATATCTGTTCACTGGGCTTTTTAAGCTCAGCCGCACGTTTTCTTTTCGTGTGCGGCAGGTTTTAGTTGGAAGCTGGGTAAGAGTGAAGAGACTTTGGACATAGAAGAATTTGAGTAGAAGCCATTAGAAAGATTGTATTTGTATACTTAGTGTTAGCTTTTGATTTCCCTTTGTAACCTGGTGTATTTCAAGATTTCAGTTGTAACCTTTGAGAATCTTTGTATTACTATTAATTGTATGCTTTGTTTAATCTGATATGAAACCATTAGTGTGATACTTTTACCTTTGCCGGGTTGGGGTGTTACATGTTTCAATGTTACCAAGGCTCAGATATGTACGTTTGTAATCAGCTTGTAATGTACGCTGTGGCTGCAACTGATACCGTAGTTGCCCTGCCAACGAACGCACAGCTGGAAAAATGGGAATGGACAAAGTTATCATCATTGCCTAAACACTGCGGCTGCACACCATTCAGAAAAAGGCATTTTAGAAAGGCACAAAAAGCAATAAGCTGTATTGAGGAAAAATTAGTGCTCGAAGCAAGAGATAGGAGGAAACATTCTCTTTACCTGGTAAAGGACGGATACAAAAGGTTTATGTTATGTGCCAGTAAAAGGTAACATTTATTTTTTGCATAGGTAGACGTGTAGTGACAGAATTGGTTCTGGCCAAGAATATGTTTCAAGTCTGAAAGAAAGATGGGAAACGGAAGAGAATGCTGCGAAGAAGCAATTTGGATCAAACTACTTATCACACCATTCTCTTCCGCTTCTCATCCTTCTTTCCAAATTGAAGTATATTTTTGACCAGAAGCATTTATGTCACTACAGTTATGAGTATGCAAAAAAGAACAATGTATGGTTGCTGCGTAAGCTCAATTGTTAATATCTGCAAATAGAAAAAGACGGCATATTAATAGGTGGTAGTATCCCTGAAGCGAAAATTGATGGTAAACCATAATGAATATTAACTGTTGTTGTTTTCTTAACTTAATAAAGGATATTAGCAATCAATTGATGGATAGTAAATGGTTACCGTCAGATTAATCAAGCCAACATACGTCAGATCAGGGGCCGCAGTTGACTAAGGAGGATCTAGACATTTTGACAGGCTCAGATATGCACGTTTGTGATCACCATGAATTGTACATTGTGGCTGCAACTGATATCATGGTTGCCCTGCCAACGAATGCATAGGTGGAAAAATGGGAATGTGCAAACCTATCATCATCGCCTAAATACTGTGGCTGCAAACCATTGACAAAAAGGCATTTTAGAAAGACAGAAAAAGGAATAGCTTCTATCGAAGAAAAATTACTGGTCGAACCAAGACATAGGAGGGAACGTACAGTGTTGGAGTCAGTGTTGGGCTGCGGGTTTGTTTTTTACCCGTTACTTGTGTTTTGGTTTTTTTTGTACTCTGGCCGAGATATGCATTCCTCTGATCAAAATTGATGGGTAATAATATGGACGAATTTTAGAAGATCAGTTAGAAGCAAAATAGCATAGTGTAAAGAAGTAATCTGCACCAAATCATTTCTAAGACTATACTATTTTGGTTCGCATTGATCTTTTATAATTGTACTCAATTATCAGTGACCGTTTTTTGTTATATATAACATGTATTAAATAGATGCAAACTTTTTTTTGGCACATATCTTTGTTATTAATTCTTCTAGTAAAAAGTGTATATATATATATATATATATATATATATATATATATATATATATATATATATATATATATATATATAGTGTTAGTGTAAACCTTTTAATAGAATAATGAATAACAAAGATATGCACCCAAAAAAAAGTGTGTATGTATTTATGTATTTTACATGTTATATATATAGTAACCTGAAGAATAGAAAAACCTGGTCAAAATATGTACTTGAATACAGTGAATATAAAAACAGGTTGTGAAATATAAGTTGCCCTTAACTTCTGGTCATCGCCATATGCAAGAACAGAAACCTGAAGAATAAAAAAATCTAAATAAATTATGCATACGAAGACAATGACTACGCAAAGATTTAAAAAGTATGAATGTTGAGTGTAAATACCATGTAAATATAGTGGTAGCTGAAAGGAGGCAATCATATGCAGTGAGACAGTTCAGTGTAAGAAAAATGTTCAGTACAAAAAACAACAACAAAGTATCAACGATGGATGTATACACCATATGAAACTGGGTATAGCTGCATATGTGCAGTAACCGTGACTGGTTGCCATACATCCATCGCTGATATTCTGTCTGTTTTTTTTACAATCTTTAGTTTTACATTATCTGAGTTTGACCTGTAGATAAATTCAGAAATCGATATCAGTGGATTGATATTAAAAACTGATTGCAAGAAATAAATATACCTGGCACAGGTGCAAATCTAAGAGATTGGGTTACCAAAAGCTACATATTAACTTCTTTAAGCAGAGTAACAGGTTCATGACAGCCTATGACAACCAATAAGTAACAAAGTTAAACATTTTAGCTGAGGTCTGCGAAGAAGGTATCAGTTTAATATCATTGGGTTGATATTAATAAGCGATTGCAAGAAGTAAACATACCTGGTACGGTTGCAAATCTAAAAGTTTGCCCTGCCAAGTGGCAGAACTCATCAGAGGCTATTGTGCAAACATGTACGTGCGATCATCATTTGATATGAAAATCACAACATTTGTACAGCAGGCATAAAGAGTTTACAACCAATAAGCGACAAAATGAAACACTTTAGCTCAGATCTGTGAAGAAGTTATGAATTTCATATCATTGGACTGATATTAATAAGCGATCAGAAGAAATGAATATACCTGGCATGGCTGCAAATCTGAAAGTTTGCCCTGCCAAGTGCCAGGGATTCATTTCTTAAATCAGGGTCACAGACTCATCACAGCCTATTGTGCAAACATCCATGCATGGTAATTATCTCATATGAAAATGACAACATTTCTACAGCAGGTGTCAAAAGTTTACAACCAATAAGTGAAAAACTCAAACAATTTAGCTCAGGTCTGTGAAGAAATTATGAGTTTTACATCATCAGAAATAAATACACGTGGCACGGCTGCAAATCTGAAAGATTGCCCTGCCAAGTGCCAGAGATTCACTTCTTAAATCAGACTCACAGACTCATCACAGCCTATTGCGCAGCCATTCATGGATGTTAATTATTTCATATGAAAATGACAACATTTCAACAGCAGGCAACAAAAGTTCACAAAGAACATGTGCACAACTACCAACAAAATCACAGGGAAGAGACATGTATAAATCTTCAGCGAATTCTATCATTTGTTACCGATCGGAAAAAGGCTAAAAAAATCGAGGCCAACACTGGTACAACAACTGTAACCAAAGTCCACAGTCCATTATATATAGGAGAGTGCAAGAGCAAAGGAGGTGGTCATCACATTCTCCACTGCATTCTCTCATTTGGTAGCAACACCAGCCACTCTAAATCGAGGGCAGTTGCAAAACGGATCCGGTTAGATAGGCAGTAGTCATACCATGATATTTAAGAACTCTATTGCTGAAACCTTTGCAAGGAACACTAAACAGACAGCATGGCTGCAACCGCAATCTTAGTTACCTTGCCAAGCAACATGTGTTCAGAGAATGTAAGGTGACAAAATTATCCCAGCTGCTGCACAGAGACAGCTGAAAAGAGGTGGTGGCTGCAAAATAAGACCGGTTGCTTAGCTATTGTTTAGACCATGCCGCCCGGTAATTGCCTTGCCACCACCTGATTATATAATAGCCGAAGTAAGCTGCTGATTGCCTTGCCACCAGCTAATTATATAATAGCCAAAGCAAGGTGAACATGTATACGAAACAGGTCCAGTCACATAATTAGCATTCATACTATGGCATTCAAGAATTGTGCCGCGAATATCTTTGCAAGGCAACTGTAACACCAACACAGAAGAAAAAGGCAAGTAAGTAAACTGAATCGCGGTGAAAAAATCTGAGACGTCGGTTACACCACTTGATATGGCACTCATATCTGCCATTTCAGGTAATAACAGGTATAGGTAACATATCAAGTGACCTAACAAACGCATCACAAACATGAAGATAATATTTTTTAGCCACACAAAACATCGAAAAGGCAGCTGCATAGACCTTAAAGAAACAAAATACCGGTAGACTACGGCAAAAGAAGCAGACACATAAGTAAAAGATCAACATAACTCAAAGACATGTAAAACAGCAGGTACCATAACGGTCGCGCACGCAAGAAGCAAAAAAAAAAAAAAACACGGTGACTGAAACAATGAACAAATAACGCACAACAAAAAAAAACACCAACCACCACAAAGGAGAGCTACATAAGCAAAAGAAATCTAAATGACCATAACCGATCCGCAAGTAGACAACACTGGCAACCAAGCAAACATAACGAAGCGGTGAACAGATAAACTATCAAAAAAAAAAAAAAACAGTAACTACCACAAAGAACAGCTATACAAAAAAAAAAAAAAAAAAAAAAAAAAAACGCTAACCACCACAAAGAACAGCTACGTAAGGAAAAGAAAATGTAAAAGGCCATAACCGATCCGGCAAGCGCACATAACCAAACGGTGAACAAATAAGGTACCACATAGAAAAAACAGCAACCATTAGAAAGAACAGGCACATAAGCAAAAGAAATCTAAAAGACCATAACCGATCCGCAAGTAAAATGATGAACAAATAAGGTACTACAAAAAAAAAAGTAACCACCACAAAGAACAGCTACATAAGCAAAAGAAATCTAAAAGATCATAACCGATCCGCAAGTAAACGACGACGTCAGGCAAGCACACATAACAAACAGTGAACAAATAATCTACCACACAAAAAAAAAAAAAGTAACCACCACAAAGAACAGGCACACAAAACATCGAAAAGGCAGCTGCATAGACCTTAAAGAAACAAAATACCGGTAGACTACGGCAAAAGAAGCAGACACATAAGTAAAAGATCAACATAACTCAAAGACATGTAAAACAGCAGGTACCATAACGGTCGCGCACGCAAGAAGCAAAAAAAAAAAACACGGTGACTGAAACAATGAACAAATAACGCACAACAAAAAAAAACACCAACCACCACAAAGGAGAGCTACATAAGCAAAAGAAATCTAAATGACCATAACCGATCCGCAAGTAGACAACACTGGCAACCAAGCAAACATAACGAAGCGGTGAACAGATAAACTATCAAAAAAAAAAAAAACAGTAACTACCACAAAGAACAGCCATACAAAAAAAAAAAAAAAAAAACGCTAACCACCACAAAGAACAGCTACGTAAGGAAAAGAAAATGTAAAAGGCCATAACCGATCCGGCAAGCGCACATAACCAAACGGTGAACAAATAAGGTACCACATAGAAAAAACAGCAACCATTAGAAAGAACAGGCACATAAGCAAAAGAAATCTAAAAGACCATAACCGATCCGCAAGTAAAATGATGAACAAATAAGGTACTACAAAAAAAAAAGTAACCACCACAAAGAACAGCTACATAAGCAAAAGAAATCTAAAAGATCATAACCGATCCGCAAGTAAACGACGACGTCAGGCAAGCACACATAACAAACAGTGAACAAATAATCTACCACAAAAAAAAAAAAAAAAGTAACCACCACAAAGAACATGCACATAAGCAAAAGGAATCTAAAAGACCATAACCGATCCGCAAGTAAACACCACCGGCAGCCAATTAGGGTTTCGTTAGAAGGCAGTAGAACGTGCAAGAGTAAGTGAAGTGGTAGGTACCCGGATTGTGGTAGCTAAAGAAGTGAAGGAACAAACCAAAGGAGAAAACCGGGAGCCCAGAGCCCAAAACGGAGCCCAACACTGCTACAACAACTGTAGCAAAGGTCGACGCCAAATTATATATATGGTAATTTGAAAGATGATTGTCATGATTATAAGATGTGCAATACAAGAGACGATATTGGTCAATGGTTGAACGATACTCTAATATTGGGATACACTAGCCATCAAATCAACATGGAGAAGGTGAAAAGAAATTATAGGGATTCGAAAAAATGTCGATGCGTCTCGATATGAGCAAGATGATTAAAAACTTGAACTTGAAATATATATCATGCGTTGCCACTGCCACCACCCTAAGGTGATAAGTGAAAATCATGGTATTTTTTAAATTTTGAGCATGCGTGTTTAAGCTTAAATTTCCCTGTCAAGTTTACTTCAGAAAATAGCTAGTGCTTTTGAATATCTGAAGATATTCAAATGTTTGATAATTATTTAACATACAACACAAGAAAAACTCTCGGGTTTTCGTCTTTGTCTTAAGTTCTTTATAAGTATACACTGTAGTGATGTAAGATTGTATAACTGTGTGTTTGTGTTGCGTTTCGTCTTAGGTCGATCAAAACAGTGGCAAAGAGATTTGATGCAATGTTATATGTTTTAATTTTGTGTCGTGAAACTTGTAACGCATTATAGACTTGCTAGAATAAAAATATTATTATTCAATAAGAAAAGTTACAAAATGATGAATAGTTGCGAGGATGAAAAAAAACTAGAGGCGTGCATTATCATCTACGATTACAAATTCTATCGGTTATCTTGCATCTTACCCTTGAGTATATGTCATTTTACCTAGAAATCTACTCGCAGTTTACATGTAGATCCTTTTAGAATAGGTTAATTTGTCATATCTCAATTCTCATAAATTCAAAGATATAAATACAAAACAATAGCTTGAAAAATAAGCAAGCTTAATGGGCTAAAGCCTAATGTATACTAATGATAAATATGGACTAAAGCCACATATATGGATCGGCTAATACACCCCCGCAGTTTGAGCGGGAGGCCTTTGAACATTCAAACAATAGTGAAACTCGAGAAATAGCGTAGTAGGCAATCCTTTTTCTAAAAATATATGCATATTGAAACCGTGAGGGAACTTGGTGAACACGAACTTGTCCCGAAGCAACATAGTCATAGACAAAGTGAATATCAATCGCTATATGCTTGGTACGCTGGTGCTGAACACGATTAGTAGACGAATATAATGCACTTACATTATCACAATAAACAAGAGTATCAGTAAACGACGGTGTATACAATTCCTGTAACAAATTGCGGATCCAAGCCGTTTCCGCAACCACATTCGCTACCCCGCGATATTCAGCTTCAGCACTAGAACGAGACAAAGTAACTTGTCGTTTAGCAGAACAAGATAAAAGATTATCTCCAAAAAACATAGAATATCCAGAGGTAGACCGGTGAGTAACCAGACAACCCGCCCAGTCAGCATTAGTATAAGCAACAAGCTGAGTCATAGAGGAGGCATGTAGTTGAAGACCATGATCAAGAGTACCACGAACATATCAAAGAATGTGCTTCAAAGCAAGAAGATGTGGTTTCAGAGGATCATGCATACAAATACATACCTGTTGTACAACACAAGATAAATCAGGGCGCATAAAAGTAAGGTACTGAAGAGCCTCAGCAAGACTACGATATAAAGTAGGATCAGCAACAGGATCGCCCTCTGGTCAAATTTTGGGTTCGATATCAACAAGAGTTTAGCACGGATTGCAGTGCTACATATGAGATTTCTCAAGAATCTCTTCAGCAAATTTGGACTGTGATAAAAATAAACCAGATCTAGTCCGCTGAGCAAAAATACCAAGAAAATAATTAAGAGAACCAAGATCTGTCATTGCAAACTCGCCATAAAGAGAGCCAATAATACGTTGTAGCAATGCTATAGATGATGAAGTAAGTATAATATCGTCCATGTATAATAATAGATAAGCAATGTCAGATTCAAAATTATAAATAAAATTAGGATGCATCAGTTTTACTGTGCTGAAAACTAATCCGAGTAGCAAAGCTAGCAAAACACTGAAACCAAGTTCGAGGAGCCTGCTTTAGGCCATAGAGTGATTTCTGCAAGTAACATACATAATTAGGTCTGGCAGAATCAACAAACCCTGCTGTTGACTTCGATACCCTGTTGTTGACTTCGTTTGTTGGCAACAAGACGAGCCTTATACCTACTTAATGAGCCATCTGCATGAAACTTATGTTTAAAAAGCCACATAGAACGAACAACATTAACGTTAGCTAGCCGGGGCACAAGAACCCACGTTCCGTTAGTAATTAAAGCATTATATTCATCTAACATAGCTTTTTTCCATTTTGAGTCCCGAAAAGCATGAACATGAGGGCGGGGAAGCGGTGAAATAGTGGTAACATGAAAATTCATACATTCAAGCAATTTAAAAATGCCAGATTTAGCACGGCTGACCATGGGATGCATAGACACAGTTTGGGTGGGATTAGGTGCGTGAGTTGTAAGATGAGTGGTATCTGATTAGGTTTGTAAGACAGATGGTGTGTGGGCCGGGGATTGCCTGTGGGCCGAAGGTGGGATCGGTGTGGGGTTGTGAGGTAAATGGTTAACGGGTTGTGTATTAGCAGGTGGGATGGGTGGAGCATTTGTGGAATGGGTAATTGGTTGAAATGGGTTGGCTGGAGGATCTTCATTCTAGACAGTTGGTTTAGGTTTTGGAATATTGGTATTAGGTTGCACATTTGGTAATAGGGGTGGTAAAAGGAAGTCATTAGTGGGTGTAGTAGAAGACGTCATAGTCCCAAATGGGAAAACGTCTTCATCAAACCGTACATGTCTCGAAATAATTATGTTTTTGGAGGGGTAAGTCGAGATATCGATAACCACGGTGATAGGCGGGGTAACCTAGAAATATGCAAGGTGTAGAACGGGGTTCGTGTTTGTGTGCAACATTAACGTGGGGATAACAAAGACATAAAAAAATACGCAAATGTTCATAAGTGGGTGTTTGGTCATAAAGTTTGGTGAATGGTATTTCATTATTAAAAAATGGCGGTAGAAGGTAAGATGTTCAAAAGGTGAGTGGCCATATTAAGAGCTTCCACCCAATAAGAGGTAGGTATGTGAGCTTGAAAAAGCAATGTACAGATAAGGTTATTAATGGTGGGAAGCATACTTTCGGATTTTCCATTCTGTTGGGAAGTACGAGGGCAAGAAAAACAAAATTGTATGCCATTTTGGCGAAAAAGGTCATTGAAACGGGTGTTGTCATATTCACCCCCATGGTTACACTGCAAAGCCTTGATATATACATTAAATTGTTTATTGACATATGCACGAAAAGCAACAAAAGTATCAAACAAATCAAATTTTTTATGCAAAGGGAAGACCCAAACAAAGTGCGAAAAGTGATCTAAGAAAATAGAATAATATTTTATTCGACTTTCACTCAGAATTGGGGATGTCCATAAATCCGAGTGAATAATTTCAAATACAGACTCAACAGAAGATTCAGAACTATAAAATGGAAGCTTCATATGTTTACCTAATTGATACGTATAACACAAAATGGGCAACTTTGATTTATTACACGAAATTAAATTACTTGACTCTAAACGACAAAACACATCTTCCCCGGGATGACCGAGGCGTCTGTTAACAACAGGAGTTTGAAACGGAGGTTGTTGAGTAACCGGGTAAAGGTCGCTCGTACTATCACAACGGAGAAGAAGCCTTCGGGTTTGGTAATCTTTTACAAAAAAAACCATAAGCATCAAATTCAAAAGAAACATCATTGTCACGGGTAAATTTACGAACATAAATTTAATTCTTAATTATGTGAGGGGTGACAAGAATATGATTTAAATGAATAGGCTTATGAGATGTGTGCAAGAAGCTATGTCCGATATGAGTGACAGATATAGAGTGACCATTACCAACAAATACAAATGGATAAATGCTTGAATTACTAAAGGAAGTGAGTACACCTGTATTGTCTGCCAAGTGAGAAGATGCTCCAGTGTCCATGTTCCAAGATGGATCTTGAGGAGTCATAGTCTGAAATGCTTGTAGAAGCATACTGGCTGGAGTCAGAAAGTAGGCGGGAGAAGGAACATAATAAATAAAATGTTGTGGGGCTTGCGGGACAATCGGTAGTTGGGCCTATTGGGCCTGGACTGCGACTGCTGGAACGTGAGCTGCTGGAAGCATGATCGGGCCAGGATAATAATATTGCTCATGTTGTTGGGCCATGATAGTATTTAGCATTGTGCTCTTGTTTGATTGAATGGCAGCGAAGCAAGTGTTACAAAAACAATATTTAATTGGTAGCAGGCAAGCAAAAGCTAAGAACATCCGCAATGGGTAACGTTGTGAAAGACTTTTCAGTATTTCAAAAAAAAATTTTGATCAGGTTTTTTGCATTGCAATAAAAACTTTTTGAAAAGCTTCTTACAAAAGCTTGATAAATCTCAAGTATTTTGTAAAAGTCTTAGTTATATGATTTGCATTAAATGCAAGTCTTCAAAAACTTGATTTATCACTGATGATCTAACCATAAAAATTATAAATAGAAGAATCACGTGAGCTTGTAATGGTTGTAATGTCTAATGCATGTGCATAATATATTAAGGGTGCGTTTGGTTCGTAAGTGGGAATGGAATTGGATTCGGATTTGGGAAAGGTTTGAAAGATGTGGGAAAGATTTGAGAAAAAAGTAGGAGAGAGAAAATATATTATTATATATAATTATATATAATTTATTTGTAAAATATATCGGAGAATAAAAGAGATTTATAAAAAACCATCAAAACATGTGGCTGTGGATTTTTGTTATGCGGGACCTACATGAAAAAGTTTTTGATTCCCTCTCTTGTCAGACAAAAGACACCCTATATGCGTGGAATGACTTTATGAATTTGATTCCGTGTGTCAGAGGATTCGAGTGTAACCAAACATTGGATTTAATAAAAGAATGAATCCAAACCGCTTGAAACCACGAACCAAACGTGTACTAATATTATGGGTATGTGATGGTGAATTGATGAAAAAAAAAATGAAAGTCACCTTCCAAAAAAAAAATTATGGGTATGTGATGGTGAATTGATGCAAAGGAAGAAAAGGCAGCTAGCAAAGTAGAAGAAAACAAAAAAAGTGAGCTGTTTTAGATTATGGTTTAGTCGTGTTTTTTGGTGGATTATTAGGATAGGCTTACCATATTAGAATAGATTAATTTCCCATATCTCAATTCTCATTAATTCAAAGGTATAAATACAAAGCAATAGCTTTTGAAAAATAAGCAAGCTTAATGGGCTAAAGCCTAATGTATACTAATGATAAATATGGGCTAAAGTCACATAAATGAATCGGCTAATAGATCGGTCCATGATCATATATAATCACGTTTCGCTTATTGAGTGAGTGTGCGGAGATGCATCTAGTGTATTGTGGTGGTTGTTCTTGTCAGTAAACTTTAAACATGACATGTTTTCATGTTGTGGAGTGTGGATCTGAGTTCACTCATTTACTTTCGTGCTTAAGTTTTCTTCATAAAAGGTGATGCATACTTGATGTGACTCTTTGGACTGACGATCTAGAGCCGCCATGTTTAATACGAAGAGCATACTTTCGTTAAAATAAAATCCCCTTTTTGAACGAGAAGACATGATCCCTCTAGATCGAGATGAAGAGTGACCCGGACTTGTTAACTAGCTAGTTTTGACTAATTGATTTGATGCATGTGCCAACATGCTTTTGATCGAGTCTTTGACATAGTGCTACAAAAAAGGGAAAGCAATGGCACGATATTATCGACCCAAATCATGAAGGAAAGTCGAGACAAAGGCTTTGGGTCGACAATTTCGACCCTTTTTGGTCGTACCATATCTTTTGTCCCAAGTCGATTTGTCTCGACATATTTACAAAGCATTAGGACGACAGTACAATGGGACCCACAATCCAGTCAAACCTTTAAATAGCAGTTTGAGTCGACAATTTATTGCAAATTTGGTACCATATTATCGTACCAAATCCTTTTCTCTTTTTTTTTTTATTTTTAGCAAATCGTTTATTTAAATACGTAAAATACTTTTCAGAAATTAACTTTGGTACGACATTATCGTACCAAAGATTTATTTATTTTTGGTAAATCATTTATTTAATTTCGTAAAATATATTAGAAAATAAAATATGGCACGACATTGTCGTGCCATATTGATTTAAAATATTAAAAATTTCTTAAAATTTGGCACGATAATGTCGTGCCATATTGAATGTATTAAGCACTGTTCATGTGCAATTTCGGCAAAATGGGACGATACATTCTTTTGTACATTGTCGACCCAAACTGTCAACTATGCACAAAAAAAAAATGCAGCAGCAGGCTGCATTTTCAGGTTTTTTGGGGAAAAAACCTACCATTACACCTGTAAATCAACCAATATCCGCAATACCAATTCGGCAATATGATACAATGCCAAATTACTCATCTATGACTTAAATTCGACAAATACGATACAAATTAAACTAACAAATACGAACTTTATACAAAAACAAACCAAAATTCGGCAATAGATTCTTGTATTACATAACTAATAACAAATACGATACAAATTAAACTACGCCTACTCATACATACTCCTCCTCCTCCTCCCCCTCCTCCTCACTCTCCTCCCCCTCCTCCTCCTCACCACCACTAGCATTAAAATTATCGGGAATGTGGCTCAAATGAGGATTAGTTTGTCTTATGAATTGGTTAAGGTCGGGTGTCGGCTCGGCATAATTAAGACTAGGACCCGGGTTAGAACTTTCACCCGGGCATGTAGTAGAGTCGGGAAAGACGGGACGATAACAATTGTCCAAGGGATTAGGGTTGGGAAATGGGGGAAATGGGGGAATTGGGGGAATTGGGGGAAATGTGGAAAAGTTAACGGGAAACGGATTACCTGGGTTGTTGTTGTAGTGGCTGACAAACTGCCCAAACATAGATTCGAAGCTAGTTTGTCGAGAGTGCATCTGTTGCTGCTGAAGTTGGAGCATTTCATTTTGCCTCCTCAACAACTCATTCTCTTGTTGCTTTTGCCTTAACACCGCCGAAATATCCTCCTGAGTAGCAAAGTTTGGTGCAAGCGGCTGATGTGCGGACCTCGATGAAGCTTTGCCGCCGCCCGGCATTAGCCTGCCAACGCCCTTAAAATTTTGCCGGTTGTCACTATGGGCTGTCTTATCGAGTACTTGCTTCTCACTCATCATCGGGGCCTTACCGGCTTTAACTTTATCCCAGAGATCCTTCATCGCCAACTGTGTAAGTCAAAAAAAAAAAAAAGTATGTTAAAAAGAGGTAAGTTAAAAAAAACAAGTAACTTGATATTAATGACGCATGTTAAGAGATAAATTACTTACATAAGACGTCTCGTTTTCTTTACTTTTTAAGACGCCCCCTTTTGTTGAATGGTATCTCCTCCATGTCTCCACGAGTTCTTCATTCTGCCCGGCATTCCTAACCCGCTATACAGACAACATAAAATAAATTAATAACGAGTTATATATAAACATTATATAGACATTTGAAAATCAAAAAATTATAATGAGTCTTACGTGCTCGGTTCGTCCTTGTACGAACGACTTCCTCCCTTGGTGGGTTATAGCTTTGTTCTTTGCCTGGTTTTCTGCATTTTTTGCAGATCTCTCCATTCGTTCCGGAGTCGACCACCAGTCGACCAACGACTCCCACTCCGCTGGGCTTCTGGTACCCCAATCTTTTGGCGGCGGCGGATTTAGCCTTGCCGTCTCGGGTACCGGTTGTGTGTCAAAGTAGTTTTTCTTCAACCTGTATTTATGTTTGCGCCATAGTATCCGCAGCTGAAGTTGAATCCCAAGAGTTACCCGTTCCCCCACCGTGTAGACACACTACCCAACCGTCACTTGGCTTTGGCTGTTTAACCAAAGCGCGAGCTGGAAATAAGTCTGCAAATAAATATACGAGTAAACTCCAAAATACATCCCTGTGGTTTGGCCAATTTCGCACGATACATCCCTCCCGAAAAAGTTGCTACATACACATCCCTCCGTTAGTAAAAGTCAAACACAATACATCCACGAGGACGAACGGTGCAAAAATTGTGTCGTTAAATTGGACATGTGGCAGTTATCTCTTTTTAAGCGAGGGTAATTTAGTCCTTTTATTCACAACTACTCACTTTTTTCTTCTTTAATCAAACAACAAACACAGAGTCACCACCACAAATCAAAAACTCAAATCCAAATAATAAACAACAAACTTAAATCATCTCTTGTGATTCTTTAATCCAAACAACAAACACAAATCAAAAACTCAAATCCAAATAAAAAACAAACAACGAATACAAATCAGAAACTCAAACACCAAAATACAATATCCGGCCTCTTTTTTTTTCCACATATATCCGGCCTCTTTTTTTTCACATCTAAAATTGTATTCATCCTCCTTTCTTTGCAACATATAAAGAGTAAACACCAATCTTTAAAGTTTAACTGATTTTTTGGCCTAAAATTGTTTTTTGGATTTTCGTGGGTTCGTGGCCTAAAATTGTTTAAAAGTTAAAATTGTTTAAAGTCCAATCTTTAAAGTTTAACTGATTTAAACAAAAAGTTAAACAACAATCTTTAAAGTTTAACTGATTTTTTTGGCCTAAAATTGTTTTTTGGATTTTCGTGGATTTTCGTGGCCTAAAATTGTTTTTTGGCCTAAAATTGTTGTTCCCTATCAGTTAAACTCCAATTATTTTTTGAATACTAAAAAGATTGTTGTTGCCAGAAAAATCAGTTAAACTCTAAAATTGTTTTTTGGATTTTCATCAATTGTTTTTCCACATATAAAGATTGTTGTTGCCAAAAAAAGATCAAACAAAAGTGTTTTCATCCTCCTTTCTTTCGGTTTAACAAGAAAACAAGAAACGAAATACAAGACCACACCTACCCGAGACCTTTAACAGATCTTGAAGTCGAAAACATTTGTGTTCTTCGTGGGTTCGTGCGTTAGCTGTGAAAGAAGCCAAGAAAGAAAACAATGGAGTTTACTTGTTGGTGATTGAGTGATGATTATTGTTTGTTTAAGTGGAGAATGTGTGGATCGGATCTGATTTTCTTTTTCAGTTTAGATCGAGATTTGTATGGGGTGGATTTGAGAGATGATTTTTTGAAGTTATTTGGTTTTAGGTCGATTAATTGGATCTGGGTATTTCATTTGTAGATCGTGAGATGTGGGTGAGTTGAGTGTTGTGTTTGATCTTTGTGTAGATCTGGGTTTGTGTTTGTGTTTGATTCTGGTATTTCATTTTTTTTTGTGTTTGATTGTGGGATTGTGTTGTTTGATTAAAGAAGAAAAAGAGTGAGTTGTTGTGAATAAAAGGACTAAAATACCCTCGCTTAAAAAGAGATAACTGCCACGTGTCCAATTTAACGACACAATCTTTGCACCGTTCGTCCTCGTGGATGTATTGTGTTTGACTTTTACTAACGGAGGGATGTGTATGTTGCAACTTTTTCGGGAGGGATGTATCGTGCGAAATTGGCCAAACCACAGGGATGTATTTTGGAGTTTACTCTAAATATACGCATTTAAATAAACAAACAATTTAAATATAACACGCATATCTAAACGGTCGATAACGATAAGAATACAAATAAAATAAACAATTAATACCTCGAGAACTGGAAGTATGTGAGCCTTCAAAGGCGCCGGAATCTCGTGCCACTTGCAGTCATAGGGAAGTGGACTAACTGCTTCCCCCAAAAGACTACTGAACTGCGTGGCATACGTGCCCACAGGCAAAAAGGTGCCTAGATCATCAGAGTCAAAGGCGATCGGCAAAGGACGATTACCGTTCGCTTTAAACGCCTTCCTTAAGGCCCGATTTGAGGTATTACTCGGCATCGAACCTACAAACATAAGTTATTGAGTCGTGAAAATACAAGTAAAAAAATTTAGTTTTATCAATAAAAAACTTAAAATAAACATCACAATTTCTTACCTGCACAGTAGCCCGACGTAGTAAAATGGGGCCGGCGTGGTGGATCACCACCGGCATCCCCGCCGTGTGATTGGGGAGCTACACACGCCATCTGTAAAATTACAAGTACAAGAACACACAATTTCGTGGACCAATTAATACTAATACACACATTCATATAAATATACACATTTAAACATAACATAACATGCAATTTCATTCAAATAAAAGTTACACGTTTAAACATATAGTAACAATTTCATTCAAATTACAAATTAAGAACAATTGTCATCATCCGAATCATCGCTAGATAAAACTTCTTCAACAACAATCGTTGGGTTCACTTCATCATCATCAGACACGTCAACATCATCATCATCAAGGACATGAGCAACGGCATCATCTTCATTATTAACAAAATCAGCATCTTCTTCAGCATCATCTGGTGGGGCGTCCACTTCTGTTGATTCATGATTTACACTCAAATTCACAGACTCCAAACCAGGAAAACCAACAGACAATGCAACATCTGATGAACTGCTGCCATGTATAACATCTTGATCAGAATCTACCACATCCCGATCCCAGATCTTCCGATGAAGAACATCTTCGACGACCTTCCAATGAGGTGGTCGTCTAGCAGGGTCTTCAAGGTAGAAGACTTGTGTTGCTTGTGTCGCAAGAATGTATTGTTGATTTCTATAAGCATCCTTATCAGTCAAAATATGACGTATGCCACGTTCAATGTAAGAATGCCTAGAGTGTGTCGTAGGGTTATTATTAGGGTTACGGGTGTCGAACCATAAAACCCGGAACAATACAACTTTTCGGTCGCTGGTTTAACACAATTTATATCCAAAGGAGAATTGCAAAGGAAATATGCAAAACCCGAGGTTCGTTGTCCCGATTGAAGATTGAATGGAATATGTGATTCGGGATTTGTGATTTGTGTCGTGAATGTGAGATAAGAGTGAGATATTTTGATTTTTACACTACAAACATGAAATAATAACCAAAAACAATTTATCAAGCTAAGGAAATAAACAAATTAAGCACACGAATCCTAAAACGAAAACTAAATTTAAAAACGAACGTTACGATTTTTAAAAACGTATCTAAAAAAAGAGAAATTCTAGATTATAAATTCTAAAAATGTAAATTTAATTTTCCTAGATTCTAAATATTAAAAGAAAATTTTAGAAAAAAGAATTATATTTTTTTGATTTTTATTTTATTTTTTATGAATTTAAAACTAAAAGAAAGAAATTAAATGATTAAAAATAGCAAACTGATTTGGAAAAATATGAAATTTTGCAGAAAAATCTAAAATGAAACTAAGAAGCTATGAAAAATGAAATTGGAACTTTTCTGAACCCTAATAAGCAGTTTGGGCAAATAAGCAGTAGCAAATAAGCTCAAAAATAAGCTAAACAGTCCCAAAATTCATCAAAAGCTCAAAGACTGATAAGCATACTAATTCAAGCTTGAAACAACTTATAAAGACCAAGTAAGCACTCAGAAATAGCCAATAAGCAGTTTGGCAGTTGACAATCTAGTGCAGAAACAATTGACCAATCACCCTACTTTAAGCTACTCTAGAAGTTAATCAAAAGCTAATCATGGAAATATAAAAGCAGATTCTAGAAGCTAGTACTATAGGCTGTTTATAAAATGAAAATGCCCAAATTTTATACTCAATTGCTTATCTAAATTAGGCCTAGAACAGATGGCTTTGGAAAAGAAAAATACTGATGCAGGTCTGCACAGGTCTAGGGGGTTTTTTGCAGACACAATTTAAGCTACCTAATAAGTTGTTAAGTGAAATACCAGTTCAGAATCTAGAAGCTAGTAGTATAAGCTATTTGTACACCAAATACCAGGCACTAAGCTCAATTGGATAAGCCAATAATAAGCTGAGATCAGCAGCTTAATGTGCAGGTCTGCACATTAGTTACTGATGCAGCAGAGTTGGGTTTTGCCCTTTATCTTTTTCCAAACTTGACCAAATTGTACCTACTCTTGGAATCACACTCTAATAACTATTAGGGACTCACAAATGCCAAAAGTTGGGCTCAAATAAGCTCAGCTTATATGGAAGCTTATTGAGGCAGTAGGGGTTCTAGTTTTCCCTTCACAGGCTCAAAATCACCATAAGCTTCAAAACAACTTATCACCTATTAAAAACTGCTTATCCAACCTCAAATAAGCTCAATCAAACTTAACCTTAATGCAAATGAACAGTAGAGTCAGCTTTTGACCAAAATTAACCTCTTAAACCAAACATCCCTATAAAAACTGTTTTGGAACTTTTACTTTAGAAACCAACAAGTTAAGCTGAGATATAAATTCCTACTGATTATCTAACTTATAAAACCACCAATAAGCAACTTACAATATCTCAATAAGCACTTAATAGGCTAGAAGCTATTTTGATTTTCTTTGACTTTCTTTAGTATTTAAGAACAAAATGAAGATTAAACTACTAACTACTATCAAATGAGCTATATCTACTCAAATAAGCTGAGAAATGATTAAAATAAGCTGAAAGAACAGTAATAAGCTAATAATGAAAGATCAAAACTATTTAAGCTATGAAAAGCAAATTTAACTAAGAATTGAAAAGAACAAGCTCACTTTTGCCTTAGCTAAACAAAGGCACCAACTTAATGGCAGCTAGAAGCTCCAGCTTATTCAAAGAATAAGCTGGTAAAGTCCTTCTTGCCCCTCCATTGCAGGCAACTTCCAAAAGCTTTCCACAGTTGACTTTCTTTGACTTTTTTGAGAATTTGAGACAAAACAGTTTTGAACCTATTCAAAAACTCACAATAAGCTAGAAAGGTTATATGAGCTTAATATGATGATGAAATAGCTTAATGAAGCTGAAGTTGCACATATAATATATTTTTTTTTTTTATATTTTTAATGTTTTTTTCTTTTTTTTTTTTTGTATTTTTGGATTTTTGGAATAACAAAAAAAGTGACTAAAATATTTTGATGAAAACTTAAATAAAACTTAAGTAGAGCTTAATGAACTGAAAATAAGCTAGGGTAAGCTTATAACAACAAACTTAAAAGCAGAAATAGATGATCAAATATAAGACAAATTCAAACTAAACTTTCATTAAACTTTAAAAAGACTGAGTACAATGATTCCTTACACTTTAGAACTGAGATTACACTATTAAAAACATAAACTTGACATAAATTTAAACCTTATTTAGACTCTAAGAAATTCGACTCTAAAACTAACACCTAAACTTATGAGGAGAGGCTACTATTTATAGACTCCAATTAGGGTTAGGAGCCTTCTGGGAAGCTTCAGGAGATTAATCCACGACCCTTGGATCCAACTTGGGCACCAATCCATACCATCTCAGCCGTTGATTGTGATTAGTGGAGATACCATCCATGAGAGTGCTGGGATTTTTGCCATCTGTAAT